>CAWUFW010002686.1:1200000-1800000 GCA_963921515.1 Calotriton arnoldi | reverse complement strand
TACTGATTGCATGGGATAGTGACTAAACTGTGTGAATCTCTGTATCAGTCTGTTAGTTGGTGTGTAAGCGCCTGCATGGGTTGGTGAGTAGCTACATGAGTGTCTATATGGGTTATTGATTGGTTGTCTGAGTATCTGTATGGGTGCCTGAGTGTCTGTGTGGGTGGGTGGGGAGTGTGTGACTCTGTCCATAGATGTGTGAGTGGGTGATTCACTGGGTGTATGGGTTCAAGACTGCATGTGTGAAGGGCTAAATGGGTGGGTGAGTGTGTGTATGGGTATGTTGGTGAGTGAATAGATGTCTCAGTGGTACATGTTTGAGTAACTACATCTGTGAAAGGCAGTATATGTGAGTGTTGGAGTATTTAAATGACTATATGTGAGAGTGAGTGATTGTGAGAGTGGCTGTATGGATGAGTGTGTGCTTGTATCAGTGATTGTATAAGAGAGTAAGTATGTGTTAGTATTTGTATGAATAAGTGAGGTGGTGTGTGTATAACTGTATAGGTTAGTAAATGGGAGTGTGATTGATTCTTTGCATGACTGACTAGGTGTCTGAGTAACTCTGGATGAGTGGTGGTATGTGAGTGTCTGTATAGGTGTATGAGTGTATATGATAGTGCTGTATTGATCAGACCCTCCAGGATTTCGCGATTTCGCGATTTTGCGGTTTGCCGCGAAATCGGCACTTTTGTAAAAATGCCGCGATTTTTACAAAAGTGCCCGCGAAATCGGCACTTTTGTAAAAAGCGCGATTTTTACAATAGTGCCCGTGAAATCGGCACCTTTGTAATTGCCCGCGAAATCCAGAAATCCAGATATCTCCAGACCCCTTCTATTGGCCCGGTGGCTCTCGCCACGGGTCCAATAGAAGGAGGGTCCTCACAGCAGGCAGGCGAGGTGGTGTATATTTACATTACTCACCTGCCCTGCTGTGCTGTTCCCTCATTCTCAGGACTGCAGTCTGCTGCTCACCTCATCACCTCACCAGGTAAGGATTTGGGATTTGGAAGGAAGCTGTGTTTGGGGGGTGCCTGCCGCGTGGGGGCATTATGTTTTATGCCGCACACAGGGCACGAGGCGGGCCCCTCCTGGCATTCGTTTTTTTTTTTTATTGTTGGTTGGGGCGGGCCCCGGGGGCATTATGTTTTTAGGGCCCGCCGCACACAGGGCACGCGGCGGGCCCCTCCTGGCATTTTTTTTACAAAATTGTTGGTTGGGCCCGCCGCGTGCCCAGTGTGCGGCGGGTCCCGGGGGCATTATGTTTTTGGGGCCCGCCGCACACAGGGCACGCAGCGGGCCCCTCCTGGCATTCCTTTTTGGGGGATTGTTGGCTGGGCCCGCCGTGTGCCCAGTGTGCGGCGGGCCCCGGGGGCATTATGTTTTGGGGCCCGCCACGCACAGGGCACCCGGCGGGCCCCTCCTGGCATTTTTTTTACAAAATTGTTGGTTGGGCCCGCCGCGTGCCCAGTGTGCGGCGGGTCCGGGGGCATTATGTTTTTGGGGCCCGCCACGCACAGGGCACCCGGCGGGCCCCTCCTGTCATTCCTTTTTTTGGGGGGGGATTGTTGGCTGGGCCCACGGCGTGCCCAGTGTGCGGCGGGCCCAGGGTGCATTCTGTTTTTGGGGCCCGCCGCACACAGGGCACGCGGCGGGCCCCTCCTGGCATTTTTAAAAAAAAATTGTTGGTTGGGCCCGCCGCGTGCCCAGTGTGCGGCGGGTCCCGGGTGCATTATGTTTTTGGGGCCCGCCGCACACAGGGCACACGGCGGGCCCCTCCTGGCATTCCTTTTTTTTTTGTTGGAATTGTTGGCTGGGCCCGCCGCGTGCCCAGGGTGCGGCGGGCCCCGGGGGCATTATAGCTTGGGGCCCGCCGCACACAGGGCACGCGGCGGGCCCCTCCTGGCATTTTTTTTAAAAATTGTTGGCTGGGCCCGCCGCGTGCCCAGTGTGCGGCGGGTCCCGGGGGCATTATGTTTTGGGGCCCGCCGCACACAGGGCACGCGGCGGGCCCCTCCTGGCATTCCTTTTTTTTTGTTGGAATTGTTGGCTGGGCCCGCCGCGTGCCCAGTGTGCGGCGGGCCCCAGGGGCATTATGTTTTTGGGGCCCGCCGCACACAGGGCACACGGCGGGCCCCTCCTGGCATTCCTTTTTTTGGGGGGAAATTGTTGGCTGGGCCCGCCGCGTGCCCAGTGTGCGGCGGGCCCCGGGGCATTATGTTTTTGGTGCCCGCCTGGCATTCCTTTTTTTTTATTATTGTTGGTTGGGCATTGTTTTGGGGCCCGCTGGGCATGCGGGCCCAGGGGCATATGGGGTGCTGTGGTTTTAAAGAGATACAAAAGGGGATGATGGACGGAACGTTTGAGCCAATCAAACACTCACCCCCAGTCAACTGATCTGGGTTTAATCCATCATCATTCTTTAGCTCACTCCACCACCCCAGTTCAGACATGGCCATATGCAAATCAGTCTGACCCTGTGCCTCATGGGAACAGTCCAGCACGAACTGCCAAGCCATGTCTTCCCTGGACCGGAAACAAGCATCCTAGGACCGGTTTCTGGCATTCCAGCCGTCATCAGCCAGGCTTGCTTGAATCCAGTGGCAAAGTGAGCAAGGGACCCACGTCTGGGCATACCCCCGCCAACTTAGGGCGAACAAAGCGATACAAAAGGGGATGATGGACGGAACGCTTGAGCCAATCAAACACTCACCCCCAGTCAACTGATCTGGGTTTAATCCATCATCATTCTTTAGCTCACTCCACCACCCCAGTTCAGACATGGCCATATGCAAATCAGTCTGACCCTGTGCCTCATGGGAACAGTCCAGCACGAACTGCCAAGCCATGTCTTCCCTGGACCGGAAACAAGCATCCTAGGACCGGGTTCTGGCATTCCAGCCGTCATCAGCCAGGCTTGCTTGAATCCAGTGGCAAAGTGAGCAAGGGACCCACGTCTGGGCATACCCCCGCCAACTTAGGGCGAACAAAGCGATACAAAAGGGGATGATGGACGGAACGCTTGAGCCAATCAAACACTCACCCCCAGTCAACTGATCTGGGTTTAATCCATCATCATTCTTTAGCTCACTCCACCACCCCAGTTCAGACATGGCCATATGCAAATCAGTCTGACCCTGTGCCTCATGGGAACAGTCCAGCCCGAACTGCCAAGCCATGTCTTCCCTGGACCGGAAACAAGCATCCTAGGACCGGTTTCTGGCATTCCAGCCGTCATCAGCCAGGCTTGCTTGAATCCAGTGGCAAAGTGAGCAAGGGACCCACGCCTGGGCATACCCCCGCCAACTTAGGGCGAACAAAGCGATATAAAAGGGGATGATGGACGGAACGCTTGAGCCAATCAAACACTCACCCCCAGTCAACTGATCTGGGTTTAATCCATCATCATTCTTTAGCTCACTCCACCACCCCAGTTCAGACATGGCCATATGCAAATCAGTCTGACCCTGTGCCTCATGGGAACAGTCCAGCACGAACTGCCAAGCCATGTCTTCCCTGGACCGGAAACAAGCATCCTAGGACCGGTTTCTGGCATACCAGCCGTCATCAGCCAGGCTTGCTTGAATCCAGTGGCAAAGTGAGCAAGGGACCCACGTCTGGGCATACCCCCGCCAACTTAGGGCGAACAAAGCGATACAAAAGGGGATGATGGACGGAACGTTTGAGCCAATCAAATACTCACCCCCAGTCAACTGATCTGGGTTTAATCCATCATCATTCTTTAGCTCACTCCACCACCCCCAGTTCAGACATGGCCATATGCAAATCAGTCTGACCCTGTGCCTCATGGGAACAGTCCAGCACGAACTGCCAAGCCATGTCTTCCTGGACCGGAAACAAGCATCCTAGGACCAGTTTCTGGCATTCCAGCCGTCATCAGCCAGGCTTGCTTGAATCCAGTGGCAAAGTGAGCAAGGGACCCACGCCTGGGCATACCCCCGCCAACTTAGGGCGAACAAAGCGATACAAAAGGGGATGATGGACGGAACGCTTGAGCCAATCAAACACTCACCCCCAGTCAACTGATCTGGGTTTAATCCATCATCATTCTTTAGCTCACTCCACCACCCCAGTTCAGACATGGCCATATGCAAATCAGTCTGACCCTGTGCCTCATGGGAACAGTCCAGCACGAACTGCCAAGCCATGTCTTCCCTGGACCGGAAACAAGCATCCTAGGACCGGTTTCTGGCATTCCAGCCGCCATCAGCCAGGCTTGCTTGAATCCAGTGGCAAAGTGAGCAAGGGACCCACGTCTGGGCATACCCCCGCCAACTTAGGGCGAACAAAGCGATACAAAAGGGGATGATGGACGGAACGTTTGAGCCAATCAAACACTCACCCCCAGTCAACTGATCTGGGTTTAATCCATCATCATTCTTTAGCTCACTCCACCACCCCAGTTCAGACATGGCCATATGCAAATCAGTCTGACCCTGTGCCTCATGGGAACAGTCCAGCACGAACTGCCAAGCCATGTCTTCCCTGGACCGGAAACAAGCATCCTAGGACCGGTTTCTGGCATTCCAGCCGTCATCAGCCAGGCTTGCTTGAATCCAGTGGCAAAGTGAGCAAGGGACCCACGTCTGGGCATACCCCCGCCAACTTAGGGCGAACAAAGCGATACAAAAGGGGATGATGGACGGAACGCTTGAGCCAATCAAACACTCACCCCCAGTCAACTGATCTGGGTTTAATCCATTATCATTCTTTAGCTCACTCCACCACCCCAGTTCAGACATGGCCATATGCAAATCAGTCTGACCCTGGGCCTCATGGGAACAGTCCAGCACGAACTGCCAAGCCATGTCTTCCCTGGACCGGAAACAAGCATCCTAGGACCGGTTTCTGGCATTCCAGCCGTCATCAGCCAGGCTTGCTTGAATCCAGTGGCAAAGTGAGCAAGGGACCCACGTCTGGGCATACCCCCACCAACTTAGGGCGAACAAAGCGATACAAAAGGGGATGATGGACGGAACGCTTGAGCCAATCAAACACTCACCCCCAGTCAACTGATCTGGGTTTAATCCATCATCATTCTTTAGCTCACTCCACCACCCCAGTTCAGACATGGCCATATGCAAATCAGTCTGACCCTGTGCCTCATGGGAACAGTCCAGCACGAACTGCCAAGCCATGTCTTCCTGGACCGGAAACAAGCATCCTAGGACCGGTTTCTGGCATTCCAGCCGTCATCAGCCAGGCTTGCTTGAATCCAGTGGCAAAGTGAGCAAGGGACCCACGCCTGGGCATACCCCGCCAACTTAGGGCGAACAAAGCGATACAAAAGGGGATGATGGACGGAACGCTTGAGCCAATCAAACACTCACCCCCAGTCAACTGATCTGGGTTTAATCCATCATCATTCTTTAGCTCACTCCACCACCCCAGTTCAGACATGGCCATATGCAAATCAGTCTGACCCTGTGCCTCATGGGAACAGTCCAGCACGAACTGCCAAGCCATGTCTTCCTGGACCGGAAACAAGCATCCTAGGACCGGTTTCTGGCATTCCAGCCGTCATCAGCCAGGCTTGCTTGAATCCAGTGGCAAAGTGAGCAAGGGACCCACGTCTGGGCATACCCCCGCCAACTTAGGGCGAACAAAGCGATACAAAAGGGGATGATGGACGGAACGTTTGAGCCAATCAAACACTCACCCCCAGTCAACTGATCTGGGTTTAATCCATCATCATTCTTTAGCTCACTCCACCACCCCAGTTCAGACATGGCCATATGCAAATCAGTCTGACCCTGTGCCTCATGGGAACAGTCCAGCCCGAACTGCCAAGCCATGTCTTCCCTGGACCGGAAACAAGCATCCTAGGACCGGTTTCTGGCATTCCAGCCGTCATCAGCCAGGCTTGCTTGAATCCAGTGGCAAAGTGAGCAAGGGACCCACGTCTGGGCATACCCCGCCAACTTAGGGCTAACAAAGCGATACAAAAGGGGATGATGGACGGAACGCTTGAGCCAATCAAACACTCACCCCCAGTCAACTGATCTGGGTTTAATCCATCATCATTCTTTAGCTCACTCCACCACCCCAGTTCAGACATGGCCATATGCAAATCAGTCTGACCCTGTGCCTCATGGGAACAGTCCAGCCCGAACTGCCAAGCCATGTCTTCCTGGACCGGAAACAAGCATCCTAGGACCGGTTTCTGGCATTCCAGCCGTCATCAGCCAGGCTTGCTTGAATCCAGTGGCAAAGTGAGCAAGGGACCCACGCCTGGGCATACCCCGCCAACTTAGGGCTGAACAAAGCGATACAAAAGGGGATGATGGACGGAACGCTTGAGCCAATCAAACACTCACCCCCAGTCAACTGATCTGGGTTTAATCCATCATCATTCTTAGCTCACTCCACCACCCCAGTTCAGACATGGCCATATGCAAATCAGTCTGACCCTGTGCCTCATGGGAACAGTCCAGCCCGAACTGCCAAGCCATGTCTTCCTGGACCGGAAACAAGCATCCTAGGACCGGCTTCTGGCATTCCAGCCGCCATCAGCCAGGCTTGCTTGAATCCAGTGGCAAAGTGAGCAAGGGACCCACGTCTGGGCATACCCCGCCAACTTAGGGCGAACAAAGCGATACAAAAGGGGATGATGGACGGAACGCTTGAGCCAATCAAACACTCACCCCCAGTCAACTGATCTGGGTTTAATCCATCATCATTCTTTAGCTCACTCCACCACCCCAGTTCAGACATGGCCATATGCAAATCAGTCTGACCCTGTGCCTCATGGGAACAGTCCAGCCCGAACTGCCAAGCCATGTCTTCCTGGACCGGAAACAAGCATCCTAGGACCGGTTTCTGGCATTCCAGCCGTCATCAGCCAGGCTTGCTTGAATCCAGTGGCAAAGTGAGCAAGGGACCCACGTCTGGGCATACCCCGCCAACTTAGGGCGAACAAAGCGATACAAAAGGGGATGATGGACGGAACGCTTGAGCCAATCAAACACTCACCCCCAGTCAACTGATCTGGGCTTAATCCATCATCATTCTTTAGCTCACTCCACCACCCCAGTTCAGACATGGCCATATGCAAATCAGTCTGACCCTGTGCCTCATGGGAACAGTCCAGCCCGAACTGCCAAGCCATGTCTTCCTGGACCGGAAACAAGCATCCTAGGACCGGTTTCTGGCATTCCAGCCGTCATCAGCCAGGCTTGCTTGAATCCAGTGGCAAAGTGAGCAAGGGACCCACGTCTGGGCATACCCCGCCAACTTAGGGCGAACTAAGCGATACAAAAGGGATGATGGACGGAACGCTTGAGCCAATCAAACACTCACCCCCAGTCAACTGATCTGGGTTTAATCCATCATCATTCTTTAGCTCACTCCACCACCCCAGTTCAGACATGGCCATATGCAAATCAGTCTGACCCTGTGCCTCATGGGAACAGTCCAGCCCGAACTGCCAAGCCATGTCTTCCCTGGACTGGAAACAAGTATCCTAGGACCGGTTTCTGGCATTCCAGCCGTCATCAGCCAGGCTTGAATCAATCCAGTGGCAAAGTGAGCAAGGGACCCACGCCTGGGCATACCCCGCCAACTTAGGGCGAACAAAGCGATACAAAAGGGATGATGGACGGAACGCTTGAGCCAATCAAACACTCACCCCAGTCAACTGATCTGGGTTTAATCCATCATCATTCTTTAGCTCACTCCACCACCCCAGTTCAGACATGGCCATATGCAAATCAGTCTGACCCTGTGCCTCATGGGAACAGTCCAGCCCGAACTGCCAAGCCATGTCTTCCTGGACCGGAAACAAGTATCCTAGGACCGGTTTCTGGCATTCCAGCCGTCATCAGCCAGGCTTGCTTGAATCCAGTGGCAAAGTGAGCAAGGGACCCACGTCTGGGCATACCCCCGCCAACTTAGGGCGAACAAAGCAATACAAAAGGGGATGATGGACGGAACGTTTGAGCCAGGGAAGACATGGCTTGGCAGTTCGTGCTGGACTGTTCCCATGAGGCACAGGGTCAGACTGATTTGCATATGGCCATGTCTGAACTGGGGTGGTGGAGTGAGCTAAAGAATGATGATGGATTAAACCCAGATCAGTTGACTGGGGGTGAGTATTTGATTGGCTCAAACGCTCCGTCCATCATCCCCTTTGTATCGCTTGTTCGCCCTAAGTTGGCGGGGTATGCCCAGACGTGGGTCCCTTGCTCACTTTGCCACTGGATTCAAGCAAGCCTGGCTGATGACGGCTGGAATGCCAGAAACCGGTCCTAGGATACTTGTTTCCGGTCCAGGGAAGACATGGCTTGGCAGTTCGGGCTGGACTGTTCCCATGAGGCACAGGGTCAGACTGATTTGCATATGGCCATGTCTGCGGGTGGTGGAGTGAGCTAAAGAATGATGATGGATTAAACCCAGATCAGTTGACTGGGGGTGAGTGTTTGATTGGCTCAAACGCTCCGTCCATCATCCCCTTTTGTATCGCTTTGTTCGCCCTAAGTTGGCGGGGGTATGCCCAGATGTGGGTCCCTTGCTCACTTTGCCACTGGATTCAAGCAAGCCTGGCTGATGACGGCTGGAATGCCAGAAACCGGTCCTAGGATACTTGTTTCCGGTCCAGGGAAGACATGGCTTGGCAGTTCGGGCTGGACTGTTCCCATGAGGCACAGGGTCAGACTGATTTGCATATGGCCATGTCTGAACTGGGGTGGTGGAGTGAGCTATAGAATGATGATGGATTAAACCCAGATCAGTTGACTGGGGGTGAGTGTTTGATTGGCTCAAACGTTCCGTCCATCATCCCCTTTGTATCGCTTTGTTCGCCCTAAGTTGGCGGGGGTATGCCCAGACGTGGGTCCCTTGCTCACTTTGCCACTGGATTCAAGCAAGCCTGGCTGATGACGGCTGGAATGCCAGAAACCGGTCCTAGGATACTTGTTTCCGGTCCAGGGAAGACATGGCTTGGCAGTTCGGGCTGGACTGTTCCCATGAGGCACAGGGTCAGACTGATTTGCATATGGCCATGTCTGAACTGGGGTGGTGGAGTGAGCTAAAGAATGATGATGGATTAAACCCAGATCAGTTGACTGGGGTGAGTGTTTGATTGGCTCAAACGCTCCGTCCATCATCCCCTTTTGTATCGCTTGTTCGCCTCTAGTTGGCGGGGTATGCCCAGACGTGGGTCCCTTGCTCACTTTGCCACTGGATTCAAGCAAGCCTGGCTGATGACGGCTGGAATGCCAGAAACCGGTCCTAGGATACTTGTTTCCGGTCCAGGAAGACATGGCTTGGCAGTTCGGGCTGGACTGTTCCCATGAGGCACAGGGTCAAACTGATTTGCATATGGCCATGTCTGAACTGGGGTGGTGGAGTGAGCTAAAGAATGATGATGGATTAAACCCAGATCAGTTGACTGGGGGTGAGTGTTTGATTGGCTCAAACGCTCCGTCCATCATCCCCTTTGTATCGCTTTGTTCGCCCTAAGTTGGCGGGGGTATGCCCAGACGTGGGTCCCTTGCTCACTTTGCCACTGGATTCAAGCAAGCCTGGCTGATGACGGCTGGAATGCCAGAAACCGGTCCTAGGATACTTGTTTCCGGTCCAGGGAAGACATGGCTTGGCAGTTCGGGCTGGACTGTTCCCATGAGGCACAGGGTCAGACTGATTTGCATATGGCCATGTCTGAACTGGGGTGGTGGAGTGAGCTAAAGAATGATGATGGATTAAACCCAGATCAGTTGACTGGGGGTGAGTGTTTGATGGGCTCAAATGTTCCGTCCATCATCCCCTTTGTATCGCTTTGTTCGCCTCTAAGCTGGCGGGGGTATGCCCAGACGTGGGTCCCTTGCTCACTTTGCCACTGGATTCAAGCAAGCCTGGCTGATGACGGCTGGAATGCCAGAAACCGGTCCTAGGATACTTGTTTCCGGTCCAGGAAGACATGGCTTGGCAGTTCGGGCTGGACTGTTCCCATGAGGCACAGGGTCAGACTGATTTGCATATGGCCATGTCTGAACTGGGGTGGTGGAGTGAGCTAAAGAATGATGATGGATTAAACCCAGATCAGTTGACTGGGGGTGAGTGTTTGATTGGCTCAAACGCTCCGTCCATCATCCCCTTTTGTATCGCTTGTTCGCCTCTAAGTTGGCGGGGGTATGCCCAGACGTGGGTCCCTTGCTCACTTTGCCACTGGATTCAAGCAAGCCTGGCTGATGACGGCTGGAATGCCAGAAACCGGTCCTAGGATACTTGTTTCTGGTCCAGGGAAGACATGGCTTGGCAGTTCGGGCTGGACTGTTCCCATGAGGCACAGGGTCAGACTGATTTGCATATGGCCATGTCTGAACTGGGGTGGTGGAGTGAGCTAAAGAATGATGATGGATTAAACCCAGATCAGTTGACTGGGGGTGAGTGTTTGATTGGCTCAAACGTTCCGTCCATCATCCCCTTTGTATCGCTTGTTCGCCCTAAGTTGGCGGGGGTATGCCCAGACGTGGGTCCCTTGCTCACTTTGCCACTGGATTCAAGCAAGCCTGGCTGATGACGGCTGGAATGCCAGAAACCGGTCCTAGGATACTTGTTTCCGGTCCAGGGAAGACATGGCTTGGCAGTTCGGGCTGGACTGTTCCCATGAGGCACAGGGTCAGACTGATTTGCATATGGCCATGTCTGAACTGGGGTGGTGGAGTGAGCTAAAGAATGATGATGGATTAAACCCAGATCAGTTGACTGGGGGTGAGTGTTTGATTGGCTCAAACGTTCCGTCCATCATCCCCTTTTGTATCGCGTGGTTTTTAAAGAGGCGTAGTGGGGGAGGTGGCAGTGTTGTGGGACAGGTGCCATGGGAAGGGCGAGCCAAGCCTGCTCTAACTCTTTTTTCTTCTTCTTGTAGAGTCCCGGAGGTAAGAATCTGCTGGTTCAAGAGCCGGTGCCCAGCACAGGTAAGTTTTGTCCTCGCCGCGTGCCCAGTGTGCGGCGCGCTCTGGGGGCATTGTTTTGGGGCCCGCTGGGCATGCGGGCCCAGGGGCATATGGGGGTGCTGTGGTTTTTAAAGAGGCGTAGTGGGGGAGGTGGCAGTGTTGTGGGACAGGTGCCATGGGAAGGGCGAGCCAAGCCTGCTCTAACTCTTTTTTCTTCTTCTTGTAGAGTCCCGGAGGTAAGAATCTGCTGGTTCAAGAGCCATTGGGCCATCTGGCAACTAGTATATGCTTTGGTAAGTTTGGTAAGTTTTGGTTTCTGTACACTTCCGGGGAGATGAATACTACATATGCTAAAGCGCAGAAGCTTGAGGTCGCCACCCATATTTGTGAAGTCCTACTTGCGATGGGTGGGAGCGCTGTGCATGGTTTGGTGATGGGATTCTGTGTGATCATGTGGGTTTCATAATTGTTATTTTGTTTTTTGTTTTTCGTGGGGTGGTTTGGGGCTGTCTTGGGATTTTCCCTAGACACCCGTTAACACTGTTGCCCCCCCGAGTGTAAACCCCTGGCTTATGCGCTCCTACAAAGTACACTTGTACAAATTTGTTTTGAACGGTTAGGTTTCACTGTCTTTGCAGGTGGCTCATCCTTCCCCTTTTTTCTTTTTTTCTCCAAATGTGATTTTTTTTTGCAGGCACTTTGGGGCAGGGTTTTTTTGGGGGAAACACTTTTGCCTTGTTTTTTATGTTTACCTCGCACCCCCACTGCCCTCCACAGACGACTCAAAGTTGCCTAACGGGACCACACAAGTGTGCCATTCCACTTCGAAGGACCGCTGCCTACCTGTATGTTAACGCGCTGTGTATGCAACTTTGCTTCAAAAGGTTTCACGTTCTCCTTTCTTTGCTACTGCCCTTGCTGTGTTAACACTGTTTGCTCAACGCCGTTTGGGGAGTGCCGTTTCCCATTGCGGATCTGTCCCAACAAGTTTTCACATTTTTTGCCATTTGCAGGTGCTTCAGAGTTACATGCATTTTTAATCATTGCTTCACTACGTTTTCTTAACTTTCCATTCAACAATTGCAATGCCCTTTTCCCCTTTGGAACACATCTAGTAACACCAAATATATTTGTAGGTGAGTAACGTGACTGCGCCACAAGCCCGAGATCTTTTGGATTCCAAGGGAGCAACAAGCCACCACAACAAAAGCACGATGGAGAGGTTTCTGCAGCCTGTGAAGACTGTGAAGCACCGATCACATCTACCTACCCATATAACCACAGCAGATCGGGCCAGAGAGTACAGCACCGTGATGCATGCTGATGGTGGCGTGCTGTTTTGCAGTGTGTGCAATGTGGCGGTGGACCACATCCGGAAACACACAGTCGATATGCATGTGCGGTCACAAAAACACTTGAAGCGCTGTTCAGATGATCCAGACCCTCACTCTTCGCCAAAACGTGCCCGTCAGATGTCTGTGAACTCACTTTTCACAAAGAGTACAGCTGCCGGTGCCTCAAACCATGAAATTATAAGTGAGTGGGTCAATATCTGCACAGCGCTGAACATTCCGCACAGCAAAACCGACCACCCTGTGTTGCGCAAGTTTCTCCACGAGCGAGTACGAAATGGTGGAGCGATACCTGGAAGTCATCAGCTTCAAGAACGTTATCTCCCAGAGAGATATATAGGAGCCAAGAACGAGCTGAAAGAACACTTGCAAGATCAAAAGATCAGTGTTATATTTGATGAAACACCTGATGTCGAAGGGCGGTGTGTATTGAATGTGTTATTTGCAGTGGTCTCTGCGCAGGGTGGCCGTCAGATCCACACCCACCTAGCAGACACAGTGTTCCTCTCACAGTGCAACCATGGGACTGTAGCACAAGCAGTTGTGAAGGTGCTCACAGAGTACAGCATAGCCTTTCAGAACGTTATTTCCTTTAACACTGACAATGCGGCATACATGCTCAAGGCATACAACACTGTGTTGAGAAATCTGTATACAAACTCCATACATATCACCTGCTTGGCACACATAATAAACCTTATTGGAGAGTCATTTAGGAAGCCTTTTGTGGACTTAAATGCTTTCCTCCTGTACTTCTCGCGCATCTTTTACATGGCCGGTAGCAGAAAGAGAAGGTACCTGCACCATCTTGCTGAGAACCATGGGATGAAACCACGGATGGCACCTGACCCTTGCAGTACCCGGTGGAATTCTTGGTTTGCTGCTGTTCAGTACCACTGCAAGCACTTTGAGGCCTATGCTGGGTTTGTTGAGTCGGAGATGCAACTCAGCAAGTCTCCCCAGATTCCCTTGAAAATCTGCAAAGGATTTTGAACAGCGACCAAAGAAACTGCATTAAAGTTCAATTGGAGATTGTGGCAGAAAAATGCCAAAACATTTTACATCTGATGGACTTATTCCAGAGTCAGACACCAGTGACAATGAAGGTGTATGATTATTTGGAGGACCTCCACATGAACCTAACAAACAATTCAGTCCTCACTGTGGAGTCACTACAACCATTTCTACAGACCACTGCAGGGGCTAAATTATCTCTGACACAGAAAAAAGATGACAGCCCAGCTTAATGAAGCTTTTGAAAATTCTCTGGAAAAGGTGGGCAAATACATGGGGAGGCCCAACCAGGCATTGGATTCTTGAAGCAAGTGCGCCTTTTCAATCCTGCACGACTCTGCATCCTGCCTAAGGACAAGAGTGCATATTCAGCTATTCCTGGTTTGAGCGAAGTTCCCGATCAGGAGCTTCGCCTCTACTTTGAACATGTAGGCCCGGAAGCAGTACAGGCATCTGTTTCTGGGGTGATTGACACTGACCTCTTTTGGCGTGGGATGGCTGACCGCATTCCTGCCCTTTCACAGCTTGCAGCTGTGTACAAGGACTGTGTGACCAGTTCTGCAGATGCTGAAAGGAGCAACAGCATCTACAAAATTATTCTGTCAGCCAGACGACGGTCCCTCTCAGAGCAATCCATCCGGGCATTATTGTTTTTGCATTATAATCAGCAGCACAATATAGGGCTAGATTTGGACTGCTCAGAAGAACTGCACATACATGGCCAAGATTAACACAACAAGCATACAGGTTCCGTGGGCATTTATTCAATAACATGTTTATGTCCTATATGTAGCCTGGAAGCAAAACAAATTGTCTAAATTGTAAATAAACCAAATATACATAGCTTCATGTTGTAAAATAACTCAGAAAAACTAAGATATCAGTGTTTGTTGTAGGAAAAATTGCAAAATAAAGTGCCACAAAATGCCGCTAAATTTACAGATTTGTGCCGCTAAATTTCCATATTTGTGCCGCTAAATTTGCTAATCCATGCCGCTATATCCTGGGGGGTCTGATTGATGAGTGACTGCATGTATGAGTGACTGTATGGGTGATTGAGTGGATGTGTGTGTGTAGACCTAGGAGTCAGTGAGTGGGTATGTAGTAACTGGTATTGGTGCGTCTATGGTTTCAAAAATTGTAGTTTGTATTTTAGAGTGGGTGTATCAAAGGTTATATTAGGGTATGAGGCGGTGCATCAGATTATCACGTGGATGATGTCATCAGTGATGTCATCAGCGATGTCATTTGAGATGTCATCAGTGATGTCATCAGTGATGTCCCTGACCATGTCATGAATGATGTAATATGTGACGTCATCAGCAGTGCATTGCGGGGGCGCGAGTTATAGTTAGCTCAACTAACTATAACGGCCGAATTTATCTTGTTTTGTACGAGTGAAATGTCCAACTAACTATAACGTCCCTGAAACCTGTGGTTTTTTCAGTAAATTTCTAAAGTTTTTAAAATGCTAATTTCAAACTATAACGTCCCTGAAACCTATGGTTTTTTCAGTGAATTTTAAAGGTTTTATAAATGATAATTTCTAACTATAACGTCCCTGAAACCTATGGGTTTTTCAGTGAATTTCAAAGGTTTTTTAAATGCTAATTTCTAACTATTCCTACAGAGGTAGGACATGTGCAGAAAGAGGAAGAAAAGTGCAGAAAGAAGCAAGAGAAATGCAGAAAGAGGCAACAGAAGTCCAGAACGACGAAGAAAGGTGCAGAAAGAAGCCAGAGATATGCAGAAAGAACCAACAGAGGTGCGGAAAGAGGCCTTGTTGCAAAGTCATCCTGTGCCCCCAACTTTTTGCTGACTGGTACTGGTGGTAACTGACTCTGACTAACCAGGCCCAGAGTCAGTGCTATGCTGAAAGACACTTAGAATACAGTGAAAACACCTACATACACTAGGGTACACTATGGGTTGGGGTACCCCTGTGATTGGCATGACCTCCCCTGTAAGGCCCTAGTGCATAATACGGCAGGGGGATTAAAACTACCTCTAACTCAGAGGGGCAGAAAGAGGCAAGAGAAGTGCAGAAAGAAGCAATAGAGGTGCCGAAAGAGGCAAGAGAGGTGCAGAAAGAGGCAAGTGAGGTGCAGAAGGAGGCAGGAGAACTGCAGAAAGAGGCAAGAGAGTTGCAGAAACAGGCAAAAGGGGTGCAGAAAGAGGGAACATGTATGCAGACAGAGGCAAGAGAGGTGCAGAAAGAGGGAAGAGGGGTACAGAAAGAGGCAAGAGGGATGCAGAAATTTGCAAAAGAGGTGCATAAAGAAGCAAGAACAGTGCAGAAGGAACCAACAGAGGTGCAAAAAGAGGCAAGAGGGGTGCAGAAAGAGGTAGTAGAGGTCACAAAGAGGCAAGAAACGTACAGAAAGAAGCAGGAGGGGTTCAGAAAGAAAGAAGAGAAGTACAGAAAGAGGCAAGAGATTTGCTAAAAGAAGCAACAGAGGTGTAGAAAGAAGGAAGAGCAGTGCAGAAAGAACCAACAAAGGTGCTGAAAGAGGCACGAAGGGTGCAGAAAGAGGTAAGAGATGTGCAGAAAGAAGCAACAGAGGTACAAAAAGAGGCAAGAGTGGTACAGAAAGAGGGAAGAGGGGTGCAGAAAGAGGCAGGAGGGGTGCAGAAAGAAACAGAGGTGCCGAAAGAGGCAAGATAGGTGCAGAAAGATGCAAGTGAAGTGCAGAAAGATGCAACAGAGGTGCAGAAAGACGCAAGAGAGGTGCAGAAACAGGCAAGAGAAGTGCAGAAAGAGGCAAGAGAATTGCTGAAAGAAGCAACAGAGGTGTAGAAAGAAGCAAGAGAAGTGCAGAAAGAGGCAAGTAAGGTACAGAAAGAAGCAAGAACAGTGCAGAAAGAACAAACAGAGGTGCAAAAAGAGGCAAGAGAGGTGCAGAAAAAGGTAGGAGGGGTGCACAAAGAGGCAAGAGAGGTACAGAAAGAGGCAGGAGGGGTGCAGAAAGAAGGAAGAGAAGTGCAGAAAGAAGAAACAGAGGTGCTGAAAGAGGCGCAAAGGGTGGAGAAAGAGCAAGAGCAGTGCAGAAAGAGGCAACAGAGGTACAGAAAGAGGCAAGAGAGGTCCAAAAACAGGCAGGAAAGGTGCAGAAAGAGGGAACATGGGTGCAGATAGAGGGAAGAGAGATGCAGAAATAGAAAAGAGGGGTGCAGAAAGAGGCAAGAGATCTGCAGAAAAAAGCAGCAACAAAGGTGCTGAAAGAGGCAAGTGAGGTGCAGAAAGGGGCAAGAGATCTGCAGGAAAAAGAAACAGAGGTGCTGAAAGAGGGAATTGATGTGCAGAAAGAAGCAAGAGAGGTGCAGAAAGAGGAAATAGAAGTGCAGAAAGAAGCAACAGAGGTGCAGAAAGAGGAAAAAGGGGTGCAGAAAGAGGCAAGAAAAGTGCAGAAAGAGGTAACAGAGGTACAGAGGTACAGAAAGAGGCAAGAGAGGTGCAGAAACAGGCAGGAAAGGTACAGAAAGAGGGAAAAGGGGTATAGAAAGAGGCAAGAGAGGTGCAGAAAGAGAAAAGAGGGGTGCAGAAAGAGGCAAGAGATATGCAGAAAAAAGCAACAGAGGTGTTGAAAGAGGCAAGTGAGGTGCAGAAAGAAGCAAGAGAAGTGCAGAAAGAAGGAAGAGAAGTACAGAAACAAGTAACAGATTGCTGAAAGAGGCGCGAAGTGTGCAGAAAGAGCAAGAGAAGTGCAAAAAGAGGCAACAGAGGTACTGAAAGAGGCAAGAGAGGTGCAGAAAGAGGGAACAGGGGTGCAGAAAGAGGCAAGAGAGGTGCAGAAAGAGAAGAGGGGTGCAGAAAGAGGCAAGAGATCTTCAGAAAAAAGCAACAGAGGTGCTGAAACAGGCAAGTGAGGAGCAGAAAGAGGCAAGAGATCTGCAGAACAAAGCAACAGAGGTGCTGAAAGAGGCAAGTCAGCTGCAGAAAGAAGCAAGAGAGGTGCAGAAAGAGGCAATAGAAGTGCAGAAAGAAGCATCAGAGGTGCAGAAAGAGGCAAGAGTGGTGCAGAAAGAGGAGAGAGAAGTGCAGAAAGAAGCAAAAGAGGTGCTCAAAAAGGAAAGAGGGATGCAGAAAGAGGCAAGAGCAGTGCAGAAAGAACCAAGAGAAGTGCAGAAAGAAGCAACAGAGGTACAGAAGGAGGCACGAGGAGTGCAGAAAGAAAGAAGAGAAGTGTAGAAAGAAGCAACAGAGGTGCTGAAAGAGGAACGAAGGGTGCAGAAAGAGGCAAGAGAAGTGCAGAAAGAAGAAACAGAGATACAAAAAGAGGCAAGAGTGGTGCAGAAAGAGGGAATAGAGGTGTAGAAAGAGGCTAGATAGTTGCACAAAGAGGGAAGACGGGTGCAGAAAGAGGCAAGAGGGGTGCAGAAACAGGCAAGAGAAGTGCAGAAAGAGGCAAGAGAATTGCTGAAAGAAGCAACAGAGGTCTAGAAAGAAGCAACAGAGGTGCAGAAGGAGGCATGAGGAGTGCAGAAAGAGGGAAGAGGGGTGAGGAGTTTGGTGGAGCACTGGTTGTCATCTTTCAATAACTTCTGAGCACTACTTAGAAGAGAATAAAAGCGACAGACAACTTTTTATTCCACTGTCACAGACAGTTGTGTGTCTTCCGTCAGGTGTTGGAATGGCACAGTGAGTGCGGTAACTACTAATAAATGGTGTGCAGTGAATGCTACATTCATATATTTAGCAGTGGCTGATATTGAAAGGCAGGCCTATATAGGGAAGTATAGATAACCTGGAAACAGTATAGATAACCTGGAAACAGTGATTGAAAGTAGAATGTACTAAGGGTGACATTACATGTTATTCTATTTATTTATGAATCTATTTATCTATCTATCTATTTATTGTGCATTTTAAACATGCTCATGCAGTTGGACCAGTCACTTGGCATTTGAAGTAAAATTCAAAACTGTACATTAGCGTGCATGGAGACTTTTGCTGCACCATGCAGTCTCTTTGTTCGGTTAAGATGGCAGAGCACTGGAAACAGTCCACCCTCCTCCTCAGTGATCGCACAGACAGCTGCCTTCCATCGAAGCTGCACCTTTAAAAAGTTACCCAGGATCTTGGATGCATAACTCGAGACTTAAAAAGGCGCAGAGCTGCGTTCATCTGCACACGTCTTCCCCCATCTGTTTGTCCCCCTGTGTGCTCTAATTTGTATAATGAATCAGACAGGCCCAAACATTTCTCTGAAAGTGTTGTGCCTCGGTTCTGAGGTGCTGACACGATCTTCTGCTATGATTCTCACACCCGGGCTCTTGTCCAGGGCCATCAGCTTACCCAGTGAGCACACCACAAGCGTACGGACCCACACCGGCTCTGCCTCTGCCCACACATTAACCATGCCAGCTCTGGAGCAGGCGCGCAGTGTAAGGAGTGCAGCAACGGCTCTCATGGCAACCCCCTTTCTCAACACATGATCCATATCCCCCCAGAAAATAGGTCAAACCCCATTTCCCTCCGACGATTTCATGCAGCCTGCCTGTGTCATGGTCCCTTTACGGGTTCAAGACTGACAAATAGGTAGATGCCTTTTACACGGTACGGGTTGCGCAATTCTCCCTCAGAGCAGGTGCACTGGTCCCTATGTTGCGTTGGTTAGTGACAGGCACGACTCTACTGTCAGTACCCTGGACAGCGCACAGGGTTGCAGGTAAATTCCAGTTGTCACCTCCTCCACTCTGATAATAATGCCATGTGACGAGACAAACCACTAGAACAAGCAACACCGGGTGCGGATTACAGCAAAGGTTGATGATATAATCAAAATGAACTTTGACCCACTAATTAAATCTATAGCCATTGATTTAAAGAGAGTGAATGGGCTACATTTGTCCATTATTGGGAGAGGGAATTATCTAAAAATGGCTATTCTGCCCAAGATTCTGTACTTATTTAGGTCTATTCCGCTTGCCTTGGAGGATCATCTATTGAAGACCATTGACTCTATTTTTTCAAATTTTATCTGGCAATATGGGAAGGTGAGGAGGGCCATGAAGTATTTAACACTACCACAGGATAGAGGAGGACTTGCAATTCCAAATATTACATTATACTATTGGGCCGCTCTATTACAACAGATGATGTTTTTATTAGTTAGATAGAAGCAGCGATGAGGAGAAAATAGCAAGAATACCTACAATATTTGAACTTGCTTTAGGGAAAGAGGCCTCTGGATTGCTATTAAAACAACTAAAGCAAAGCTATTATAAAAAAGTTTGTTTTAAGACTATACAGAGCGCATGGAGGATATGGAAACAAATATTAAAATTTATGGGAATCCCTAAGGTTACTAAATATACCCCCCCCTGTGGCATGTATCGCTCTTTCCGACACTAGCCTATGATGCTATGGGGAAATATTGGGAAAGTAGGGGGGTGAATACGATTGGAGAGTTTTATGGGGGGGAACAATTTGCCCAACTTTCTAAGTTCCAACATGATTATGAAATAGCTCCCAATCACTTTTTTAAGTTTATGCAGATCAGGAGTATCCTTATGGCATATAGACCAATTATTAGAATTGATGATATAGCCCTGATGGATCTCATCAACAAAAAGCCATGTAGAATCAGAAATATATATACCTTATTACTCATAGTATTACCAGACGACTTAGAGAAGAATGAGACGTCCTGGACTATGAAATTGGATAACCAGGATGTGGATATATATAAGAGCTTAGACTTATCTGCCAAAATATTTTTATCATCAAACTTAAAAGCACAATTATATAAAACTATTTTTAACCTGTATTTCACACCTGCTAAATTATTTACTTGGGGGAAAAGGGTCGATGATAAATGTCCCAGATGTGGGATGGGACAGGCCATACTGACACATATGTTCTATGAGTGTGCGAAATTAACCCCCATTAAAATTAGGGTTGCTTAGATTCTGGCAGAAGCTATTTGGTCTTAATTTCGAACTGACCCCCACCTTAGTGATTCTGGGATATGATAGCTCTTTGGGTCTCAATAGGGAACAGGAATATTGTCTCTTTTTAGGTACAGCTATTTTTAGACTAATGCTAGCGGCTCGATGGAAAGATATAGAACCCCCGACCTTTCCGATGTGGCTAGCCAGGTTGCTTGGTGTTTGGAAACAAGAGGCCTCCCTATATGCATGCAGGGGTAGGCAAGCCAGAACCCGGGGGCTAAAAATATGGGCATATATCGCTGAATGGAGTAGGGAAGCTAGGGGACCGAAATAGGTTGAAACACATAAAACATTGTAAAAAAAAGTCTTTTTTAAATCTGTGATTGCTTTAAATTGTTTTATGCGAGAATTTGGGACTGTATTTAAATAGGTTATCTACATCTATGTACTGTATTTTCTGATCAACTGCTATTTATTCCTATTTTAAGTACATTTAACAGTTTTGGTGAGGAATTTGTGACATATATTGGTTTTATGTATTTTTTACCAATTTTTCAATGAAATGATTATCATGTTGTTTTTATTGTAAAATAGTCTACTCTGAGTATGAATTAAAAAAAAAAAAAAAAGAACAAGCAACACCTGTGCACCACGCCACACATGCGTGTGTTTTTCTGAGGCAGCAGAAGCAAATAATGCGTACAGCAGTACTCAATGCACCATGCGCTGGAAGTGTGTACGGAGCAAACAGGGTGTGCCCCCCTGCTTTGCCACAAACAAAGCAGGCACAGTGCAGGTCCGAGAGCTCGTCACCTCAGCAGCTCTGTAATTACAGTGTCCGCGCAGGTGAGCGCCTCCTCCTCCTTCCACCGCCTCTCTGGAGTCGAAACCCATCCGAGGCATCCTTGCTCGTGATCATTGTCCCGCAGAGCCAATAAACACGCAGATTTATTATAAGATGAGGGGGATGGGTGAGCAAGCCGTAGTTTGTTGACGGCTTGGTACCAAGGCGCCCCTGCTAAGTTGCAAAGCTGAGATGGTGAGTTAAACAGATTAGGATGGCAAGTGTGTTCCATCAATGCACGGCCAAGGTGCGCTTCGTCGGTGGCGTGAGGTGTTTTTGGCGCACGGTTAGTCTAAGCTAAGAACTGTGAGGTGGCATGTTGGGGGGAGGGGCAGGGGGGGCATTCTGCGCAGGTCGCTATGTGTGCACCTGGGCAGCTGGACTTTTGTTGTTTCTTGGTCATAGTGAATGTATTATTTAAAACATATCAAATTGGTCCATTGGCCCTCCTGTGGCTACCAAGTCACCGTTCCCATTAAGGTAAACACCTACCTCGACATGTTCTTGCGCTGGGGTCGGTGCGCCTTCTCCAGCCCCAGCTTGGTGAAGATGCCCACCAGCACTATGACGGCCACCACCCCGCAGATGATGTACACGATCAGGTTGGACTTGTCCCAGGTGGGGTCGTGCAGGGGGTCGTCGATGCGCGGAGGGGGCTTGGCGGCGGTCAGCCAGTTGGGCCGGTCGTAGTTGGTGCAAGTGGTCTGGTCCAAGCTGGCCTGCTTGAACTTGCAGCAGAAGCGGAAGCCACAGGTCCCGCAGCAGAAAATGAACTCCCCCGAGCTGCAGCTGAACGGGGGTCCCACTGCCCCATGACGTCGAAGTAACCCCGACAGGTGTCCGTGGCCTGGGGGGTGTCTGAAGATCCGGGGTCCTGGGACTGCTGTGGTTGCCCCCCCGAGACTACCATGATGCTTCCAAAATGCTGCCCGGGTTTACCCTGCACCGAGCAAAGTGAGCTCAAAAGGTCCACCAAAAAGTATCCGAAGATGCCCCAGCCCACCTTCATGGTCCCTGCGCAAGTGTCTCTACCCTGTTGTGGCTAGCAGGGGTGGCTGAGGTGGGGGCCTTGGTACTGCTCAGCCTCTCCTCATGTCCCTCCGGTGCCCCCTACGTCTCCCAGGTCCAGGGGCAGGGCCCAACTCTGCGCGCAGTTCACCTCGGCAGCACGCACCTCGCTGCTCACCGCGCTGCTCACCTCTGTGCTGCGCGGCCGTCGCTGACGCTCGGCAGTTGTGGAATCGAGGAAAGCAGACACTGGATTTAGAGTGGGGACCGGCAGCGAGGAGAAAGAGCACGAGGAGGAGGAGTGGAGAGGGGGAGGAGTGGGTGACAGAGTGAGGGAGACGGTGGGCGATGCCAAGGGTGGACGAGGGTTGGGGTGGAACTTTACTTCTTTTCCACACAATGTGTCGTAGTGAGTCTCACCAGAACAGCCCTTGGCTCTGGGCACCTGAAACGGACAGGAAATACCCTCGCCAGTGGCCGACACAATGAGAAGCCAAGTCACGACTCTCAGATAAAAACAGCAACAACGTGTTCCAATAGTGTGAGGTAGCCCTTGAAACTCCAGCTGCACCCTCACATCTGCGTGATGGGCTCCTATGCCCATGGTTTTGAGGTGCCACGTTTACCCCAGACTTCATGGAGCACAATTGAGTCGTAGTGATTCCAGGTGTGCCCTGGCTTCTCGTGACCGGGTATGAAACGAGGTGACACTTTCGCAAACACTGTTCACTGAACATGGTGAAGAGGTACTGATTGTAAGTGTGGTTACTTCTCATGTGAGGGTGTGTAAGATGAAGTGGCATTTTAACCGCATTAGTGGACTCGTGTGCAAGTGTGAGTTGCCACCTTCAAACCATTGTTATTTTAGCACAATTGAGACGTAGTGTGTGCTTGTATGTTGTGACTTCATATGTGGGAGTGTGTTAAGTGAGGCATTACTTTTACAGTTGTAAGAATTAATTGAAAGTCTGTAGCTCCTTGCACGAAGGAGTTTGGTGAGGTGCCATATTCCTAGCTCCTTGCACGAGGGTGTTTGGTGAGGTGCCATTTTTATAGCTCCTTGCGCGAGGGAGTTTGGTAAGGTGCCATTTTCATAGCTCCTTGCACGAGGGTGTTTGGTGAGGTACCATTTTCATAGCTCCTTGCACGAGGGAGTTTGGTGAGGTGCCATTTTTATAGCTCCTTGCGCGAGGGAGTTTGGTGAGGTGCCATTTTCATAGCTCCTTGCATGAGGGTGTTTGGTAAGGTGCCATTTTTATAGCTCCTTGCGCGAGGGAGTTTGGTGAGGTGCCATTTTCGTAGCTCCTTGCACGAGGGTGTTTGGTGAGGTGCCATTTTCATAGCCATTGTTGATGAAACACAATGAATATGACCTGATTGATAGTTTGTTTGCAGTTACTTGCACGTGCGTGAGGTGACATTTTACAGCTATTGTCAATGAAACACGGTGAATGCGAACTGGTTGAAAGTTTGTTTGTAGTTCCTTGCACGAGAGCATGTGAGGTGAGGTGACACTTTCACAGCAATTGTCTATGGAAAACAGTGAAGGGGAACGGAATTGCAGATATTTTGTAGTTCCTTGCACAAGAGTGTGTTACATGATGCGACACTTTCACAGCCATTTCCCATTAAATACGGTGAAGACAAAAACTGATTGCAGGCGTGTTTGTAATTCGCTGCACGAGGATGTGTGAAGTGAGGTGACACGTTCACAGCCATTTTTCATTTGAACAGGGTGAACCCGAAGCGATCGAAGGTTTGCTTGTAACTCCTTGGCCGGAAATGTATGAGGTGAGGTGAAACATTCACAACCATTGCCATGGAATACGGCGAATACGACCTGATTGCAGGTGTGTTTGTAGCTCCTTGCACGAGGGTGTGAGATAGCACCTTCACAGCTGAAGAAAAGAAAGTACTTTTTTCCTGTGTTTGACGCTTGAGGTGCGAATGTGTGAGGTGAGGTAACAATCAACCCTATTGTTCACCATGGGTGTATTTACAGGTGTGTGGCAGAGGCTTCCTGTATGTGGCTGTGTGGGGTGAGGTGTCACTTTCACCTCCATGGTCCTTGGAGGACATACAATTAAGACATCGTGCGTCCAGCTGCGTGTTTGTGGCTCCTGGTGTGCGTGCGTTGAGATGACACTTTTTCACCTGCGTTGCTCACAGAATACAAAACTTGACGCTTCCAAACGTGTGTTTGTGTCTCGTTCCTTCTGGGTGTGTGAAGTGAGGTGGCACTCGGCTCCGTTGTTCATCGTGCCTGGTGAATACATATTAGTGCGTTCAAGGTGTGTGGTACTTTGCTCACATGTATTCGTCACGGAGCACATTGAGGATGGTCGCTTGGGGGGTGATTTTGTTGGCGGAGTAGAATAGATGCCGATCCGCAGGTATAAGGTGTGATAAACACGTTATTGAATAGTAAGAGCATACAGTCCTTCCGCGGGAGGCAGTGAGCGGACAGGGCCATGTTACAATGCTCCCTCACATCGCTACATAGGTAAGACTCAGTGCAGCCAGTGAGCCGCTTGTGGCTGGGTTTAAACATTGGTGGGGGAGGGGCAGACACTGGATGTGGTGGAGTAGGCAGAGAGCCTCCCATGCAGATACAGCGCGGTACGGGGTCTTAGCGTGGACGCAGATACTGAAAGGGTGGTGTGGAAGTGCGGTTGGATTAGTGAAGTCGATCAGTAGCCCCGGGAGACAGAGTGGAAAGGGGTCATGTGTGAAACGATGGAGGCTGGCGGGGTTTGAGGGGTGGAGGCGGGGTGCCTGGAAAGGTCAGAAGGAGCTGTCCCAGCGCTTGTGGTTTTCATCAGGGTCTTCAGAGTGCACGGTGAGATCAGGAGCTCACTACAAGGAGGCATGGATATCTTGGGCAGAGGGAGGGGGCGGAGGATGGGGCAAAGTCGAGCCAGGTGGACCAGCACCTGCAAAGAGTGCGAAACAACGTGCGCAGCGCACTACTTGTCAAAGAGTGAGCAGGAAGGCAAACCGAAGTAGACATCTCTAAGTGCACTGGAAACGGCAAGGGAAATTCTCCACAATGTATTTTGGGTTAACAGTGTGAGCTGTTCGTTGATCAGGGGAAGAACAGCACCGCGGAGCTCTCCGCATTAAATATTCATAATCTCCCGCGCCTCTCAGCTTCTGATGGTGAGCGCCGACCGTGCATTGCTCATTGCCTGCAAATCACCACACAAAGTTACAGCCTCCCTGCAGGTGCATGCTGCTTCAACGCGGTCCCCGGAAATGCGGGGCCCCTGTGGGCCCCCGCTACAGAATTGAGGATTGCCCCCGGGACCTGGCCCATCCGTGGGCTTTAAAAAACGAAGCGCGGGAGCCCGCGCTTTTTTTTTTTAATTTCCGACGGGGTTCGCACACCCAGCGCGACCCGGCCGAAAATGTAAATAAAAAAAATGGGTTTTTTGGGCCGAGCAGGCCTGGGGGATCAGGGTGTTCCTACCCTGCCCCCTTTTTTGTTTTTTAATGTTTTTTCACCCTTTTTCTTGTGACTCGGCTACCGAGTCACAAGATGGCTGCCAATACATTCTGGTTTAGAGTGTTGGCAGCCAATCAGAGTGAAGCTCATGCCCAGGAGGGTTCGCGAACCCTCCTCGGTGCTCAGATATCGATATTTTATTTTTTTCATTTCTCAGCAACTACTGAATGGATTGACACCATTTAAAAAAAAGGGCGCTTTCTGAATCAAGGGCTACCTTTTTGCCAAATTTGGTGTAATTCTGTTCAGCAGTTTGGGCTGTAGCCTGTTCCAAAACTTCCTATGGAAATTAACATGGGGAAAATGCGTTTTGGGACCCCCCTTTTTTCTCGGCCCCCGCTTGATGAATCACCCCGAAACTTTCAAGACAGGAGCTGACCGGAGCGCCCCAGTAGTTTTGAAAATTTCGCGAAGATTCGTCAAACGGCGCCAAAGATATTGGCAAATCAAAAAATGCTTTTCCTATGGAAACTAGGTCCTAACTATCAGTAGGTAATATATATATAAATAAATATATATATATATATATATATATATATATATATATATATATATATATATAGGGAAACCAAGATTCACCGTCGTTGCCTCTCACACCCTGGGTGCCTCCCGTACGCGGTGGTGAGCCGCGTAAACGTAACCACACAGTCGTCGTTCAAAATTGTGCCAACAACACAAAGACGGGAGCACGTCGTAGTCCGTGAAAAATGTTTTTCTTTATTAATCGCATGAGACCCCTCTATACCCCCAGTCCTGACAGACGCGTTTCGCCGCTCTGGCTTTGTCAATGTCAGTGAATTCAGTAAAGCACCACCATTTTAAAGTGAAAAAAACGTGAAAAGAAAATGGTAAACACAGACGATGGCTCAATAAGTACTGATTATACTTGTTTTTCATGTCGGCCATCTTAACAGTGCTAGCAGTGTTACTTAAAGAATAATAAGTGTGAAATACAAAATAATATTACACCTCCTAAAACGCTGAAATTCATGGTATAATCTTTACATGACATTGACAAAGCCAGAGCGGCGAAACGCGTCTGTCAGGACTGGGGGTATAGAGGGGTCTCATGCGATTAATAAAGAAAAACATTTTTCACGGACTACGACGTGCTCCCGTCTTTGTGTTGTTGGCACAATTTTGAACGACGACTGTGTGGCTTTCTGGGTACTGTAGTCTATGTTGGACTGCAGTGAGAGAGCATCCATGTGACCTGGGGTCGGAATACTCCCTCCAATGGGGGTCATGCAGGACACTTAAAGACGTGGGAGGAGTCAAATACCTTGTAGCAGCAGCAGCAGCATCTGAGGAAGGCTATCATGCCGAAATGCATCATGCTTGTGTTGTTTTAAATAAAGGGTTTCCATGTTTCCCCGAAGTGGCCTCTTACCCTTTCTTCACGGAGGAGGTGTTTTCGTTTGGATCTACTATGAGTGCTTGTCAGTGGTACTCAAGAGGCCCCGTTCTTTCAAGTGGCGGGAGTAATGCTGGCACCAGCAGCAGCAGCCTGCTTTCTTTTTTCTTCCAAGATGTTGGATTAACTCCTGCCCGCCTCGACTGCAGACAAAGCCAGGGACTGCTGCCAGGCGCAGCTTGTGATTTCACAAGGAGTCGAATTCACTGTATCTTCGACTTGCGGCCCGACGACAGTCTGCACCAGGGGCTGGAACGTTTAGGGGACTCGAGGAAGCCTGAAAACATCATTTTAAACCAGGACTTTCCATTTAAATACCGCGTCTTTTCCCTGAATATTTTTGCCTTCCCCATGCAGCACTCAGTCAGCAATAGTGCTTTCTGGGTACTGTAGTCTATGTTGGACTGCAGTGAGAGAGCATCCATGTGACCTGGGGTCAGAATACTCCCTCCAATGGGGGTCATGCAGGACACTTAAAGACGTGGGAGGAGTCAAATACCTGGTAGCAGCAGCAGCAGCATCTGAGGAAGGCTATCATGCCGAAATGCATCATGCTTGTGTTGTTTTAAATAAAGGGTTTCCATGTTTCCCCGAAGTGGCCTCTTACCCTTTCTTCACGGAGGAGGTGTTTTCGTTTGGATATATATATATATATATATATATATATATATTCAAACCAATATTCCTTCACAGAAATGTTCCACACGCACTCACTGGTAAGTGATTGTTGCAATCTTCAGTTTTTATTTTGGCAACAGCATTATTCCGACAAGTTCGAAAACCCTACGCGTTTCAGTCTGTTCACAGACCTTGCTCACGGGTAGGGTTTTCGAACTTGTCGGAATAATGCTGTTGCCAAAATAAAAACTGAAGATTGCAACAATCACTTACCAGTGAGTGCGTGTGGAACATTTCTGTGAAGGAATATTGGTTTGAATTGAATAACGGCTGGCTCCGCCGTTTCCACTGTTTGCACCATCGAAGAGCACCGAATGCTGAGAAAAGAGCCGCTGTGTGGAATATATATATATATATATATATATATATATTCTTCAAAATCAAACTTCGGCTTCCTGCTACGAGGCAACAAGAAAAATGGCACAGCAATCACGTATGTTTTACCACCTTCGTGTTTATTCACCGATCATCAGGACGAGAAATGGGCAACGCATTTCGGCGTTTGCCTTCAACTGGGCCATAGAGTTTGCATGCCTAGACATTGTTTTTAAAGTGCCCCCAACCAGAATAGTCTGTCATCTCTTTCTACGTGAGAGAGAAGAAAGGCTATAACGTGTTACAATTTTTTCTTGTTTACTGTCACATCATGGTTATCATTTAAAACAGGAAACTTATATTTAATGCTGTTATTGATCCTTGTGCAGTATTTAGTGCTATTTTTTGTGCATTTTTCATGCATAGGTTTTAATGACTTTCCCAAAAATGCCTGTAAAGTACATTATTCATTGGAAGAGTATTCTTGAAAAATAAACAAACAACATGTATCCAATATGCTATTCATCCTAATACAATTTTTGCATGTTATTCCCAGTAGCTCTTCAACAATACCTGTAAAGTACAAACATATATATATATATATATATATATATATATATATATCGTGAACAAGGCTGATTTTACAAGCCGAAACGCGTAGATGACGAAGTGAGAAATATGCAATAATAAATACGAATTTGGAAAATCACCAGCTCTGTGGAGTGCCGCTTTAATGTCCAGATCGGGACGTTTGTTTCTTGTTTAATATATATGAGACAAAGCCTTATACAGTATATGCTGCAGTGGGGAGCACCTGACATTGTTGCTGTAGTGTAGTACAGGTACCTACTCACTCAGTGGTGGAAAAAGCAATACGAAAGATGATGGGTTATGTAATCCAAATTAAAAGCAAATATCACTGATAATTCATAACTTGATTTGCAGCTATGAATCTACTGGTCAACAACTGCTAAAGCTAAGAACCATTTTCTTTGCTCAATGAAATTTGTCAGAATTTTCTGTCAACCCTCACAATCACCTCTTCAATTATGTGAGCATCAAAACAGAAGCTTAAACCACTTCATAAAATGTGTAAAATTCTACCTTTGCGCCTCCTCCAATCCACCGGACAGAACTGGTATTAATATTGAGGGTCTCTCCGGGAGGGGCACTTGAGTCGTATGTGCCCACCTTCACAGGTCTGAGGGTGCCCATGTGACTTTGTTGCCAGTTTAAAACATCATACTGTGCAGGTGGGTTTCCGTGCTCATCAAAAAATGCCCCTCGGCCACCATTTTCTTTCAAGCTCACATTTTTTATATAACGAAGAAGCTGGAGGATGGCAGAACAGAAGAGACATTCATTGCAAATTTACTGTTTAATTTTTAATAACATTTTTAGGGTTATATTCATGAAAGAATCACATTGTTTAGGTTGTACTAGAGCAAGCCACTCACTCACATCCAGGTGCGCTGGACTGATTAGGTGCCTTGAAACTTGCCCACCCCAATCTTGTTCACACAGGTGTGTTGTGGCACCATCTATGTGGTTCCAAACAGCCTAAGTCCAAGACCGGGCAAGGTGAAATGATAAACTTGTGTGGGACTCACAGGGTTTGATGTATTCCCTTCAATTTGCATAGGCTTCATCAAAGCAATCTGATAAACGCATGAAAAAAATTATTTCACAGCCTAGCTTATATTTGACAGAACATTTAACCAATGTTGCAGCCCCTCACAATAAGATAGCAAACATTTACAAGACAGCATAAACAGCTAAAATCTATGGTTTTAATTTTTCCATCATTTGAATGTAATAGTGTCTCCATAATTCAGAGTCGCTTTAACTTGATGAAGTATGATAAATTCATGTAAAAGATAACATGCATTGATATATAAATGAGAGAAACAATATTACTAGTCTGTTACAGTATGCTGTACACAATACACATATTTGAGCCCATTTATATCCTAATGGTAGACCAATAACATTTGTACCAGATCTCAGGGGCTGTATTACACTTACTACCCTGGGTCACAACAGGTGTGCGGGTCTGCTTTCTGCACCTCTGTGGCACTTTTCCTAGTGCAGAAGTGCCTGCAAATGCTTCTGCCGCTTCTTGTGCCATACAGATTGCAGTTGTGTGCACCACTTCAATCCCAAGGGGAATTTCCCTCTTTTGCATGGGGACATAGTCCCAAGCAAATGAGGAAACGTTTTCTCTCTGCACCATACATGGGTGAAGAGACAAACGAGCTATTGGAGGGAGCATTGACTCAGTGCACGCCTAGTTTTTGGTCTCTTTATTCAAATTAGAAATTAGATGAATCCGTTTACAGCAATATCAAGAAAATAATGGTTAGAATGGTATTCAGACAAAATGTTGAAAAAATATAGTGGGACAGAAATATTGTGTACAAAATATTGTGATCTCAAAATAGCATGGTATGTAATATCGAAGTCAGAAATATCGAAATTTGGTGTTGTATTAAATCTCAATATTAAAAATATCGATGTTAAAAATATTATTATATATAATATAGATTTTTTAGTTAAAAATTGTTTGTAATATGTTTTTTCTTATATGTTGTTATTTATAGTTAAATGATAGAAATGTTTTTTTTGTGTTAATTAGTATATTTTAGGAGCGGGATGTTGGGTTTATAGGGGATAACGGTGGGGAGTTATGTAAACAATTGTAAAAATTGTGTAATTTTTTTTACTGAAGAAAAATTAGATAGAATTTGAAGAAATTTAGGAGCGGGATGTTGGGGTTATAGGGGATAAGGGTGAGGAGTAATTAAAAAAATTGTAAAAATGTGTGTAATTTTAAATTTAAAAACATTAATAAAAAAAATAAGATCAAATTTGAAAAAAATTAGGAGCAGGATGTTGACTTTATAGGGGATAAAGGTGAGCAGTAATTAAAAAATTGTAAAGAATTTGTGTAATATTTTAAATTTAAAATAAAAAAAATAGATGGAAGTTTTGATATTTGGGAGTAGAATGTTGAGTTACGAGGGAAGACGGTGGGGAGTATTTTAAGATAATTAGTTTGAATTCAATTTTTTATTAAAATAACATTTTTAGTAGTGGCATGATGGGCTATAGGGGACAATGTTGTGGAGTATTTTAAAATATTAGATCATTTAAAAAAATATTTTTTACATTATATTCAAAAATATCTAAAAAGTTAGTAGTGGGATGTAGAGTTATAGGATAAATGGTGGGGAATTTTAACAAATGTATAATTTATTTAAGAAAAAGTAAAAATGTAGAGAGAGAAAACAATATTAGTTGTGAGATGTATATTTATAGAGAAAAAGGGTGGGTATAGAGAAAAGAATAAAAAAAATATGGCATTTGTTTCAAAAATTATATTATATTTATTTAAATTAATTGAGTAGTAATATGAATAATTATAATGGAAAATGTTGGAGGGTATTTTAAAAATGTTTTTACATTTTTTAATTTTTTACATATTCTTTTAGGGTAGTTGGGTGGATTAATTTATGTTGTTAACTGTTGGGAAATATGATTTAAATACATTTTGTTTTATAAATTTGTTTTTTTAGAAATAATATTTTAAAATTTACAAAACTTCAAAAGTCGTTTTTGTATTTGGATGTTATGTTCACAGGGAAGGACAGTTGGGATTATTAATACATTTAATTTAAATTTTATAATTTGTTTTTAATATGTATAAATAGGAAATTTGAAAGATAATATACATTACATTTTTAATGTTTAGTGATTATGAAAATTTCTCTAAATTAAATTTCATGTTTTTACATTTTTTTTATTTAGTTTGTTTAAAACAATAAAAGATACATTTTTGGGAGTTGCTGCTTTATTTGTATGAGTAAATTATTACTTTGTTTTTTAAAGAATTTATATTATTTTATAATTTTACGTGTATGTATTTTGTGATGTATTTTATAACTTATGATTATATTTGAATTGTTACATGTAATTTATATATAAATAATTTATTATTTTCATGACAAATATTTTAATATTTCAATTTTTATAAATGTTTACAAAATATTGATCACATTTATTATAATAATTTTTTTATTAGTCATTAGCTAAAACATTGTGATAGGGACAAGGGCAAAATGAGAAAGAGCAACATTTGTGCTTGCCTTCTAATCAGCCTGTCATCAGATGCCAGGCATAATGGAACTTTGAAATCCTGATTGATTATGGGAAAGAAATTGACTTCAAAATATCAACAAAAAGTTCACCAGAAGTCTATCACCCTTCACAGATTACAGCCATGATAAATTGAGGATTGTCCTAATGCGAAGTGGACAAACAAGAAAATAAGTAATGTGACAGGGAACTTGGAAATACAAGAATTTTTCTGAAAGAAAAAAGAAAAACCCCTACATTTCACATGTGACATCCAGATAGAGAATGAGGAATATAAAAAAGCTTTTGTTTCAAAGATAAATCTATGCATGTATGTAAAATCTTAAGTCCTGAAGAAGGTGTGGTAAACCAGTATATACCACCGACTCGCTGCGTTGACAACTTAGGATATAACTTTTTACTGCTCATGGAATTTGTGCTATGATAACTTTGGGCATATTTTATATTGTCTATGGAATTTGTGGTATAGGTAACTGTGGGATAACAAAACCATTGGTGTATTAGGTAGACAAATGTGATTGAGGAATTCTCATGAGGAATTGGATGTGTGAAGAATAATGTTTTTAACTTAAAAAATGATTTCGTTGTAATGATATTTTATTCAGAATATTTTGTATGGTTTATAGAATAGCTTTTAAAGAATACTCCTTTTGAAAAAATAAGACACCTTTTCATGAAAAGTGCTCACGCCTTCACGACGCCGGGATCCAAGAGAAGGCCCTGGACTGGACCACATCCTTCCTTTCCGGCAGAACACAAAGCGTCCGCCTCGCCCCCTTCCGATCCAAGGCCACCAAGATCATCTGCGGCGTACCCCAAGGCTCCTCCTTCAGCTCAACGCTGTTCAACATCTACATGGCACCCCTCGCCCACGTCGCCCGACAGCACAACCTCAACATCATCTCCTACGCCGACGACACCCAGCTGATCCTCTCCCTCACCAAAGACCCTCACACCGCCAAAGCCCACCTCCACGAAGGAATGAAGGCCGTCGCCGAATGGATGAGGACCAGCCGCCTGAAGCTGAACTCGGACAAGACGGAGGTCCTCATCCTTGGTTCCAACCCTTCAGCCTGGGACGACTCCTGGTGGCCAACATCACTGGGAACAGCCCCGCCACCCACCGACCACGTACGCAACCTAGGGGTCATCCTCGACCCCACCCTCTCCATGACTAAGCAGGTCAACGCCGTTTCCTCATCCTGCTTCAACATCCTCCGAATGCTCCGCAGGATCTTCAAGTGGATCCCCACCGAAACAAGAAAAACAGTCACCCAGGCCCTCGTCACCAGCAGGCTGGACTACGGAAACGCCCTCTACGCAGGAACGACGGCTAAGCTCCTGAGACGGCTGCAACGCATCCAGAACGCCTCTGCACGTCTTATCCTCGACATCCCCCGACGCAGCCACATCACACCCCACCTGAGAGACCTGCACTGGCTCCCTGTCAACAAGAGGATAACCTTCAAGCTCCTCACCCACGCACACAAAGCACTCCACAACTCCGGACCAGCCTACCTCAACAGACGACTCAGCTTCTACACCCCCACCCGCCAGCTCCGCTCGACCAGCCTCGCCCTCGCCACAGTCCCCCGCATCCGGAAAACGACCGCCGGCGGCAGATCCTTCTCCCACCTCGCCGCCAAGACCTGGAACACCCTCCCCAACAACCTCCGACAGACCCAAGACCTACTGGCCTTCAGAAGACTCCTCAAGACCTGGCTCTTCGATCAGTAGCAGCACCACCCCCCTCTTCCCCCAGCGCCTTGAGACCCTCGCGGGTATGTAGTGCGCTTTATAAGTGACATGATTGATTGATTGATTGATACTATAAAGGGTGAATGTTTTTTTGAACCTACGGAGAAATGGTGAGATTGGCATGAATGAGCATTCCTTGAAATCAATAGTCACTATGTAGTTCAAAAAATTCACCTTCCATTGTAGCCGTGGTATAGGAGGTTCACATGGTCTGCACAAAAATTCTTGAGGAGGGTTTATCGTAATATTAGCCATGTTAGAAATGGAGTGCGGCTTTCACGCCCTTCACCAATTCAAGGTTCCAATTTAAGGATAATACAGCACTCATTCTGGAACATACACTCCTCTAGTACAGAATTAATATAATACTAGCTTACTCAATTCCTTTCAATTATGCAGTTTTACATGACTTATGATCTGCAACCATATCCACTTGTCACTTGTGACCTTTACTTAAATATTGTTACAAATTATTAGCATTAAAAGTATTAACATTAATATCTTTAAATCGTTAGTTATAAAGTGTATGAATCAGCACAATCATCAAGTTTTCTCCGCATTGAATGCTGAAGATAGATAGTTATGCTTTAAGGTGAGCGAATCACCAATGGCCCCATTATGATGTTGGTGGGACTGACACCGACTGCACGTCGGTGTCGGTCCCACCGACATCTGAAGCAGCGGTCAGACCGCCGCATTACAATTTGGTGGGTCTGACAGCATGGGTTGAGGGACTGACCAATGGGGTTCCGATGGGCTCAAGGAGCCTGTCAGCCCAGCAGTTGGAATGCAATCCCTACAATAAGGGTCTAAAGGTCGTGCCTGCTCAGCCACTGCCGTAGGGATTATGATGGCCCTTTCCTTCTGACTTTCTATGGCGGTCCGACCACCATCGAAAGGCAGACAGAAAGTGTCGTTGGGGAGCCCTAGCAGGGCCCCCATCCTTCTGTGGCCTCGGCTATGAGGCCTGGGGGGAACCTGTGGTGCCCCCACAAACAGCCATGCCCCGAGTGCCTGCCACCAGGTGCAGGGATGTTTAAAAACATGCCTTTTGGCAGTGGGGCTTGTGCTGCAGCCCTTTTCCGGGCTGCAGCACAAGCCTCAATGGAAAGAGGCATGTTTCCAACTTCCTCCATGGCTGTCGGACCCTAATTTGGTGGGCTGGACCACTGACTACCTGTCAGCCGGTCCCTTTACCGCAACGATGCTGGTCGGACGCTCATTTGACCAGCATCGTAATCGGGCCCCAAGTGTTCCCTGAACAACATTCTTAAAGTTATTAGTTTTGCTCTAGGGTGTGTGAATTACAGAGGGCCAAATTACGACTCTAGCTGTCCACGAACTGCCAGACTCTTGGGGGCGCGGTGGTCTCCCAACGATGGTGTGGCAGTGTAGAGGCCTCAATATGCTTGGTGGAACCGCTGCGGTCCTGCCAAGCATGTTACAAGTTTCCTCTCCACCACGGTTTCATGGCGGTTCTTCTGCAATGAAAACCATTGCAGAGATGAAACATACGCCATGGGGAGCATGCAGGGGGGCTGTGTGCATGCTAACCAGTTCCTGCATGGCATGGACCACCATGGGAACATCCAAAAAAAGCCCACCAGCCACAAGTTACACTCGTAATCTGGCAGGCAGTCCAACCATGAGTTTGGCGGTGCGGTGGCAGAGCGAACCCGGCGCCGCACTGCCAAACTCATAATCAGGCCCAGAGTGTTTGCTGCACCGAATACTCAAGGTGAGCGGATCACAGCCTGGTACACTGCTAAACCCTGTGCCCCTGTTGCTCCCCCTACTTACAATGTGGTTGTTGATGTCTTTCGAAGCACAGTGTGTGCACCTGCTACTTTCAATATGGCGGCCGGAGCCTTTCAAATCACAGTGTCTGCATGCACCACTGCTCCCTGCCTCAGCACAAGACAGTACAGCCGCATACAATGAAAATCATGTGCTGAAGAAAAATGGCCTGTCACAGCACCAAAAATCCTCCAAATCTCCTCTGTGCTCCCCGCTCCAAAACACCTCAATGTTTAGGCTTCCTGAGGAGCAAGCACCTTCCGATAGCTCCAGCCAGCAGTTTCTGTAGGGGGGGATGCAGAATGCCTGTGCACAGTGCTTCTTCAAATGCATTAGCCTTGCATCTAGACATGTGTCTCCCAGGCACTCTCACATACTGCCTCACACTGTCTCATTCACTGTCAAACTAACTGTCTCATTCACACTATCTCATGCAGCCTCACTCACACTGTCTCACTCATGGAAACTTTTCACATACATGTTCACACTTTGTCTCACTTGCATCCTCCTCACTGTCTCACTCATATATTCACACACTGCCTCACTCATATACTCACACACTGTACAACTCACATTCTCACACAGTCCCACTCACTGTGTCACTCACATACTCAGTCTCATTTGCAAACTGTCTCCCTCACATACTCACACATCATTTCACTCATAGTGGCAGTCACATGCTCACTCACTCTCACATTCACTCACTCACTCTCACTCATTCACTTACAGACGCACACACACAATATCTCATCCCCATGCATGCACACAGTGTTTGAAATCATTTTTTACTTACCCATCAGCTGCCTGAATGGGTCTTGCTTCAGCTCCATTAACCCTTTGGGCATGCACAAAGCTCCTTTCTGGCAGGAGTTCTGTCTCAATCACTTAAGAAGGAAACAAAAAGTGTAAGAATATGCAGTAAATGAACATGGACCCAATGTCATAGGATCGATGCTTATGTACTGCACAGGTTCCAGCTTTCTGCCTCCTTTTCTACCCCAGGGTTTCCTACCTTGTCACTCAAGTTGGAGCAACAGGAGGACTGAGGGTAGCCCCAGGGCTTAAGACTAAAGTGCCATGGCTGCTTTATCAGTAACAATGCAGAGAGGAAGTCCCTGAAGTGAGACAGAGCCCTGAAGCTAGGGTTGGACTTTGCCAGTCCTGTAAAGTCTGTCTTTTTGCTGGTTCAGTCAATGTCACTTGCTTACACCAGCCATCACGCTGATTTCCTTGTTTCAGGCAACTTTACCCTCAAGGGTCAGTTCCCCACTTGTTGTGGCCAAAGCACATTGTTTAAACAAAGCAAACTGCTTGGGAGAGATGTGAAGGCAGTTGAAGACAGGATGGATATTCAGAAAAAGGCAAGAGGAAATTGATTCCAGATGAAATACAGGTATAGTTGCCATGCACTCTTGGACATAAAGGCAGATTAGATGATACATTTTCAGCTGGAGCTTTACCAGAAATTATCATTAAGACGTACATTTAGTGCGTGAACCCTTCATTATGGTTGAATATTCCCATCATGGGGTTCCGGTGACACCTAAACGAAGAGTCTGAAGATAATTTCCCAGGCTGTTTGGACGAAAAATCAAGCCTTCTCACACATGAAGGCAAGCTAAACTGCTGTAAACCACTCGCTGGTTAAAGGCTAACATCAGAGTGGGAGTGTATCCTCTGTATGGTGCCCCCTGGATGAAAAATGGCATAGCCTCACTCTAGCACCTTATTCAGTGTAAAACTGAGAGGGGGAATTCTTTCAGTTCAATCATAGGACAATGTGGATTTCTGAGGATCAAGATTATGCAATGCCCCAAAATCAAACCATCTATTGGCCAGTTCAAGGGACCAAGTATCAATTAGGGGCAGATGTTACCAGGACTGCACCCTGCTTTTCCCACTTTTCAGAACAATATTGTGATGAATTATGACATTCATGACTAGGTTAGAAAAGAAATGTAGATGCTATTAAAGGGATAAAAGTCAACTTGCAAAGCTGACACAAGATCAGGTAAGGCATAATTTTCAATTAGCTCAAAAACAATTTATTGGTAAAAGACAGAGATTGAATGGATCCATAATATAGAGAAGAAAATACAGATAATGAATTATGCAAAGGATATGGCATTGTTGACAATTGCATGATGTGATTTCGCAATGTCTTGAATTTTGTAGTCTGTATACTACTCTGTGTGCATGGGAGTCGTCATGTTGTTTGTTACATTTAACACTGTGTCTGCTATTGCCTTAGCAAAGAAGGAGATGACATAAAAAGAGACTTCATGCAGGTTTGCATTAGAATTCCACCATATTTATGAACCCTGTACCCTTCCTATGGCCCTTTATTTAACCTCAGTTAAGAAACTGGGTAACGAGAACCAAAATGAACAGGCTTTCATGCTACCTTATTACTATAACCTCTAGTTTCATTAAGTTTAATGTCAAACAGCACATTGCAATTGTAGCAGTGGAAGTTTTCAATCTACGTGGACAGATGTGCTTTCCTGCACTTTTGTGACTTTATGATTGATCGTTTTTTCCTACCAAGTGTATTAAAGGTTATCTTGCCCCACTGAGGAGCAATGAACCTAGGATCTGCAGGCGGATCTGCAGCCCAACTGACCTGAAGCAAACGTAAAAAGCTCAAAATAACATCTGTACCATAAGATAATCTAAGACATGGAAGAGACAAAGATGGATTGTGTCAGCTGGTGAGCTCACATTGCCCCTTTCATGTCATTCTGCGCATTCACTGTACACCTGGCACAAGGCATCTATATTCATGACCAAGTTGGGAAGAGGGAGTTTTGCCTCAAGTGTTTGCCCAACTCAAGGTTACCTTTAGGGTTTCTTTCCTGTCACCCAAGTCCCATTGTGTGTGATTAGCTGGCTATGATTTTAAACGGTTGTAGCATTGCCATATGACATATGGTTGTTGAGATATTGAGGTCAAAAGATGGGTCACATCTAAAACCTAAACCATGCTAATGCTAATCCTTGTTTCTAGTGAGAGTCCTGTGAGTAATGTGGGGACACCTTAGACCCATGGGCTACCCCAGAAAATTGTAACCAAAGACTGTGATTCTGACATTAAAACCACTGATGAAGAGGCATGACATTCCCTGGTGTATGTTGGTGCACTGGTCTGTCAGGGACCACTTTGAAATATCTACTGGTACCCTGGATTGTGTCTTGTAAATGCTGATCACCAGGACTGGAACCTAGATGCCCCAGAATACCAGGGAACCCATTGACGTGACCAGTTTCCCTTGCTATATAATACGCCCCTTTCCTTGAGTTGGGATCTCCAATTCAGCTCTATCTGGAATGGTGTTGGGGAAGCCATGAACTATGCTTTTGAATTCTCTTACATATAAGAAGGCAGCAACAGAGAGAAGCTTCACTGAACTCTTTATTATAGCTCACTGCACATTAGGACTACTCTGTTGCTTGCCAGCTAGTCATTAGTTTTATGATTTATTTTTGCATTACCTCAAATGTTAACTTCCCCTGATGACTTTGCATTGCAGTCCTTTGCTTGATCATTGTGTGCTATGCAGACATCTCTATTAGAACACAAGCCTCAGAACATGACATATCCAGTATTAGCTTAGAATCTTTGAGCTGCTCTCCTTGTACTATGAGCTACATCTTTGCATGTATGTATGTGGTAATTCTATAACGTGAACCTAGTCAAAATGCAGCAGAGTGCTGTACATGGTCAGAATCCAGCATAAAATTAACAAATGATAGGAGAGGTACCTGGTTTGTGGACTACCAATGCATTGCGGTGTAGTGTTCTTTTAAGAAGGTGTGCTACATTAGAAAATAGCCCTGTGATGTTTTGGTTTTTATTCATTAGCTGGAGTGGAACTTATAATCTTAATAGTCTGGCTGGTCACTTGAGTTGTCTGAGGTAAAGTAAGGGCTTTGAAACATTGCTGTTTATGCATTCACCCCAAGAGCTGCAGTAACATTTCAGTTCATATTTTGGACACATAGGAAGCTAGATCTGTCTTATTTTCTGTATTCTGCCTAATTTTAACACCCTAAATCCCTCCATCTAAATAAGGGAGCATGCCTTATTTAAGATAGCGCTGACTGGAGTTTTTTTATGTGTGAATACTGTGTCATAATGTGCCTGAGATCCAAACCATTACCATCATCTGGAGCAAATACAGCATGGACTGCTTATCCAAATTGCCTGTTAAGAGTCAGAAGAGCTAAAGAAATGCTTGATAGTTTCAATTGGAGTGGAGTGCTAATAATGTATAGAGCACTTCATACCAAGGTTTTGATGTCTCTTAGTGTTTGTAGTAGGAAATGTTACACTTATTGGCATAATGATACTCCATGTAATAGACTCTGATGAAGCATGGAATGCCTAGTTGGTTTAGCTACTGCTCAAACTTGTAACATGTAGGTCAAAGCAAATGTCTGTGGTGAGCATTTAAATCACTGCACCATCTTGCCGGCATATGGTGCATAAGGTGATGTGAACACCAGAGGTAAATAGCAGTAAGCGATTCTGTTCTGTTAATCTGCTACCTCAGGACCTGGAGGGACGGCTTCACAGGAAATAAAAAGCTACTAGGTCTGGTGTTGGGTGTCAGTCTTTTGGCCTTCTCAAAGCTTACTTTTTTGGTCATGAGTTTTGCAAAACCTTATTGTTGGAGGACCTGCAGAACCTTCTAAATCTAAAAAGAAAAAGTGGCTAAAAGCAAACATATTTGTTTGGTCTCAAAAGCACCCATTGTCATAGTAGTCCCTGGTACTGAAGGGACATACTTTTATTTGTGGATGTGCTCCTGGGGAACAGGAGGAATGTGGTCACTCATAGTTAGGGTAGCCAATGGCTGAATTGGGCTGGCCCATTGACCCATTCTTTATGCTGTACTGGATTTAAGAAAAATGTGAACGCTACAATAGCAGACAAATGGGTGACGGGTCCTCGATGAAAGCACCTATAAGTAAGTATATTATATATATAAAAAAATTATAATAAAATGAAAAGTTATTGGCAAATACCAAACCTATAGAGAATTATTATGTAGGAGAAAAAGAAGGGATTTCACAATGATATCCATTTTTCTAACAATTGAGGTTTTTGTGAAATAAAACAAAGCCTGAAATGTGATGTTATTCAAATATTACATTTTATTCCAAGAGTTAGTGTTTGAAGGTCTTGTTGGAGATGTATTGTTACCCTTCCTCTCCACACAGTTTTTTAATTTTATTTACAATGTTAGGGAAGAGAGGGACCCATGTGGAGTGAGTGAGGTCATTGCTGCTGAGATCTTGTTTAGAAAAACTTAAGAAAACAAACTCATAATTCTGCATTTTCACAAATTTCCTAACCACTATCCAAAATACATAAATGTGAGAAATTGGGTTATTGGTTGAGGGGGGATGTTAACCCTTTTCAAGCAACAACCACAGTCCTTGTCACGTTGTACCACAGAAGTCACTAAATTAAACTGTGCTCAACCCTCTTGTGGCTTGGATCAAAAGCTGTCAGATTTTACTTAGAGGCCCTCTGTTACGTATTTATGTAGCACATAAGCAGTAATAAAGTGAGGCAAGACCATGGCAGAGTCAAAAGTTAAGGCTGACCACGATGGGGTGTGGTTCAGATATACAAGGTGGGTCGGGCCCAGTCTCAGATTACCTTTGAAATTAGAAGAAATTTCAAAGGAAAAATGTCTGAGAAGGTAAAGTTCAGCAGGGCAAGGCAGTCGGCTAAATTGCAGTGAAGATTTCTACTTTCAGAGTTAGTCACTTTTTTTGGAAGTTGAAAATATCCACAAGGATAAAACTGCAGGCTGTAGCTGACAAGGGCTCCACAAGGCCAAATGCCCTTCTGAAGAAAGGCCACTGACTAGGATGTGCTGCTGAGGATTAGAACGTAGTAGGAGCTGACTGGTGATGCGCCTTGGGTGGATCGACGAGCAAGAAGGTCCCAGTCTCCTGTCGGTTTTCAGAGCACTGTTTGGCAGAAGATTTTTTAAGTCCCAGGTTTTAATGTAAGTCTGTTTGGGCCCTTTAGCTCTGCATCCAAGGGTCCAGGACTGGGTGGGCATTGCTTGGAGGGTAGCACTCACTTCATGCATGGTCCAGGTGCACATTAGAAGTTACTGGAGCTTTTTTTGTTCCTGTAGCTTAGAACAGGAGGCCAGTCAGCTAGCCCTTGGAGTCATTCTGGTAGTCCTGGGTTCAAGCAGCAAGGCATTCTTCAAGCAGTACAGCAGTCCTCTGAGGGCACAAGGCAGGCTTGCATCAGCAAGGCAGTTCTCTAGTAGCAGCAGGGCAGTCCTCTGAAGTACAAAAAGGCCTTCTGAGGGTCCTCCACAGGCCCAGGAGTGAACTGAAGAGTGGTTCTGAGGGTCCTATTTTTATACATGGTTCCAGCTTTGAAGTGAAAGAAACTTCTGGATTTCTCCCCCCACATTTATTTTTGGAGTATCCTTCCTTCTTGCCCAGTCTCCAAGAGGTCTCTGGTGACAAAAGCCTGGTGTGAATTGGCAGTTTAAAACTGCAGACAGGCTGCAGTGGCAGGCCTGAGACAGGGTTTAAAAGGCTACTTAGGTGAGTGTCTCAATACGTGCTGCAGGCCCACTAGTAGCATTTACTTTTCAGGCCCTGTGTCCATGTTTTACCACTTTACTATGTACTTATAAGTAACATAAATGCACCAATTGGATGTACGCCAATTTCACCCTGTTTGAGTGAGCACAAGCACTTTAGTACTGGTTAGCAGTGGCAAAGTGCACAGAGTCCCAAGGCCAACAAAAATGAATTCAGCAAAACAGAAGGAGTGAGGGCAAAAGGTTTGACCACCCTAAATCTGACTGGTCTAACATATGTTTCCCCCAGCTGAAAGTGGTAAGAATTACTCAATCTTCAGGGAGTTCTCACACTAAGGCAGAAGAACTTGGATACACCATCAGCATTGGAGTAGTCTGACCCAGGGCGATGTTTTAAAGAGTGAGGACATGCACATTAGCACTGGTTAGTAGTGGTAAAGTACATGGAGCCCTAAAGCCAACAAAAACTAATTTCAACAACAGAAGGTGAGTAGGCAAAATGGACCACCCTAAGGCTCATGGGTCTAACAATAAATACTAGTGACCAGCACCAGACAGCTTCAGCATGAGTACATTATGGACGTGGGACTAAGAGCATTTTGCCAATAAGGCAAATATGTGTAACATCTACACATGCAAAAGCAAAACTTACACATAATGCATGTTACAGCAGTAATCTGGAATCAGACCCACAGTCATGTTTTAGGCCTGTCTGTCAAATTCCTTTTCATCTGGCACCTAAGAACGCGGTTTAGGAGCAGAGGGGTCATTATTCCCCAAACCCCACACTTTGTCAGGGCCCCACGCTTGTGCCATAACATTTAGTAATGGATTTTAAATCATGCTTGCCCTATTTGTGATTAATGAGGTAACTAACACAGTGAAATGTACTAGATGGCGCCAGTTACAGGATCTGCCATGTTTCTCTTTCCCTATGTGACATTTTTCAAAACTTTGAAATAGGCCTTCATGCTGTGGGGCCCCATTTGAGTATGTTGTCCTCGGCCCTGCTCAAAAAACATCTGCTATGCCTGCTTTTGACTGACCTAGTGGCAAAAACATTTAAACCAAGCACTTATGAAGCCAAAAGATATTGCGTATGAATACTGAATGAACAGGAAAAAAGAACAACATAGAGGCACACATGCACTAACAACTGCAGACTTGCCGTCATCTGGCAAAAGCAGTGCACAGACCCATGTATATGGACCAAAATACATACATTTGCCTATGGATACAGACATGAAACAACACTTAGGGCCATGGTTACAGTGAATTAGTGTAGGGCAGCGCTGCAAGTATTTTTGCTGCGGTGCCCTATGCCAATTCAAATCAAATCAAAATCATCTTTATTCGATTCAAATGGAGAATCATAAAAGTATACATTACAATACGATAAAAAATTGAATCAATATTTAAAAGTGAGTGCAATAAAAACAAACATAGTTTAAAATACGTCAGTTAATATCTTCCTTCTGATAATAACAGCCCTCAAGAATCTTGCTAATGCCACACTTGTAAGCAAATTTGGAAGCAGTTGTAAAAATAAATACGCCGGTCTACATTGTCTAAAATTTAGTGATTTCAGTAAAGGCTTAATAAAAGTGATCCTTAAATCAGTATAAAATTTACAGAAAATCAGTACATGGTTGGTTGATTGACTAGACGTCTTATCACAGGGACAACATGTTAATTGACGGGACCAGTTATTAGTGCTAGGGAAACTAGTCAGACGGTGAAAGATATCTAGCCTAAAGCCCGTCCGAAAAAACCTGTGTTCCGCATTAAAAACGCGGATTAAATACGGTTGCATCGAGAAACTTGTCAAAACCATTTGGTTATGCTGTACACTTGGCTTGACCAGTTCCAACGTTAATCTCTTTTCCTCTAGGATATTTAGACATTCTCTCTTTAATGATTTCCTCGTGGTATGCATCAAAGTTACAGGATTATCATAATATTCGGCGTGGCAAATATCAAACATAAAATTCTTAATATATTTTAGCCATGAGATTTTCAAATCATACTCAGAGCCACAACAATCCTGTGCAATCGCACGATTAAAACCCAAATGGTCCGATATCCATAGTTTATGCCAGAGAAGAACTGGCTGCACCCTTATCAGATCTTCTAAATAAGTTGCTCCCAATTCCGCGTGACACACAAAGTTGGAACAGCTAATTGGTAGCCCAAAGAGATTTTAAAAAACGCATTTTCTAGCAACTGTAATGAATCCACATTTACATGCCCCCACAGCTCGGAACCGTACATCGCAATTGACCGACATTTAGCATTATAAATGTTCAACATTTCTTTAGGGTGTTTACGGCCCACCTTGAGAAGTTGCACAGGCCTGTAATTGATCTAAAAAACTGCATTCTTCTCGATTTTACTGCACTTTTCCAGTTGCCATCACTATCAAATAAAATTCCCAAGTACGAAAAGGTAGGCGTTTGAGATAAAATCGCATTGCCTATTAAAATATTGCGCCCCTTAGATAACTTTCGGCCAGTTTTCATAACATAAGTTTTACTTATATTAATTAATAACCCCAAGTTCTCCATAAAATGTACAAATTTATCTAAAAGGTGCTGCAGAGCCATGGGGGTGCGGGGCATAAGCAACGCGTCGTCCGCGTATAGCAATACTGGTACGGGCCGATGACCAATTTGAGGCAGGTCGATACATGAGTTTGCAAGAGTGCTGCCCAAGCTGTTGATGTATAAATTAAATAAAAACAGGGCCTGTACGCACCCTTGACGGACTCCCTTTTTGATGTCAACGGAGCGTGTACATTCACCTCTCGTACCAAAGCAAATCTTTGCAGAGCTAGTTGAGTACAAGTATCTGAGGAAATTAACAATGGCGCAATCAACACCCATTGAAGTCATGATAGACCAAAGTTTGTCATGGACAACACAATCGAATGCGGAGGTCAAGTCCACAAACATCAAAAACAAATTGCCCCCTTTTATATGTGTGTACTTTCTCACCAATAAATTCAGATTGATGGCCTGCTCAGTGGTCCCAATTCACTGGTGGAAGCCATATTGAAAGTCGGACATGATTCTGTTACAGTCTGCCCACTCCTGTAATCTGCCCAACACAATGCGACCCACCACCTTAACTAGAGAATCCAGCAAAGAGATGGGTCTGTAGTGTGCGGGGCCGTTACGATCTCCCTTTTTAAATATTGGCACAATATGGGATTCGGACCAGGAACTTGGGAATCCAGCGTTCCGGCAAGACTTAACCCCTTGAGCGCGGTGTTAATTCTCCCGCTGTGTGGGAGAATTAACGAGTGGGCGGGATTCGGACGGCCCCCGGCCGTTGTTAGCACACGCCCACCATGACGCGTGACGGCTGGGGGTCGTCATGAGCACTGAAGGGGTTAAAAACCAAAGTCAAAAGAAGGTCCCAAAGATCATTATTATTTTTAAAAATATCAATTGGGATCCCATCCAGGCCTGGTGCTTTTCCTCCCTTGCTTGATCCAAGTGCCCGATTCACCTCCTCCAGTGTAAAGCTAAAATCAAAATATTTCGACAAAAAAGTAGACCCAGAGGGGACATCTCCCACCACAGACGCTGAGCTACTTTGACCGTTTTCAGTTAAACCTGTATATAATTTGGCAAATTGAGCTACCCATTCTTCTTCTGTAATGGCGACCTCAATTCTGGGCTTATCGTCTTTGCTAAAGAAGGGGGAGTTTATGACACGCCAGAATGCCATGGAGTCTTTATTAAGGCTGGACTCATGCAGGTTATCACACGCCTCCTCTTTGAGGCCTTTTTTACTATTTTTTAATGCTAACCTGTAGACCCGCCTGCAATTCTGTACTTCTATCTGGGACCGCCTCGACAGCACCACCCCGGACGTCGCATTCTTCACTGAAACCTGGACCAACGCCACCTCGGGACCTGACATCGCCATCGCCATTCCCCAAGGATACAAGACCTCCCGGAAGGACCGCCCCACCCACCCTGGGGGGGTAATTGCCATCATCCATAAATCCACCCTCCGGCTGAGCACACTGCCCGACGAGCCCACAGACCTGATGGAACACCTACATTTCAAGATACAGGTCAGCCCTACCACCACCCTCCAGGGAACCCTCATCTACCGACCCCCCCGGACCCCGCAGACCATACACCAACTCCATCACAGACAACATCGCCCGCAGGCCATCGCGTCCACCAACTACACATTGCTGGGTGACCTCAACTTCCACCTCGACAACCAACAAAACCCCAACACCACATCCCTCCTGGACAACCTCCACAACATAGGACTCCGCCAAATTGAGACCAAGCCTACGCACTCAGCAGGACACACCCTCAACCCCATCTTCACCACAGGAAACGCCATCACTTTCAGCCACACCACCGAGCTCCCGTGGACAGACCATCGCTGCATCCATTTCACCCTCAGAACACCCACCATCCACAGAATCCAGCACCTGCTCCCAAGCTGATATTGGACTAAAATCACCAACGCCCAGCTCACCACCACACTCAGCAACTCCACCCCAACCATCACGGACAACGACGACCCCAACACCGCAGCCCAAACCTTGCACAGATGGATCTCCGACTGCACCAACACCTTAGCCCCCCTCAAGAAGAACAACAAGACACATGCCAGGAAAGCCAGCTGGTTCACCACCGAACTCCGAGAGTCCAGACGCACATGCCGCCACCTCGAAAAGGCCTGGAGGAACTCCAAATCTACAGAAGCCCACAACAACTTCAGAGCCGCCACCAACGCCCACCACCAACTCATCAGAAATACAAGAAAGAAAGCGATCAAAGACAGAATCTCCATGCATGCGCACAACAGCAAAGAACTCTTCAGCATCATCAAAGAGTTCACCCAACCCATCAGCGAGTCGACAGACATCCCTCCCTCACAAGACCTCTGCGACAAACTCAGCACCTTCTTCCACCACAAAATCAAGAACATTTACGACAATTTCGACGAAGACAGCCAACACACAGAACCTTCACCAACAACCCCCGACACCTTGAAGCCAACGATCGACAGCTGGACAGCCCTCACCACCGAAGACACACTGAAGACGATGAAGTCAATCCACTCCGGAGCCCCCACGGACCCCTGCCCCCACCACATGTTCAACAGAGCTGCCGACACCATCGCCCCCATGCTTCCCCACACCATCAACCGCTCCCTCGCAAACGCCTCCTTCCCCTACGACTGGAAGCACGCCGAGATCAACCCCCTCCTGAAGAAACCCTCAGCGGACCCCACCGACCTCAAAAGCTACAGGCCCATCTCCCTGCTCCCGTTCCCAGCGAAAGTCATTGAGAAAGCCATCAACAGCCAACTCGCCACCTTCATCGAAGAGCACAACATCCTTGACTCCTCCCAATCCGGCTTCAGAAAGAACCACAGCACGGAAACCACCCTCCTCGCAGCAACAGACGACATCTGATCCCTCCTGGACAGAGGTGAGACAGTAGCCCTCATCCTCCTCGACCTTTCAGAGGCCTTCGACACAGTCTCTCACCGCACCCTAACACACAGACTTCACGACGCAGGGATCCGGGACAAAGCCCTCGACTCGATCCGCTCATTCTTCTCTGACAGAACGCAGCAGGTCAGACTCCCTCCCTTCCTCTCGGACCCCACAACGACCACCTGCGGTGTCCCCCAAGGATCCTCCCTCAGCCCCACGTTGTTCTACATCTACATGGCTCCGCTCGCCCCCATCGTCAGAACCCACGGACTCAACATTGTTTCATACGCAGACGACACCCAACTCATCCTCTCCCTATCCAACGAACCCAACGCAGCCAAGCACAACTTTCAAGAAGGCATGGAAGTAGTCGCCAAATGGATGAAGAGCAGCTGTTTCCAACAACACGGACAAAACAGAAGTACTCATCATGGGCCCACACCCCGATGCCTGGAACGACACCTGGTGGCCCCCTGCCCTCAGAATCCCGCCCACCCCCATGAACCACGTACGCAACCTCGGAATCATCCTGGACTCCGAACCCAAAATGGACCGCCAGATCAACTCCGTCGCATCCTCCTGCTTCCACACCCTCTGCCTCCTACGCAAGACCTTCAAATGGATCCCCCTCGAACACAGAAAGACCATCACACACGCCCTCATCACCAGCAGACTTGACTACGGCAATGCACTCTACGCCGGTGATGGAGCAAGGACTCGCAAATGAGACTTGCTCGGAAGCAATCCTCTCGTTTAACTCACTAACGAATTACTAACAACGTGTTTTGTGATTAATAAAACGCATTTCCTTTATACGCGGGAAGAAAAGGAAGCTTGCCTATGTGTTTACTAACTGCAATAACATGAACGAAGGACTAAGTTGCATACTAACACAGGATCTTTATTGCGCATGCGTCTACTGCATCTACGTAGGATGACGTTCTAACGTTTGGAGGGAAATTCATGCGCTTGCGCAAAGGTAACAAAAATGGCCGCTTGAAACTCACATGCATGGCACATGCTTAGCCGAAAAAGAAGATTAGTTTGATATTAACGCAAATGCAGATAGAATAATAATAAATGGAGTGGGTTAGAGTAGAGGTTGGTGGTATACAGTGAAATAATTTTATTTTGAAAAATAACATCTCTTCTTTTGATTTTATTATTAGTGCGCATTTGGGCCTCAAATCTTGTCTGAAATTGAGCTGACTGATGTAGTCTCACGCAGGCGCACTCGAGAGAGAATGTGAACCAATAAGTAAGGACTTGCCACGCGTCCAAGGCCAGAGAAGATGTGCCCTGGGAACAAGAGGGTAAGAGTTCATATGAAGAAGCTTTATTCATTAAAGTTGTTACATTTTATATTAATAAAGGCTGGAGATGGATTGGGAACGAAAGAGATGTAATAAAGTTTGAGGGGAGGGATCTGAAAACAATGGTTTAATGAAATAAGTGACATGTAAGTATGGTGTGACGATCATCCCCTCTCGCCTGTCCAATCAGAGTTAGTATTTTACCAAATTTGAAACATTAATGGGTGGTACATGGTAATAGAAAGGTATATTTGAGGTAGTTTTAGTTAGTTAGTTGAGCTTATTCGGGAAAGCATTGACACGGCAGATGTCGTTGGGAGCAGATGCAGCAGAGACGATACAGAGTTCGGGATGTTGTCGGTGTTGGGGGTGGTGCTGATGCTGTGAGACGCTAAAGAAGAATTCGAATGCAGAACCATCAACTTAATTTAATTGGGTTAGAAAGAAGATCGCGGAAGAACCACGAGGAGGAAGAGAGTGTCAGAGAGGGGTGCGACGCAGTCGCCGGTATTTAGAGAGGTGAAGTATCCTGTCCTGATTCCTATCCTGAAGTCTTTGTCTCCTGAACCTGTCCTGGGGAACCTGTACCAGCCATTTGGCCAGAGGGTTTGGTCATCACACCATTCTGGGTAAATATGAATTCATCGCATTGATAAATGCTCTTCTCTCTCTGTCCTCTTATTTCTGAGCACAGTCATTGTATGGATCTGAATTGCTATTGATTTAAATGTGATTTGATTGAATTGACAAGCTTGAGAATGAGGGTGTTTGTACTGAACTTTGAGATGGTTCACACTCCATTAATTTAGATAAAGATTTTAAAACTTCCTGAGTCTGTGATTATTTCATTTTAAATAGAAATGTTTAATAAGATACGTTAATATCGCCATCAACTAGTTCATCTAATGGTCCATTGACCAGAGGAAAGAACTTTTTGATCAGTAAAGGTTTAGTTTAATGAGAAATAACTAATCCTGGTAGAAGAAAACTATAAAACTAAATAGCTCCAGCGGTTTACTAGGTGGTTTGATGAAAGTGAGTTATATGGGCCCAGGTGAGTATATGGTAGTAGAATACCTGTTGTTAGTATGCCGCTGGATCAGTTTTCTGGTAGCAGAGCTATGGTTATTAATAACTAGTTTGGTGATGAGTATAGATTATTGATTAATTTATGTTTTACCAAAAGAGTTAGCGTCCTTGTTTCATGTTGTCTGGAAAATTCCTGGGGATTGAATAGCGGGTGGCGATAGAAACCACACTGCAGTGAGGTTACTCATCTGTTGGAATAACACTGAGAAGCTAGGTACAGCTGGCAGTGTTAAAGTAGGGACTATTTTCTGTGTAAAAGGGAGAGTGATTGATAGCGAAGAGTTCGCTGGTGAAACTTTAGGAGTTATATCACCTAGAAAGGGTAACCCTGAAGGAGTAGCAGGTTCTTCCAAGCTAGATTGATAGCAAAAGGAGTTCACTGGTGAAATTTTGGTCTCGATTTTTCCCAAAAACGGGTGAGACTGGAGGAGTAGCAGGTTCTCTGGAGCTTGAATGAAGGGTAAGTGGAAGGGTTTTACTCGCAGTGTAAAGAAATAAACTATCCTTTGATTAAGTGGAACAGACAGAGTAGCAAATGTTTTTATGTCGTAAATAACAAAGAATTTAAGGAAAATATCAAGAAATAAAGTTTACGTATTACCTTGTAAAGGGAGGGTCAGTTGCCGGAGTGGTACTGACGTCACAGTGAGCCGCGCTGGGATTGGTAGAAACAGCGGGCGTGTGACAGGAGCAGCTTTGTAAAGGAGGGGTCAGTAGTAAGGAGCAGAACTGACGTCAGGAAAAGGCCGAGCTGGCATTGGTAAGATCACGAGCGTGAGCCTGATTTCATTGGATAGTTAGTTAGAAGCCGCGCTAGGATTGGTGGAGAGAAGGATTGTATGCGGGATTTTGATTTGACTGTAAGTGAAAGGCGTAAAGGTAGAAGATTTCAAGGGTTTGCAGAGTATAATTTCTTACGTCGTTCTTCGAGAATGTATGGAGAGGAAAGAAAGATGTAACTTTTTAAGAAAATTAAGAATTTCTTTGTAAAGGATAAGCCTGTGTTGACTAGATAGGGAATTCCTATTCCGCCTCCGAAGACACCAGCATCATTCATGATGATGGAAAGAGGATATCATACCTGCGTGTGGTTGGAAAACTGGATAGAATATACAAAGGATGATGGAGTGTTAGCGTTTCCTAAGGATGGTACATTTAATGGGTGGATTCTTCAGAATTTGAGATTGAAAATGAATGATTTAGAACCTAGACCTAGGTTAACTCAATATGAGGCTTTGGAAGAATGGGAGACTGAGTCATATGAAAGAGAGAAGTGCAGAGGTGGAAGATATAGAGGATTCTTTCCCAGACATTTGCATGAGTCACGTGAAGGGCAGATGGAACAATGGAGGAGAGCTATGGTATCAGAAGGTTTATATCCAGTGTTAATGGCTGAGGAACAGTCTGGAGGAAAGTGTAAGGAGAAAACGAAACATATGAATTCAGCAGGGTATGGTGAATCAGATGACGAGTTGTTGGAGGATATTTTAATTAAGAATCCACCGCCATATCATGAAACAACTAGTAAGGTTACCCCAAGTGCACCAGTAATGGGAATGCCATTAACTCCACAGATTTTACATGACACGTCATATAACAGAGTATTACAGGGTAATGAGAGAGATGCTTTGAATAAAACTAGAGAAGAACTAGTTCACAAGATAAGTCAATTAAATTTGAATACTGAAGCCTTGACAGTACCAGTGACTATTGGCCCGGTAATCCCGTTGTACGGAGATAATAATATTTGCCAGAAACCACAATCTGTGACAATTCCATTAAATAGTCCTAGAAAAGAAATAATAATTACAGATGATCAGGTTAGCGAAAGTGAATCAGTTATTTCATTAATGGATCTCCCAAATGTGGAATCCTCAACTGAAACTCCGCAAAAAAACACACCTATGATTTTATGAGAAAAGAGGTCACTAGTACCTATAAGAACTGAAAGTGCAAGTGTAGTTACCCCAGAAGAAATAGAGAGATGGGCACAGGAAATTGATAATCGAAATCCACCACCAAAGATTTTAGATATCAGCAGATTGAAAGTGGAATTGGAAGAAATGATAACCGGAAGCGTGGGCATGGAAAAATTGAATGTTTATAATGATGAGGAATTGTTAATTTATGTAAGAGTATAACCAGAAGAGCAAGAGTGTTTCATGAGAGATTGACTGAAGTTGCTTCAGACATTGGAATAGACATTAGGAAGTCAAAATTGTTACAGAAACCATATCGAGTGGATTTCACTGTCAAAGATTTAGAAAGTGTAAATGCTTCTGGAAAAAGATTGCAGATAAAGGAATTAATGGGTATTTTGCGTAAATGGGGAGACATTGATAAATGGAGGATTAGATGAATAAGAAAGAAAGAGGAAGTACAAGCGAGAAAGTTGCCTTTCCAGTGAGAGAAGCAGGCAAGGTGGAAAAATTGTGTCCCATGAGAGAGGTTCCTGGAGGTGGATATGTTCATGTGCCTTGGAGTAGACAAGACATTTTGTCATTTACAAATGACTTTCCAAAATTGAGAGAAAAACCAGTGGAATGGTATAAACAAGTACAGAGATTTGTGAAGGCTTCAAAAGTTTTATTGAACGATTTGGATGGTCTATTTGATATAGTGGTACCTGCTTATTTATGGACAGAATGCAAGATTACAGTTTATTGGCCTAGTGAGGAGTATCCAAGAGACTCAAAGACAGGAGCACCCTCAGAGGAGGTGATGAAAATGTATCATCAAGTGGTTAGCTATTTGAAAGGGAAAATTCCTCCGAAAGAAACAGACTGGGTAAAGATAGATAGAACAACTCAAGAACCAAATGAATCTATACATGCATATTATGAGAGGTTACTGCATGTGTTTAAGCAGTATAGTGGTTTTGAGAATACCGGTGATAAGGATATGGGACATTTTGTGTATCGATTTGTATATGGTCTGAAACCGGAGATTAGTCAAATGATACAGCAGCATATGTGTGTTGGCAAAGCAAGACAGTGGATGATATTTTAAAGTACGCAAAGGATTGTCGCGACGACATTGAGGCCAGGCGTAGGAAGTTAAAAGAGAAAATGATGTGGGCACAAGTTAAATTAGCAGAACAACAAGAAGAGAAAACAAATGACCAAAACAATAGTCAAGTAAAAGAACCGAGTCAGAATAATCAAGGAGCGAATGGTATTAAGTATAGGGGACGAATGGACAGAGAAGAAGCGAAAAAGAAGTTTCCTTGTCATGCGTGCGGAAAGCTTGGACATTGGAAGAACGAGTGTAAGAGTACTCAGAGTAATAAGAGTAATAATGGGCCAAATCGAAATTTAATCCCATAGATGCAGAATGAAGTACTATTGAATCGCAGCCGCAGGTAGTTACTCCGCAATATCAGGTGCCACCAGCTCCTATGCCAAATTTTGTGAATCATCAGAGTTTCAGTGCGAACACCGGATTTCAAGGAGAGAGTGGTAAGAATAACAGAACGATTTTCCAATATTATTTGCAGAATGGTGAAGAAAATTCAGATGAAATGCAATGATGGTGCCTGAGGGGGGAGGAAGAGGAGTGTGTGCTTGGCGCATCCTTGCCGGTAGATCAGTCAGGTCCATTTATTGATGGGAAAGTAGAAGGTAAAGAAGTTACTTTCCTATTGGATACTGGTGCTACCAGGTCTACTGTGAGAACAGCAGACATCCCAAACCTACCCCTCTCGGGAGAGTCCATCCAAGTCGTTGGTGTGTCGAACCAGCAAATTAGAACCCCAATCACCAAACCAATGGAAGTACACATTGGGAACTTTAAAGAAATGCATCGGTTTGTAGTTTTTGATTCTAGTCCTGTAAATCTGTTGGGAAGAGATCTCCTGTGCAAGATGAATTGCACGATCTATTGTACACCGGATGGTGTCGCTTTCCAAACCCCTGATGGGGACGTTGTCTACAAGATGATGCTGGCCAAACAGGGAACAGAAGTAGATGAAATGTTTTCACTAATAACTGAAAATGAATTACCTGAAGAATTGAGAGCCACAGTTAATCCAGATGTGTGGGATTTTACAGGAAAAGACACTGGGATAATGACTAATATAGACCCAGTAAAAGTGACGGTGAAAGAAGGTGCAGTGTATCCAAATACTCGACAGTACAAAATGAGTCCAGAGGTAAAAGCAGGGATTATTCCAGAGATTGAACGAATGGTAAAACAAGGTATTTTAAAAGAAGTGATGGGTAGTCCTTATAATTCGCCAATAATAGGACTAAAGAAGCCCAGCGGAAAGTACAGAATAGTACAAGATTTATGAAAAATAAATAAAATTGTGGTTCCCTGTTGTCCAATAGTGCCCAATCCCGCTGTGATTCTTTATCAGATACCATGGAATGCAGGATGGTTCACAGTAATTGATTTATGCCAAGCGTTCTTTTCTATTCCTTTGCACCCAGACAGCCAGTATCTTTTTACATTTAAGTTTGAGGATCATATTTACGCATGGTGTCGTGTTCCTCAAGGGTACACAGAGAGTCCTTCAATTTTTATTCAAATTCTGAAAAAGTGGCTAGAGTCATTGATTATGCCTGGAAATTCTGTTCTGGTTCAGCACATTGATGACCTATTGGTGGCATCAAAAACACAAGAAGATTGTGTCACAGATACAATTGCATTACTGAACCATTTGGCTGAAGGAGGACACAAAGTGTCTCCAGAAAAATTACAGTTCTGCCAACAAGAAGTTAGATATTTAGGGCATAAAATAGAAAGAGGAGTTAGAAAAGTGACACCGGAAAGAATAAAAATAATCAGAGAAATGAGAATGTTTCTGGGAGTGGTTGGATACTATAGGCAATGGATTAATGGTTTTCGATGCTAGCAAAACCATTAATACAGATGATCCGGAAAAGAGCAAAAGATCCGCTTGAATGGAATGATGAATGCCTAGAAGCTTTTGTGAGACTAAGAAATTGTTTGTGTGAGGCTCCTGCTTTGGGCATGCCTGATTATTCAAAAGATTTTGCATAGTTTTGTTGTGAAAGAGAAAATTTCGCACTTTCAGTCTTAACACAGAGACATGGACTAAGTCGACGTCCAGTGGCATATTTTTCAGCCACATTGGACCCAGTGGCTTCAGCATTGCCTGGCTGCTTAAAAGCAGTAGCTGCTACTTGTATGAGTCTGGAGCAAAGTGAGTCGATAGTGATGGGACATCCAGTTAAAGTTTTTGTTACACACTCAGTTGAGATTCTTTTGACAAGAACAAGAACACAGCATCTCACTCCTAGTCGTTTGACCAAGTATGAAAGAGTGATTTTGGGAGCTAAAAATGTATCTGTGATAAGGTGTACGATTATGAATCCCGCTACTCTATTGCCAGATCCTTGCAATGAAGAAGTGAGAGATGAGAGTGATCATGATTGCTTGGACGTGACTGAGTTATGCACGAAGCCCCGGCCGGATATACGAGAGACACCTTTGAAAGAGGCTGACCATGAGTTATTTGTAGACGGTTCGTGCCTCAGGACTCAAGAAGGGGGACTAAGTGCCGCATATGCTGTTTGTAAAATATCTGGGGTAATTGAAGCATCCTGTTTACCTGGGGTCAAGTCTGCACAAGTAGCTGAATTAGTGGCCTTAACGATGGCCTGGAAAAAAGGGAAAAATTGGAGAGTAACCATTTTCACGGACAGCCAATACGGGTTCGGGGTTGTGCACGACTTCGGCCAGCTTTGGATGCAGAGGGGATTTCTGACTTCTTCAGGATCTCCTATCAGAAACAGCAAAAATGTGAAAGATTTGTTGGAGGCATTACAATTGCCAAAAGAGATAGCAGTTGTAAAATGTGCTGCACATCAGTCAGGAAATGACTATGTGACTGCTGGCAATAATTATGCTGACCAAGTGGCCAAATACTGTGCTAAAAATACAGTGGCCATAAACCGAAAAATTCAAACGGGTGAAACCAGATGCCAACTTATGTTTTTCTCAGTACCAGAAACATGGGATGAGATTAGACAAATGCAAGAAGAAGCTGAGGAAAGGGAAAAAGAAATTTGGATAAAGGCAGCTTGTACAAAAAGACCAGAAGATGAGGTGTGGGTGTATATAGATGGAAGGCCAGTCATGCCAGATTGTTTGCTTTCAAAAATGGCAAGAGTATATCATGGAGCGACACACATAGGGAGAGACTCAATGATCAGATTATTCAGACAGAATTGGTACAATCTGAAGTTCCGGGTAATCGCAGAAAGCCTTTGCCAAAGATGCTTAACCTGTCAACAGCAATATCCAGGTAGGAAGACAGTGGTTAGTTGGGGAAAGATTGGAAAGGCAGAAGGACCCTTCACCAGATTATAATTGGATTTTATCGAATTGCCCCCATGTAACGTACTGAAATACATACTTGTCATAGTATGCCTTTCCTCAGGATGGGTGGAAGCCTATCCCACTCGAAGAAATGACAGTCTCACAGTTGCAAAATTGTTGTTGAGGGAGCTAGTGCCACGATTCGGTTTCCCGGTCACTTTGGAATCGGATAGAGGTCCTCATTTTAATAATGAAATAATTTGATTAATCTGTGCAGCATTTAACATTGAACAAAAATTGCACTGTGCTTACCGTCCAGAGGCTTCTGGAATTGTTGAGCAATTGAATGGCACAATCAAGACAAGATTGGGAAAGGTGTGTGCATCCACAACGTTGAAATGGCCAGATGCATTGCCTCTTGTACTGATGGGTCTCAGGAGTATTCCAGACAGAAAAACAGGAATGAGCCCACATGAGGTTCTCATGGGAAGAGCCATGAGACAGGCATTTATTCCTGGAAATAAACTAATGAGTATAACTGATGATCTGGTATTGGACTATTGCAAAGGCTTGGCTGAAATGGTGCATTATGTCTCCCACCAGGTTGGAGGAGACGCGGTTGAAAGACAGCCAGAACAAGCACATGATTTGAATCCTGGAGACTGGGTGCTAGTGAAGAAACACGCAAGAAAGTCGTGCCTAGCACCGAGGTGGGACAAACCAAGGCAAGTCATACTAGTCACTACCACAGCAGTGAAGTGTGCAGGTTTGCCCAATTGGATTCATGCCAGTCATACCAGAAGAGTACCGAGCCCATCAGAACAACAAGAGCTACCACTGACTGAACAGGCTGAAGCATCAGAGGTTGTCAACTGTGAAATTGAGGAATCTAGAGTGATAGATTCTGAAAGACAACCATATGATGAACATCCAGGTATAGATCAGGAAGAGTGGATACCTGTGATTGAAATAATCGATGATACCATTGAAACAAGAAGTAGACCAGAACTGAAAAGACAAGAAAGTAGTCAGGAAGAGACAGGGGAAGAAGAACACACTCAGGTGGAAAATAAAAAAGACATTCACGAACCTGAGGAGGGAAAACTAGAAGAACACTGTTAGATTTGGGGGTCTCTAGTTGGCAGAGGTAGGTACCTTTGTCCAAATAGGGACCCTTGAGTCTAGTCAGGGAAAGTAGGTACACTCCTGAAATAACCCCTGCTCACCCTCTTGGTAGCTTGGCACAAGCAGACAGGCTTAGTTCAGAGGCAGTGTGTAAAGCATTTGTGAACACATACAGTAATCAAGTGACAACACTACAAATGGACACCACACAGGTTATATATTTATAAAAATAGGTATACTTTATATAGATTTATCACAAGACCATAAACGACAAAAATAATCCACAATACTGTCAAGGATGCTTAGTTCTGATCAAAAAAGGCTTAATTCAAGGTTCTGTGCGAGTCGGTAGCCTCCTCCGGCTACGGCGAAGTCAAGAACAAACAGAGTCTAACAAATCCAGCTGACCGCGTCGAGACGGGCCAACACAACGTAGACAGACTCGGTCACAGTACCTTTTACTTGAAGCGGCAGGCACGAGCGTGCGAGCCGGATGGCTGTACGTAGCGGTCACGATGCAAAATGGAAGCGTTGCAGGACGCGTTGTCCCTCGATGCGGTGCAGGCAGCGGCTCGTTGACGTCATCGAGACGGAGTCGGTGAGACCAGGGCCGTGCGTTGCAGGGCGAGACGGTGCTTCGATGCGGTGCGGCGACGGAGCCGGATTCAGGAGCTGGCGTCGATCAGTCCAGACAGCGGTGCGAGTCGGGCGGTGCGTCGCGAAGCTTGCGAGGCGATGCCCAACTCCGGTGCGGTCACAGGACTCGAACTCAGCAACAGTGACCGTGTCGGTCGGACCAGATGGATTCGGTGTAGCGAGGCGTTGCAAGGTGCGGTGCTCACAGGTTACGGTGCAGGCAGCGGCTCGTTGACGGAGTCGGTGAGACCAAGGCCGTGCGTTGCAAGATGCAGGCGTTGCTCGATGCGGTGCCAACAGGACACCGAGCTGGTCGGGAGAGTCGGTCACAGCTCCCTACCTCTGTAGCCACTGAAACAGAGTTTCCAGCAGCAATTCACAAAGGGGTGAAGTCCAATGGTCATGGGACTTCGATCAGGGGGCAAGCTCTCTTCCAAGCCCTTGGAGATCCTTCACAAGTTGATGAAAGTCACAGCAAAGCAAAAGTTCCTTTCTCCTTTCTTTGGCAGTCAGGCAAACCACTGCAGGCCAATCCCCCAAGCAGCACTTCAGGCTTAGGGATAGTCTCTCCTCAGTTTCTTCTTGGTTACGCTCCTCAGCAAAGGTTTCTTCTTGTTCCCAAAAGTGATCTAATTTCTTGGGATCAGGGTCCCAATATTTATACCCCAAAATCCTTTGTCCTCTGAGGGCAGAGGGGCCTTTGCCCAGTCCAAACCAGTTCTGGAGCACTCTGTTTACATGACTCCTTCTTTCCTTTCACAGAGCAGGGCAGAAGCTTCAGACGCCCCAGAGGAGGTGGAGCCAGCATTGTGGAGGGAAAGCCCAGCCCTGGAGCACTTTGTTGACATGATTCCTTCTCTTCTTTCACTGTGCAGGGCAGAGACATCAGACGCACCACAGGGGGTGGAGCCAGCACTGTGGGGGGCAGGCACTGTCCTATTCAGGTCCCAGGTGGAACTCCTCCCACCCATCTAGATGCAGATCTCTCTATTCACCACTGGGCTGACTCATTCTGTCTCCTGGAATCCCCAGCCCTGTCACTCAAAAACACCAGACAAGGAATACACAACCTAGCAGAGGCAGGCTTTGGATAGTTAGACAAGAAAATACCTACTTTCTAAAAGTGGTATTTTCAAACACAGAATGTTAAAACCAACTTCACTAAAAGATGTATTTATTCAGGCATACTAAACTCGAATTTCCACCATGTTCCCTGAGTCAGTTAGGATTATAAAATGTAATAATCTAACTGCCCATTCTGGCCTATGGAGAACAGGTAGCCTTGCAATAGTGAAAAATGAAAATGGCTGTAATTCACTATTAGGACATGCCACACACACCAGGGCATGTCCTAGTGTGTGTGGCAAAGCACCCTGCCCTAGGGCCTACTTTAGGGGTGACCAACATGCAGTAAAGAGAAGGTTTAGGGCCTGGTAAGTGGGTGTACTTACCAAGTCGACATGGCAGCCCTAGGCTGCACACAGGCTCTGCAATGGCAGGCCTGAGACACACTTTACAAGCTGCTCCTGTGGGTGGCACAACCAGTGCTGCAAGCCCACCAGCAGCATTGGATTTACAAGCCCTGGGCACACTCAGTGCACTGTACTAGGGACTGACAAGTAAACCAATCATCCAATCATGGAGTCACTAAAACACAACACAATTTATCATAGGGAGCACTTGCACTTTGGCACTGATTAGCAGTGGCAAAGTGCCCATGAGCATCTAGTCCAGCAAAAACATATCGACAACAGTGGAGGCATTATGAAAAAAATGGAAGGGAGACCCACGCCAAGGATGCCAGGTCTAACACGTGTCCCCTCCAGCTGAAATGTGGGGAGAACTATCCTACCTCTAGGGAGTTCTCATCACTAAAGCGGAAAAATCTGGACAGACCATCAGCATTGGCGTGTTCTTTACCAGGGCGGTGTTCCACCGTAAAGTCCATCCCCTGTAGGGAAATGGACCACCTCAACAGCTTTGGATTCTCACCCCTCATCTGCATCAACCATCGGAGGGGCCTGTGGTCTGTCTGAACCCGGAAGTGAGTCCCAAACAGGTATGGTCTCAGCTTCTTCAGTGCCCAGACCACAGCAAATGCCTCACGCTCAATAGCACTCCATCTCTGTTCCCGGGGAAGTAACCTCCTACTGATGAAGGCTACAGGTTGGTCTAGGCCCTCCTCATTGATCTGTGATAGAACAGCCCCTACACCATGCTCTGAAGCATCCGTCTGAACAATGAACTCATTGGAGTAGTTGGGTGCCTGGAGCACAGGCGCCGTGCACATGGCAGTCTTCAAGGTGTCAAAAGCTTTTTGACAGGCGTCAGTCCAAATCACTTTACTGGGCTGCTTCTTGGAAGTCAGCTCTGTCAAGGGGCAACAATGCTGCCATACCCCTTGACGAATCTCCTGTAATACCCGGTGAGTCCTAGGAAGGCTCTCACCTCTGTCTGGGTCTTGGGGGCTCCCAAGCCAGAATGGTATCAATTTTCGGTTGGAGGGGTGCCACCTGGCCGCTCCCAACCTGGTGTCCCAAGTACACCACAGAGCCCTGCCCAATCTGGCACTTACTTGCCTTGATTGTGAGGCCTGCCCTCCGCAGTGCCATCAACACTTCGCAGAGGTGGCGCAGATGTTCTTCCCAACTGGCACTGAACACTGCGATGTCATCCAGGTAGGCGGCACTGAAATCCTCCAGTCCAACCAACACCTGGTTGACCAACCTCTGAAAGGTGGCAGGGGCATTCTTCATCCCAAAGGGCATCACCCGGAACTGGTAGTGCCCATCTGGTGTGGAGAATGCTGACCTCTCTTTTGCCCCATCAGTCAAGGCGATCTGCCAGTACCCAGACGTTAAGTCAAACGTGCTGAGGTACCGCGCAGCCCCTAACCGATCTATGAGCTCATCAGCTCTGGGGATGGGGTGGGCGTCAGTCCTGGTGACGGAATTGAGTCCCCTGTAGTCCACACAGAACCAGAGTTCTGGTGTGGCACCAGGCGTGGCAGCCTTCGGAACAAAGACCACTGGGCTGGCCCAAGGGCTGTTAGAGGACTCAATCACCCCTAGCGCAAACATCTTGGAGACCTCCTCCTTGATGCAGGCTCTGACCCTGTCAGTCACCCTGTAAGCCTTGTGCTTCACAGGAAGACTGTCCCCAGTGTCCACATCATGGACGCACCAATGAGTGACACTGGGAACCAGGGAGAACAGGTCAGGGAACTGTCCCAACGGCTGGCGACAGTCACCCTGCTGCTCAGGTGTCAGGGAGGTAGAGAGGTTTACTCCCTCCACTGATACATCTGGCTCTCGGGCTGACAGGAGGTCAGGAAGAGGCTCGGTCTCCTCCTCCATCCCATCATCTGTAGGTAAGAGCATGCCCACTTGGGACCTCTCCAAGTGGGGTTTCAGGCGGTTCACATGCAGGACCCGCAAGGGGTTCCTGGGAGACTGCAAGTCCACCAAATAGGTAACTGGACTCTTGCGCTCCACCACCGAAAAAGGGCCTGTCCACCTATCCTGGAGCGCACAAGGCTCCACTGGGGCCATGACCCACACTTTCTGACCAGGCTGAAGTTCGACCAGAGTGGCATTCTGGTCGTACCACCGCTTCATCTCCTCCTGGCTGGCTTCCAGATTTGCCTCAGCAAGCTCTCTGAAATGCCTAGTCTGGTTCCTGAAGGCCAGCATGTAACTGTATACATCCTGGGGAGGTTTCCTGGGAGATTGCTCCCAGCCTTCCTTGACCAAACTCAGAGGTCCTCGCACCGGGTGTCCATAGAGGAGCTCAAAGGGGCTGAACCCTAGAGACTCCTGTGGCACCTCCCGGTATGCAAACAACAGGCAAGGTAAGAGGACGTCCCATTTACGCCTCATGGGTTCTTCCAGACCCATAATCATGCCCTTGAGGGTCCGGTTGAATCTCTCAACCAGCCCATTTCCTTGAGGGTGGTAAGGAGTGGTGAACTTGTAAGTTACACCGCACTCCTGCCACAGGGACTTCATGTACTTGGACACGAAGTTGGTACCTCTGTCAGACACCACCTCTTGAGGGAATCCCACACGTGAGAAAATTCCCATCAGTGCCCGTCCCACCACGGGGGCCGTCACTGTCCTGAGAGGGATGGCTTCAGGGTACCGGGTGGCATGGTCCACCAAGACCAGGATAAACCTGTTGCCCATGGCTGTCTTGGGGTCCAGTGGCCCCACAATGTCAATACCCACCCGTTCAAAGGGGGTGCTGACCACAGGGAATGGTTGGAGAGGAGCCTTCTGCTTCCTCCCACTCTTTCCACTTGCCTGGCATGTCTGGCATGTCCTGCAGTGAGTGGCGGCACTCCTGCGCATCTGGGGCCAATAGAAATGGGTGACAAGCCTTTCAAAGGTCTTGTCCTGCCCCAGATGTCCTGCTAACGGTACATCATGAGCCAACCCCAGTAGGAAGGCTCTGAAGCGCTGGGGTACCACCAGCACACGGGCTGACCCAGGCTCAGGAACCTTAGGCTCTGAATACAGGAGACCATTCTCCCAGTAAATCCAATGTGACCCAGACTGATCACCTGCTGCCTGGTCTGTGGCCTGTTGCCTCAGACCCACGAGAGAAGGGCATGTGTTCTACTCCTCGCAGAACTCTTCCCTGGAGGGTCCTCCTTCTTGCTGCCAATGGGTCAGCTCAGGTAGCTCCCCCAGTTCAGCTACCTGTTCCCCTGTAGGCTCCAGGGCATCCCCCTCAGGGTCTGCCTCCTCCTGGACTGTGGGAACTTCGGGGGCCGGTTTCCCGCGCCCCCTGCATCCTCTCTCTCCGGCAGGCACCTGGGCCTCCCTCTCAGGCTCCAGGTCCTCTTGAACACCTTTAGCTGCCATTGACCGGGTGGTCACACATGCCCAATCAGGCAAGCCCAACATTTCTAAATGCGCACTCCGCTCCACCTTAGCCCAAGGTGAGCTCTCCAAATCGTTCCCTAACAAACAGTCAACAGGCATGGCTGGCCTCACAGCTACTTGAAGAGTACCCGAGACCCCCCCACTCAAAGGGAACCTGAGCCACCTTGCAGTGACTCTCTGTGTTGTCAGCGGCAACAACCGGATAGAATGCATCAGGGACAACCTGCTCTTTAGACACCAGGTGACACTTGACAGCTGTCACGCTGGCTCCTGTGTCTCTCAGAGCCTCCACCCTATGGCCATTGATGGTCACCCACTGCCTGTATTTTTTAGTGTTATCAGGCAGCTGGGTCCTAGGGACCATCTCAGAGTCTCCTAATGAGACAAGGGAAAACACTGTGGGATCCCCCCCACCTTGGGCACCCCACTCCTCCCCCAGGGCTACACTAGCCAACTGCCGGGGGACTGCACCAGTTGGTGCTGGTTTTCCATGCAAAGGGCAATGAGGATCGTTTGCCTTGTGGCCAGGGGCGCCACATTTGTAACACACCAGTGGTCCCTGGTGAACAGGGGGCCTGTCAGGGCCACTGGCTTCTTCTCAGGGGAGGCTGGGAACCTTTCCCTTGGTTCCCTTGGGGTCTACTTTGGGGCCCTTTATGGAACTCCCTCTGTTTACCCTTGTCCCCCCACTCTTCTGCTGGGGACCCTGCCCACCCTTGGCGGAGTCTCCCACGTGACCCTTGTGGACCCGGGTACTTACCCAGCGGTCCGCCTCCTCAGCAAGCTGCCTAGGGTTAGTCAGCTTACTATCAATCAGGTGCTGGCGTAGCTCAGGAAAACAATTACTGGACAAGTGCTCCCAGGCAATCAAATCAAAGAGCGCCTGAAAATCAGTCGCTTTGCTACCCTTTACCCAACCATCCAAGGCTCTGCAAAAGAAGGTCACATATTCAACCCAGGTACTGCCTTCAATCTTCTTACAGTTCCTGAACCTCTGCCTATAAAGCTCAGGGGTCAAACCATACCTAGTCATTAAAGCATCCTTCATGTGGCTGTATGAATTATAGACTTCAGAGGGCAAATCCAACAAGGTATCCCGCCCTTCACTCAGGAACCGCCCCTACAACCCCGCTCTCCAATCCTTCTCAGGGACCCGGTGGGAAGACATGGCTACCTCATAGGCTTTGAACCACTGCCCAATGTCATCATTTAAAAAAAATTCCTTCACCACATCTTTGGGAATATACACCCTAGCTTCAACAGGCACAGGCGGTACACTGCCACCAGAGGGAGTAATCTCTAAGCTTTTGGCCTTCAATTCTAACTCCCTCAAAACCTTCTCATGTTCAAACTGCATTTTCTTTTCTTCTAGGGCTAATTTCCTAGTTTGCATTTCAAATTCTAACTGCCCATTCAGCTTGAGCTTTGTCAGCTCCATTTCGTGCATCCTACTCTCTTTCCTGTCCTCCAACTCTTCTGGAGACAGACCTCTGGCAGAAACACTGCTACCTACTGGGGAAGGTGGTCTTCCAGCCCCTAGACCCAATAGCCCCTCCAGCTGCCCTTCTGCATTCTCAGCCCCCTCCACAGGGGCACTCCTTGATTCGACCCAGGCCCTCAGCGCCTTTTGGAGGTCCTCCTTCCTGGAGAGCCCGGTCATGGACACTTTAAACTTTTTGCAGAAATTCTTGAGCTGCTTGAGGGTGTAGCATTCTAGCCTCTCCTCTTCCCAATCACACTCAACAGAGGCTACTGATGCTGGTTTCTCCATGGTGATTAAACTTGGCAGTTGCAAAAGTAGAAAATCCCAGAGAAAATGCTATCAAAGAGTATGTGGTTGCGCTTTGGTCTGCACTCACTAAGTAGTGTTCACCAATTACTGTACATGAGTCACAAATGCAAGTCCAGAATCCTCACCGCTGACCACCAATGTTAGATTTGGGGGTCTCTAGTTGGCAGAGGTAGGTACCTGTGTCCAAATAGGGACCCTTGAGTCTAGTCAGGGAAAGTAGGTACACTCCTGAAATAACCCCTGCTCACCCTCTTGGTAGCTTGGCACAAGCAGACAGGCTTAGTTCAGAGGCAGTGTGTAAAGCATTTGTGAACACATACAGTAATCAAGTGACAACACTACAAATGGACACCACACAGGTTATATATTTATAAAAATAGGTTTACTTTATATAGATTTATCACAAGACCATAAACGACAAAAATAATCCACAATACTGTCAAGGATGCTTAGTTCTGATCAAAAAAGGCTTAATTCAAGGTTCTGTGTGAGTCGGTAGCCTCCTCCGGCTACGGCGATGTCAAGAACAAACAGAGTCTAACAAATCCAGCTGACCGCGTCGAGACGGGCCAACACAGCGTAGACAGACTCGGTCACAGTACCTTTTACTTGAAGCGGCAGGCACGAGCGTGCGAGCCGGATGGCTGTACGTAGCGGTCGCGATGCAAAATGGAAGCATTGCAGGACGCGTTGTCCCTCGATGCGGTGCAGGCAGCGGCTCGTTGACGTCGTCGAGACGGAGTCGGTGAGACCAGGGCCGTGCGTTGTAGGGCGAGACGGAGCTTCGATGCGGTGCTGGCAGGTTGCAGTGTGGCGACAGAGCCGGATTCAGGAGCTGGCGTCGATCAGCCCGGACAGCGGTGCGAGTCGGGCGGTGCGTCGCGAAGCTTGCGAGGCGGTGCCCAACTCCGGTGCAGTCACAGGACTCGAACTCAGCAACAGTGACCGTGTCGGTCGGACCAGATGGATTCGGTGTAGCGAGGCGTTGCAAGGTGCGGTGCTCACAGGTTACGGTGCAGGCAGCGGCTCGTTGACGGAGTCGGTGAGACCAAGGCCGTGCGTTGCAAGATGCAGGCGTTGCTCGATGCGGTGCCAACAGGACACCGAGCTGGTCGGGAGAGTCGGTCACAGCTCCCTACCTCTGTAGCCACTGAAACAGAGTTTCCAGCAGCAATTCACAAAGGGGGTGAAGTCCAATGGTCCTGGGACTTTGATCAGGGGCAAGCTCTCTTCCAAGCCCTTGGAGATCCTTCACAAGTTGATGAAAGTCACAGCAAAGCAAAAGTTCCTTTCTCCTTTCTTTGGCAGTCAGGCAAACCACTGCAGGACAATCCCCCAAGCAGCACTTCAGGCTTAGGGATAGTCTCTCCTCAGTTACTTCTTGGTTCCGCTCCTCAGCAAAGGTTTCTTCTTGTTCCCAAAAGTGATCTAATTTCTTGGGATCAGGGTCCCAATATTTATACCCCAAAATCCTTTGTCCTCTGAGGGCAGAGGGGCCTTTGCCCAGTCCAAACCAGTTCTGGAGCACTCTGTTTACATGACTCCTTCTTTCCTTTCACAGTGCAGGGCAGAAACATCAGACGCCCCACAGGAGGTGGAGCCAGCATTGTGGAGGGAAAGCCCAGCCCTGGAGCACTTTGTTGACATGATTCCTTCTCTTCTTTCACTGTGCAGGGCAGAGACATCAGACGCACCACAGGGGGTGGAGCCAGCACTGTGGGGGGCAGGCACTGTCCTATTCAGGTCCCAGGTGCAACTCCTCCCACCCATCTAGATGCAGATCTCTCTATTCACCACTGGGCTGACTCATTCTGTCTCCTGGTATCCCCAGCCCTGTCACTCAAAAACACCAGACAAGGAATACACAACCTAGCAGAGGCAGGCTTTGGATAGTTAGACAAGAAAATACCTACTTTCTAAAAGTGGTATTTTCAAACACAGAATGTTAAAACCAACTTCACTAAAAGATGTATTTATTCAGGCATACTAAACTCGAATTTCCACCATGTTCCCTGAGTCAGTTAGGATTATAAAATGTAATAATCTAACTGCCCATTCTGGCCTATGGAGAACAGGTAGCCTTGCAATAGTGAAAAATGAAAATGGCGGTAATTCACTATTAGGACATGCCACACACACCAGGGCATGTCCTAGTGTGTGTGGCAAAGCACCCTGCCCTAGGGCCTTCTTTAGGGGTGACCAACATGCAGTAAAGAGAAGGTTTAGGGCCTGGTAAGTGGGTGTACTTACCAAGTCGACATGGCAGCCCTAGGCTGCACACAGGCTCTGCAATGGCAGGCCTGAGACACACTTTACAAGCTGCTCCTGTGGGTGGCACAACCAGTGCTGCAAGCCCACCAGCAGCATTGGATTTACAAGCCCTGGGCACACTCAGTGCACTGTACTAGGGACTGACAAGTAAACCAATCATCCAATCATGGAGTCACTAAAACACAACACAATTTATCATAGGGAGCACTTGCACTTTGGCACTGATTAGCAGTGGAAGTGCCCATGAGCATCTAGTCCAGCAAAAACATATCGACAACAGTGGAGGCATTATGAAAAAAATGGAAGGGAGACCCACGCCAAGGATGCCAGGTCTAACACGTGTCCCCTCCAGCTGAAATGTGGGGAGAACTATCCTACCTCTAGGGAGTTCTCATCACTAAGGCGGAAAAATCTGGACAGACCATCAGCATTGGCGTGTTCTTTACCAGGGCGGTGTTCCACCGTAAAGTCCATCCCCTGTAGGGAAATGGACCACCTCAACAGCTTTGGATTCTCACCCCTCATCTGCATCAACCATCGGAGGGGCCTGTGGTCTGTCTGAACCCGGAAGTGAGTCCCAAACAGGTATGGTCTCAGCTTCTTCAGTGCCCAGACCACAGCAAATGCCTCACGCTCAATAGCACTCCATCTCTGTTCCCGGGGAAGTAACCTCCTACTGATGAAGGCTACAGGTTGGTCTAGGCCCTCCTCATTGATCTGTGATAGAACAGCCCCTACACCATGCTCTGAAGCGTCCGTCTGAACAATGAACTCATTGGAGTAGTTGGGTGCCTGGAGCACAGGCGCCGTGCACATGGCAGTCTTCAAGGTGTCAAAAGCTTTTTGACAGGCGTCAGTCCAAATCACTTTCCTGGGCTGCTTCTTGGAAGTCAGCTCTGTCAAGGGGGCAACAATGCTGCCATACCCCTTGACGAATCTCCTGTAATACCCGGTGAGTCCTAGGAAGGCTCTCACCTCTGTCTGGGTCTTGGGGGCTCCCAAGCCAGAATGGTATCAATTTTCGGTTGGAGGGGTGCCACCTGGCCGCTCCCAACCTGGTGTCCCAAGTACACCACAGAGCCCTGCCCAATCTGGCACTTACTTGCCTTGATTGTGAGGCCTGCCCTCCGCAGTGCCATCAACACTTCCCAGAGGTGGCGCAGATGTTCTTCCCAACTGGCACTGAACACTGCGATGTCATCCAGGTAGGCGGCACTGAAATCCTCCAATCCAACCAACACCTGGTTGACCAACCTCTGAAAGGTAAATAACAAAACAGAAGAACATACGGCTGACTGAGGTACTGCACCTCTAATCCAAATATTACCAAAATGTCCAAAGTTCCGTGCATACACTTCCGGAGCCCGCCGTACTTGGTCTCCACTGATTTCCCAGAGGTAAACTTTATTGCAAAAAGGGAAGGTGCACCGATCAAATGAATCCACAATGTTACCAACTTTTCCAAAGTGTATTTTCTTTATTTTGTATCAAAAGGAGTTTAGAACAGCAAAGGTCAGCCAACGCGTTTCGTTCCTATTGGAACTTCATCAGGGCTCATATATATTCATCAAAGACATGGGATAAATCGTCACCATTGTGTTGAGGATCACAAACCACCAATCCAAGGTTTGAAAAATTACAATTAGCGTATCTTATCTGTAAGTAATGGTACCAGATCTGTCCTGGATATTATTCAAATTTATGCGATCCAAAACCCTAGGTTGGGTATATTCAAGATTGGGAAAACACGCCCCTGATACGGCGTACTCCAATGTTCCTATTCGGGGTTGTAATTCAAACACGTGTTTAGCCCTGATGAAGTTCCAATAGGAACGAAACGCGTTGGCTGACCTTTGCTGTTCTAAACTCCTTTTGATACAAAATAAAGAAAATACACTTTGGAAAAGTTGGTAACATTGTGGACTCATTTGATCGGTGCACCTTCCCTTTTTGCAATAAAGTCAACCTCTGAAAGGTGGCAGGGGCATTCTTCATCCCAAAGGGCATCACCCGGAACTGGTAGTGCCCATCTGGTGTGGAGAATGCTGACCTCTCTTTTGCCCCATCAGTCAAGGCGATCTGCCAGTACCCAGACGTTAAGTCAAACGTGCTGAGGTACCGCGCAGCCCCTAACCGATCTATGAGCTCATCAGCTCTGGGGATGGGGTGGGCGTCAGTCCTGGTGACGGAATTGAGTCCCCTGTAGTCCACACAGAACCGGAGTTCTGGTGTGGCACCAGGCGCGGCAGCCTTCGGAACCAAGACCACTGGGCTGGCCCAAGGGCTGTTAGAGGACTCAATCACCCCTAGCGCAAACATCTTGGAGACCTCCTCCTTGATGCAGGCTCTGACCCTGTCAGTCTCCCTGTAAGCCTTGTGCTTCACATGAAGACTGTCCCCAGTGTCCACATCATGGATGCACCAATGAGTGACACTGGGAACCAGGGAGAACAGGTCAGGGAACTGTCCCAACAGCTGGCGACAGTCACCCTGCTGCTCAGGTGTCAGGGAGGTAGAGAGGTTTACTCCCTCCACTGATACATCTTGCTCTCGGGCTGACAGGAGGTCAGGAAGAGGCTCGGTCTCCTCCTCCATCCCATCATCTGTAGGTAAGAGCATGCCCACTTGGGACCTCTCCAAGTGGGGCTTCAGGCGGTTCACATGCAGGACCCGCAAGGGGTTCCTGGGAGACTGCAAGTCCACCAAATAGGTAACTGGACTCTTGCGCTCCACCACCGAAAAAGGGCCTGTCCACCTATCCTGGAGCGCACAAGGCTCCACTGGGGCCATGACCCACACTTTCTGACCAGGCTGAAGTTCGACCAGAGTGACATTCTGGTCGTACCACCGCTTCATCTCCTCCTGGCTGGCTTCCAGATTTGCCTCAGCAAGCTCTCTGAAACGCCTAGTCTGGTTCCTGAAGGCCAGCATGTAACTGTATACATCCTGGGGAGGTTTCCTGGGAGATTGCTCCCAGCCTTCCTTGACCAAACTCAGAGGTCCTCGCACCGGGTGTCCATAGAGGAGCTCAAAGGGGCTGAACCCTAGAGACTCCTGTGGCACCTCCCGGTATGCAAACAACAGGCAAGGTAAGAGGACGTCCCATTTACGCCTCATGGGTTCTTCCAGACCCATAATCATGCCCTTGAGGGTCCGGTTGAATCTCTCAACCAGCCCATTTCCTTGAGGGTGGTAAGGAGTGGTGAACTTGTAAGTTACACCGCACTCCTGCCACAGGGACTTCATGTACTTGGACACGAAGTTGGTACCTCTGTCAGACACCACCTCTTGAGGGAATCCCACACGTGAGAAAATTCCCATCAGTGCCCGTCCCACCACGGGGGCCGTCACTGTCCTGAGAGGGATGGCTTCAGGGTACCAGGTGGCATGGTCCACCAAGACCAGGATAAACCTGTTGCCCATGGCTGTCTTGGGGTCCAGTGGCCCCACAATGTCAATACCCACCCGTTCAAAGGGGGTGCTGGCCACAGGGAATGGTTGGAGAGGAGCCTTCTGCTTCCTCCCACTCTTTCCACTTGCCTGGCAAGTCTGGCATGTCCTGCAGTGAGTGGCGGCACTCCTGCGCATCTGGGGCCAATAGAAATGGGTGACAAGCCTTTCAAAGGTCTTGTCCTGCCCCAGATGTCCTGCTAACGGTACATCATGAGCCAACCCCAGTAGGAAGGCTCTGAAGCGCTGGGGTACCACCAGCACACGGGCTGACCCAGGCTCAGCAACCTTAGGCTCTGAATACAGGAGACCATTCTCCCAGTAAATCCAATGTGACCCAGACTGATCACCTGCTGCCTGGTCTGTGGCCTGTTGCCTCAGACCCACGAGAGAAGGGCATGTGTTCTGCTCCTCGCAGAACTCTTCCCTGGAGGGTCCTCCTTCTTGCTGCCAATGGGTCAGCTCAGGTAGCTCCCCCAGTTCAGCTACCTGTTCCCCTGTAGGCTCCAGGGCATCCCCCTCAGGGTCTGCCTCCTCCTGGACCGTGGGAACTTCGGGGCCGGTTTCCGCGCCCCCTGCATCCTCTCTCTCCGGCAGGCACCTGGGCCTCCCTCTCAGGCTCCAGGTCCTCTTGAACACCTTTAGCTGCCATTGACCGGGTGGTCACACATGCCCAATCAGGCAAGCCCAACATTTCTAAATGCGCACTCCGCTCCACCTTAGCCCAAGGTGAGCTCTCCAAATCGTTCCCTAACAAACAGTCAACAGGCATGGCTGGCCTCACAGCTACTTGAAGAGTACCCGAGACCCCCCCACTCAAAGGGAACCTGAGCCACCTTGCAGTGACTCTCTGTGTTGTCAGCGGCAACAACCGGATAGAATGCATCAGGGACAACCTGCTCTTTAGACACCAGGTGACACTTGACAGCTGTCACGCTGGCTCCTGTGTCTCTCAGAGCCTCCACCCTATGGCCATTGATGGTCACCCACTGCCTGTATTTTTTAGTGTTATCAGGCAGCTGGGTCCTAGGGACCATCTCAGAGTCTCCTAATGAGACAAGGGAAAACACTGTGGGATCCCCCCCACCTTGGGCACCCCACTCCTCCCCCAGGGCTACACTAGCCAACTGCCGGGGGACTGCACCAGTTGGTGCTGGTTTTCCATGCAAAGGTCAATGAGGATCGTTTGCCTTGTGGCCAGGGGCGCCACATTTGTAACACACCAGTGGTCCCTGGTGAACAGGGGGGCCTGTCAGGGCCACTGGCTTCTTCTCAGGGGGAGGCTGGGAACCTTTCCCTTGGTTCCCTTGGGGTCTACTTTGGGGCCCTTTATGGAACTCCCTCTGTTTACCCTTGTCCCCCCCACTCTTCTGCTGGGGTCCCTGCCCACCCTTGGCGGAGTCTCCCACGTGACCCTTGTGGACCCGGGTACTTACCCAGCGGTCCGCCTCCTCAGCAAGCTGCCTAGGGTTAGTCAGCTTACTGTCAATCAGGTGCTGGCGTAGCTCAGGAAAACAATTACTGGACAAGTGCTCCCAGGCAATCAAATCAAAGAGCGCCTGAAAATCAGTCGCTTTGCTACCCTTTACCCAACCATCCAAGGATCTGCAAAAGAAGGTCACATATTCAACCCAGGTACTGCCTTCAATCTTCTTACAGTTCCTGAACCTCTGCCTATAAAGCTCAGGGGTCAAACCATACCTAGTCATTAAAGCATCCTTCATGTGGCTGTATGAATTATAGACTTCAGAGGGCAAATCCAACAAGGTATCCCGCCCTTCACTCAGGAACCGCCCCTACAACCCCGCTCCCCAATCCTTCTCAGGGACCCGGTGGGAAGACATGGCTACCTCATAGGCTTTGAACCACTGCCCAATGTCATCATTTAAAAAAATTCCTTCACCACATCTTTGGGAATATACACCCTAGCTTCAACAGGCACAGGCGGTACACTGCCACCAGAGGGAGTAATCTCTAAGCTTTTGGCCTTCAATTCTAACTCCCTCAAAACCTTCTCATGTTCAAACTGCATTTTCTTTTCTTCTAGGGCTAATTTCCTAGTTTGCATTTCAAATTCTAACTGCCCATTCAGCTTGAGCTTTGTCAGCTCCATTTCGTGCATCCTACTCTCTTTCCTGTCCTCCAACTCTTCTGGAGACAGACCTCTGGCAGAAACACTGCTACCTACTGGGGAAGGTGGTCTTCCAGCCCCTAGACCCAATAGCCCCTCCAGCTGCCCTTCTGCATTCTCAGCCCCCTCCACAGGGGCACTCCTTGATTCGACCCAGGCCCTCAGCGCCTTTTGGAGGTCCTCCTTCCTGGAGAGCCCGGTCATGGACACTTTAAACTTTTGGCAGAAATTCTTGAGCTGCTTGAGGGTGTAGCATTCTAGCCTCTCCTCTTCCCAATCACACTCAACAGAGGCTACTGATGCTGGTTTCTCCATGGTGATTAAACTTGGCAGTTGCAAAAGTAGAAAATCCCAGAGAAAATGCTATCAAAGAGTATGTGGTTGCGCTTTGGTCTGCACTCACTAAGTAGTGTTCACCAATTACTGTACATGAGTCACAAATGCAAGTCCAGAATCCTCACCGCTGACCACCAATGTTAGATTTGGGGGTCTCTAGTTGGCAGAGGTAGGTACCTTTGTCCAAATAGGGACCCTTGAGTCTAGTCAGGGAAAGTAGGTACACTCCTGAAATAACCCCTGCTCACCCTCTTGGTAGCTTGGCACAAGCAGACAGGCTTAGTTCAGAGGCAGTGTGTAAAGCATTTGTGAACACATACAGTAATCAAGTGACAACACTACAAATGGACACCACACAGGTTATATATTTATAAAAATAGGTTTACTTTATATAGATTTATCACAAGACCATAAACGACAAAAATAATCCACAATACTGTCAAGGATGCTTAGTTCTGATCAAAAAAGGCTTAATTCAAGGTTCTGTGTGAGTCGGTAGCCTCCTCCGGCTACGGCGATGTCAAGAACAAACAGAGTCTAACAAATCCAGCTGACCGTGTCGAGACGGGCCAACACAGCGTAGACAGACTCGGTCACAGTACCTTTTACTTGAAGCGGCAGGCACGAGCGTGCGAGCCGGATGGCTGTACGTAGCGGTCGCGATGCAAAATGGAAGCGTTGCAGGACGCATTGTCCCTCGATGCGGTGCAGGCAGCGGCTCGTTGACGTCGTCGAGACGGAGTCGGTGAGACCAGGGCCGTGCGTTGCAGGGCGAGACGGAGCTTCGATGCGGTGCTGGCAGGTTGCGGTGTGGTGACAGAGCCGGATTCAGGAGCTGGCGTCGATCAGTCCGGACAGCGGTGCGAGTCGGGCGGTGCGTCGCGAAGCTTGCGAGGCGGTGCCCAACTCCGGTGCAGTCACAGGACTCGAACTCAGCAACAGTGACCGTGTCGGTCGGACCAGATGGATTCGGTGTAGCGAGGCGTTGCAAGGTGCGGTGCTCACAGGTTACGGTGCAGGCAGCGGCTCGTTGACGGAGTCGGTGAGACCAAGGCCGTGCGTTGCAAGATGCAGGCGTTGTTCGATGCGGTGCCAACAGGACACCGAGCTGGTCGGGAGAGTCGGTCACAGCTCCCTACCTCTGTAGCCACTGAAACAGAGTTTCCAGCAGCAATTCACAAAGGGGGTGAAGTCCAATGGTCCTGGGACTTTGATCAGGGGGCAAGCTCTCTTCCAAGCCCTTGGAGATCCTTCACAAGTTGATGAAAGTCACAGCAAAGCAAAAGTTCCTTTCTCCTTTCTTTGGCAGTCAGGCAAACCACTGCAGGACAATCCCCCAAGCAGCACTTCAGGCTTAGGGATAGTCTCTCCTCAGTTTCTTCTTGGTTCCGCTCCTCAGCAAAGGTTTCTTCTTGTTCCCAAAAGTGATCTAATTTCTTGGGATCAGGGTCCCAATATTTATACCCCAAAATCCTTTGTCCTCTGAGGGCAGAGGGGCCTTTGCCCAGTCCAAACCAGTTCTGGAGCACTCTGTTTACATGACTCCTTCTTTCCTTTCACAGTGCAGGGCAGAAACATCAGACGCCCCACAGGAGGTGGACCAGCATTGTGGAGGGAAAGCCCAGCCCTGGAGCACTTTGTTGACATGATTCCTTCTCTTCTTTCACTGTGCAGGGCAGAGACATCAGACGCACCACAGGGGGTGGAGCCAGCACTGTGGGGGGCAGGCACTGTCCTATTCAGGTCCCAGGTGCAACTCCTCCCACCCATCTAGATGCAGATCTCTCTATTCACCACTGGGCTGACTCATTCTGTCTCCTGGAATCCCCAGCCCTGTCACTCAAAAACACCAGACAAGGAATACACAACCTAGCAGAGGCAGGCTTTGGATAGTTAGACAAGAAAATACCTACTTTCTAAAAGTGGTATTTTCAAACACAGAATGTTAAAACCAACTTCACTAAAAGATGTATTTATTCAGGCATACTAAACTCGAATTTCCACCATGTTCCCTGAGTCAGTTAGGATTATAAAATGTAATAATCTAACTGCCCATTCTGGCCTATGGAGAACAGGTAGCCTTGCAATAGTGAAAAATGAAAATGGCTGTAATTCACTATTAGGACATGCCACACACACCAGGGCATGTCCTAGTGTGTGTGGCAAAGCACCCTGCCCTAGGGCCTACTTTAGGGGTGACCAACATGCAGTAAAGTGAAGGTTTAGGGCCTGGTAAGTGGGTGTACTTACCAAGTCGACATGGCAGCCGTAGGCTGCACACAGGCTCTGCAATGGCAGGCCTGAGACACACTTTACAAGCTGCTCCTGTGGGTGGCACAACCAGTGCTGCAAGTCCACCAGCAGCATTGGATTTACAAGCCCTGGGCACACTCAGTGCACTGTACTAGGGACTGACAAGTAAACCAATCATCCAATCATGGAGTCACTAATACACAACACAATTTATCATAGGGAGCACTTGCACTTTGGCACTGATTAGCAGTGGCAAAGTGCCCATGAGCATCTAGTCCAGCAAAAACATATCGACAACAGTGGAGGCATTATGAAAAAAATGGAAGGGAGACCCACGCCAAGGGTGCCAGGTCTAACAAACACGTTCAGGCAGAAGAAGAAAAGTTTGAATTAAGACCTGTACAGGATCAGATAGAGTTAGAAGAACAGGTTCAGGCAGAAGAAGAAAGATATGAAATAAGACCTGAACAGGGTCAGATAGAATTAGAAGAACAAGCTCAGGAAGAAGAAGAACAAAATACGATAGAACCTGAGCAGGTGGAAGCAAAAGCAGGTACAAGCACAGAATATAAAGAAACAGAGCAGATTGTGCCAAAATTAAATGAAATAAAAAGAACTTTACCAGGAGATAAAGAAGGTGAAAACGCTGTACAAATAAAAAAAATCAGAAAAGGTGACAATTGGCCAACTGGAGTAAAGAAACTAAAGTATCATTTGAGAACATCTGAAAAGAGACCTGAACACGTAAATGAAGTCACAAGTCAGACGCAGTCTAAACAAACTTTGGCAAAAATAACTCGAAGAAGTCCAAGACTGAGAAATTTAAACAGGAGATACAAGGCTCCTGAATGGACTTACGTAATACTCGAGGAATTTGAATCTCTAGATCTGACTGATGAGACAGAAGAGATTCATATTGTTCAGATTGATGAAAACAATTTGAGGCCTCCTTAAAATAAAAAGGAAAAATTAAACTGACAAAGAAAAGAGAAGGAGAAAAGAAATTTTCTCAAGACTAAAATGGCTGAAACTGAGGTTACCTAGAGACCAAAACGTGGATTAAAAAGAAAATGTTTTAGATTTTGTTTATGTAGTATTTTATTAGTAGCATTAGTATGGTTATTCCTAACAGTAGGAGTACCTTTGTTAATGAAAACAAGTGAAAAGAATAACACAAATACTAATGATAGGGTAGAGAAAATAAAAGATATTAAGATAGAAATAGGAGTAGAAGATGAAGTAAGTTATCATAATGAATCAGATTTTAATACATCTTCAAATGTTTTTATTAGATTATTATTTCAGTATGTAAATACCATGGAAATTAGTAACTGCTACGTGTGTATGAAGTTACCCTCATCAGTCTCAGAAGGGGTGACGTATCACCATATACCTTTGACGTATGGTGTGTCATGTAGTATTTTGTCAAGTTTATTTTATTCTACAGGGAGACTTCAATATTTTTATTCAGATATAGATGTAGTATTTTCAGAATTACCTATTAGAAAGGATATGAATCCAGCAGCCAGTAGTAAACATGCACAGTTTATGGGTGAATTTTTTTTAACAATGAGTTCAATAGACATAGTACAGGCACATAAAGATAATTTAACATGTACATTAAGAAAAGAAGAAAAATAATTTTTGGATTTAGTAGAAGAAAGGAGTCAGGATTTAATAAAGAAAGTGAACGAACAGAAAACCCATGTACCTCCATGGGCTGAGAAAGAGGGAATCTATGCAAATGGCAAGGCTCATGCTGCGATGTCCCTGGATTTCGTGAAAAGGGGAAAATTCTGCCTCCATAGATTAAAGACAGATTATAACAATAATTACATTGGTTCCAGTGAATGTGAACACAACTTCCTAATTTTAGGAGGGTGGGGACTAAAAGGGGGAACTGATCCTGTATTTCCAGGAGTGTATTATGTTTGTGGGAACAACGCCTATTATAGGTTACCTGCGAGATGGTACGGGAGCTGCTACTTTGGAATAGTTTTTCCAAAAATATATCATGAAGATAAAATCAGTGGAACCAATGGAAATTCTAATGGACTAACACGTAGAAGAAGAGCAAGTTTTTCTGAAATTGTAGGAGATATTTTTAGTGCATTGATACCCTCAGTTGGAGTCATTCTTAATTCACGGAAAATTTGTAAGTTATCAACCATAGTTGATCGTCTTTCTACAGATACTGCAGGAGGATTTTTGATGATTAACACAGAAATGGTTGCAATTAGATCTAAGGTTTTGCAGAACCGTCTTGCTCTTGATATATTATTAGCAAAAGAAGGAGGAGTCTGTGGTATGTTGAAAATTCAACATTGCTGCACTTATATTGCGGACAAGAGCGGAAAAATTAAAGGATACATTGAAAAAATTACAAGAATGCATAAAGATTTGACCCAACTGGAGGTTGACGGTGTATGGGGAAGACTAACAAAGAGTATACCATCAATAGGGAAATGGTTTGTTAGTTTTGGGAAAAGTTTTCTAGGTCAAATAATAATACCTTTAGTCATGATAATAACCGTAGTGATAATAATGATGATTACCTATAGGTGTTGTAGAAAAGGAAGGAAGGAGAAGATACATTTTGAAAGAAAAGGAAAGGGACAGAAACGAAAAAGAAAGTATGGGGAGATACAGCTGGAAGAAATGAAAGGCAGGTTATATAAGAAAATGAGAGACATAGAAGAAAACGAGTTGATTGATGAACATTTGAGAGGAGAAATAGAGAAAACTGAGAAGTGTTAAAGTTGGTATCTGGGAAGGGATGGGAAATTTTGTGATGGCTTAAGATGCCATCAGAGAGGGGATTGATGGAGCAAGGACTCGCAAATGAGACTTGCTAGGAAGCAATCCTCTCGTTTAACTCACTAACGAATTACTAACAACGTGTTTTGTGATTAATAAAACGCATTTCCTTTATACGCGGGAAGAAAATGAAGCTTGCCTATGTGTTTACTAACTGCAATAACATGAACGAAGGACTAAGTTGCATACTAACACGGGATCTTTATTGCGCATGCGTCTACTGCATCTACGTAGGATGACGTTCTAACGCTTGGAGGGAAATTCATACGCTTGCGCAAAGGTAACAAAAATGGCCGCTTGAAACTCACATGCATGGCACCTGCTTAGGCGAAAAAGAAGATAAGTTTTATATTAACGCAAATGCAGATAGAATAATAATAAATGGAGTGGGTTAGAGTAGAGGTTGGTGGTATACAGTGAAATCATTTTATTATGAAAAATAACATCTCTTCTTTTGATTTTATTATTAGTGCGCATTTGGGCCTCAAAGCTTGTCTGAAATTGAGCTGACTGACGTAGTCTCACGCAGGCGCACTCGAGAGATAATATGAACCAATGAGTGTGAGAAGTTGGCCTGGCATATGCTGTCCACTAATTATAGTGGGCACCGTGTACCAGTCCAAACAACCCTTATTGGAGTTAGGTTAAAGACAACCTTTAAAGAAAGCTATCCTAGTGGTAGCTGTGGAGAGCTGCCTTCAGGCTAAGTCTTGAAGGAATGTAAAGCAGCTTGTTTTACCAGTCTATAATCTCTTGAGTGACCAAATGAAAGAGCACCACACCAGGTATATATTCAAAATATATGTATTTATTGCTAAACACACCCCTCTAGTCTCTTTATGAGGCTAGAGTTCGAAGTACATAAGTAATAAGTTATTTAAACACAGTAATAGCACAAATACACGTTTGGGCCCTAGGGGCGTACCAAACCATATACCAATAAAGTGGTATAAGAACCACGACTGAGCTAGACACTAGGCCTAGAGCCTCTAGAAGTGCTTGGACCACAAGGAACCACCCAAGGTAGTGACACAGGGGACCCACGGGGGACGCGTGCAGTGTAAACACACAACCGCGATACGCCGTTAACTTCTATGGAGAAAGTCGCGATTAGGAAATTAGAGAAAAGGGACACTTAAAGGAGGACTTGGAGCAAACCCTTTGAGATCTAGGACTTTGAAGAGTCTCTACCCACTGGAGCACCGGAGTACTCGTGTTACCTCACCCAGGGAAGCCGGGTGCATAGGTGCCTTTCGGGGTCGGGTTGCGTCGTCGATTTCTATGGCGATCTGCTGCAAAGTGCTGCTGGCGACCAAGTGGAAAGTGTCCGGGTGGATCCAAGAGTGGATCGGAGATCTGAAGAACCTGAAAGCAGAGGGGACAGAGTCTGGGTCACTAGCCAATGACCAGGAAGGCGATGAGCAGATGCCCACCGATGTCGGGTGCTTCAGGTGCGTTGACGGTCGTCTTGACTCTGCAGTCACGATGTCCAGGAGGCGTTGTCGGCGACCAGGAGCAGGATTCGGACTGTCCCATGACGTCTGCGGCTTGCTGAGGTGTCGGCGACCGGATTGGACCCAACAGGCCTTGGCAACAGCAAGTCTCGTGGAAAGTGGAAGATGACGATGGTGCAGACCAGCAAGGTCTGGGGAACTCACCCAGCGAGGGTAAGAGAGGGCAAGCTTGGAGCAACCAGGGAGCCCAAGAAGAAAAGGATTGGCCTTCGTGAAGGGCTACTAGCCACCGGGCTAGCGACTGCGAAGGAGCCTCGAGACGCCACACGTGGAGCTGGCTCACAGGACACTCGTGGAGTGGAGGCCAGTGATCTTCGGTGCAGTTGGTGCTGGAGGCTGGGGCTACTCGAAGCCCAAAGCACAACTTCATGGGAGACCCAGAAGAGGATGCACTTGCAAATGTGCTCGGTGTCCAGGGGTCACGGTCTCACGTTACCCACGATAGCCACGGGCCTCAGCTTTGCTGGGGACTCAGGGTCGCCTCGGGGAAGTCTGAGAATCCACCTCTGGTGATGCGATGACTTCGGCGTCCGACGGGAGCTTCAGAAATGCGAACCGGACAGATGCTTCTTTGGTGCCTGCCAAGCAGGGGAGTCACTCCTTGACCCCAAGGGAGATTCTTCTGTCCTCTAGTCTTGAGTAGAGCGTCGAAGGTCCAGGATTCAGTGTCAGAGTTTCGTCCAGGGATAATCTAAAGTCCTAAGGACTGGGTTCCTATACTTATATTAAGTTTAGGGGTTGGACTACTCTGTGGCCCCACCTATGGGTGGGTCAGGGCAGAGGGGTGGCTACACCCTTTCCTTTGTGCAGTTCGCGCCAAGAGCAGGGGCTGGAAGCCCCTGATCCGGTTTGAACTGGGGTATGCACAGGGACACCAAATGTGCCCCCAGTGCAGGACTTCAAAGCACCCAGATGGTGCTCCCGCCCAGCCCCAATACACACTATCCTGTCTGGGGAGGTGGTCACACCTCCCTGCAACAGGAAACCTATTGTCCAGGCCTCCCCTGCCGGAGTTTCGTCCAGCAGCAGGAGGCCAGACTTGTGTCTGTGGCAGCAGCATCCATTTTGTGATGCCAGGGCTTTAGGAAGAAGTTACCGGGTAGACCAGTGTGAACATGTCTCTCCCTCTAGAAGGGTGGAATGCTACCCCCGCCGCCAGGATTGGCGGGGGGGCAGTATTCCAAGATGTTTGACACCAAACACGACATGTTTTGATGCAGTCATTCCAAAGTTAGCATTCTACCGCGAGGATATAATGCACTTTAAGAGTATATGGTTTAACCGCATTTACAAACAGTACCAGAGAATGGACTCTGGGCACTGCAGAGGGGCCCTGCTCATGCAGTGGCACCTTCTCACATAAGAACCAAGCACTCTGCCTTTAGGATTGATAAGGCCTGCTATAGGAGTGACTTATAGGTTTATATATGTGTAAGTATGTAGTGATATAGGTAACCTATATCACAGTAAGGGGTGCTGGCACCACCTTACCCAGGCTGCAGTAGCAGACCTGTGGTGTCAGTTTGGATGGCCTTCCAGGGGTGGCATAATACATGCTGCAGCCCCTGGCAGGCCTCTGAAGTACCTATGCCCTTGGTACATAGTATACCATATACTAGGGACTTATAAGGGCACTCCAGATTCCAATCAGTGATGTGCCTAAGGCACATGGAAACCATTTTAGAGAGGAAGCAGCTAGGCTGGGGTTCTGATTAGCAGGGCCCCAGCCAGACTAATGTCGAAAAACAGTGAAGCATCAGCAAAAAGTGGGGGTACCCATGTGAAGCAGATCCTACTCTCCTACAATGAGTAAGGACTTGTCACGCGTCCAAGGCCAGAGAAGATGTGCCCTGGGAACAAGAGGGTGAAGAGTTCATATGAAGAAGCTTTATTCATTAAAGTTGTTACATTTTATATTATTAAAGGTTGGAGATGTATGGGAACGGAAGAGATGTAATAAAGTTTGAGGGGAGGGATCTGAAAACAATGGTTTAATGAAATAAGTGACATGTAAGTATGGTGTGACAATCATCCCCCTCTCGCCTGTCCAATTAGAGTTAGTATTTCACCAAATTTGAAACATTAATGGGTGGTACATGGTAATAGAAAGGTATAATTGAGGTAGTTTTAGTTAGTTAGTTGAGCTTATTCGGGAAAGCATTGACACGGCAGATGTCGTTGGGAGCAGATGCAGCAGAGGCGATACAGAGCTCGGAATGCTGTCGGTGTTGGGGGTGGTGCTGATGCTGTGAGATGCTAAAGAAGAATTTGAATGTAGAACCATCTATTTAATTTAATTGGGTTAGAAAGAAGATGGCGGAAGAACCACGAGGAGAAAGAGAGTGTCAGAGAGGGGTGCAACGCAGTCGTCGGTATTTAGAGAGGTGAAGTATCCTGTCCTGATTCCTATCCTGAAGTCTTTGTCTCCTGAACCTGTCCTCGGGACCCTGTACCAGCCCTTTGGCCAGAGGGTTTGGTCTTCACACCATTCTGGGTAAATATGAATTCATCGCATTGATAAATGCTCTTCTCTCTCTGTCCTCTTATTTCTGAGCACAGTCATTGTATGGATCTGAATTGCTATTGATTTAAATGTAATTTAATTGAATTGACACTCTTGCGAATGAGGGTGTTTGTACTGAACTTTGAGATGGTTCACACTCAATTAATTTAGATAAAGATTTTAAAACTTCCAGAGTCTGTGATTATTTCATTTTAAATAGAAATGTTTAATAAGATACGTTAATATCGCCATCAACTAGTTCATCTAATGGTCCATTGACCAGAGGAAAGAAGTTTTTGATCAGTAAAGGTTTAGTTTAATGAGAAATAACTAATCCTGGTAGAAGAAAACTATAAAACTAAATAGCTCCAGCGGTTTACTAGGTGGTTTGGTGAAAGTGAGTTATATGGGCCCAGGTGAGTATATGGTAGTAGAATACCTGTTGTTAGTACGCCGCTGGATCACCGGAATCAACAAAAACCTCACCCGCAAACTTCAAAACATCCAGAATGCCGCCGCCAGACTAATCCTCAACCTGCCACGACATTACCACATCACCCAGCACCTGAGCACACTCCACTGGCTCCCCATTGAGGCAAGAATCACCTTCAAGATTCTCACCCACGCACACAAAGCCCTCCACATCACCGTACCAGCATACCTGAATAGCCGACTCACATTCCATGCACCCCAAAGGATCCTACGATCAGCCCAGCTCTCCTATGCCATGGTCCCTCGCACCAGGAAGTCCAGATCGGGATGCTGCTCCTTCTCCTTCCTCGTGGACAGAGCCTGGAACTCCCTCCCACTCCACCTCAGACAGACGACATCAGTCTCCAACTTCACGAGGGACCTCAAAACATGGCTCTTCGATAGACCTCCTCCTTGATGGACAGGACCTTGCGCCTTCCACCCCACAGCACCGTGAGACCCTTACGGGTGAGTAGTCACGCTTAATAAACCCATAATTGATTGATTGATTGATTGATATGGGGTTCCTAGGTATCCCTTTTCAAGGCCCCCTTTAATTTTTTGTGGCCCTGGGTACAGGCATGGTCAAACCACCCTTGGGTTTTCCTAACCCCTCTGTTCTGGTTGATGGTCAGCCCAGCTTTAATCCCCTCGCTGATTTGGTGAAAGGCCTCCATAACCATATTAGCTTCTGCAGTCTCATCCAAACAGACCTCAAAGGCCCTTCTCTACTGGCTAATTAATTGGTCTAAAAAAGTAGATGGGTCAACCATAGACCAGCGCAGGGTATAGCCATTCAAACGGGTGAGTACTATATTCTCCGCAGCTAAGGTATGATGCCCTGCACCTTGCTTTATTAGAGAGCTAGCATCCAGCGTTAGACTCTGGGGGAAATGGTCACTCATTGCAAAATTATGTAATAAAAAATTAAAAACTAAGGCAGAGTAACGTTTAGGGAATAAAAGGAAGTCGGTAACACTTTTTCCCCTGCTGCCATCAAATGTACAGGATACTGCAACTGGGCTGCCTCCAAATTCATTGATAAAACCTAGATCATATTTAAAGAGTAGCTCATTAAGTTTCTCGCCATATCCTGAATGGGAAACGTGAGTGGCATCGTCACCGGTAGGGGAAATCATGCCACAAACTTTGTTAGCTAACAGATGGCAAGGTTGGATATTAAAATCACCCCCCAAATCAGAATTTTGTCATTTGATCCCTTATCCAGTATTGTTTCCAGCTCCACATCAAGATGACATAATATTTCCAATATGTCTAAATTACAGACATTATTATAAAAGTTAACTAGGATCAAAGAAAAGGAGGCTGAAAGATCAACCTGAACAATTTGATAAAAAGGATTAGAAGAATTTGCAGTTACATTAATGGAGACTAGTTTATTAGACATATAAATGCATAGGCCACCCTTTGGTCTACTGTGTCTAGATGGAATGGCTGGAGAATGGAAAGACTTAAGGCCATTAAAGTGTATGGGTTCGATGGCCCATGTTTCTTGTAGCATCATGATGTTAAAGCCTGCCATAAAATCTAACCATTCTGGTATATTTTGCTTGCTACGAAGCCCCGCTACGTTCCAGCATAAAACTGCAATATTACTCCCAGAATTTGTGGTAAAGTCCTTATTATTCTCATTTCTCAAGGGAGTCAGTACCCCAGATGTTTGAGGATTTAGAACTTCCTCATCTATCAAATAGTGTCTATCATTTACAGTTGGAGTAATGGTATCCATATTTGTCTTATTTACTATTGAAACTAGCCCCACCACTTCAGATGTGTTAGCTAATTCTTCTACTATTTCCTGACATTTCTCAGGGGTCGAGGTTGGTGTTGTAGGGGCAGGTTTTTCATTTTTCCCGAATAGATACATCAACCCCCAGTCAATCCACCCCAGTGAGATCCGAAAGACAATCAAACCTATTGGATAGAGCAATAGGATACACAAGTGGGTGAGCTTGCGCTACATTGCAGATTGATGGTTGGGGTAGGGGTTGTGAGAAAGAGAAGGACTGTGTAGTTTCATGTGGATAGTTCAAGGTCCGTAGGGGTGGTTGGTAAAAGAAACCCAATGGTAAAACTGATATTTGATTTGGGTTCAAAGGTACTGGACCAAGCTTGCTAACTAAATTTTTTACCAGTGATGGAGATTTAAAGGAAATCACCACACAATCGCCCTTCAATACCTTAGGTCCTCTACCAACCCATCCAATACGCCTGGTTATCTTAAAGTCTGCAAAAAGTGTGCCCCTCATACCAACTTTAGTAATTAGCCAATTGAGTGATTTATTTCTTAACGAGTCCCAGGGTTCTTCGGTAAATACACCTATAGTCGGGACACTTGCTAGAATAACCACATAGGGAGTCGCTGCTGGTGGGAGATCTAATCTATCATCATTAACCCAGGACGGAGCAGCGCCAGCACTCATACTCTGTTTGTTAGGCAGGATACTCGGAGGGCCCCTATTCTCAGACGGCCTATTTTCTGTTATTGTTCCTGTTTGGGGCAGAATCTTTGAATTTGACACAGAGCAGATGAGTGCTTTAGGTCCCCCTGAGGCTGGTTGACCTAGTATACATGTGTTAGCTCTCAAGTGACTAAAGTTTTGGCCATTATTAATATGTTCAACTGAACCACCCAAATTAGTTACACCCAGACGCTCTACACAAGTATGCACGGCACATTCAATGGCCTTGAGTCTATCCATGATGGAGCAGAAAGTAGTATTGACAAGTTCAGTCAAGGCTTGGACAGAAGCAGTCATTGAAGTAAAGTTCAAAGGAGCCGCTGGCAAAACAATGTCCCCTGCACGACAGGCTTGGTAGTGTCTGTCCGCCTCTGTACTGTGACCTTCTTTTTGGTCTTATTTAATCCTTCAGATAAGGTCGCAGTATCATCCGTACTACATTTCTTCAAGATTTCAGGGCGTTTAAGGGGCGGGTGGAAGTCTGGGGGAATAAGAATCTCGTCTTTATTCAATACAGCCGGACCACCTTCTTGTAAATTAACTGATTGCCCCACCCGGTGCTCCGCAGTTGATTGGGCTGGGCACAGGCCTGATGGTCCGGGGCCATCCTCAGTACACGCAAGTTAACGTTTCCTCCACACTTAAAATCTGCTTCTCAATGGCCCCCATAGCCCCTGTCATGAAGTTCATGATTGACTGTCGTGATTTTGGGGGGGATTTTGTTAGTGCAGAACTAGGATATTTCCTTTTCCCCATAGTTAATGGAACAATACGTCCCCAGCAAACAAATACCAATAGTTATCACAGCACTTACAGTGACATCCAGACAAAGATTTCCTGGCCACCAAGAATCCGCTGCCAAGAGGGAGGGCCCTGCCCTGCCTCTTCCTGTCGCTCACAGGCGCAGACGGGCCCGCCCTTGGCCTGGGCACGCCCGCACATGTCCTGCGCTGCGGGAGCCCCAGCCGCTCTTATGCGTCTCCAGACGCGGTGAACTGATGTGGGCGCCTCCTGGCGCTATGGACCATGGGGATTGAAGTCCCCCAACATGGTAGAAGTTTGCGGTAGTTAGAATGGGCTCCCTATGCCAATTCAAAAGGGGACAAAATGCACAGTAGTTACAAGATAAAGTGCATTTCTCTCCTTTCAGACAGCACCGGCGCACAATTTGGTGCCTAGCGCCAACGCAGGCACCCTTTCACCATGTTGCAAGAGTGTCTGCATTGTTGGCAGGATTGTTTTTCTGCAGGAAGTGACACCTTCCCACACAAAATCAATCCATGTAGACGTTTCCTCTTTCTATGTGTGCTGCAAAAATGCAGCACACATAGAAGGAGGAATAAATTAGGAGAAATAAAGATATTTCTCATTGTTGCACTTCCCCTGGGGTGGCGTTCAGATTTGAAGCTTTCCAAGGTTTACAGATCCTTTAAAATCTAGGAATGTGTCAAAACACATGGGTGTTGCTTGGGAAAACCCACTGCAATGCCCATGGAACATCTCCCTGACACAGTGTAAGGCAATGCAGCAACTTGCGCTGCGGTTCCTTACATCATATCCATGAAGCCATGAAAAGCCATGCAAAGTGGCTTTGCGTGGCCTCGTAGATATGGATCTGAACTCTGCACAACCGGAGCTTCATAAAAAGTCATGCATCGGTTGCACAAGGAGCTTGTAAATAAGCCCCTTGAGCTTGTACATCTGCACACATTGGCACTCATATGCACAGAAATCTTAAGTAGCTGGATCCAAGTACAGGATAAGCAGACAGTTAAAGTCAGTATTTAGTTAAACATTTAGTAAATACTATAGGTCATATAGAAAGTGAAAAATAATTTAGATATGCAGTTTCACATGAGATATTGTTTTTTGAAATATATATAACATTTTCTACAGTTCATTTCATATTTCCATCTTGCCTTTTAGGGGATATGTTCAGCAATTTACTTTTAGTAGACAAGATGACAAAAGTATGTTACACAGATCTCACACAATCTCAAGCTATAGACAACAAAGCAAGACAAATTTAATAGGCTTATACAACACTGCTACCACTCAGGTTACAGAGATCATACGGGTCCAAGCAGCTGCCAGTTTGCAGCAATCTTCCTGGCTGACAGCCAAAGCAGTAGTGATAATGTCATAACATGTTTTAGCAATACTGAAGATAAACCACCACCACACCAATCACAATATAGCAACGAAAGCAGCAAGTGTCTTCTAACACAAAGTCAACATCAGCAAGTGGTCTTTAAGTGTTAGCATGAATTATCACCCAAATACCAGATGTATATATATATTCTGGGCAAGCAATCATTCTGACCGTTAAATACAAACTTGTCAGTTTCTAAACATGTACACATTTTGTTTTCAAATTACGTTAAAAAAAAATATATGAACTCAATTTATTTCCTTGAAACAAAAGTTTGTCATTTTCTTGAAAGAATACATTTTACATCCTAAAACAAAAATTTTTCATTTTAGCATGCATGTATGTAGTCCCCAAATATCATCTGGTCATTTCTATCAAGCACTCACATGTACTATTGCAATCATTGTGCAGTTTCTTCTTTACATGTATCATGCTAGGGGTCCCAATTATTGGCCTAATTAGGATATCAGATGGATCACCACGGACAGGCCGTCAGTGGCGGTCCATCCAACAGCCAAGGCATCAGTCCTACCGCTGGATTATGATGCTGGCGGTCGGAGCGATGCCATCGGCGGGACCAACCATCGCCTCTGACAGGATCAAGGATCTCGTCTGGGTGTCGGTCAGAGACCTAATCTCTACAGTGGAGAAGGTGCCTGTAGAGGGACCCCTAAAGTCACTTTCCAACATGTAAAGGCTTTTGGAAAGTGACTTTAGGGGCCCCTAGCAGGTCCCCTGTCCCCCCTAGGCCTCCGCTGTGTGCCCAGCACCTACTTGCAGCTCAACCAAACAGAGACAGAATTCATAGCATTTGCAAAGAAAAAGAAACAAAAACCGGAACAAACTCGGCTCAATTACATGAACCTTGGCCTCTTCAAACCCCAACTTTTACCAAATCCCAAGTCACTTGGATTCATCCGGGAAACCTACCTCACCTTCACAAACCACATTGTAAAAAACAAAGACAGCCTATTACCAGCTCTCTCTTCTAAAGAAAGACAAACCATTTCTTCCAGAAATCAACTCGCTTTTCAAGCCCTTCTACGCTTTCATTTGGATGGTGGTAATGTCCTATCCATGGCCTCCCAGACACCACACAGGCATCCATCCTTTATGGACATCCTACATTCTGCAGCATTTGTCAGTGAGGGCCCGAAGAAATATGATAACATCAGCCCCAATTTGAGGGAACTCCATTGCCGGCTAAACCATCTTCAAAACCAGCTGCATCGTTTTTTGCCTATCTTGCAGACAAGTTCACAATCTTTTGTGGATCTCAGCACAGTCAGGGATATCTTAAGGATTTTTGGGGCTCTGGGACAATCATAATTTGGGGCCCTCTGCAAAGAACAACCCTTATTTTTGTATAGGTTTTTACCTCATTCATGCTCTTGGTGACTCTGGTTGAATCACTTGCAACCCTTTTTATTGGCCAACCTACAACTGGGCCAAACCCTGGAGCAAACAGTTTCTCCCTGGCCAGACTGGTGTCTAGCATTGTGGTCCTGTGCATATGGAGTGCACTTTTCTTTGTTTACTGCATTCCAGACCCTGCTCTTTGAGGAACAGGGACTCTGAGTCAAGTGGTATTAATCTGTGATTGCACCAGCCCAGCAGTGGCTCCATGTGGATGGTGTAATCATGGATGGAGAATATAATGGTGCTTTGCACTGCACATTGACATGTGTCCTACCTTCCATAAAAGCAGACTAGTGGTCCGACCTTGCCTACTACCTTCAATCTACATTGTACTACTGTGTCAGAGCCATTAGGGCAAATGACGCTGATGGGTGCTTTTGTTTACTTCACTACCTGTGCTGCAAACAACAGGTATTCGGAATCAGGAAGCAGCAAACTGTGATCACACTGGCTAGCAGCAACTCCACAAGGACAATGCAGTGACAGAGGGACCACACAGTGCTAATATTCACTGCACAGTAAGTGGCACATGCTAAATAGAGGCAAAGGCCTGTGCAGCAGGGCTGGGCCTATGCACTTTGAATGCATAGCGTTCCTGCTGAATCAAACCAGATTCAAATAGGTATTTTCTTTAGCCCTCTCTATCTGTCAGGCAGGGGCCAGATTGGACAGAGAGCCTGGCCTGACTAAAAAAACTGAAAGTAAACAAACACACTGCTTATTTCATAACTCTAGATAGTGTGGGACTGTCCAGAAGGTGGGGGCCCTGGTTCAGAGTCCTCTTTGCCCATGCCTAAAAATGTCTCTGACCATACAGCCAGGGCATCATAAGATTGCAGACTAAGAAGCAGACAAAAAAAAAAATCAACATCCCAACTATGCTCTAATTTTGGAAAGAGTTGAAGATTCACGCCTTTAAAGAACACTAAATCACAATGCATTAACCATTCCCCACCCAGCTACAGCTCCTCTTTCTTATTGATGTAATGCTTGTCTTTGACCATGTACAGTGCTCTGGTGCCTTAAGGCTAGATTTGTGCTACATTAATATCACATACATACATATATAAGCCAATAACCAATAAAAGGAAGCCACCTTCTGCCCTTGTTGCAGGAGGTGTCTCCCCTCCAGTTTCCTGTCTGCTCCAGTGCTAGAGAGTGCCTGAGGACCCCCTCCCACCACCAAACTATGCTGGCCGGCTGAACCTGACTGGACCAGACTGCAATTGCCAGCAGCCCTGTAGGCAGGCCAGCTGCTAGTCACTATTTCACAGCTCATAGCGCAGGATGTGCCCTGGCGTAGCCCGGGAAAAGCCCAGGCCAAGGGTGGGCCCATCTGTGCTGGTCGGAGCCCAGAGGAGACTGGGCTGGGCCACCTCTCTTTCACCTGTTCCTCTGACTTAAGGTACTGTTCCCTGCCTGTGTCCTGCGCTGCCTGCTGCCCCTATCCCTGTGCTTCCTGCTGCCCCTGTGCTGCCCCGTCCTTATGCTGCTTGCTGCCCCTGCACTGCCTGCTGCCCCTGTGCTGACTGCTTCCTCTGCCCCTACGCTGCCTGCTTCCCCAGCCTTGACTGTTGCCCCTGCACTGCCTGCTGCCTCTGCACTGCCTGTTGCCCCTGTCCCTACACTGCCTGCTGCCCCTTTGCTGCCTGCTGTCCCTGTCCTACCTGCTGCCCCTGCGCTCCCTGCTGCCCCTGTGCTGTACTCTGTCCCTGTGCAGCCTGCACTTGGACCACCCACCAGGACCACGAATGAAGGCTCTCCCACGACCATGCAGTGGACGTGCTCAACAGGTGAGTCACCAGCGCACCACCGGTTGGACAACGTCCAGCACCAGGACCCCCCACCCTCCCGCTACCTGACAGTACAGTGCCAAGGAAGTCCTGGACCTGGACCACGGATGCTGAATCAGCTGCATCTCCTCCTCCCCACAATCAACCAAAGGACCCTTAACCTGCCAACACTGCCACTTCTCCTGCTACACAACCTACGAAATATCCGCACCAATCCTGTCCACAAGACAAGGAACACCCCACAACCACTCCATTGTATCCTACTCAATGCCTGCTCACTCTGCAAGCATGCCACGGATATCTGGAACACCATCACCACCCTCTCCATGGACTTTGCCTTCATCACCGAAACATGGCTCAATCCCTCCTCAAACCCCGACATCACCACTGCCACCCCTGAAGGCTACAAGATGATACACCAAGACCGTGTCAACAAACAAGGCGGAGGCGTCTTCATCATCTTCAAGGAAACCATCAGATGCACTGTCACCAACAATGACCACACACCTCTCATGGAACACCTCAACTTCCTACTGCAAACCGACACGAAGACCACAATAAGAGGCACCCTTGCCTACACACCCCTGGGATCCCGAGCAACATTCTGCAACGCCATTCCCAACCTCATCGTCCCCTAGCAATCGACTCTCACCACTGCATTCTACTAGGCAACCTCAACTTCCACATCGGCGACTGCAGCGACGCCAACTCCATTGCCCTCTTGGAGAACCCAAACAACATCGGCCTCACCCAACTGGCACCAAACCCGCGCACAAAGCCAGACACACACTCAACCCCATGTTCATCTCTAGCAACAGAATCAAATTCAGCCATACCAGAGTACTCACCTAGACTGACCACACCATCGTACACTTCACCATCACCGATGCCAAGCACACCATCCCCAGGCGTCTGACCTCCTCCCAACCCAAGGCCTTAACAGACCTCAACCAGGCTGCCCAGAACTTTACACCTGGATCACAAGGTGCCAGAGTCACCCCACTGAAACCTACAAAATCCAACAAGATCCCCAAAGATGCCAGCTGGTACACCCCAGAACTCAGGACCACCAAGTGCTACTGCCATCAACTGGAGAAATTATTGCATGCCACCAAGTACTTGCCAACAGAGCAGCTCACATAACAGCCCTTAGCAACTATGACCAGCACATCAAAGAAGCCAAGAAAGCAGTCATCACCACCCGCACCGACTTCGCATCCAACCACACAAAGAAACTTTCCAAAATCATCAAAGAATTCTCCAACCTGACAGTCACACAGAACACCATCCACTCCTCCCAAGAACTCTGCGACATCCTCTCAGACTACTTCCATTGAAAGGTCACCAACATCTACAACAATTTCAACCTCAAACCCACCACCCTCAACCCCAACACCCTCAACCAACCAGCAAACACCAACCAAACCATCACCACCTGGTCACCAACCTAGCCACCTCCACCATCATGTCTTCCACCCATGCTGGGGCGCCAACCAACCTCTGTCCCCACTACCTCTACAACTACACAACAAACCCAATCAGCATGCAACTCACCAGCATCCTCAACACCTCCATCTCCACAGCAACCTTACCGGATAGATGGAAACACGCAGAGGTCAGACCCCCTCCTAAAGAAAGCCTCAGCTGACCCCAAAGATCTAAAAAATTATCGTCCGTTCTTCCTCCTCCCCTACTCGGCCAAAGTTCTCAAGAAAGCCATCAACCAGCAGCTCACCGAAGACTTGGAACAAAACCACGTACTGGACACCACTCAATCAGGGTTCCATGCCAACCACAGGACTGAGACTGTGCTGATTGCCACTGCAGACGACATCAGAACACTTCTTGACCATGGAGAAACTGTGGCCCTGATCGTCCTCAACCTCTGTGCAGTGTTCGACACAGTCTCCCACAAAACCCTTGTTAGACCTGGCATCCTTGGCGTGGGTCTCCCTTCCATTTTTTTGATGATGCCTCCAATGTTATTGATCTGTTTTTGCTGGTTTAGATGATTTGGGCACTGTGCCACTGCTATTCAGTGCCACAGTGCAAGTGCTCCCTATGATAAATTGTGTTATGTATTAGTTACTCCATGATTGGATGATTGGTTTACTTGTCAGTCCCTAGTACAGTGCACTGAGTGTGCCCAGGGCTTGTAAATCCAATGCTGCTGGTGGGCTTGCAGCACTGGTTGTGCCACCCACAGAAGTAGCTTGTAAAATGTGTCTCAGGCCTGCCATTGCAGAGCCTGTGTGCAGCCTAGGGCTGCCATGTCGACTTGGTGAGTGCACCCACTTACCAGTCCCTAAACCTTCCCTTTTCTTCATATCAGACACCCCTATGGTAGGCCCAAGGGCAGGGTGCATTGTAAGTATAAGGTAGGACATGCCCTGGTGTGTGTGGCATGTCGTAATAGTGAATTACAGCCATTTTCATTTTTCACTATTGCAAGGCTACCTGTTCCCCATAGGCCAGAATGGGCAGTTTGATTATTACACCTTACAATCCTAACTGACCCAGGGAACATGGTAGAAAAACGAATTTAGTATGCCTGAACTCAGGATGATAAAATACATCTTTTAGTGAAGTTGGTTTTAACATTCTGTGTTTGAAAATACCACTTTTAGAAAGTAGGTATTTTCTTGCCTAACCATCCAAGCCTGCCTCTGCTAGGTTGTGTATTCCTTGTCTGGGTTTGTGAGTGACAGGGGCTGGGGGACTCCAGGAGACAGGGTGAGTCAGCACAGGGCTGAATAGAGAGATCTGCATCCAGAGTGGAGGGAGGAGTTGCACCTGGGTCTGAATAGGGCTGTGCCTGCCTTCCACAATGCTGGCTCCACCCCCTGCAGGGTGGCTGAGCACTCTGCCCCACATTCTGAAAGGAAAGAAGGAGTCCTGTAAACAAAGTGCTCCAGGACTGACCAGAACTGGTTTTGAACTAGGCAAAGACCTCTCTGCCTTCAGAGAACAAAGAGAAAAGGTGTATAAAAAGGGGACCCAGACCCCTAGGAAATTAGATCACTTTTGGGAAACAAGAAGAAACCTTTGCTGAGGAGCGGAACCAAGAAGAAACTGAGGAGAAGACTATCCCTAAGCTAGAGGGATCTGCCTGCAGTGGTTGCCTGACTGCCAAAGAAAGGAGAAGGGAACTTTGTGTGTACTTTCATCAACTTGTGAAGGATCTCCAAGGGCTTGATTTCAGAGCTTGCCTCCTGTTGAAGTCTCAGGGACAACAGACTTCACCCACCAGCTCCCCCTGTATTCCCTTGCTGGGAATTTGGACCTTCTGACACACTTGCGTGTCTCTGGGAGCTGGAAGCGCGACTCAAGACGAAGAAGCGTGTCGCCGCAGTCGCTGATTCTCGCATCGCCGGAGAAGAGTGTCGACGTCGCATCAGACGCCGGCGCATCCCCGAAGAAGCGCGCCGCTAACACCCTCGCATCCTTCGAAGCGCCTCGCAGCACCGGGGAAAAGTGTCGCCGTCGCATCAGACGCCGTCGCATCCCCGGGGCAGAGCATCGACCTCGCATCAGACGCCAACGCATCGCAACACGAGGCGCCCCGCATCCCAGGAGAAGATCGTCGACCTCGCATCAGACGCCGTCGCATCGCCAGGGAAGCGTGTCGCAGGGCCTGTCATGGCTCCAAAGACTCATCAAAATCACCGCACGGCCGTTGGGCGTGCACGTATCACCCCTTCCTTGTCGCAACCTCAAGAAGACGCCACTTTGTTTCTATTGCTTCCATGTAAGGGACTACCGCATCACCTTCCCTGCAACACTTTTCGTTGCCCTGCGTTACGCATCTTAAGGTACATTAAACTCAAAGTGTCGCATTTCCATTTTAAGAGACTCAAGCTAATTCTACCATCTTTAAAGTACAGTATTGTGGATTATTTTTGTCGTTTATGGTCTTGTGGTAAATCTATATAAAAGATACTTATTTTTATAATACAACCTGTGTGGTGTCCATTTGTAGTGTTGTCACTGGATTACTGTGTGTGTTCACAAATGCTTTACACACTGCCTCTGAACTAAGCTTGTCTGCTCGTGCCAAGCTACCAAGGGGGTGAGCAGGGGTTATTTCAGGAGTGTACCCCCTTACCCTGACTAGAAGCAAGGGTCCCTATTTGGACAAAGGTACCTACCTCTGCCAACTAGAGACCCCCAGTTCTAACACTGGTGGTCAGCGGTGGGGATTCTGGACTTGCATTTGTGACTCATGTACAGTGATTGGTGAACACTATCTAGTGAGTGCAGACCAAAACGCAACCACATACTTTTGGTAGATATTCTTTTCTGGGACTTTTTATTTTTGCTAAAAACTGCCAAGTTTAATCACCATGGATACAGCAGCATCCATAGTATCTGTTGATAATGATTGGGAAGAGGAGAAACTGGAATGCTACACCGTTACCCAGCTCAAGCACTTCTGCAGAAAGTTCAAAGTTTCTATGACAGGAATCACCAAGAAGGATGATTTCCAAAAGGCGCTTAGGGCCTGGGTTGAAGCAAGGAATACCCCTGAGAATGAGGAGGGGGCTGAGAATGCAGATGAGCAGCAGGATGGGCCAGTGGGTCTAGGGGAGAGGAGAGCATCTTCCCCCGTGGGTAGCAGTGTTTCTGCCAGAGGTCTGTCCCCAGAAGAGCTGGAGGACAGACAAAAGAATAGGATGCATGAGTTGGAGCTGGCCAAAATGAGTGGGCAATTAGAAATTAGGAAATTGGCCCTGGAAGAAAAGAGAATGCAGCTTGAGCATGAGAAAAGTTTGAGGGAGTTGGATTTGAAAGCTAGGAGCTTAGAGATTACTCCCTCTGGTGGCAGCGCACCGTCAATGCCTGTTGACGCTAGGGTGTATATTCCTAAGGATGTGGTTAAGGAGTTTTTTAAGAATGATGATATTGGGCAATGGTTCAAGGCCTATGAGGTAGCCATGACTTCCCACCGGGTCCCTGAGAAGGATTGGGGAGCAGGGTTGTGGGGTCGGTTCCTTAGTGAGGGGTGGGATACTTTGTTGGACTTGCCCTCTGAAGTCTATAATTCCTACAGCCACATGAAGAATGCATTGATGACCAGGTATGGGTTGACTCCTGAACTCTATAGGCAGAGGTTCAGGAACTGTAAGAAGATTGAAGGCAGTACCTGGGTTGAGTATGTGACCTTTTTTTGCAGAGCCTTGGATGGTTGGGTAAAGGGTAGCAAAGCAAATGATTTTCAGGCGCTCTTTGATTTGATTGCATTGGAGCACTTGTCCAGTAATTGTTTTCCTGAGCTACGCCAGCACCTGATTGACAGTAGGCTGTCTAACCCTAGGCAGCTTGCTGAGGAGGCGGACCGCTGGGTGAGCACCCGGGTCCACAAAGGTCACGTGGGAGACTCCGCCAAGGGTGGGCAGGGTCCCCAGCAGAGGAGTGGGGGGGACAAGGGTAAACAGAGGGAGTTCCAGAGAGGGCCCCAAAGTAAACCCCAAGGGAACCAAGGGAAAGGTTCCCAGCCTCCCCCTGAGAATAAGCACGGGGCCCCGACAGGTCCACCTGTTCATAGGGGACCCCTGGTGTGCTACAAGTGTGGCGCCCTAGGCCATAGGGCCAATGATCCCCATTGCTCTTTGTTTGGAAAGCCAGCATCCCCTGGTGCAGTCCCCCGGCAGTTGGCTAGTGTAGCCCTGGGGGAGGAGATGGGTGCCCCAGGTGGGCAGGATCCCGTAGTATTGTCCCTTGTCTCATTCGGAGACTCTGAGATGGTCCCTAGGACCCAACTGCCTGAGAACACTAAGAAGTACAGGCAGTGGGTGACCATCAATGGCCATAGGGTGGAGGCTCTGAGAGACACAGGAGCCAGTGTGACAGCTGTCAAGTGTCACCTGTTGTCTAAAGAGCAGATGGTCCCTGATGCATTCTATCCAGTTGTTGCCGCTGACAACACAGAGAGCCACTGCAAGGTGGCTCAGGTTCCCTTTGAGTGGGGGGGGTCTCTGGTACTCTTCAATTAGCTGTGAGGCCAGCCATGCCTGTTGACTGTTTGTTAGGGAACGATTTGGAGAGCTCCCCTTGGGCTAAGGTGGAGCGGAGTGCTCATTTGGAGATATTGGGCTTGCCTGATTGGGCGTGTGTGACCACCCGGTCCATGGCAGCCAGAGGTGTTCAAGAGGACCTGGAGCCTGAGAGGGAGGCCCAGGTGCCTGCCGGAGAGAGAAGAGGCAGGGGGCGTGGGAAACCGGCCCCCGAAGTTCCCACGGTCCAGGAGGAGGCAGACCCTGAGGGGATGCCCTGGAGCCTACAGGGGAACAGGTAGCTGAACTGGGGGACCTGCCTGAGCTGACCCATTGGCAGCAAGATGGAGGACCCTCCAGGGAGGAGTTCTGCGAGGAGCAGAACAAGTGCCCTTCTCTCGTGGGTCTGAGGCAACAGGCCACAGACCAGGCAGCAGGTGATCAGTCTGGATCACATTGGATCTACTGGGAGAATGGTCTCCTGTATAGCGAGCCTAAGGTTGCTGAGCCTGGGTCAGCCCATGTGCTGGTGGTACCCCAGCGCTTCAGAGCCTTCCTACTGGGTTTGACTCATGATGTACCTTTAGCAGGACATCTGTGGCAGGACAAGACCTTTGAAAGGCTTGTCACCCATTTCTTTTGGCCCCAGATGCGCAGGAGTGCTGCCACTCACTGCAGGACCTGTCAGACTTGCCAGGCAAGTGGAAAGAGTGGGAGGAAGCATAAGGCTCCTCTCCAGCCATTCCCTGTAGTCAGCATCCCCTTTGAACGGGTGGGTATTGACATTGTGGGGCCACTGGACCCCAAGACAGCCATGGGCAACAGGTTCATCCTGGTCTTGGTGGACCATGCCACCCGGTACCCTGAAGCCATCCCTCTGAGGACAGTGACGGCCCCCGTGGTGAGACGGGCACTGATGGGAATTTTCTCCTGTGTGGGGTTCCGTCAAGAGGTGGTGTCTGACAGAGGTACTAACTTTATATCCAAGTATATGAAGTCCCTGTGGCAGGACTGCAGTGTAACGTATAAGTTCACCACTCCTTACCACCCCCAAGGAAATGGGTTGGTTGAGAGATTCACCCGGACCCTGAAGGGCATGATTATGGGTCTGGAAGAACCCATGAGGCGTAAGTGGGACGTCCTCTTGCCATGCCTTCTTTTTGCATACTGTGAGGTGCCACAGAAGTCTCTAGGGTTCAGCCCCTTTGAGCTTCTGTATGATCACCCAGTGAGAGGACCTCTGAGTCTGGTCAAGGAAGGCTGGGAGCAATCTCACAGGAAACCTCCCCAGGATGTATATAGCTACATGCTGGCCTTCAGGAACCAAACTAGGCGTTTCAGGCAACTTGCTGAGGCAAATCTGGAAGCCAGCCAGGAGGAAATGAAGCGGTGGTACGACCAGAATGCCACTCTGGTTGAGCTTCAACCTGGTCAGAAAGTGTGGGTCATGGCCCCAGTGGAGCCCTGTGCGCTCCAGGATAAGTGGACCGGACCCTTTGAGGTAGTGGAGCGCAAGAGTTCTGTTACCTACTTGGTGGACATGCGGTCTTCCAGGAACCCCTTGCGGGTCCTGCACATCAACCACCTGAAGCCCCACTTGGAGAGGTCCCAAGTGGGCATGCTCTTAGCTACAGATGCTGGGATGGAGGAGGAGACCGAGCCTCTTCCTGACCTCCTGTCAGCCCAAGAGCAAGATGGATCAGTGGAGGGTGTGAACCTCTCTCCCTCCCTGACACCTGAGCAGCAAGGTGACTGTCGCCAACTGTTGGGGCAGTTTCCTGACCTGTTCTCCCTGGTTCCTAGTGTCACTGACTGGTGCGTCCATGATTTGGACACTGGGGACAGTCTTCCTGTCAAGCACGAGGCTTACAGGGTGACTGACAGGGTGAGAGCTTGCATCAAGGAGGAGGTCTCCAAGATGTTTGCATTGGGGGTAATTGAGTACTCTCACAGCCCTTGGGCCAGCCCAGTGGTCTTGGTCCCAAAGGCTGCCGCGCCTGGTGCCACACCCGAACTCCGGTTCTGTGTGGACTACCGAGGACTCAATTCTGTCACCAGGACTGACGCACACCCCATCCCCAGAGCTGATGAGCTCATAGATCGGTTTGGGGCTGCCCGGTACCTCAGTACGTTTGACTTAACGTCTGGGTACTGGCAGATCGCCTTGACTGATGGGGCAAAAGAGAGGTCAGCATTCTCCACACCAGATGGGCACTACCAATTCCGGGTGATGCCCTTTGGGATGAAGAATGCCCCTGCCACCTTTCAGAGGTTGGTCAACCAGGTGTTGGTTGGATTGGAGGACTTCAGTGCCGCCTACCTGGATGACATCGCAGTGTTCAGCGCCAGTTGGGAAGAACATCTGCGCCACCTCTGGGAAGTGTTGATGGCTCTGCGGAGGGCAGGCCTCACGATCAAGGCGAGTAAGTGCCAGATCGGGCAGGGGTCCGTGGTGTACTTGGGACACCAGGTTGGGAGCGGTCAGGTGGTGCCCCAACAGCCCAAGATAGATACCATTCTGGCTTGGGAGCCCCCCAAGACCCAGACAGCGGTGAGAGCCTTCCTAGGACTCACCGGGTATTACAGGAGATTTGTCAAGGGGTATGGCAGCATGGTTGCACCCTTGACAGAGCTGACTTCCAGGAAGCAGCCCAAGAGAGTGATTTGGACTGACACCTGTCAACAAGCTTTTGACACCTTGAAGACAGCCATGTGCACGGCGCCCGTGCTCCTGGCCCCCAACTTCTCCAAAGAGTTTATCGTTCAGACAGACACTTCAGAGCATGGTGTGGGGGCTGTTTTGTCACAGATGAATGAGGAGGGCCTAGACCAACCTGTAGCCTTCCTTAGCAGGAGGTTACTTCCACGGGAACAGAGGTGGAGTGATATTGAGCGTGAGGCATTTGCTGTGGTCTGGGCGCTGAAGAAGCTGAGACCATACCGGTTTGGGACTCACTTCCGGGTTCAGACAGACCACAGGCCCCTCAGATGGTTGATGCAGATGAGGGGTGAGAATCCAAAGCTGTTGAGGTGGTCCATTTCCCTACAGGGGATGGACTTCATGGTGGAACACCGCCCTGGTACAGAACACGCCAATGCTGATGGTCTGTCCAGATTTTTCCGCCTTAGTGAAGAGGACTCCCTAGAAGTAGGATAGTTCTCCCCACATTTCAGCTGGAGGGGACACGTGTTAGACCTGGCATCCTTGGCGTGGGTCTCCCTTCCATTTTTTTGATGATGCCTCCAATGTTATTGATCTGTTTTTGCTGGTTTAGATGCTTTGGGCACTGTGCCACTGCTATTCAGTGCCACAGTGCAAGTGCTCCCTATGATAAATTGTGTTATGTATTAGTGACTCCATGATTGGATGATTGGTTTACTTGTCAGTCCCTAGTACAGTGCACTGAGTGTGCCCAGGGCTTGTAAATCCAATGCTGCTGGTGGGCTTGCAGCACTGGTTGTGCCACCCACAGAAGTAGGTTGTAAAATGTGTCTCAGGCCTGCCATTGCAGAGCCTGTGTGCAGCCTAGGGCTGCCATGTCGACTTGGTGAGTGCACCCACTTACCATTCCCTAAACCTTCCCTTTTCTTCATATCAGACACCCCTATGGTAGGCCCAAGGGCAGGGTGCATTGTAAGTATAAGGTAGGACATGCCCTGGTGTGTGTAGCATGTCCTAATAGTGAATTACAGCCATTTTCGTTTTTCACTATTGCAAGGCTACCTGTTCCCCATAGGCCAGAATGGGCAGTTTGATTATTACACCTTATAATCCTAACTGACCCAGGGAACATGGTAGAAAAACGAATTTAGTATGCCTGAACTCAGGATGATAAAATACATCTTTTAGTGAAGTTGGTTTTAACATTCTTTGTTTGAAAATACCACTTTTAGAAAACAGTCCTGCCAAGTATCACGCGTCGGGTGTGACTCTAACGCATTTCAGTGTGGTGTTCCGCATCACCGCACTGAAATGCATTGTCACGCATTTTTAATGCTACTCTGAAACTCGCCTACGCCAGGGTGCTAGCGCGCGCACCGGCGCCTTTGACAGCTGTGTGCCGGCTCAGTTGCTACCGGCTGCAGGCTCACTTGCCAGCAGCTGGCTCAGACAGTTAACAAACAGTTAAAGATCTGTCTGCTCAGCTCTGGCTGAGTGCGCTACAATGTTACAATCTGCCCTGGCTGCATTTAATTCCCAGTCCCGCCCGCGGCGCGGCTGTCAATCACTGACTGACACTCACTGCCGAATTATTCGGATGTGACCCCACGTCCTGGAACACAGGAAGTGAGGTCGTCAGAAACGGCGGGGGACTCGAGGCTGAGAGAGACAGTGAGTCGAGTGCTGCCTCAGCCTGCGCATAAATTAAGACCAAACTTGGGGGCTGGTTGATGCTGCTGCTGCGCAACGCCAATCGTGAGTACGCTGTTCCTGGGCACACTCTAGTACTCAGCTGGGCTGCACCACTAGGTCCCGGGGCTGGGGGGCGTTGACTCCTCTCCTGCTGCACCCAAGCTACCATGCAAAAGCTCTTGTATATCGGCGCTTTTCATTTACGAGGAACGAGTATTTTTAAATCACAACGTCAACGCAGGCCCGCGCTGCAGCCGGCTTCAGTATTTGATCCAGAGCTGAGGCGGCCGATAGAGGAGGTCTGCTCCCAGACTACAAGGCGCGAGACGGGGGAGTGCGGGACAGTGAATTTGTTTAAACAGGGTGCAACTGAGAGCCAAGGAGACGCCGGTATGTACTGTCATGTGCCCACTTGTGTTCAAGACGGAGGTATGTCACTGGGACCCTGTTTTCATGCAGGTATGTAGGACAGGAATAACAATTTCTTTTGGGCCTGGCGGGAACACCCGATAATGACAGCGGTACTTGTGCTAACAGCTTCGCTCATCAAACTCTTTCTGCGGCGCATTATGCTGTCTCATTCCTTTACGTGTGCATCGGCTCTCCTTACCCCTGCCGGAGTCTCGTCTATTTTGCTGAATATCTATGCGTCTGGCCTGAGTCCTCGTTTTGTTTAACAGTACGATCAGCTTAGAAGAGAACGAGGTGCTTCAGTTTCTGGTGCTTTCCAGCAGTTTTAACATCTTCTTAGAATGTCTTGATGCTCAAATGGGTGTAACTGCTGATATTTATATGTTTTCCTGGTTTTCATTGCTTGATTTTTGTTGCGAGAAACTGTCACTCATAGTTGTTGAAATGTCACACATAATTACACTAAATTTATGAAAATGTCACACATGGCAATCTGAAACCTTGGCAGCTATGAGAAAGTAGGTATTTTCTTGCCTAACTATCCAAGCCTGCCTCTGCTAGGTTGTGTATTCCTTGTCTGGGTTTGTGAGTGACTGGGGCTGGGGGACTCCAGGAGACAGGGTGAGTCAGCACAGGGCTGAATAGAGAGATCTGCATCCAGAGTGGAGGGAGGAATTGCACCTGGGTCTGAATAGGGCTGTGCCTGCCTTCCACAATGCTGGCTCCACCCCCTGCCGGGCGGATGAGCACTCTGCCCCACATTCTGAAAGGAAAGAAGGAGTCCTGTAAACAAAGTGCTCCAGGACTGACCAGAACTGGTTTTGGACTAGGCAAAGGCCTCTCTGCCTTCAGAGAACAAAGAGAAAAGGTGTATAAAAGGGGACCCAGACCCCTAGGAAATTAGATCACTTTTGGGAAACAAGAAGAAACCTTTGCTGAGGAGCGTAACCAAGAAGAAACTGAGGAGAAGACTATCCCTAAGCTAGAGGGATCTGCCTGCAGTGGTTGCCTGACTGCCAAAGAAAGGAGAAGGGAACTTTGTGTGTACTTTCATCAACTTGTGAAGGATCTCCAAGGGCTTGATTTCAGAGCTTGCCTCCTGTTGAAGTCTCAGGGACAACAGACTTCACCCAACAGCTCCCCCTGTATTCCCTTGCTGGGAATTTGGACCTTCTGATACACTTGCCTGTCTCTGGGAGCTGGAAGCGCGACTCAAGACGAAGAAGCGTGTCGCCGCAGCCGCTGATTCTCGCATCGCCGGAGAAGAGTGTCGACGTCGCATCAGATGCCGGCGCATCCCCGAAGAAGCGCGCCGCTGACACCCTCGCATCCTTCGAAGCGCCTCGCAGCACCGGAGAAAAGTGTCGCCGTCGCATCAGACACCGTCGCATCCCCGGGGCAGAACATCGACCTCGCATGAGATGCCGATGCATCGCAACACGAGGCGCCCCGCATCCCAGGAGAAGATCGTCGACCTCGCATCAGACGCCATCGCATCGCCAGGGAAGCGTGTCGCAGGGCCTGTCGTGGCTCCAAAGACTCATCGAAATCGCCGCACGGCCGTCGGGCATGCACGCATCACCCCTTCGTTGTCACAACCTCAAGAAGACGCCACTTTGTTTCTTTTGCACCAGATCTTCAACGCATCACCGTCCTTGCGTGTAAGGGACTACCGCATCACCTTCCCTGCAACACTTTTCGTTGGCCTGCGTTACGCATCTTAAGGTACATTGAACTCAAAGTGTCGCATTTCCATTTTAAGAGACTCAAGCTAATTCTACCATCTTTAAAGTACAGTATTGTGGATTATTTTTGTCGTTTATGGTCTTGTGGTAAATCTATATAAAAGATACTTATTTTTATAATACAACCTGTGTGGTGTCCATTTGTAGTGTTGTCACTGGATTACTGTATGTGTTCACAAATGCTTTACACACTGCCTCTGAACTAAGCCTGTCTGCTCGTGCCAAGCTACCAAGGGGGTGAGCAGGGGTTATTTCAGGAGTGTACCCCCTTACCCTGACTAAAAGCAAGGGTCCCTATTTGGACAAAGGTACCTACCTCTGCCAACTAGAGACCCCCAGTTCTAACAACCCTCATCAACAGTTCTTCACAACATAGGTATACAGCAAGACACTCTCAAGTAGATCGCCTCTATCCTTACAGGATGCACACAGAGTATCCAACTGCCTCCCTTCACCTCCGCACCCAAAGACATTATATGCAGTGTACCACAAGGATCATCCCTCAGCCCCACCCTGTTCAACATCTACTTTACCCCCTTCGCAGACATCATCAGATACCACAGACTCAATATAATCTCCCATGCAGATGACACTCAACCAGTGCTAAATTTTAGCCGGTGCTTTCCGGTGCTGAGCACCGGCACTTAATTGGTTTCCGGTGCTCGGCACAGGCACCTAATTGTCAACACCACACTTAGGGCAGTCTGCCACAAGGTGGCGCTGCTCATGTAATTTAGAGATGAGCAGTATAACAGTTGTTTAGGAAACAATATACATTAAAAAATTGCTAATACCTGCCTCCCCAGCCATTCCTTTAGCTTTGGGGACCTGGAATAATCTGAACTGTCGCATTTACATGCGAGAGAGATGGTTAGTAGTTGTTTTGGCAGCCATGACAGGGGTGATGGGTGGTGCAAGCTGCAGTGGCCTCCTGGTCAGAGCCCTGGCACTTAATATTTTGCAAATTAAGCACTGCACACAACTGATCCTCTCACTCAACGAGGACCATTCCAATGCCAAAACCAACTTCTGAAATGCCATCATCAACATAGCCAAATGGATGAGAGGCAACTGCCTCTAATTCAACTCTGACAAAACCGAAGTACTGATCTTCAGAAAGAACATCTCCACATGAAACCACAGCTGGTGGCCTGCAGAATTCGGGCCTACACCCACACCGACTGACCACGCACGCAACCTCGGCATCATCTTAGACAGCCAACTGACCATGAAATGACAAGTTAACACAGTTGTCTCCTCCTGCTTCCACACACTTCTCATGCTCCGCAGAGTTTTCAGATGGATCCCAACCAACAACAGAAAGACCGTCACTCAGGCCCCCGTCACCAGCCACCTCAACTATGGCAATGCCTCTATGCCGGTGTCTCCACCCAGCTCCACAGAAGACTCCAGACCATACAGAACTATAAAACCAGACTCATCCTGGACCTCCTCAAACGCACCCACATCGCCCCACCTGAGAGACCTCCATTAGCTCCCCATCCAGAGAAAATGCCAGTTCAAGTTCCTCACGCATGCTTACAAAGCCCTCCACGACCTAGGACATGCCTACCTCATCCATCGACTGAACTTTCACCAACCCGCTAGACATCTGTGCTCCTCTTCACTTGCCCTCACACACCGCCTGCATCTGTTACAGCCACAGCGGTGGCCACTCCTACTCCTACATTGCCACCATGACCTTAAATGACCTTCCCCTCCAGCTCCACATAACCCCCTTGCTGGCAGACTTCATAGAGAGACTCAAGACCTGGCTCTTTGATGGAGACACAGTGCCCAGATACCCTAGGGGTGACAGTGTTGTGCTTTTCAAATGCTTATTGATTGACTGATTAATTGAAGCAATAAGTCAGAGGTAAAGATGATTTGGCATAAAGCAAGATGACATGAATTATTATACACATGCAATAGACAGGTAAGAGAAAAGGTAAATAGCTTTTCATTTGATGTGTCAATTGATGTTGAAGACACACCACTGCCCCCACCCAGGTCTAAGTCTGCACGATGTAAATGTACAAGGTTTTCAGATTTCGATTAATATAGCAGTCTGGGGATTTAATGCTTCTTTGGCTTGCCCATGCCCTCCCTAGGGAATGCCGATTTTATATTAGGGATACAAAAGTCTGATGTGAGAACTTGAAGGAGGGATGGCGCAGTGAAATACAATTGAGGACCTGTTTTTCAAAAGCAAGATGAATTCATTGTTTTGTGGATTTCAGGATCAATTTAAATAAAGGATTTAGGAAGGGCCAAACTATACATTTTACACACACATCTGCACGACATCTTACAGGTCCTAAAAGGCTGTTGCAAGGATGACAGACTCTGCTCACGGAGTTGCCTTAATCAATAATCAATGATCCTCACCTCAGAAGCATTTTAATTGCAGGTCTCATAGTGACCAGGAAGATGAGTTGTGTTTAATGTTGGAACAAAACCAATAGATTGACATTTTTCCATCATTAACTATTTTGCTAAGTGTTTTTCTAACAGAAGAACACATATACAATATTTTCTGCAGAAGGCACTTCACCTCAGCATATTACAGATCACAGAGGTGATCTGATAGTGTTAGATAAATTGTGAGGGGATAAGGAAGGATATTGAATATACTTTGGATATGCCCATTGCTTGAGATTTTATGGAACACTATTGTCCAACACCATTTTGAAGAAATAAAGTAGGAATACACTGGTGAATGTTCTGTGCTTAATTGGACTCATTGGCTGCTGGTGGAGGCACTGGCACTTAATTTTAGGGACCGACCAGTGTGTTTCCATGTCAAGAATTTACTGAGTGCAAGAGAGGGAAATACATACAGATTTTGAAAATGGAGGCAGAATAATAAGGCAAAATAATCACAAACAGAAAGAAGGAACCGGCAAGGGCGATACAAAGGGACTGGGAGTGTCTGGTAGTGAATTAAAGACCACCGGCCTAAGTATGTGGTGTGCCGATGTTTAATTAAACCATCCGCCGGGGTCTGAGCAGAGCTTCGGGCACCGGCCCTCTTTGTTTCTCAAATTAAGCATTGGGTATGTTATATCTTCCACTCAGATGTGACAGTGGAGAGATTAGTAGATCTAGAGGAATATCCACAGGGGTTCATTTTAAGTAAGGAAGGGGGAAAGTTGTGGTAATAAAATGTTACTTAATACTAAACTGTCTGCACATTTCAGAAAATGTAATAAAATCTGTGTAAATACTTAAAATGTGGAAGGCTTTTCTTTATAAAGGTAACTGTTCTAATCAAGGTACCTGTTTAAAATAAGTAAATGTGTATACATAGTTAATTTATTTTTGATTTTTTTCACAATATTAAAGCTGTTACCAAGCATCAATATATTACAATTGTATGTGAAAAAATAGAATGAGTTATGATTGGACTAATCCGCTGCATATGCCACTTTAAGCGTGCATTTCCCCATAAATTTGAAACTTGTCAAACTATTTTTGTTAAAATTTAGCATTTTTGCAATGAATCCCTTTGGACGCTCTCACCTGCCATGGCTGAAAACCCTTAATATCCACACAGGTTCCCTGACCAAAGGGTGCACCAGTAATGTTACAGGAGCTCAGATCCTGCAAAGCCAAAGCAATGGCATAAACTGCATTGTAGATTTTGTAGGGTAGTCCAAATCTGGTGACACCACTGGGGTTTACATGCTGTTTTTCTAGCTTCTCAGCACCAGTACACAGTACAGTGTGATTGTTGTAGACATTCAGTGATTCTCCCACTTCCTGTTGAAACTTACAACTAAATGTGTCTTCCCAGAACTCTTGCAGAAGCATATGATCTCTAGTGTTGAATGGATGGAGATTGGTTAGATACTCCTCAAACCCTGGCATCTCTCTACTTTGAATTTCAAATCCAATTGTGCCAGTGAGAATTTCAGAGTATTTTTCCACAAGCAGTAGAGCTGATGTAGACCACCCCTCAGTGGCAACAAAAATATTCCCAGTCACATTCTGTCTCACCATCTCATCCATAACCGCTACCATATTTCCGCTATTGGAGAAGATGACAATCGCATTGGCAGATGAGTTTTTAATCATTTGGACAATGTCAAAAGCATTCTTGTCAGCTCTGCTTGTGATAATGTTCTTTGAAAATGCAACACAAGCACCAATCTTGACCAGTTCTTCCTGCAGGAGTTTTATTCCCTGTTGGCCATAGTCATCATCGTCTGCCACGAGGCCCACCCAGGTCCATTTAAAATAAATGACCAACTCAGCCAAACCACGAGACTGGAAGTCATCACTGGGGACCGTTCGGAAAAAGGATGGGAATTGGTTCCGGTCACTCAGGAGTGGACTTGATGCAGAATAACTGATCTACAAAATAATTGAAAAAAAGTGCTATTATCGAACATCTATTCCAGTAGAAACATGCTTCATGAATTTTGGCTGATTTCAATATATTGAAGTGACGATTTTAGAAAATACAACATGACCATGTATTTTACTGGTGCCACATTTCTATTTGTCCAGCAAAACCAATATTTCCTTTTCGATTCACTGTGAACCATGCGTGGATGGAAAAAAAAACGAAACTCATATAGAGTCATACTTTGGGAATGATTACGAGTTTGACGGTGCCGGAGTGGACCTCCATGCTGGCGGCCCGCTCCCGCACCGCCAAACATGTGGTCGGGTTGCCCACCAGATTAGAAGTTTCTTCCTGTCTGGCAGGCTTTTTTTTTGCATTCCCACAGTGGTGACTCAGAAAATGGGCACAGCAATGGGAACGCCAAAAACAGATTAGAATAGCAATGTATTCATTACTTGGAAGTGCAGGGTGGGATATGGGGGAGGGGGTGGAGGTTGAAACCTGGTGACAAGTTTTGAAAATGGTATGGTTGACACCTCTGCCTTACCAGTGCTTAAAATCCAGCTCAATAACCCTGTTAAATAATTAAAACAAAATCACTAATGATGGATGTACTATGTGAAAGTTGCTCTGCACTCATAAATCCTAAAAACACACCTTCTTCCGAATTCTAAGACTATCAGCACTATTAACTTAATTTTGAATGCACATATATTACAGTTTATCATTTACTATGTTTTAACAATTTTAATTATGTCTTCAAAATGTAAAGATACATTAATTGTTAAATTGAAAAATGTTATTAAAATATTTTATCGTAAAATAATATATATGTTTTATTTATATATAATTGTAAGTAGTTAATTGAATGCATATATGTTTTTTAAAAATTCCTAAAGAAGTAATTAATTTTAACATAATTTTCTATAGGGTTCTATTTTAGAACTCTGCCTTCATTATTTTCTATAAGAGGGTGTTGCAGTACTACAGTTGGCCCTGTGTGGTGCTGGGCTTTCGCCAGGTCAGAGCTGGAGTACACTTCTATGTTGGGTCCTTTTTGAATGTAATAAGTTTAGAAAGCAGTCTGTGAATAACAATGTGCTTACTCTTTTGTGGATGGGTGTTTGCACCTCCATAAACTGCTGCTTAGCCCTCCCTAAACCCTTCCTTACTCCTCCCTACACTGATCCCATTTATTGCCTATTTTCCAGCCAAGCCCGTCCTTCCCAACTTTACTATAAGGGCCCGATTACGATGCCGTAGGAATGGCTCCGTTCCTACGGCAATGTAATTGGCTGTTCGGATTCCTTTCCAACCGACCTATTTTGATGGGGTTGGTTGGAAAGGAATCTAAACCGGATTTCCGAATGGCCTTCGAGGGGCTCGGAGAGCCCGTCTGCCATTTGGCAAGCCTCCAGTAATCCCTCGTGTGGCTCTTTCCGACCGAGGGATTACGTTGGCAGATTCCTACAGCCTTTCTGTGCCGACACAGAAAGGCTGTGGGAATCCATCTTTGTGGGCCCTCATGGGTGCAAGGCCTCCGGATGGTGGCCTAGGGGGCACCTATGGCGCCCCCCTGTTGATCCCTACACCCGGTGCCGGCACCCACCGGGTACAGGGATGAACTGCACCTCAGCTCTTTACAATGAGAGCATGCATTCCGGTTGGAATGCATGCTCCCATCGTAAAGAATAGGAATGCGACTGAACAGTGTTCAGTTGCATCCTAATTGCTGGGTTGGGACCGAAGACAGGAGGTCGTTCAGTCCAAGTTCCCAAACGATGGCGGGCGGACTCAGATCCATCTGATGTCGTAATCGGGCCCTAAGTAGTAAATTTACATGTGTGAGGATCTCCAACACAAAAGATAGGCAGGGTGAGGTTGTGATTCTCACCAGTAGGCCTGTGAATTGCATTTTGTAGCAAATAAGTAGTACTGCTGTAGTACTAATTTATGCACTACAAAATGCAGTTTGTGAATGAGGCCCAATGTGCTTGGTTGGCTAGGGGACAGATCAACCTGGTGGCATCATGTGTACATTGATGGAACTTCTGAAATCAGCTGTATTATTGTTACTTGTAGGTTATTGTCATTATTGTGCTGTTAGAAGAGTATTTTCCTTGACTTGTACCATTTTATTTATTTAAAGCTACCATTTTTATTACTGTGGGGTAGGGCTGGGGAACTGTTTGCTGGGCAAGGAATTGCTAGCCTCCTTATTTTACTCTCTGAGTTGACCTTGTGTGCTTTGACCTCGACTACTTGCCGGTTAATATTCTTACCTGTCACCTGCTGCAGCATGTTTTTTTCTCCCTTCTCTCCTTTCCCTCGCCTCACTTTCCTGCTCTTAGGTCCGCCGGAGCTGCTGTGCCATTTGCTGCGGAGAGATTTGGACAGAGAGTCTGTCCCTACTTCCTGTGTGCCCTGGATCTCTGCCATTTTGGGCAGGTTGGTGGACTAGCTTCTTTTTACTTCACTGGCACTCAAACGCTTAAAAGCAGCCGCAGAGTGTGGATGTGCAGCTCTGCTACAAGGGTATTTTCTTTGACTTGTACCGTTTTATTTGTTTTAAGCTACCATTTTTATTACTGTGGGGTAGGGTTGGGGAATTATTTGCTGGGCAAGGAATTGCTAGCCTCCTTATTTAACTCTCTGAGTTGACCTTGTGGGCTTTGACCTCGTGTGCTTGCCGGTTAATAGTCTTACCTGTTTCACCTGCTGCGGCATGTTTTTTCTCCCTTCCTCTCTTCTTTCCCTCACCTCACTTTCCTGCTCTTCTGTCCGCCACGGCTGCTGTGCTGTTTGCTGTGGAGAGAGTTGGACTGGGAGTCTGCCCCTACTTCCTGTGTGCCCTGGACCACTGCCATTTTGGGCAGGTCGGTGGTCTAGTTTCTTTTTATCTCACTGGCACTCAAACGCTTAAAAGCAGCTGCAGGGTGTGGATGTGTGGCAGCCGTGCCACCGCCGCGCCAAAGCCGCGCCAAAGGCAAGCCCGTCTACGCCCATCCATGCCTGGACGATGCAAGGGCCCCTGCCGGTTTTCTTTTTTTAAACTTTAATCCATATGATCTTGGGGCTATTCTGCTTTAAATATGGCAAGGAAATTTGCCTCCTCAGAACTATTCCAAATTCGAATGGCAAGGATCAAATCTCCTCATTCTCCCCTGAGCTGTAACCAAAGCTTTCCTCTACTTGAGGGTCCTTTTTCATGCAGGAGCTGTAGATCCTCTTGTTTAGCCCCTGCTGATCTGCTAACACCAGAGAAAACTCCCCTCCTGACAACATCACCTTTACCTCTTCCAGCTCCACTCCCTGCTCTGAAAAACCTATAAAAATACATGGTCTGTACTGTAATATTAGATCTATGGCCAAGCATGCCATAGAAATATGGGACCTTATCTCTACATCCAATTCTGGGATCTGTTTCTTCATGAACACCTGGTTTGTGCCTCTGCCATCCCTTACATCTCACTTGCCATTCCCGAGCACTACTCTCTGGCCAGATATGACAGGACAGATCGCTGGGGGGGGGGGGGGTCATTGCCATCGCCTTTCACGACTTCCTTAAGATTGAGCTCATTGACACAGTATGCACCGGGTGACTTGAGATCTGTATTTTCAAATTGTCACTATCACCTCCAGAAGTCTGGAAAGGGGCACTGTTGTAGCGCCCTCCTGGTACCAAGAATGACTTCTCGCAAGCACTAATTGACTTCATTGCCCCATACGCCTGGGCCACTCAAAAGTTCCTAGTATTAGGCGACTTTATTTATCATGGTGAAAATTCGGACGATCCCTGTGTCACCCAACTTTTAGCGGATCTGCTCTCTATCGGGCCAAAACTGCTGGGGTCCGGCCCTACATGTAGGGCTGGTCATATGTTGGAGCTGATATGTTCTCAAACACTGAGGAAGTAGCTTGTGACTCCTTGCTGCCTATTTCCTGGTCAGACCATTATCTGATCCATTTTCCATCTCACTTAACAAGGCTTGTAACATACCTACGAAAGCAGAAAAAAAGGCCACATCGTAACTTGAACTCAGTTACTCTCTCTGCATTCACAGAAGTTTTCAATCCCCCTCCACCTCCCTCCTCTGTAGATGTGGACACAGCACTATCTATTTACCAGGACTTCTTAATGAACTGATAGACTATATTGCACCCCTCAAGATATCTTCCCCAGTCTCCTCTACTAGCTCGGCCCCATGATATTCAGGCACACTGCATCAAGAGAAATCAATGTGCAAACGCCTTGAATGCAGGTGGCGCTCTACTAAATCCCTTAAAGATAAAGCAGAATATCGCTCCAGGCTTGGTGTCTATCATAATAAGATCAGGTCCGCTCGTAAAGCTTTCCTAGCAATCTCAATTGAAAAAGCAGGGAATTCCACTAAAGAGCTTTTTAAAGCATTAAGGGGCATATTAACAAGGCGGCGTTAATGAATTATCGCCGCTTTAGCGTCCGTTTTCGGACGAAAAGCGGCGATAATTTTATCGCCGAATTAACAAGGACACGCTAGCGCGTGATTCCTGACTTAGCGTCCGTTTTCTGCACGCCTCCCATCGCATCGCTAATGAGATGCAAAGGGGCGTGCCTGTGAAAACAACAGGGGAAATATCGCTAACCCAGGTATCGCCATATTAGCAACGTGGGTTAGCGATATTTTAAATTGCGTTAAGTATGCCTTAACGCAGGAATTTAACGTCTGCTAAATTCCTGACTAAGGCATACCTAACATGGGGGTGGATTGTGTGGCTAAGACCACAGGCCCTATCGCCAAGTATATCGCCGTTTTCCATGGGACATCGCTGGAAAACCAGCGATGTTCCATGGAAAACATCGCTATCACTGGAAAATTATCGCCTTTGCGCTAAGCGTTGTTAATACAGCGCTAGCATGGCGATAATTTCCAGCGATAGCCGGCGATAGGATTCCTCACGCTAAGCACGGCCAGCGATAATTATCGCTGGCCGTTGTTAATATGCCCCGAAATGACTTTGTGAAACCCAGTGACTGTGTCTTCACCATTGAGGCCTCTTAGGATTTCTGTGACAATTTAGTCAACTTCTTTGAAGACAAAATCAAATCTATCTACAAACATCTGCCAGCTATCTCGGATAGCCTTCAGCACAATTTCGATCTTAATCATTCCCATCGGATGGCCATGGGTAGCCTGAGCAAATTCCCACTCTGCTCTGAGGCTCAGGTGTTGGACATGCTATCCCATGCTAAGTCCTGTTCACCTTTGCCCTCTCAGAATAATAGCTAACTTAGCAACTTGTCTGGCTCCTGTAGTCACAGACTTATATAACCTCTCTCTGACTACAGCCAAAGTGCCTAAGGAATGGAAGCACGCCCTAGGGTCACTTTTGCTTAAGAAACCCTCAGCAAATCCGAGAGTTGCCACCAACTATCGACCAATCACATTGTTACCTCTCCTTGCCAAGTCTCTGGAAAGGTTTATCAATAAACAACTCACTGCCTTTCTCGAGGAAAATCATATCCTGGACTGCTCACAATCCGGTTTCAGAGAGCTCCACAGCACGTGGCCGTGGTTGATAATATCAGGCTCTCTCTTGACACATGTACCTCAATTATGTTGGTCCTGCTGGATCTGTTGGCGGTGTTTGACACAGTCTCCCATTCCATCTTAATTCACAGGCTTCATGAGGCTGGGCTGCATGGCAGAGTCCTTCACTGGATCTGCGACTTCCTTACCAACCGAACACAAGCCTGCCTGGACCCCTTCAAGTCACGTCTTGTGTACTTGAACAAGGGAGTGTCCCACTGTTCATGTTTGAGCCCCACTCTCTTTAACATCATTGTGGCGCCACTTGCTCAGATCATGAGTGCCTGCGATGTGTAGATCATGTTATATGCTGATGACACCCAACTTCTTATTTCCCTTGCACAGATCTAGACAAGGTGAGAAGCAAATTTGCTAATTGTATGAGGGAAGTTGTTGTTTGGATGACTAGTAACTTCTCCAATTAAACAGCAACAAGACTGAGATTATCCTCTTGGGAAAGCATCTGAGCTTTGGACGGCCGACTGGTGGTAGTCTGAAATTGGCCCTGCCCATTCACCTAAGCAGACTGTGAAAAATCTTGCAGTGAAATTTGATCGATTACTTTCCATGAAGGACCAAGTAAACGCCACTTGCGGCTCCTGCTTAGCCTCTATGAAGCTCCTTAAAAAGGTCCACCCTTGGCTTCCAGACAGCGCTTGGAAAACTCTTGTCCAGGCTCTCATTATCAGTCCCCTGGACTACTGGAATGCTCTGCTAGCATCGGTAAACGACTTGCTGACCAAGTTGAAGGTGGTCCAGAACACCGCCGCTAAACTAATCTGCAATGTTCCTTCTCACTCCCCCTCCTCCCCTATTCTTCAGAAGCTTTATTGGCTGCCAATCAGAAAGCGGATCGTCTTTAAACTTTGGTGTTTGACACATAAGGCACTTCACAAATCCCACCCGCCTACTAGTCCATTTGTTTAAAAACATATCGGCACGCTAGATGCCTCAGGTCCTCGGATAAGGCTCTTCTGACTATCCCTCATATTCGGACCTCAAATCAGGGGGGCAGATAGTTTTCCTACACCACCCCCTATCAGTGGAACAAACTCCCCCTTAGTCTCCACTCCTGCACAGACTTTATCTCCTTCAAGAAGGGTTTGAAGACCTGATTGTTTTAGGAAGTTCCTCCTATCTCAGCAAGGCAGCGCTGAGATACTCCTTCGGGAGTGATTTGTGCGCTATATCAAATGTCCATATCATATCATATCATTGTTACTTTCCTTAGCATTAAAGTAAGAATGGCCTTTGTGTGGAATGCAGCAGTGCACTGCTAATCCCTCTTATGTGGAGGGTTCCAGTACTCACATATTTCCTGTACTCTAGTACACTGTGTACCACTGCATTTTATCTTATTCATTTTGTCAGCCAAAATTTAGGCGAAGTTTTTCTAGAAAGAAAAGACAGCTGTTTCCGGCCTCAATCAAAGCGCTATTTTGCTTTTTCTTTCTATACAGGTTTTCTAGGCCCAAAGGGGCATCAACGACCTTTAGCTTTCTTGTTACAGATGTACTTGTATGTGACAAAAAACGTAACTGAATAAAATTGAGAAATAAAATGGTTAACTTATGATTTGTTTGCTTACATTTCCAGTAATATTGTGACCTCAAGGCAAGGGGCAGATGGGCCTCACAAAGGTACTGGAGTTTTGTCAACACATTGGCCAGATTAAAATCCCAGCTTTGTAGTGTGCAGCTACGGCCCGTCGTTAAGGGTGGGCGGCCCCACTTCTCCACCTTTTTCTGACAGAGGAAGAGTATCTGTCAGGCTGAGCAAAGGTCAGCCAGACAGGCACTCTACATGGCTGGACATGCGTTATATGCGCAGGCGCCTGGCTGTCTGAGCCGAAACTTCCCAGGCTGAAGTTTTCACAGCCCCGTGTTCATGAGCTCCTCAGCCTGGCAAAATCATCTGTGAGCCTCCCGCTCATGATGAGGGGGGGGGCATCAATGATAGACTTTTAGGGCCTTGGGTGCCCAGGGCCAAGTGTCCATCAGTGACGCTTGTCACAGACAGGTGTGGGGTCTCCAACTCTCACTGGCTCCATCCCACTCTGTGACGAGGTAAGGAAGGTCCTCCTCTCATTGGTCCACCAGTGAGAGCAGGTGGCAAGACATTCCTACCACCGGGAAACAACAGAGGCTTCCTGCCCGCCACTGGAGATCAAAGCTGCAACCCCATTCGATTTTTTTTTATGTTGGGTGTTTGCATGCTTGTGTGTATGTATGAATGTTTGTGTATTTGTGGGCGGTTGCAGGCTGTGAATGCGTGTGTGCATGTGCATGTGCTGGGTATGATACTGGTGGCTGTGAGAGATCGACACAAGGAGAGCATCATATTTTAGAATGGTAGAGCGTTTACATTTATGAGAAAGGGCCTGGTGAAGATCCAGGATGCTGATGTAGTCAGTGAAATCTACATTAACTTTCAAAATATCTGCAGTCTGCAGCTTGATTTGGTATAAATAGAGTTATGAAACATTTTCCTAGGTTAAAATATAGTAAGATGAACCTCCGTATTACAGAAATAAAACATTTTAGTTAGAAATTTTATATAACGACTGTGAACGTTACCTTAGGTGTAATTTTTCAATAGTGGGTCAGAAGTTTGAAAACTTTATAACTGTTGTTACTTTCATAATGCTGTAGTATTGTGATGTCACTAGAATGACCACTCACTCTAGGACATTAGAGATGCTGTTTCCGGTCCTGGATTTTTGTGTGCTAGCCTAATGAATTCCATGCGTTGTTGCTATGTTTTGCTTCTTATGTACTAATTAGACAAACACACCTGCAACCAATGATATGTAGATGAACAGTTCAGGACTGGGGCCAGAAATGACAAGGAGTGAAGGGGCTATCTTAAATATCAACTTAAATGTCCCAAACTTTATAATGCCTGTGATGAGTTCTGCAAGACTTTGGAAGACTTTTGTTTTGCAATGGAGCTATCACAAAAATGTGCACATAATCTGATGAATTTAGCAAAGATTGGTGCAGAATTAATATTGCTTGCTAATAGGAAAAAATGAATGCAGAAGCCACATTAACATCACTCATGTGAGAGAGTTGCTCGGCAATTGGCATCCAACATGTCTTAAGTGGCCATTCCGTGCTGATATGTGGAGCCAAAGCCGCATCAAGGTTTATCCAAGAGAAGGGTTTTGTACAATAAAATACCCTGATATGCTTTAGTGAAGATCACAACTTCTTCATGCTGCAAATGTAGTTTCAATGCAGTTCAACAAATCTCTAACTTACCTGTGGATGTCTGTAGAGACTCAATATTTGTGCCATAAGAATTGAACGTGTTGATGTGACATCTCCTATGATGGCTACAGGAAGGTGATTCCTCAGACACTGGTAGTTTGGGGTTGGTTCCTCTTGCCCTGTCAAAATCCACAGAGTCCCTTCGATGGCTCGCTGTATGACCATGCAGGAATCATGGATCCGGAAGCCCAGGGTGATGTTGGGTAAGAGGTTGGGATTCCTGTTTACGTCCTCAATGGCAAACAACATTGCCTGGAACCACTGGAAATCATCAAACATTAACCTGCAGCATATAGTGTGGAGAACGATATAAATCAAGCTGAATTGGATTATATTTCTGTAGTTGTTCTTTAGTCCTGAGAATATATAGACCATGCATTGCATATCCATGCAAAGTAAACGTGAACCACACACAATCCCCCACATATTTAGTAGATTGATCACTCATTGTTGCAGGGCTTTAATCCACACACCATAACACTCACTCATACACATGCAAACTTTCATACAGTTCATACAGTGCCCACCCACACACAAGCATGCACACATACATATGCAGGTTTCTGATTGTACTGCGATCTTCCAGGCAGTTGTTGTACAGCAATGTCATAACCAAAATATCGACTCACAGAAATAGTGTGCACTAAATGTTTTTTTACCAAAGTATTGTATTAGAGTATCTTTGGACTTCCCCCTCATCCATTCATCTTGAATATTTTTCAGATTTACGCTCATAAATCTTGAGTGTCAGGCCAGATTTGTGCCATCACTTAGAAGATGTAGCTGCATGGCCACATGTTCACCATTTTCATCATGACACAATACTAGCGCATGTTGAGATGTGCGCCATCATTCAGTGATCAATAGTGCATACTCAGACTTTCCTCATCACTTACTATTTCTCATTATATACCCGTATTTAATCAGTAAATAATACTATCAAATTCCCAATTTCATACAAAATAACCAACGTCACATTTGCTAATTTTACGATAGGCCATTTTATATATAAATTACATTTTGTTAATGCTGATGATATTACACAATTACCCCATCTTTCCCCAAAAGTAAGTTATTGATCTGCTGCTTTCTCCTTATGCTGACACCTGCATAAGATTTCACTACCACAGAATGTACTTCTGAAGTAAACACAAAGGGTGCAGTACGTCACGTCATTACTAGAGGTACCTCTGAAGTCAGCAGAAAGGGTGTGGCAGAACTTACAACAGGTTAAGGCAAGTGTAGCAGTAATTGTTTTGCTGTTGATACACTAATAACTATCCCTCCGCAAATGTTTTATTACATTGGTGAAATTAGCAGCATTTTCAAATTTCAAATTAACCAAAATTCGTAAAATTTCACATAATTTCGCATTACGTCATTTTTTGTAAACTTTTTTTTAATATCACACTTTGTGTAAAAAAAAAAGTCTTGTGAGATATCATTGCAATATTGGTTCCCTCCAACATATCTCCTGCTCAAACCAGTCTCATATAAGTATCAATCAATCAGTCAATCAAAGCATCTTTATTCAGCAGGGAGTCCTGCCATAAAAGCAGTTTAAAATAGATACAGATAAGATAAAAAAAATTAGCATCAACAGCAACCAGCATGTATCATATAGAACATGAGTAAAAGCATGGCATACATAGATAAATAGTCTAAAAAAGCAGAAAAGGTCATGTCAGTATCTCTCAAGGCATTTCTATGCCAGGTGCATACACGGATTAAAAAAACACCTTATAGGTTGTATGATGCGCTTCGTCTACCCCTTGTGTGTTGATATTTATGCTGAGCAAGGTATTGAAACAACTTCACAGTGGCATAACATTAGCCCCCGCAGCCCCTGTGGTGCAGGAAGCACCTGAGCTCCAGGGGGGGCCCCCAGCACTGTGCACAGCAGCAGGCCCTTGGCCTGAGAGCTCCTGACTGGGACTGGGGGGGCCTTCATGTACTTTACAGGGGGGCAGCCTCAGGTTTTGTTGCCCCACGGTGACTTCATATACTCCTTTGTAGCCTACAGTGAGAGAAGGAAAGATGCAAATCTTTTAGAGAGTTTAAACAATCTTCTTGTTGATGCAACTAAAAGAACTCTAAGAGTCACAGCCAGCTTGACATGTGACTAGATTGGCCTCAGCAATACTAACCTTCCTGCCACACCACCCTTCTGGGAAACCTCCTGGCTTTACCTTTGAAAAACCTCTAAGGAATGCATGAGAAGTAGAATGGAATACTTATTCTTGATAAATTCCAGGTTACTTACGTCTGGCATGAAATCCTTGCAGGTGTCTCTGTGAAGGTGGGAGTCTCATACTCCCTGGCATCATGGATGGCGAACGTGCCCCCGACCAGGATATCTCCATCGCTTGAAAAGCCTTTGACTAAGTTTCTTTGAAGATGGCACTCGGGCACCAGCAGCTGAGCTACACAGCTGAATTTAAGGCACAGTATCTTCCAGTACACAACAGTGTTGTGGCAGAAGAGGATCTTGAGATAGCTCCTGAGACGCATACTCCCACCGGCCTGGGGAGGCGCTGTGACCGACTCCTACCGGACCCACACATCTGCAGTCTGCTCTTCCGCCATTATTTTAAATGTGTGCTCTGTGGTGTTGCTCTTGCAATAGACCTGCAATGAATTAACCAGGAATTCACTAGATACATTGAGAAACGAAAAATCAACAGCAAAGATACATCATGAGTGAGATCAATCTTCAGTGTGTCAATATATAGATATCAGTTGGTTCCATCTGTATTTAAAGCCAAACTTGGCTGTGCCCTCTGCTGAATTGAAAAAAACAGAATCCTGGGGTCAACAAAGGAAAATTACCCTCTGAGTGCAACAGGCGTTTATGTATGTTTATACCTCCTCCAAGGGTCCCTTCTTTAAAATGTATTCGGTTAAAAATTAAGTGACTCTGCAAAATTAAGTGTGTGTTCTCCTATTAACATGAGGCTGTGGTTCCATGTAAATGAATGCATCCTAATTCCTGTATGCACGCTCATGAACCAAAGCTGTTTGCAAAAAGGGACCTTGTGGATACGGGAAGTATGTGCCATCTCTGAACTTGCCAGCCGAGTGGACATGTTATGAGAATATCACTGTAAGAATACCTTGTGATATAATATTGCGTACTAAACATAATTTACAAATATATATATTTCTCTATATATGTGTGTGTGTGTGTGTGTATATATATATATATATATAAATCAATATTTCTGTATAAAATACTCTTACAACTGCTGAGTGTATATAGGTGAACTGAATTCCAAGGGATCGCTGCAGGCTGTGTTTCCTGGTCCCGATCGCTGCACAGACAGCGAGTAGTGTCTTCTTGTGTTGTGGCACTTGACGGAGGTTCTGAAGGACCCTATAATAGATAATGCGGTGTTTGATTGGTCCAGTCTCATCAAAGCCTGGATAGCCCGCAATGGGCCAGTGGTCACCCACACCAAAATACAGAGTGGGGGAGGAACTATTGCTCTTTTTATATATTGCACAGGAGCCTGGCTCTCTTGGAATTTGATAATTGAAAGTCATACATTATGACAGTATTTTGCAGCTCCATCCTAGGGTACCTTTCTCGTTTATTTTTTTGCAAAAATCTTCAGATCATGATTTTGTGTGCAGAGGTTATGTTTTGTCACTGTGGGTACAACTCGCCTACACATAGGAAGGGTTTGCAAAACGAGCACAATGGTGATTTATTGTATTTTCGATGCTGGCACTGCAGTATTTCAAACAGGGCTCCCATGATTCACTGAGAGGAGACAAGGGTAAGTTTCAACTTCAATTTAGCTCTCTCAAAAGCAGATATGGTGCAGTGATTTCCAGGGGCCCCAGCACATTGAAAATGTATTTTTCTGAACAGAAGTATTCTTGTGTCACCATTTTTGTTGTTATGCATTGGTGGTTGTTAGGGGTGATATATAGAATTGATTAGGAATTTGGTTATATTTTGTTCAGAATTAATGTTGCCTCGGTGTTTAGGTTAAAGAATGTTGTTGAAATGTATTCAAATGGAATGTAAAACGTTTCATTATTGGAACTGAGTTGCATTTATTTACTTTGTGACTATTTTAGATATTTTAGTTTGGTTTGACATGGTTTCCTATGAGGTTTTGTTTTCGGGCCCTACCACCGTTGTTTTCAGTGGGGGATAGGGGGGTTGCAGTGTTGGTGGTTGGCTGTGCGTGGTGCTGGACTTCTTGCTGCTCCTTTTTGACAGTAGTAACTTTAAACTTGTAAATTCGGCTCATGTAAGTCTACACTTTTGAGTAAATTTACACTCAGAAATATTGAAGAACACAAAGTAGTATAGCTGCTCAAAGGTGAAAGAGTAAACTTACACGTGTGGGTTTTCTTTTGAAATGTTCAAATGATCTGCACACTTGGGTTCACATGTTTAAGCAATTTCTCCTGGACATAGAACTAAGTAATGTGGTTACTTTCTTCAATTTTACTTCCTTCGATTGAATGATGTCTTAAAAAACCTCCTTCCATTATACTCATGCATGCATGAAAAAGTCACCTTGACTTAAAAATAGTTTTCTCTCCCTTCCTTCCACAGACCCTCTCCTTACCTTCCATCTTCTGCCTGCCTCCTTTTTCTGAATATATCATACACTGAATCACATGCCTGTCTGCCTTTGATATCTATTAATGTATTTCTATAAATGACTTGCACCTCATTTCACAGATAATAACCTATCTTCCTTTAAATCATATTCCTGTAGCCTAACAACAATTATTCACTGCTAGTGTCTCTCTTCATCCCAGGAAGTATTTGTATGAACTCCTTTAGTTCCCACTAATGATCTTACACAACCCCTATTCATGTACCACAAAGAAACTGGAATACATCCTTCAATGGATCACCTGGACAGTTTGACTAATCCCAATAACCCACAACAGCCACTGGATTAAAGACTAACCTTTGGTTCTGGAGAAGCTACTTGCTGTAAAGTGTTTCAAGGGGTAGTAAACACTTTGTAAATGCAATTATTATATAATACAATACACTAGATGTTGCTCTAAGCCCTTGCTGTATGGAAGTTCTGGCCCTGCTCAGAAAGGCAAAGGGCAAAGTTCACCTTGGAGGAAAGAGTTTCCGGGTCTAACACCGAGGGAGTGAGCTACCTTCACTACACCTATGGAGAGGTTTACGTTGAGGACAGTATATGGTTTGAGGTAGGGTTATCAGATGATTCAGGTCCTATCTTACCCCCTCGCCCCCCCCCTCAAGCTCACATCGTGTGATGCTGCCTTATGTCGCTGGAAAGACACAGCACTCAGCTTTTTTATTTTATTTCAGACTCAGTAAATTCTTTTGCCGCTGGTTAGCATAGATTGCAATAACTGTCCCAAATGAACAGATTGTATAAATGTGTAAGTGAAAAGTTAAGGACTGGAACCCTGAAGCAGACAGAGGAACGTTCACGTAACAGGTACAGGTCGGAGTTACTTTCCTGCAGCCGATAATCATTGGTTTAGCATCACTGTGCATCATGTGAAGTGTTATCACCGCCTTCTTTGTAGCCTGTGTCATTTTAGTGTTTTCCACTATGTCAATGTTGTGCCATTCGGTGCAATGACTGTATTGGGGGGTTGCACTGTTTCGTCTATGTCTGTAAAATAATTTTGCATTAGATACCTTTTTACAATCAATATATGAATTTTCAAAGTATGATTTGCAAATGTTCTGTGGTTTATGTTTTTTTTTATGTTAGTCTACCAATCCAGAATCTTACGCTTCATATACCCGGCATGCTCCTCTCTTACGTGCTGTACTGCACGTGTGGTGTGTACACTTAAAGGGTATATCACCTCTGCTTTTAGGTGAACCTCAGCCACATTGCCATAACCTTTGCAGCCCTCGTGTACCACCTTTTATGCATTGTCTTTGTCTTAAGCTATGTCTCTTGTACTAAATGTTTAATATACACAAAATAATATCGTTTCGTAAAGTAAAAGTTTATACTGTGTGGTAAATGAACCTATTGCCCCTCATCGGTGTCAACATAACGTGTTATCTATTTATATACCTTTCTATTTATTTAGGCCTTTGTGCTGGGACAATTGTAGTGTCTCACAGCCACTTCATAGGGCTGCAGACGTGAAGAAAGAGGTGGCGCCATGTAACCTGGCTAGAGTTTATCTTACATTTGTTTACGTAAATGTTAAGTCTAGAGTATTGACATTACATGTCATCTCAATCACTGCACGAGGACAGTGAAATCTCAGTCATTAAGTCACTTAGAAAGAGCTATAAAAAGATCCCACTTGCTAGGATTTTAATCTGTGGCTCTCACAGTTCCTTGGGTCGTACCTGTAGATTCCTGGAAGGTGTGGGCGTGCCCCTAAGCAGCCAATGACATCAGGCACAGGCTTTCTCTCAGTTGCGTGTCCAGACTGCACCCTCAGGAGATAGGCAGGGACAGCGTGGGATTCATGTATGTGATACTGAATAACGAGCTGTTCCTTCACCTCACCGCTCACGCGTCAGAGCCCCTACTTAGAGCTGCAGTCTGGTTCCCCTGGTGCGACGATTGTGCACTTTGGGAAACGACCTGTGAAATGGCAGCTGGACCGCTCCAAAGTCCATTCGTCCTAAGGGACTCAGTGACTCCACAAATTCAGGGCAGTGTCTTATGCCGAGTGTCTCTGTTCCAGGAGAGTGGCTGCCCTTTCTGGGTGTCTGTTCGAACCCAGAGTGATTCCTATTTTAGGTGTCTGCAAAGATCCCGGTCACTCCCTTCTGCGGAGGGTCTCTTTGTTCCGGGAGACTGTGTCCTTTTTGAGTGTCCTTCTGGGTGTCTGCACAGACCCAGGACACTCTCCCTTCCCTCCTGCGTGTGTCAGTGGACACGGGGTGCTCCCACGCCAGTGTGTGTGTGTGTGTCTGTGGTGCTCTCGGCGAAGAGGGCAGGGTATGCACCGACATAGGCGAGCGGAGTCTTTTGATCGAAGTCCGCGCCCCAGGGGAATGACGGGAAAACGAGCAGCACGTGCGCTAATTGCTCCAGATCGCTAAGGAAAAAGGCTAACGACATTAGGTGCTAATTACTCAAGTGCACTCTCCATAGTGGCCCTTCAACACTGATCATGTTTAAAAATATTTGAATTAATTCTTTTATTGGCTGAATCTGAATATATATATTTTTAATATGGGGCACCCCATTTAAAAATAAAACAACTACAAAAACCATAATAACTGGCAGTGCGTAAAATAAAACCCAACATCTGTCATCCAATACAATCTGCTCAACAAACTTGTTCAATCCTTTATGAAAACAGTCGATTCTGTAGATCTATGGGTTTTCTTTTAAAGTGAGAAGTTTGTCAACATTAGTCCCTCTCTTCAACACATGAACAGTCTCCATTACCATGTTTGAAAATTCACTGTAGGGAAGATTCATTTCCCCAAAAAAGTTCATCTGGAGGTGCGTTAGCAACACTGTGTCATATTCACGACTGATGCTGGAATTGTCTGCCTGTGACCTCCTGTGTGTATTTGCCAATATAGTTAATCTTATATAGATAGGGCCTTTATACAGCATATAAAGTTGTTACCCTCACAACCTGTGAGGCCTATAAGGTGCCACTTGGAAATTCAATATTCAAGTGCTTTGCATTTATTAGCAGTAGTGCATGCGGTTATATGACATAATATTGTCATGTGACAAAATATATTGTTGCAAAATTACCGAGGACCAACATATCGAGAAGGGAAGGGTACGTGTAGTATACATTTACTTACCCATGGAATCTACCTTCACAGTATTTTTGTACTGGATATTTCTGGAAAGATATTTCTGTCACTCAATATTTTTCTTTCAATATTTTGTCCACACACGGCAGGACGCACAATGACTCTGATGGACATTGATAGTGTCTATGGCCCATAATTCAGTGGTCGGTCACTTTTGGTCATTTCTTTGAATGCCATGACCAAATGGTCCCATGGATTCCTTGCGTTTCTGAACGCAAGAACAGATTCCACCAATTTGTAGTCAGTAAATGGCATTTTTCAAGAAATATCTTGTTCATCAGTATACTGTGTGAAACAAATACAAAGCCACAGACCCAATGTGTGTTTGAATATCGTTCTTTTAAAGAAAGTATTCCTTTTGTAACACCAAGCACGTTTTGAGTAATATTGCAGACAGTCTTTCAGGATAGCCCTTCTTAAGTTATTTACTCTACAAAACCTATTAATCTATGCTTCTTCATTTAAGTATTTTTATTGGCTGAATGGTGCCATGGTTCCAAAAGGTGACCCTATAGTAAACTGTCCGGTAGTTTAGAAGATGATGGATATTGGAAAGCAGTAAGGTGTTATGCTCAGAAGGTTTGCTGAAGATCGTCAAGTAAAGAGCGCCCTGATTTTCAACGATGCCCGAGATGAAGAAAACGAATGCTCAGGGCTGGAGTGGCCGTAGCGGGCATATGGCATTTCACGACAGGCTGGAAGGGTGGGGGCCACTTTTGGAGCGCTAGGGGCCGGTCTTGCAGCAGTGCTGCAATAGCGGCCTCCAGTAACAAAAGCAGTGTTTTACAAAAAAAAATGTTGTTCAGTGCAATCTGTGCACAGTCATTCATGAAATGTGCATGGAGCTTGTGATATCTAGGCCTTAAGTCAAGCGTTATAAATCACTTTGAATAGCCTCATCCTGTGGGATGTTGGTGTGGAGACTGTATATTTCAAAATCAAAAATCCTAAGTGCACAAAAGGAACTCATCCCTTTGACTCATGATTTTACTAACAAATTATTTATTATTATTCTTATTATTTTTATTATTTAAGCTTATAAAGCGCGCAGCTACCCCCAACGGAGGTGTCCCGGCGCTAGCGGATACAGATGAAGGTGAGGGGAAGCTAAAAATGTCGAATCACTGTGTACTAAGGGAGGCTGAAGAGCCAAGTCTTCAAAGCCTTCCGAAAGATAAGTTCCGACTTAGCTTTCCTAATGTGGTCCAGCATGGAGTTCCACAAGGTTGCGGTTTTAACGGAAAAGGACCGTCCTCCTATTCTGGATTTAGAAAACCGGGGGATAATAAGGCGCTCAAGGTGGTTGGATCTAAGGGTCCTTGACTGATAATATCTGCGGACTCTCTTCATGAGATATTGAGGGCCAATATCGTTGAGTGCTCTGTAGGCCAGGGTCAGTGCTTTAAACTCGGTTCTTCTCTTGACGGGCAGCCAGTGAAGGCTGAGCAGATGAGGGGAGATATGGTGCCTTAGCGGGATGTTTCTAATAAGCCTGGCCGCCGCGTTTTGCACCGTTTGCAGTTTTCTGAACAGGTATGCTGGCAGCCCCAGGTACAAACTGTTCGCATAGTCGAGCTGTGACGTAATCACCGCATGGACTATGGTTTTTCTGCAGTCCATCGGCAGGAAGTGAAGGAATCTCCGAAGGGCCTTCATCTTCCAAAAGCAGGACGAGGAGACATGGCTAATCTGTGTCTTGCATGACAAAGTAGTGTCCAGTTTGAAGCCGAGGTTTCTGGCGGATGAAACAGGGAGGGGAGGGGATTGAGTTCTGCGGGCCACCAAAGGTCGGATAAAGGAGGGAGGGCTTATTGAAGAAAAGTACCTCCGTTTTTTCTGTGTTCAACTTTAGGCAGTTAGCAGTCATCCATATGGAGATATCCATAAGACATTGCCTAAAGTTTGAGAATGCCGCCTCAGAGTGATCTTGGAAAGAAAACACGAGCTGCGTGTCATCCGCATATGAGACAACATCGACCCCGTGTTGCTTTATCAATGAGGGGAGCGAGATAGACATTAAAAAGGGTCGGGCTGAGGGCCGAACCCTGAGGTACTCCACAGATCAGAGGGCGAGAGTTGGAGGTGTACGGGTGTAGCCGGATTCTCTGGGCGCGGCCTTCTAAGAAGGATCTGAACCAAGCTAGGGTGGTCCCCATGACTCCCAACTGTCTGAGCCTGTCTAAGAGGATCTTATGTGAAACCGTGTCGAATGCCGCCGACAGGTCCAATAGCACCAGCATTGCACAATTCCCCTTATCCATTGTCTCCCGGATAGTTTCTGCCACTTCGAGTAATGCTGTCTCAGTGCTATATCCTGCTCTGAATCCCAACTGAGAGTCATGAAGTAGTTTATTGGTTTCAAGAAACATGGATAATTGTTTCTGCACTACTTTTTCAAGGATCTTAGCAGGAGCTGGTAGAAGGGAGATAGGTCTAAAATGTTTTAATATTGCAGGATCTGCATTTTCCTTCTTGAGAATCGGTTGAACAACAGCAATTTTCCAGCTAGATGGATAAATGCCAGTTTCCAACGAGGTGTTCCAGAGCTGATTTAGGGCAGGGTTAAGCAGTGGTGCTAAAATTTTATAAAGCCTGGCCGGACAGGGGTCCAGTGGGGACCCGGATTTAGTTATTTCCAACTGCTTAAGGGACGTACCCAAGTCAAGAGGGCTGAATTCAGACCATGTTTTTGTTGGAAAGATGAAGGACCGTGATGTATTTGATAGTTCCGTCTCAGGAAATGCTGCGTAGATGTCTTGGATCTTCTCCTGGAAGAAGACCGAGAGATCCTCACAGAGTTTGGCAGAGGGGACAATATTACTTTTCATTGTCTCAGGTTTAAGGAATCCTTGAATGATTTTAAAGACTTCCTTAATGGAATTGTCGGCTGACTTTATTTGATTAGTAATATGGTTCTTAATAGTATTACGTTTTAATTTGTGGAATTGCTTTATTGCCTTTCTGTACATATTTTTTGCTTCAGGATCATAAGCTTGACGCCAGACCCGCTCAAGTTTCTTGCAGTGGCTTTTTTCTAATCGTAATTCTGGTGTGAACCAGGGGGCAGAAGGTTTGATTCTGAACTGCTTCATTATTTTCGTGGGAGCTATTTGGTCCAGGGCTGAACTGACCCAGTGGTTAAAAGTTGCGGTATCGCTGTTTGGGTCTCCGGTCAATATCAAAGGGGTGTTTGTTAATATCGGGCCTAGTGATTCAGGGTTAACTTTCTTCCAATCTCTTCTGGCTTCGTGTTCGGGCTTCCTAGAGTTATGATTCATAGGGATGGTTAGGTGAAAAGGAATAACACTGTGGTCTGACCATGTGAGGGGAATTGGATCTTCAGTTGTTAGAGTAGGGATATTGGTGAAAATGAGGTCCAAAGTGTGGCCAGCCACGTGTGTGGGCTTGTGGACCAGTTGTTTAAGGCAAATCATTACACAACCAAAGCAGAGATGTTGGACTCCTATTTAAAACATAGGAAAACCACCAGCACAAACCCATTTTCAACAATGCCCTCTGAGATTAGGCTAACTCAGCCTCTGCATTCCTTTAAACAACTATCACAAAGGGAATTTATGGATCTGGTCAAAGCCAGCAGGCTAGTCGGCTTCCATTCTGACCCTTGTCCACCACAAATCTTCGGGAGCATTCTTCTAATTACCGCTGCTGCCACACCAGTAAGAATAATGATCAATAATTATTTAACTAAAAGAATCTTTCTAGAAGACTTTAAAAAGCCATACATGCCCATTATTGAAGAAAACAAACCTGGACGCGCATGACCCAACCAACTACAGATTGATTACAAATGGACCTTTCATGGGCAAACTGATAGAAAGCAGCATTCACCCAGATTCACAATTCATTCAAGATAAATCTATGCTTTCCGATTGCCACACAGGATTCTATCCAGGAAGAGGCACAGAATCTGCCTTCTTCACCATCTGGGATGATCTTAAAAACACAGTAGGCCAGAACAGGGCCACTGCACTACTTCTCTTGGACCTCTCACCTGCCTTTGACACAGTTGACCATGACACTCTGGGGCATATGTACAAGGAGTTAACACCCTTGACGCTATGTCTGCTTTTTTGTCGCCATATTTACAATTTGCCGCTAACTCCAGTTAGCGAAATTTATCCAGTGTAAATGTGAATTTTCAACAGCACCACTTTTGTTAGCGTGACTTACCGAAAATTAGATGCAAGGTAGGCGTTCCCGCGTAAAAACTCCCGCAAAACACACAACGCGATATTTACAAGGATTTCCTTGTGTGTCGCAAAAAAAAACCTGCCGCTAAGTCCAATTAGTGGCAGTTTTTTAACGTCAAAACTTATCTGGTCTTAAAAATGGTGCAAACACACCTGTATGTAAGGAAGACAATCCCAGTTCATCCTTGGCAACCTCTACGACACCATGGAGCTTCTGCTACTGCAACACAGAGCCTCAAGAAGACCACCACAGAGGCAGCGCCACCGAAGGGAGCGGATTTACCACCACGGGATCACCCATATACACATCCAGAGGAGGTCATAACCCATTACAGGCTAGACAGGAGCTCCATTCTCCACCTCCTCAACCAGATTGTGCCAAGGCTGCAGGCCACACCCCAGCACAGCACAAACATCCCTCCACAGACAAAGCTATTTCCTGTGCTGCATATGCTAGCATCAGGGACTTTTCAACTTTCTCTCAGGCATCCTTCTCTAGGTTCCTACTCACTGTCCTGAATGCCATCATCAGCCTGACACCGCAGTATCTCCACTTCCCCAACAATGCGCAAGAACAACTCACCAACAAGCAAGGCTTTTATGCCATTGCTGGATTTATGCATGTGTTGGGGCAATGGATTGCAGCTCTTGCAGAAACTGCCCACTTACAAAGAAACAGGAAGCACACCTACTCCATGATTGTTCAGGCAATAGTTGATCATCTTGGTGTGTTCCTGAATGTCGTGGCCAAGTACCCTGGCAGTGTCCATGATTCTTTTATGTTCCGCCAATCTGTCATCAACCAACGGTTCTAGAATGGCACCAATGGAAATGGACTGCTTGTTGGTAAGTACAACTTGAACACACCACACACCTCAAGCCACTCAATCATGTAGGTCAACAATTAGTAATTGCACATGGAGGAAATAGCATTGTGCATATATTGTTTCTGGGTCAACTGTAATACACAATACACATTTCATATAATGTCAAAGTACAACATATATGTAAATAGTCCCACCAAGGGAGTAGGCTGGAAATTGACTTACAACCCACTTTGTCACTCAAGAAATACATATCTTTCAAAAGTCATAAAGTTCCCACACTTCCCATTCAAGTGCCTGTGGTGTTAGCTCCCCTTAGTCCAATGCCTAACAATGATGGATATTGCAGCTGTACATTTCAAGTAATGTGCTAAAAGTGCACATTCAGCAGTGACATTTGCTTACTGCATACCTTATCTAATTTAACTATGGGTGTCCTAACAACATTTGACTCATTTCCTCCAATCCCATGTGCATCATAAACTTTTTCAAGTCATGCCTCACTTTGATCCATTCCCTCAACATTCTGTCCACCTTCTAGCTTTCTGCATTCCTCATTGTCCACGTTCCAATTTTCTTAAGCTGCCTCACAATTTATCATTAAATAATTTACAAAGAGGTCTTGGACACAGTACCGCACCTATTACTACAGTGGGAATCTATTTTGTGTGGTGCAAAGATCAAGAGAAATAAGACCTCATAATTTCTCAATAGTGAATAAGATTCACATAAACAATTTTCCAGAAAATGATCAGCACACACTAATTAATTAAATCAGGTCTACAAGAAAAAATATATTATTAGACATATGCGATGGAATTTTAAAAGATCCTTTATTCTTTATTCTTTAAGTCTTCATAAGGTAGCCAATGCGTTTCGTCCTTTTATAGGACTTCTTCAGGGCTGCAAAACACAGATAACATATATACAATTTAAAATCATGATTCAATGTATAAACTTCATTAAAATCATTACAACCTATTTATATACAATCTCTTTTGTATTATATTTACATATTTACAAACCATCACATATTCAAAAGGTGAGAATTTATTATAACAGTGAAAAGTACATACTGTAAAGCCACGCCATCGACACTTATATAGACCCAATGTCGTTTCCCTATTGGGCCAACATTATACATTTAAGCTATTGATAAACATACTGCCCACAATATTCAGATATGACATATCTGGCAGCCCAAGCAAGGCTTTAAACGCAAGAAGAGAAGAGAAACAGAGAGAACAATGTAAAATATAAGGGGAGATCTTTATTCACAATCCAAGGAGCATGCATATATTCAGGTAATAATTACCTCAAGCTAGTATTGTCCATATGTGCTGGTAGTTGTGCTCCAAAATTTAAGGGCAAAGATTCTTGTGCTAAAGATGATTAGATAACTAGGCATTAGTATACCCGAGAAGTTTTAATAAACTATCAACTTGGCATTTTATATAGTCTAGATTATAATAACTAATTAGCATACCTGTATCAAAGGTAGAGCATTTCAAATGGTCATTCCAGGTACTAGTATTTATGCTTCAAAATTTGAAGGGCAAAAAGTCTCATTCCAAAATTAATTAAATAACCAAGCATTAGTATACCTATACGATTTTAATAAACTACTTTCTTTAAATCTTGTATAGTCTTGATTATAGTAGCTAATTGACATACCTGCATCAAAAATTAAACATTTTTAATGGTCCGGTCATTCCAAGGTAAATATTTTCAAATCAAATTTTTCAGGCCAAAGTCAGCCTCCGCATCTACAGCGACATAATATACAATCAAATTCAGAAATGTATATGACAGAGCTCATGAATCCAGATACACAAAAACTATTTAAAAACAATGTGGATTTACTCATGTCCCTAACCGGACAAGATTGTAATCGATCCAGTTATTGTTAACCGGTCTCACGTATCCACACATAATCTCTAACATCCTTGTCCATGTAGAGCAACAATTATTAATTGATTCTTATTCTTCAGCCCAGTCTTTTTTTTAAATAGAATAGACAGAATTTTAGCTAGTTGGTGCGCTTAGAATACGTAATTCATGCGCAAATTTCATACCATACTCAACCTGTGTAATGATATATGACACCAATGCGAGTCTTACCTAGAATTTTTTGAGTATAGTGCAGCTATCTAATAAACCAACTATACTCATAATACATGTTGTTTTTGCAAAATTCTTCGTTTTGAGCAAACCATATATTTTTTAAAGATAAATGGCCATATATTTTTGGCGTGCGTGCTAGCCAGAAACAAATCCCTTTTGTTAATAACAATACTGGTGTCCCTGGCTTCACTACGGGTTGCACCTCATTAGAGTGTCCTTAATACTACATATATTTCAATATCAGTTCGTTCTTGAGCAGCACCATAAGTCTATAAATAATACTAATTCATATCTTTGGCCATTCCGACCATAGGCGTTTGCCAATAAATTACAACTTTTCACTCAATCAATATTAGACATTCTTATATTTCTTGGTACACCCTTAGACTGTAACTATTCTTGCTTGACTCTCAAAATCATGCTATAACAATCAAGATCCCTAGATTTCAAGGGCCCATTTATATCATAGAATCACCTCCAGTACAACTTAATTATACATGCTAGACTCACCTATTTAGATGTGGTCAAAGCGACAAGCCGCCCTCCTCCGACTCTTCTCTGTCGATGGTATCAAACAGAGACTCCTTCACTTCCTGGTTTTTAAACTTTACTGCGTCCTCCGCACATGCGCATTGTGTAAAGACCAACAACTTGTATGGCGGCCTTCTTAAATGAGAGTACTTGTAATCGAGTTTTACCCAACACGTTGTAAATAATGCATCTGCCTATGCGGTTATTGTCCTTAATTCAAAATCATGGAAAAGTAACATAAATGTTACTCTTCAATGTTCCATTATATTTCAATATGTTATTCATCAAATTTAACGCTGTAAATTGGCCCTCACGCATGCGTAATGCAATGGAAACCCACTACTTGCATAGCGGCCATCTTTGACTGGGATGTTTTTCAGTCGAGTCATTTCTTATAAAACTATGTTGCTCTAAATAATTTCTTTAATTGGTACATGGCACAATCCTGCTGATATAACTCATTTTTATTGAGTCGTGTGGTAATAAACTCAATTAAAACGAGTCTGCATAGTGTATTATTTCGTGGACTACACTTGCATCAAAAAATATGAACTTTATTATCGGCCATGTTACTATTTAATGTTCCATTATCTTTCAATATGTTATTCATAAAATTTAACGCTGTAAGCTGGTCCTCACGCATGCGCAATGCAATGGAGACCCACTACTTGCATGGCAGCCATCTTTAACTAGGGTGTCTTTCATTCAAGCAATTTCTAATAAAACTAAGTTGCTCTAAATAATTTCTTTAACCGGTGCACAGCACAATCCTGCTGATATGACTCTATTTTATTGCTTTTTGTGCTAATAAACTGGTATTAGAATGAAATATGTAATCACTATGTTCGAGCGTTGTAATCCATGTGAAAATACTGATCCAACATGGCTGATAAGAAATTTTACTTTTTTCAACGCCAGTGTAGTCCATGAAATAATACACTATGCAGATTTGCTCTATAATAGAGTTTATTAGCACAAAAAGCAATAAAATAGAATCATATCAGCAGGATTGTGCTGTGCACCGGTTAAAGAAATTATTTAGAGCAACTTAGTTTTATTAGAAAAGACTTGAATGAAAGACCCCCTAGTTAAAGATGGCCGCCATGCAAGTAGTGGGTCTCCACTGCATTGCACATGCGTGAGGACCAGCTTACAGCGTTACATTTTATGAATAACATATTGAAAGATAATGAAACATTGAATAGTAACATGGCCGATAATAAAGTTCATATTTTTCGATCCAACTCCTATCACAAGTAAAGGGACAGGTATAACGTGTGTCTAAAACAATTAGGGCCACATTTACCAGTGCATACTGCAAACATAAGCTCACTTTCAGCACTGTTTTGATGTAAAACTCACACTCTCCCAATTTGAAAGTGACATTAAGCAACATAACGTGACATAATGTTCAATCAATGTTAGGCACATGCACATGCTCCACTTAGCATGAAAGGGGGATGCAAAGGGTGTTGCAGTGGCTCTTACACTGCAACATACTTTGCGTGATGATGCTGAAGCAGATGTAGTTATAGCACTCTATACCCAAATATGTAAGGGATCTGAAAAGTAGTTATGAGAATGCTGATGCAATGCAAAATACATAGCATTCAACTTTCAGTATGCTAAAAAAATGGTGAATGCATGTTGCTGTGCACATTGACACATCATTATAAGAGTTACCTTTGTTAGGGGCAAGCTATGAGGAAAAGTCGGAGTCAGGTGTTGTGTAACATTCATTCACATAGTGTTTTATCTTGTCTTAATACAGAGGGATGAGACATGTGTATCAAAGATATATGGGGCTGCCATGTGTATGCCATTGTGGTGGTGTCCAACCATCAGGGCAGTCCATGTACCGGCACATGCGTGCCATCTACAAATGGTGAATGGCCTCCATTTTTTATTTTAGTTTTTGCATGAAGGGACCCCTTTCAGCACAATATTATGATGAAAGTAGATTTTCCACATCCATTTGTGCTGCATGAGGCACATATGTAAATATATGTAAATCACAAAGAAACATTACATGTCAACTGTTCTTGGTTTTCTATTGTTAAATTGACGGAGTTGTCAAAGTCCACACAGCCCCAGACGTATCATTCTGGACAAGCCTCAAAAGTTCTGCAAGTTGTGCTGGACTGTCCTAATCCACACCTATGTCACAACCAGTTACTGTATTGGAGTGGTGTGGCACGGATACAATGGGCCAGGTGGCGTTAAGCACCGTTGACTGCCTTTGCACAAACCAGTGAAAATGTTCACATTATTACCTCCACCTAAGCAAATACTCCAATGAGAATCTGTAGCCAACATTTGCAGTGTATCCATTAATATAAATCTTCAATACAAGTAGTGAATGGTTGTTGTACAAGTTTGTGTGTGTGTCAACCCCATTACAGTGGTACACACCTTACAGCCTGTCTTATGTAACTGCCTTATATATAGACACAAATACAACCTATGGTAATCAGTATGACTACCACTAATGCACGCATTGCCTATTAAACATCATTATATATGGCTCTGCATTAATGTGTGGAAGGAGTGCATGTTGACAGTTCAGATACCAAAACATATCAGATAAGAGAAAGTCACAGACACAACACAGGTCACATGCCATAGCCATATGGTGTTGTTAGGCATGCAATTGCATGACAAATGATATATTTGCTGATCACCTAGCAGCAATTGTTTTGCTGCTTTTCACGGAAGCGTTAATTTTTCCATTGCCGCTACAATAAACACTTCCAAAATACTTATGTTTAGAAAGGAAAATTTCAGTTTAAACAATAACTCACAAAAAGGGCAGCAAACGGACAGGAAGTGATGTCAGCATGCATGCTGTTTCCTGGATTTGTGCTGTACACTTTCACTTTTACTCACACTGTTAGTGTCTTTTGAGGTGTTTGATTGTGTTTGAAGCTGTGAGGTGACTCTGTGTGGAAAAGGTGTACTTGTGGTCTGTAGTGTGCTGTCCCAACTGTCCCTGTCCAATCCAGTATCTCTTTTTTGTCGTGTCTTTGCATTTTGAGTCTAGTTCTGTCAGGTGATTGTCTACTGGGTATTTAGGTAGTATCTTGTAAGTTTATGTTCATTTAGGAGGGGCTTTCTTTTAATACATAGGTTAGTATATTTTAATAGGTTGTTGGGTGAAGGTAGGGAGGGGAGGATGTCGGAGGGAGCATTTGGGGCTAAACTCCGGCTGATTAAATTTTACCTCCTCAAAATGGTTGAGAATTGAGGACAGGTCCTGCAGGGATATGATGTGATGGTCTGGAAATTGTGGTGGGAGCACATTCGCCACCATATGCTGAGGATCTTTGGTCTGGACAGGTCTGTCCACCTGCTTAAACATCGGTGGCAAGACTGCGTTCACCGGGAGGGAGACCTTTTAGACAACCTTGGGATCACCGTTGGCAGGCAAGGTGGTAACTCCATTTCAAATATTGTCTGGTTTCACACTGTGCGTTTAAGGTAAACAACTGTTTTCAATGTCAATAGGTCATTTTTGAAACAAGCATTTCATAGAGCATTTGAGCCAATTTTTGCAGACTACCATATACGCAGGCACTCTTTCACCATTGTGCAAGGGTGGCTGTGTTGCAGGGAAATATTGTTAATGAGCAGGTAGGTGTCTCCTTGCATATTAGCAACATGTAAGGTTGCATTGTAACTTTTATGTCTGCAGCTACACATCACACACATAGGTAGTGTACTCCATCACGTAGTGATGAATTGTGATGTGCATGAAGGGGCACCTTCCTGCACATAAAAAAGTTTCACTAAGCAATATTATGTGAATATGTGTGCTGCATATTTAAGTATGTCTATGTTGAGCACATGACATGTAGCATGTTAATGTTTGATCTTGTAGGTCCCTCATTACACCTCCTACTTGAAGTTATTTGAACTGAGTTTGGCACAGTTTTGATATTCATGTTTTGGGTCACAATATATTGTACATAGTGTTTCTATACCCAGAAATGTACCTATTGCCTGCCCCTTTGCTGTAATATAATGCAGTGTTAAGGACCATATTAACAAGGTGGCATAAGCCACCCTATTTTGTATAGCATCACATTTTAATTTGTTGCCATGAGGCATCACCAGCAGAGCGAACCAAAAACACTATCAGCGTTGACTATATGGCAATTGTTAACATACATCCAAGTATGGGAGGGCAAGTCTCAGAGTCCGATGTGCTTGTGAGATGGATCAATACAAGACCTTGCATTATCTGACATACAAGATACGTAGGTTAGGTGTTTTCTGACACTTAGCTGTTAATAGGTGGTTAATCAAAGTTTGATGTGACTGCCACTCCCAAATTGTAGTGGCAAGAGAAGCAACTATTGTTTCTATATTGTCTCGTACTACACAATCCTGCATTGAGCATGTCACTCACTTCAAACCCCTTCATCTTTGAATAATGTACCTACACATTATACAAATAAGTAGCTTTTCTCTGAAGATGATCAATTGACAAGCCATTTTATATGTGCTACATGATGACTGATCAATACTCCTATTTCTTGTGTTCCAGCTGGATAACCATTATACACCCAAGGAGACATAGATGCCTTTCAGGACCCCCACACCACTGGAAAAGTGCCTTAGTCCATGTATGTTGGTTCTGCTAATGAGTGTTTGTGATGAGTGGTCTGGTATGTTGTTGATCTCATTCTGGGTGTGCATGACATGAATATCAGCTCTCCCATGATGAGGCAGAATCATGAGAAGATGTAGGGGCATATTTACAATGAGGTGACGGAGCGCAGCGTTAGCCTTGTAGGCTTAACACCATGCTCTGCCACATCTGAAACGCAGGGCTGCAGAGTATTTACGACAATACGGTACAGCCCTGCAATCCCACTTGTGCTGGTGCAAATTACAGCTGACTAGTGCCAAAGCAGGCACCCTTGCACAATAGTGCAATAGTGTCTTTGTTGCAGGGGAAGATTCATTATATGCAGGAAGGCGCCTCTTCCTGAACCTAAACAATCTGAAATAGCAATTTCTAATTATGCACAGCGCAGCACACATAGAAACAGTAAATACGAGGTGGAATGAAGCATTTATCCTCGTTTTGCCAGGGTAAGATTAGGCTTTCCCTGGTTATACATTTTGCAATGCCACATATTTATGCCACCCTAGTAAATATGGAACACCAACAAAAACAACGAATGTTGTGGCAGAACGCCCACTGCAACATCCATTTCCCCCACCTTTCACATTAAGTATAGCGTGAAAGGGTGCCTTGCTCACAAGGTGGCGTTAAGCCACGTTGAGTGGCTTAATGGCACATTGTGAATTAGGCAAAGGGCAAATCTCCACAGTGACGCCTAGGGGCTTATACATATGCCACATAGTTGCATTGAGCTGCTGTCAAATATGGTGCACAGCATTCCAACCTTTTCTGAACATGGGTATGGTCTGTTTGTGCAATGCTACCGGGCACACCTGCATTGTAACAAACACATGTGTCATCATAAGCTGCCTATCACCAACAGAAGCACTCTTGCACTATGGTGCAATAGTGCCTGCATTGGTGCTTGGCAGCAAAATATGTCACTGGGAATTTGAGGAAAATGCAGGTGCGCCCATTAATATAGCACATTCCTTGCTTCCATTCTTTTTCTACATGTTGTAGCAGATTGTTAACACATTTCATAATACACTGCGCTACACCATTCGTCTAAGAGGAAGTCACTATATATGTTTGAATACTTATCAAGACTACCATGGTACCCATTGGGTCCATCCTTCAACATGGTTATTGATGCTGTGGCCTGATGGTGCAGCTACAGACTTTAATACTGTGTGAAGGTGATGCACCATGTAGCTGAAATGGGCGTAGTGTTGTGAAGCCAACAGCAACTTCTTGAACATCTCCATAAGGAAATGTGCATCTTTGGCAGAGTAGCATGTGCACTTGGCAGCATTAGTACACGTTGTGTGGCTAGAGATGATATACTATACATGGTGTAGGCTTTTCTGACAGTGGGAGTATGGTAATCTTGTGAAGTTCCTGCAGCACTTTCACCTTGTCCATATGTGTTAAATGTACATATGATATCTGCCTCTGCATCTGTGTTTCACAGTCTACATACAGGCAACAATATGTTACAGGGATGTTGGTGATGTGTATGACTGGGCAGGGAATCCATGTACACCCAGGCATGATAAGTCAGTCACTGAGGATCAAACCATTGCAGCTACACTTGTCTGTGACACCTATTCATACAATGAGCCTGTCTCATACACAAGATGGGATGTTGTACATAATATTGTTGGATGAGTGGTGTAACCCAGACGTACACCTGGCTGGAAATGAAGATACACGTTTTCAACATTGTGATGTGGCCCACCGCACTTCTCACCATTGTTCCCTGTCTTACTTCCAATGTGCTCAGTTTTTGTATTATTGTGATACAACTAGCTTCTTTGTGACATACAAGTACTCACATGCTTCAAGGACATGTATTCAGCATAAAGCCTGAATATGTAGATGTGGAGACATATCCGACTATGTAGTGCATAGAAATTGACAGATGGGTAACTGTTGTATATGAGTAACACGTTGGTGCTTAGTAGTATGTCCCTACTACAACCAGTTCTTCCTATGATTATGTGTGAATGTCATACCTGGGTCTGCAATGGGCCCGTAACTCACTCTCCGTGCGTACATTCCCCTGGTATACTCTGTCTGAGTTTTTTTCAACATCACATTTTTACTTTCATGATGTTGTATGACTCAGCCATTGCTATGTGCTTTAATAAACATTGACATGAGGGTATCAATTCCATTTTGTGAGTTGAGAATTGCTTCACATGTGATGTGCTCCATCAAGCTTCATATTGGAAACAGTTTATGTGAATGTTACCTGCCTGTTGTGCCAAACTTGACTATTGGCTATACTTGTTAGCCCTTGTTATTTGTCATGTCTCTTAATTCTTTTTATGTGTGTACTTTATTACAGACAACATGTCTACTGAGGCCACCAAGGTCCTCAAACAAAGGAAGGAGAAGTACCAGCACATACGCAAAGTTGCCAAGGGCTACCGTGCCATGAGAAGAGGGCAGCAGGACTCGGGAAGGCATTCCCCCAGGGTGCCCCAAAAGCTACTGGATCTAGTGGTGTAGGATCTGCTACTTGCGGCCACCATGGTAGGTGTCCCTTCCTGCACACAAATCAATCATTCACCACAATGCAGGCACCCTTGCACAATGGTGCAAGAGTGCCTGCATTGGAAGTAGGCAGCTACATTTAGCACCAGTGCAGGGTGAAACACAGGACTGAGCTGTATTGTACATATGGCACAGCCCTGCATTTCATAAGTGGTGGAGCGATGCATTAAAGTAAGAAGGCTAATGCCGCCCTCCTTCACTTTTTTTGTAAATATGCCCCAGAGTTTAGAAGAAACATGACTGGTCAGTTGTCATTGTATGTATGCATGTGTGCTTGATTACAATGCCCTTACACCACAGTTATGTGACTTCCAATGTATTTGTAAATGATACCAACAGCTTAAGAGACATGTGAATGTACCCCTGAGTACCTGTGTAGCTAGCATTTGATCTGCACACAGTGTGGGTGGGCACTGAGACATAGGTAGATGGACGGAAACAACATTACTCACCCCCCCATGTCCCTGGTTGTTCCTCTAAGTCATCAAGCTCCTCTTGTGGTGCTGGACTACCACTTCCGGTCTCCAGTGCTGCCTGTTGATTGCTGGCCATTTTCTGCTTAGTCTTGCACTTGGCATTATGCCAGCGCTTTTTACAGTCGGTGACTGTACTCTTGACTTCTGCTACAGAGTTCACCTTGCTGACAAAGGACTGCCAAATGGCATTTTTAGTCCCCAGTGACACCTTGGAGCTGACGAAGAGCTGGTGTTGATTCTCCATCACCTCCGCAATCAGGATCTCATTTTCCTCCTGACTGAATCTGGTTTTCCTCTTCCTCTTCCCCTGGGACTCTGGCTGGTCAACCTAGCTGTTGGGGCGTTAGGGGTTTGTTGTCTGGTGCTGAACTGGGTCCAGGCTGCTCCATTTTGCTTTCAGGATTTTTCATTTTTTTTGGTTTGCGGTGTATTTGTATGTTTTTTTCCTGCTAGACGCAAAAAAGGGACGTCCGGCTGACTAATTTTGAGTATTCTTGCCGCTAATTGGCCATGGCGCTAGAGTTCGCAGCATTTTTCACCGCCGCTAGCTGATCCTAATACCATGTAACGAAGTATTGTATATATGTTGCAAACATGGCAATGGGTTTTGGCGATAGACAGTGGTAAAAAAATTGCCGCTAAGTAGCGTCAAAACTGCTTAGCTGCAATTCTTGTAAATATACCCCCTAGTCTCACTGGGACTGGGCATAAGACTTTCGTTGTAAACTGCTTGTTGGTGATGTCTATGAGTTGGATCTATTTTCTCAACAGGGAAAGGTTTGAGACCTAAACTGTTTTTACAGTCGATCGGGTAGCTCTAATATTGATAAAAAATGATAGAGGGTGGCCATTCACCTCATCTTCTATGTATGGGCCATTCAGGTCTACCTAGAATTGCAACAAGCACGCAATCCAGTGTCCCTGGCCCTGTAGAGACCCATCTAGTCCTAGGTGTCAGCTGAAGTTAAAGTCCTTCAGTCCATCTTTGCAGGGCATCAGGTGGCTTTTACTCCATCTGGGCATCCTTTTGCCATCATTGCTCCAAGGTCAAGTGTCTTCTCATCTGTCTCTCCCTTGTGCAGGGGATTTTAAGTGGGGGTGGAAAGTTCTAGAAGCCAGCAATCCTTGGCCAAGCCTAGGAAAGCCACATTATTACTCCTCTTCAGCCCCAACCCTCCCTTATGGCATTCTGGGACAAACCAACAGTGCACCTTCAAGGTGTCTGTGGAAAAAGCTCCACTGAGAACCTCATCTCTGCCCCATGATGACACAGCTGCTTGATCCCTTCCTACCAAAACTTCAAAGGCGAGCCCCTCTTTTGTTTGCTCCAGAGGTCTGGCCCTCCTCCTTTGTTCCAGTGGGCCTGGGATATCTTAGCCCATGTGCATTGTGACAACCTAATTATCATATGCAGATTTCCTCCCCACCTCTTCCTTCCCCATTAACTGGTTCAAGCACTGTTAATTACTCCATTGTGTGTGGAGGATTTTGATCCCTCTGTTGGATGAGCAGATTAATTAACTTGGCCCAGTAAGGGGGGGGGGGGCGTGGGGACAAATGGATGGAATCTAATTCTGAGCTGAGCTATGCCAGGGAAATATGACAAATATTAAAGTGTAATAAGGGGTATGTGTTGGTGTGTAAATTCAAAATTAGGTGCCGGTTTATATCGTGATTGGTACCTTGTTTTACCCTGTAGGCCTAAGTGAAGTGAAACTGTAATTTAGGGCAGATTATAATGTGTACGAACCACAGTCCTTCAGTAAGCTCTGCAGACCTACACTATGAATGCCGACTTATATCATAAGGCCTACCACAGGCCAGTACCAATCCCTGAAGAGTACGTTCTGCTACAGGCTACCTGTGCGCTGGTACCATGCTGTGTAAGGTGGCAATCTCACATGCGCAGCCCGCACACACTTGTGCAAATCCAACCAAAATTCTCTTACTCTAGCTGTACAGTAACAACCGTAACTGTTAACTTAAAAGGTGGACATTGGGGGTTAGCACCCTCTGTTAACTTACTGTGAATTTACAATGAGTATGGCTCAGGTAGTAAGACTCACAATAAAAGTCCAAAAATCAGATAGTCAAAAGTGAAAAATCTTGAGGGACTACATGGGGGTAACTCATTTGCTACACTGGCCAGTGTTAGTGACAGCCAGCTTACTTATATGTAATGGTTTACCATCCTGCTCATAGTGATCAAACTTCGTTGGACATGTTTAGTCTGATGCAAACAATGTGTTTGATCTATCACTAGTTCTGCTGGTAATACCACTGAATTTGTTATTACCAAAAGTAGAGGTGGATACTGATGGAGCAGGGTAAATAAAAATAATTTGTACCCCCTCTTTGGAAAATTAATGAGTTTTAATGAATAAACGATACTAATTGTTTGATGGAGCATGAGTTAATCAACAATTGCACCTTTAGTAAACACTACATAAAGGGTAACCGCAATTTGTGCAAAATCTAATTTATTTACAATTGTAAAGTTGATTGACACTAATATTGTGATTTGCGTACTAATTAGAGTAAAATCGCATGATTTATGCTATATGGTAGAATTGTATTGTGGCAAAGAATGCGGATGGTAAGTAAAATGGCTTTAATTGTTGCTTCTGCTAGGTAACACCTAACATGGGTCTTTAGAATGGCGGGTGGTAAACAGAAAGGCTTATTTTCTTTGTTTTAATTTTGATTGTGTTTGTTCTTATGATAGTTCGTTCGGGCCTGTTAGGCTATGCTGCGAAAATGGCTGCCGAGACAGATGAGGTCACGTGATAAGTTAAAGATGGCCTCTAAGCGGAAGAAATAAAGGAGCTGAACCACGTGGGTACGGCCCGTGCACGGAGTGAGAGATGTCAAGGTCGCATTGACCTGCCATAAGGAGGGTGCCAAGAAAGACTCAGCGTGTATTCGTGGGAATGAATAAGAAAAGTACATGAGCAACAAAGGACTAACCAAATTGTGACCATCGGGATTGCAACAAAATGAATGGACAAATTGGACTGCTTTTACCCAAAGGTCATGAGAAACCGTTGTACTCTTAACTATCCCCGAAACCAGTTTGAACAAGGAAGGCGATGCAGTGATTATCACCACCCCTCAAATGGACCAATTAGCGTGATTCCTGCCCCTAAGTATTGCAACTTTTTGTGTAGTAAGCTAGAAGTAGGGTATAAAAGGGACTGCTCTTATGTGGGAGGGGCTGCTTCTATAGGTTACTTCTTAGGGTTGCCTTTTAGCTGCGCTGCCGTGGCCGCTGCTATTGATGCTACTGCCGCCGTTGGTATTTCTTGCCATACCAATTTTCCTATTTTTCCATTTTTCCACCACAATATAACTAAAGGACTTTGTCATTTTTGGACTTCGAACTTGACTGGGGAAGGAACGAGACCGTTGCGGGAAATCTGTACGGGAGGTCCGGTCGAGGAGGCCATTAGCGGGACAGTCAGTCAGTTTGGGAGTCTATTCTGTGATCTACGGTTTATCTTCTTTTTGGTGAAACATTCCTATCTGCATCTAAATGGGTAATGCATAAGTTTTAAATTCATTATTAGAACTTTTTATATAAATGTTATTAATGTATTACAGTGATTAATAAATTAAGAATCTCACCCGTGCAAATGAAAATTTAGATAAAATTTCATTCTAATTAACAATGAGTCTGTGGTTCTTTAGTTCATTAATAAGTTTAAAGTTTAACAGGTTTTACAGTGATTGAGCTGGTCTTAATCACCATCAACTTATTCTACTAGTTGGTCCATTGACCAAAGAGCGGAATACCTTGATGTTTGGAACCGACAGGATCAAAGGCTAATGTATATGATGTCTGAGGCTTTATTCTGTTTAATTTAACAAAGTATCCCGTTCCTCCAGCAACACATTTCTCCTTGGTGTGTAATCCAGTGAATGGATGAATGGATGATATGCGGTGTTATGGGCCCCACCGTCATATTGGTTTAATAGATTGTGAATGATTTACCTGGATTCGTGTCCTGAGGAGAAATTTATATTAGCCGCGCTGGATCAATATGTTTTCACATGTGAGCCATTTTTGGAACTCCAAATATAATAGAACTGACATCAGAGCTTCAGAGTTTTGGAAAGAAAAAAACACTGATTCCATATCATATGAAGCACTATCTTGCTCCTCTAATCATGTTAATGGACATTTAGGAATTTGAAGCCTCCAATGGGATTTATGTACCATTTATATGAACTTAATTATGGCTAACCAGACTTAATATCTGTCAGAGTAACCCGGTCCTTGGCCTGTCAGCAGGTAAACACTAGGGGCCTCATTTACAAAAAATGACGCATTGCTTTGCAAAAGTAGCGAGGCGTCAGAAATACTTGTGCTGCGGTAAGTCACTTTCAAATGCCATGGATGCACCGGATTTATGGTACGACACACCATGACGTAGGCCACAAGGTGTGCCAAAAGAAAGACACCTATGTGGGCTAGATGTCATAAGGAAAGCAGATGCATGGGCAGCAAAAGTGACACAAGACTGGTTTGCGGCATGTAAAGTGACTAACCACCTATGCACCAGTTTTTAGTGTATGAAGCATCAGAAAACATACAGAAAATGGTGCATCGAGTCAAAATAAAATAAAACATCTCACTCATGGCGGTCATGGAGCTGGGAGCAGAGAACAGCAGCCAGGGCAACAATCCCAGCACCAGCCACGATGTCCAGAAGACTCCCAGGGGAAGAGGAGCCAATTTCAGTGAGTAAGAGAATGACATCTTGATCACAGAGTTGACAAACCACAAACACCAGCTCTTTGTCACCTCCAAATTGCCATTAGGGAAGAAAAAAGCCATCTGGCAGTCTGTAGTGACCAAGATCAACAATGTGGGACAAGCAAAGAGGACAGTCACCTACTGCAAAAATTCCTGGCACGACTTTAACCCTAGGATGAAGGAGAATCTGGCCAATAACCTGAAGGCAGCCATGCAGACCAGAGGAGGAGGACCCATGCCCCAGGAGGAGTTGGATGCCTTGGTGGGTGGCAGCTGTCACCCCAGCGGAGCTGGTGGCAGGAATTCATGGACCGGACAGTGCTGGCTTTGAGAACCAGCACTGTCAACAAGGGGAATATGGACAAAAAGGCCATGGTATGCAGCGCAGCAAGCTATGTCCCTGCGCTCTACTGGGCTGTGTGTAAGGGGAAGGGTAGCAATCTCACTCATATACTGTTCAACCTCGCCTAAATGTAAGTTACACTACCCAGTCACATATAGCACTGCTCAGTTCAGCTTTGACAATTTTGTTGTTTCTATGTGTAATGTGCTGCACCAGTCCAGGTTCACATTTGTATACTGTGGCTTGCAGCGGAATGTAGAACATCAGTCTCCAGAGCTACAAGCCCCACAATACAAAGCACAAAACATGTATTGGAACAACACACCAAGCATGAATACTTCAACGCTGCCCAACCTGACTGTGACAATGCAGGTCACCTTGCACCATGAGGCGAGTGTGTCTTACTTGGGCCCATGCATGCAAATCAGGACTGTAAAGCTATGGAACTATGGAATGGAATGCCTTTTTTCAAGGAAAGACCATTCATGTGAGAGGGTGCACAGGTGTGGGGCATGTGAAATATTGACACATAGGAACATGTCATGAGCAGTGTGAATAGTCACTAGCATTAAACTATATTTCATGCTGCTGTCCTGGAGTGAAGGGTGAGAGCACACAGGTGTCACCTGCCATTGTAGGAACCACCTGAACTCCTGCCATGTTCTATGTCATACTGGGGGTGGGGATGAATGCAAGTGTTGTACACCAGAGCACCATGTTTTTGTAGGGATTCTGCTCAGGAACAGAACTGTGCTTGGGACCATAGAACATTACATGTAGGGACTGAGTCACCACACCACCTCAGTACCTCTAAACCCGAGTCCGACTAACTATAGGGCCTCACTTGCCCTCCTAACCTTACCAGAGAAACAAGTGAATTTCACCCCAGAACACCACACTATCGACCCTCTCAGGGATCGTGGTAACAGGACACACCCTTTCGCTCTCTCACTCGTACTCATCCACAATTAAATACAGCGCGAAGGAAGTTTAGAATATTTATTCAAACTATTGTGTCCTAAAATGCAGTATTCATCCCACAACTGGAAAACAAATGCATATAAAAAAAATTTTTAGCATGGCTAATGAACCATATACTATAAAACGCCTGTCATGGTATAAGACAGATTACCCTAAAAAAAAACTCCCCTCCTTCTACTGCAGCTAAATTATTACATTTCAAAGATCTCTGGGATTAGCGGCAGACCCCGTACCTTAGCATACACAGATGGACACTCTACATCTCATCTGCCGTAGTGATCTTGTCTCAGAACTCTCGCTCCATGTGTGTTTTTTTTACTCCCTTGTACTCAGTTATATGACAAGATGTGTGCTCATAAACAGCAGCTGCTTTCTTGTGTTATGTCTAGGTGCTAGGGCCTGACCGGAGAGAATAACAAGGGGTAATGTTGTTTGATGTTCAGACTAAATCCCAGGAAAAGAACAAAATGTGAAAATATATACAGGTTCCATGTGAAAGTATAGTGTGGCACAAAGCAAGTATGTTTAAATAGTAATGTGTGATTATGAAAAGGTGGCCTACAATGTACACAATTAGGCTAACATAGGGAAAACTACAATGGGCAGTGCAGGAAACACGACACCCTCTCTTTGGTCAGGATAATAGCACTAAAGAGAGCGCTAAATATAATAAATGTAATCAAAAGGTAAATTTACTCAAAGCATAGTTTAAAATAGGAGGTTACTGTAAGTGAATAGAAGAAAATGTCAGTTTAGAAAAATAGTCAAATTAGAGTGCTTTGGAGGAATCCATTACATCACTCGCCTTCTCAAAGACTAGAGACTCCATAAAGGAGTCTGAGTCCCCACATGATGACTGGTCAGCTCCCCAAGTCACGAGTACCAAAGAACAGACATGATCTCTGGTCTCAGCCGATGCTGAGACAGTTACCGGTCAACCTGCATCTGTGTTAGCAAAGCCTGTATCCAGTGAGCCATGTGACGATGCACAAGTTTCCTCGTAGGCTAGTGGCTCAAACTTCCTATTGTGAAGAAGTCACAAACCTACGACACTGTTCTGAAAATGGGTTGCTAAGTGACTCATTAGCAGTCCAATGTCCAAGGTAGTGGGTGTCTGCGAAGCCAGGCAAATGTCCAGTGCCCATTTGAAGGGGCACCAGATAAAGTGGAACATGGGTTTCATGCAGGTAAACTAGGCAGGTCAAAATGATAGGGACCAGTCAAGATCCAGGTCCTGTAGTAGAAGCATTCCAAAGATCTGAAGCATATGCTCACGGTAGTGTTGGAGTGTTGCTAGCTCCAGAGTGCCCAAAAAGAGCATCCATTGCAGAGAAGCATGCTGAAGCATGGCCGAAGGCGCGCCAAAGGCAAGCCCGTCTGCACCCGTCCGTGACCCGACCGCGACCAGCGCCAGGGACCCTGGATCTCTGACTTCCCACTGCTACGACTCAGCGGCCCTCCTCGCACTCAACCCTGGAAGGAACAACAACTGCCAGCTGTCCATGCCGAGCACCACCCATGGACAGTTCTCCTGCCATCACTGCTGCCAGGGCTTCACCACTGGTCACTCCCCCATGCCGAACACCAACACTTCTGAAGCCCTGAGGTGCATCCTCCTCAACATGCACTCCCTGCACAGACATGCAGTAGAAATCTGGGACCTCCTTGACACCCTCTCACCAGACGTCGCCTTCTTCACAGAAACTTGGACCAACTCCACCTCCGCCCCGACATCGCCATCGCCATTCCAGACGGATACAAGATCCAGAGCAAGGACTGCCCCAACCGCCCAGGAGGAGGACTAGCCATCGCACACAAGAGCTCCCTCCGACTCACGACCTCCAGCTAAAGCGACAGCCCACCCACCACTGAACACCTCCATTTTCAGATCCAGACCAGCCCCAGAACCACCCTAAGAGGCACCCTCGCCAACAGACCTCCCGGTCCTCGAACTGCGTTCACCACCTCCATCGCCGACCTCATCGCACCCCACGCCATCGCCTCCATGGACTACACACTCATCAGAGACCTCAACTTCCACCTCGACAACCTCAGCGACCCCAACTCCACCACCTTCCTGGACAACCTCGCCATCCTCAGACTGAAACAACTCATCACCACCCCCACCCACAAGGCAGGGCACACCCTCGACCCCATCTTTGCAGGAGGTAACAACATCCACTTCAGCCACACCACGCAACCCCCATGGATAGACCACCACTGTGTACACTTCCCCGTCGACAAACCCACAGCACCCAAACCAACACCCCCCTATGAAGAAACTGGAGCAAGATCACCGAGGAGCAGCTCAACTCCGCCCTCAGCCGCAACGCCCCCACCACCTCGACCGACGCCAACCTCGCAGCCAAGGAACTCCACAGATGGATCTCCAACTGCGCAGGCGAGCTCGCACCCCTACGTATCCCCAACAGACAGTGCCCCAGGAAGGCCACCTTGTTCACCGCCGACCTCCAAGACTCCAGGCACACCTGAAGATGTCTCGAGAAGAACTGGAGAAATAGCAAATCCCCGGAAGACCGGACCACCTACAAGAACGCCATGACAGAATACCACCAACGCATTAGAGCCACCAAAAGGACCTTCATCCAGAACAAGATCCTTGCCAACTCCAGAAACTCCAAGGAACTTTTTAGTGTCATCCAGGAATTCACCAAACCTCCCAGCGAAACCACAGACATCACCACCTCCCAGGACCTCTGCAACAAGCTCAGCTCCTACTTCCATCTGAAGATCAAGGGCCTCTACGACAACTTCAATGACCAGACACCTGACTCCCAAACCACTCCATCCTCCAGCAACGCCAGCCAGCCCACCATCTCCTCCTGGACCCCAGTCACCACCGAAGACACTGCATCGACTATGAAAGGCATCCACTCAGGAGCCCCCACGGACCCCTGCCCCCGCACATGTTTTACAGAGCCACCACGGCCATCGCTCCGGAACTACGACGCACCATCAACGCCACCTTCGAAACCGGCATCTTTCCCAATGAAATGCTCAGAAGTCAGACCCCTACTCAAGAATCCATCAGCAGATCCCACGGACCTCAAGAACTACCAACCCATCTCCCTCCTCCCCTTCATGGCCAAAGTCACCGAGAAGACTGTCAACGTCCAGCTAACAAAATTTATCGAAGAGAACTCCATCCTCAACCCCTCTCAATCCTGATTCCGCAGCAACCACAGCATGGAGACCGCTCTACTCGCCCCCACAGACGACAACCGCACCCTCCTCGACCAAGGACACACCGCAGCCCTGATCCTTCTCGACATCTCTGTAGCCTTCTACACCGTCTTCCACTGCACACTCACTACCAGACTCCATGAAGCCGGCATTCAGGGATTCGCCCTCGACTGGCTCCGCTCCTTCCTCACCAGCAGAACCCAAAGAATCAGACTCCCACCCTTCCTCTTTGAACCCACGGAAATCAACTGCGGAGTACCCAGCCCCACGCTCTTCAACATCTATATGGCCCCCCTCGCCGCCAACGTAAGACAGCATGGACTCAGCATAATATCCTACGCCGACGACACCCAGCTCATCCTCTCCCTCACCAAAGACCCCATCAACACCAGACTCAACTTCCAAGAAGGAATGAAAGACGTCTCATCCTGGATGGACAGCAGCTGCCTGAAGCTCAACTCGGAGAAGACAGAGGTCCTGGTCCTCAGACCATCCCACTCTGCATGGGACAACTGCTGGTGACCCACCGCCCTCGGCAACCCCCCACCCCCACGGACCTCGCCCGAAGCCTAGGCATCGTACTCGACTCCTCCCTCTCCATGACCCGACAGGTCAACGCCGTCACCTCCACCTGCTTCAACACCCTCCGCATCCTCTGAAAGACCTTCAAATAGATCCCCACCGATTCAAGAAAGACCGTCACCCACGCACTCATAACCAGCAGACTGGACTACGGAAACGCCCTCTACACCAGGATCAACAAGTCTTTGCTCTGCAAACTCCAGACCATACAGAACACCGCAGTCAGACTCGTCCTTGGCATCCCTCGACACGAACTCATCACCCAGCACCTGCGTAACCTCCACTGGCTCCCTGTCGAGAAACGAGCAACCTTCAAGATACTCACCCACGCCTACAAATGCCCCCACAACACCGGACCCCAATATCTCAATGACAGAATCTCGTTCCACATACCCAAGAGGAACCTCCGATCTACCGACCTCGCGCTCGCCAACACCCCACATATCCGCAGAGCAAGAATGGGTGGAAGAACTTTCTCCTACATCGCGGCCAAGACTTGGAATGAGCTTCCGATCAACATCAGGCGCGCCCCCACCCTGCACAACTTCAGGAAGACCCTCAAGACCTGGAGCTGCTCCCCCTCCCCCAGCACCTTGAAACCCTCACGGGTGAGTAGTGCGCTTACAATTTCCCTGATTGATTGATTGATCACAGGACCAGGATCAGAATGCTGCAAATGAGGAACAATAGCAATGGGAAACCTCCGAATACACTAGAACAAATGGAGTGGTTAAAAGCTGGTATTACTTCAAAGATGGTTTGAAAAGAACTAACGAGACCAGAGCCCACAACCTTAAAAAAGTGGGCCAGACCAGCTGCTTTAGAAGCATACAAAATTTGATGCACTAATTCTCCGAATTGCAGGGGATGATTTGTATTTAACAATGACTGTTTTTCACTAGACGTTCTAGCCACTTGCAATTTGAAGGTCTCGCAAGCAGATGTACTAGCCACTTCTTGTTGAAACAATAATGCTTTGAGTCTCCTTAACTTGTTAAAATCTTCCTTCAAAATTAGAATGGAAGGTCACAATGAGCTAACTACATCCCATGCGGAGGGGAAAGAAGACATTGTAGTAACAAGTGACTAACTGGGAAACTGACAAAATATAGGGGACTCCAGCCCGCATTCCACAACAGTCTTGATCACTAAGCATGAGATAACTCGAATTTGAGAGTACTGTAATAAAAGGGAGATTTGGTAGAACTGGAATCCCTTTAAAAAACAAGCCAAATTAGGCGCTGAAGTATTACTGGGGCTGTGAATTTTAACATGTTTATAAACAAGTGAATGTCCGACAGTAGAGTCACATTCTTCTCCAGTAATAAAAACTTCCTTATAAGAACATTCACAATGATATGTAAAGGGAAGTGACCATAACTTATGAATGAAGCTGCTTCCAAGCGGTTCATATATACCGATAGAGATATGTTTCACGCACGCTGTAAATGGAAATGTCAAGATAGGCAACGAAATAGCACCATGTATTAACCGCACTGTCAAAGTCGTTTCAGCTATGGTGAAGGGAAGTTGATCCAATTTTCTAAATGACGCATTGTGTAAGTCGCAACTTTCATGGAAACCAGTTGCTGTTTATGAGTTAAATAAGCCAGGAACAAATCGCTGCAATTCAAGTAATTCCATGGAATGTGCCCGTTTTTGAGTATTTGAAGAGTACAGCTAAATTGAATAATAGATCTAAGCTGACTTTGCCCATGATAAAGCATTGACATATTACTCTGCACAATACCAATAGCGGACAATACAATGTTAAGTTGTAAATACGAGATGACAACATATTAATAGTATTATCAACAACAGATAGCACTTTCTTCAAATGATTTTGGTCATTTGTCTTAAACGTGCAGGACCTTGCATTTGGGACAATTTCCAAACTTCATTATAAGTAGCATATATACATCTTTTAGAACATGGGGATTTGATCCCTAAAAGAAAATCTGATAAATTCATGTCTTCAAACAGGAGAGAAAGATGTTGTTTCATTGCAGACAGTGTTGAATGTTCCAACTATTGTTGAAATAACTTCCCCACTGAATAGGTGGTAACAATACCAGAAAGTGTTGACTGTGAGTATCAGGGATCAGGTCTGCTGGATTTAAACCCTGGCATGGAATTAAGAAAACGGGCATGACAACCAATTGTGTCTACCGGCCACAATACCCACCTACCAGGACCTAAAAATGAGGAATTAAATGTGCTATTCTGCACCATACTATTTAATTGGAGTTCAATATAGTTCAAAGCAAACACAAGGAGATGAAGGACGGACCGCTGAAACTTTTCAGACATTCAGCCCCAGTCACAGATCTGGTTTGAATCCATCATCTTTGTTTAGCTAACTTCGCCACCCCAGTTCAGACCCAGCCATATGGAAATCAGTCTTGACCCTGCTCCTCATGGGAACAGTCCAACCCGAACTGCCAAGCCAGCTCTTCCCTGGACTGGAAACAAGCATCCTGGGACCCGTTTCGGGGTAACACCCCTCATGAGTCAGGCTAGCTTGAATCCAGGACTGCTTTAAGTCATGGTTCATTCTTTCCACAACAGAATTTCTCTCTGGCCTATATGGTGAAGAAAAATGCACTTGTACACCCACAAACTTCATTGACTCACAGTACGCTTTAGAAGCAAAAGTCGGACCTGCAAGTCTTTAATAACAGTTTGAGCATCAGCCGAGTGCTGTGGCCAAACCTAGAGGAATCTAGAGCAAGAATCAACTGCAACCAAAATAAATTTGAACGCAGTATCTATAATCAGTGGACCATAGTGATTCAAGAAAATAAAGCCCAAAGGTTTGTTGGAAGTAAAGAGGTGTGTCTGTGGGGGCCAAGACACAGTAGAACTTTTGATCTACTGACATATCTTACAACAGAGAACATACTTTCTAGTTTGCTGGTATAAACCCTGCCACCAATAACGACGCTGTAAGAGCGAAATAGTGACGGTCACTCCTGTGTAAGTGGAAGCTACACCTTCATTTGCTGCTATAATCAGATCGTGTCTGCTGTCTGCATTGGGTCTCACATGATCGCCAACACCTGGAATAGTGACAAAAGGGACATTCTGGTCATTCAAATGATAAGAATATTTATATGGAAAGCCCTTTGGTGAAGGGGTGCCATTCTTGAAAGCATTCACAGCAGCATGTTACAACTGCAATTTTAGCTGTGGCTACTGAAGATTTGGCTGCTTCATCAGCCAGAGAATTCCCTACAGCGTGTGATCTATCCATTGATGGCTCAATGTATGTATAACAGGAGTTTGTGGTATAGTATCCTTAAGATCTGCCACTTTAACACAAAGCAGTTTGATCTTGATTGTTCTACCCTTGGAATCACGAAACTCATTTTGTTGCCTAAAATGTAAATTATCATTGAAAGATTGTGTGCAATAAAATGAACCGTGTACAACAAGTGTAGGGAATATAGGATTCGTATTTTCAAGTGCAAGAAGCAAAGCCTTCAGTTCAGCCAAATATGCAGTACAGTCTCCTAGAGACTGTGTGCGATTAATTTGGGAGTGAAAAATGCCACCCAGCATAGTACCAATAACGATGGTGCATGCAGCAGAATACTACTGCTTAGAACCTATAGCAGGTTATGTGGAACCGTCACTATACATAATATATTTATATTGATAAAGAGGCAGAACTGAAGAAGGTAAAGGATTAACATGCTCGTATTTCAAAAATGCTTGAGTTTGCAAGGAAGAATCAAAGACAATGTCTACATCTACGGCTAATAAGGACATAGTCCATTGTATCCACAGAGGATGGAGGGCTTTTGCATTAGGAAGACTAGCTTTTGTGTTAGCCTCTTATAATGGCACAGGAGAAACAACAATAATGCGTTTACCTTGAGCAAGTGACAGTTCTCTAAGGATGGCCATCTGCACAGCAGTCAGTATTTTTTCAGTAAAAGCAAAACACATTTCTACAGGTGAATATAAATGCAATTTATATGCTACTGCAGGTGAATATAAATGCAATTTATATGCTATAAGTAATGTTTCACCTTCATTAAAGGTGACATGTGTAAATCCAATTGCACCCAACAAAACGCGGATGACCAAATTTGTGGTATTGACATGTGTATGGAAGTAAGTCAGATTGTAAAGATCACAGGCAGTGTGTTTTGGTGTCCAAGAGGAGGTGGGAAAATCTGGGCGTCATAAGGCATAGAGTGGTTTAATACACTGTGCATCATCTGGTATGTATGTTCTGGCAAAATTAAAAAATCATAGTAGGAATTGTAATTTTGTAAGTGTACCCGGAGGCTGCCATCGCGCACACTTCTCCAAAAAGTGAGGGGCAAGACTTTTTCCTTCATTTGTAAGTTTATATCCCAAGAAAATGACACTCAAAAGAGCTGTATTTGATTATTTGAAGTTAAACCAAGATCTGCAAATTGCAGTATTATGCGATCGACTCTCGCAAGATGGGTTTTAATTCATTGTCCGTCAGATAGATATCATCTACGTAAGATGAGCATCAGCGTCAGTTTCCTGAAGAACCAACACAATTCAAGAAGCAAAAACACCAGGGCTGTTTTAAAGCCCATAAGAAGTTGAGCGTATCGCATCTGAAAGCCTAAGGTACTAAAGGAAGACCAGTCTCAGCTCTCAGGAGCCAACTTGTGACAAAAAAACTATTGGAAATGTCCAGAGTGGTTTTATATTTTTGACGGACTACATTATTAACAAGTGCTGTACTATGGGTTTTTTGTACCGCAAACATGCATGTATGACTATTTAAAGATCAATAATCTAAGACAATGCAATATGAATGACCTGGTTTCAAGACTGGAAAAAGGATTATTCATTTGAGATACACATGGTTCAAATACTCCTCGAACTTTAGCTGGGAAAGAATATCTTTAACAGGTGCCTTTGCATCTCATTTAATAGGATATTGTGGTTGTACCTGAGGTGTGAATCGTATAGGAATAACGTAATAAGGGGAATCTTTATCCCCGCCAGTATGATTACGATAAAGTGCAGGGGCCAAAGTAAGGGCCCATTCAGATGCAAAAGTGTGCTTAACCTCGTCTGGGACAACGTGTAAGAACGAAAGAAGCATGATATCCTTGCCCTGGGGACATGCAAGAACAAAAGGTGGGGTCCAATCGACATCTGCCAAGAGGATGTCATAAGATGCAGTTTAGTTGTCCAAGAATAGTGCTTCAATGGTGTGTTTAACATAACCTCCAACTTGAATATCTAAGTGATATAGTCTGTCTGTAGAGGCTACATGGGTATCTGCGGTTCCAATCATAATAAAGGTTTCAGTTGCTTTGGTTACCAGAAATTGGTGGACAGTCCGGCGTACTATGGGGACTTTTGCCGTGCTGTCGAGGAGAGTCACCACCCCACTCCTGTTCAGGAGGAGGGTCTCATCATTGTGGCATATTATGCAGTTAAGGTTGCAACTTTCTTTTTCTGAAAAGGGGGATTATATGGAGGAGGTCTATCTTCCTTCTTTATCTTCACGTCAGATGAGTGTTGTGTCTCTCGTTTCGGTTTCATGTACTCTTCTTGTATGCGGTCAGATTGACCTCCTATGTCATACTGCTGGTAGATGATTCCTGAAAAGTATGAGGAGAACGTGTATCAGAAGACTGATACCTGTCTTGAATCTTAATTTTAGTACAATCACAAAAATCATATCATCTTTCAGAGGATTCCTGGGGTGGAGAGCCTCCACATTATCTACTTTTTTGTTGTTGTTTAGATTTATTCCATGTTTTTTTAGGAAACTCACAGGCTGGTTTAGCATCCTTGTCAGAGCTAGGCTTGCCAAGCGGTGGTACGGAAGGCCTGGTTCCTAAACTGCTACATCCTAAAGATGTGTATACAGTAGCAATAATGACAGGCAACTTGCATTCGCAGTCGGCTACGCCTCCACGGCAAGTCGCTGGCGTATAGCCAAAGACACTGCTTCACCCTTAACATTAGAAATAATAATTTCAGAGACAATGGGAACATTGCCCACAAGTTTCATCCCCAAATCAAGAGCAGGACCTGCCCCATGTTCATTCTGCATTTGTATGAGGACATTTGGTAGAAGGTCCATAGAGGGCGTGACATGACAAAGAGTGTAGACCGTGCAAAAATAGTCCTCCAGGTGTTGCGGTCAGCTAGAGCGGGAACCAGACCAGTAGGTAAGCACATAGCTAAATTGATGTGCTTGTCTTCTGGTCCCGTAAGGGGAAACACAGCTTCAAGTTGATACATTTTTAGGGCAATCCAAAATTTCTTCATGATTCGTGGGCCATTTGCTCATAACTGAATGAACAATTACAGGACTAATAAAAGGCCCAACAGGCTGTTGGACCTGTCCTTGTAGGCTAGTTTTAGCAGGACCAGCAAGTAAACCACTTGAAATATATTTTGTAAGACGTCTATATAGAACGACAAGAACATTATATATAGCGCATGTCTGCACTGGATTCATGTTTTCCGAATCTGGATACAAGGTATAGCCCGCTAGTGCCGGCCATGCAGCCCCTTCAAAAATTAAGGGACCCATTAAAGCAGTCCCAAGAACGTGGAGTAGGGCGCCATTAAATCTAGTCTGGTGTTCGCAGATGGTAACACGAATTTCAAGAAGTGCATATGAGGTATTGTATATTCATGAAGATTATTATCATTAGGAATAAAAATATTCAAAGCAGAATTCTGCATCCGCCTCTACAACAAAAATCAAAGGAGCTCCTGCATTAGAGACTCCATGTTGTATCAAAATGCTAAGTTACTGCCGGGCAGCAGTTAACAGCAATAGCAATGGGCTGCACCATAACTAATTGATAATGGATTTAAAGCGTAGCACAATCAGGAATAAACCTTTGAATATTCAAGCTTGAAAAATCAACAGACCTAGGTAATCCCTAAAAACGGTGGCAGACTAATTCCTAACACCAAGGACGTCTCTGACAAAAGCTGCAAGGGTATTGTGGACAAGCACAAGCACTAGTAAGGGTTCCCATGAGTAAGTCCCTGACCAAAACATTGGTGGTATCATTTTGCAGGGATTCTGTTCAGGAACAGAACTATGCTTGGGACCATAGAACACCAGCAAGTAGGGACTGAGTCACCATACCACCTCAGTACCTATGAGCCCGAGTCTGACTAGGTATAGTGCCTCACTTGCCCTCCTAACCTTACCAGAGAAACAAGTGGATTAGCACCCCAGGACACAACGCTCTAGACCCTATCAAGGATCGCGGTAGCAGGCACACCCTTTGCTCTCTCATTCATACTCATCCACAAAAAAATAAACAAAAGACACAAAGGAAATTTAGAATATTTATTCAAACTATTCAGTCATAAACAGCAGCTGCGTTCTCGTGTTATGTCTAGGTGCTACTGCCTGACCAGAAAGAATAACAAGGGGCATTGTTGTTTGACCTTGTCTAGGGTGTTCAGACTAAATCCCAGGAAAAAAACAGAATGCAAAAACATGTGCAGGTTCCATGTGACAGTACAGTGAGGCACAAAGCAAGTATGTTTATATAGTAATGTCTGCAAATGAAAACGTGGCCTACAATGTGAACTATTAGGATAACATAGGGAAGACTACAATGGGCCATGCTGGAAACACATGACAATGTGTTTTGAAAGATAACATGGTGTATGGGCCCGGTGGGACCCTGGAAGTGCAGTGCATTGTAGATGGGGTTGAGCACATTGACCTGATACTGAGTCTGAATGGTGAGACATATCATAGCAAGGATGTGAGAATGGATGTGTGTACAGCAAGCTAGCCTGACCAATACACATGCACGGCTGTGTCTGACAGTATCATACTTGTGTTGCAACTGGTAAGGGATGACAGTGAAAAGCCCATTGGTGTACTACATCCTACATTTGATGTGGACCTGGGTGAAGATAATGCGCATGGCAGGAAGGAGTCTGAAGGAAACATATCTCACCATGCCACATATGCCAAAGTAGGAGGGTGCAAAATAGGAATTTGTGAAGAAATAGGATGAAGTACATTGCCAACACGTAGGGCAGGCCTCATGGATGCTTGGAGGGTGAGGTGTATGGGCCCAATTGTGTGGGAAACCTAGTGAGCTACATGTCACCAATCCCATCACTACTAGCATTCGGGGTACAGCTTGACCCATAGCCCTCAAATACAGGCTGCCATGTCAGTCAATTGGATATGGTCACACAGATTGTTCATGTTGGACTCATATGAGAGTTAATGTAGGATCTTGCTTCCATCAGGGTGTCACAGTAAGTTGTGTGCCTGACCTGGAATGAGGACTACCAAAGGAGTCATGTACACGTACAAGCCAGTGAGCCTTGGTCAAATGATCTTTAATATGATGCAGATAACTGGCTCTGGCAATTATCAAGTGGGGTGACCGTCAGTGCTAGCAATCTACCTAGTTTGACTGGGCCCATCTCCTCAGAGTTGGCACACATCGGCCACTGTCAAAAATAGAACCAACTGTGTGTGCAGTGAAATCACATGAGTATACACAAATAGGAAATCAATGATAAGTACATACCATCACACATTCTTGCAGTGTAGCAAGGTTGTTTTTTGTGTAGGGGTGTGTGGATGCATGTGAAAAATGAAAACGTACCCACATGGATTCACAATGTGTATGCAAGACAGCACAGCAATGCAGACTGCTGTAGTGTACTGTGTGAAATGAAGAATGCAGGATCCAATCAAATACATAACCAAACCCACATTACCCTCCCAGGAGCTGTGGGCACATCCAATTCATATCAGCAAATAAGCGATTTCCTGGTTTTCAAAGACATACATAAAAAGGAGGCAACACTATAACAGGTAAAAGGGTCAGGCAGCATACGTAAAAGACTATAAGGCCGGGCGACATGCTCTAAAATTATGCTTACGCAAAAGTGGAATTCAAAACCTTTTCTGATGATTACAGTAAAGTTTACAAAAAAAGAAGATGTGCAAATCAGTTTGACGTGAGAAATCATCACATGGGCAACAAGGGAGATCAGTAGTAGAATAAATACCAGCAGGGTGGGCCAACATACAAGAAATATAATTAAGGCAAAACCTTAACAGAATAAATGTGTGCCGAGGGATTGTTACAAACTCCAAATAGGAGGGTATCCCCTCAACCTGCAGTAGGCCCTCAATGTATTCCCTGATAGACGGTTTATTACGGTGTACATTTATTCTCGCATCATTAGCAATGGATAAAAAACGAGTCTTTAAAGCTTTTTTCGAGACAGATGCACATTTTCCTGGGAATTCAAATAAGCTCCCTAGATCTAGGGTATGTAGAGTGTTTTTCACATACTTTAGCCATTGAATATCCTCTGCATGTTCTAGGGATAAGCAATCCAGTATTATTTGTTGGCTAAGGGGCACAGTATCTCTGCGCCATACTGAGGGCCACAGGAGAACAGGTGCTACGTTTATCAAGTAAGTTATATAGGGCATATTTAGCTCTTGATGTAATTTGAAGTTGGAACAACTAATAGGGAGGCTCATCATTGGTTTTCAAAAGCAATCCTCTATTGTTTGTATCCCTTTTACATTAACATAGCCCCACACTCCGCACCATACATGGCTACTGCACCATTTTTTGCCCCATAAACCTGCCTTAAAATATATGGGTTTCTTGTTCCCAACTTTTTTGAGAATGAACGAATGGCATGTACTCTTTTCAAGCACGGTCCCACGATTTTCTACCATATTCGTCCAAGATGCCCTATAATCAAAGGTTACCCCTAAGTAAGAAAATAACTCTGTCTGCACCACTTTACGATTAGAAATAAAACAGGACGGAGGGTTTTTCATCTTTTGACCTGCGATTAAAACAAAAGACTTAGTTTCGTTTGTATGGAGATCCAGACTTTTCATAAAATCCACATAGGTATTTAGCAATTTCTTGAGCGACCTCCCTGTGCGTGCAATTAAAACGGCATCATCTGCATATAATAAAATTGGGATGCGCATCTTATTTATTCTAGGGACATCGGTGGCTGATTCAAGCAGTTTAGACTCCACCCCATTTGTATATAACGAAAACAGAAAAGGAGAGAGGACGCACCCTTGGCGAACTCCTCTAGTGACCGAAAACCATCTGGTGCACTCACCCTGTAGGCCATACCTTACACATGCTTCTGCTTTTGAGTACAGTTGTCTTACAAAGGTAATTATTTCCAGGTCTATCCCGATTTCCCTCATGATCCTCCATAGATGGGAGTTGGATACGCAGTCAAAGGCTGCGCTAAGATCCATGAAGGCCAGATATAAATTACCTTGCTTAGCATGGGTGTACTTCGCTATAAGCAGACTCAAGTTCAGACATTGGTCTTGCGTGCCTCTACCTTTTCTAAAACCATATTGTGTCGGGATCAGGATGTTATTTGTCAGTGCCAATGCCTCCAATCTGTTTAATGCAAAAAACAACAATTGATGGACAGACTGCAGAACAATGTCATACATTCACCCCAGTACAAAGATCTGGGCCTAAATCCATCGTTTTTTTGCTCACCATGCCACTCCAGTTTGGACCCAGCCATATGCAATTCAGTCTTGACCCTGCGCCCAATGGGAACAGTCCAGCCCGAACTGCCAGGCCAGGTCCTCCCTGGACTGGAAACAAGCATCCTAGGACCGGTTTTGGGCTTTTAGCCCTCATCAGCCAGGATAGCTTGATTCTAGTGGCATGGAGAGCACGGGACCCACGTCTGGGCATACCCGTCCCAATCGGGGTGACAAATGCAAAAACAACAATTGATGGACAGAATGCAGAACAATGTCATACATTCACCCCAGTTCAAAGATCTGGGCCTAAATCCATCATTTTTTGCTCACCATGCCATTCCAGTTTGGACCCAGCCATATGCAAATCAGTCTTGACCCTGCGCCCAATGGGAACAGTCCAGCCCGAACTGCCAGGCCAGGTCCTCCCTGGACTGGAAACAAGCATCCTAGGACCGGTTTCGGGCTTTCAGCCCTCATCAGCCAGGATAGCTTGATTCCAGTGGCATGGAGAGTACGGGACCCACGTCTGGGCATACCCGTCCCACTCGGGGTGACAAATGCAAAAACAACAATTGATGGACAGAATGCAGAACAATGTCATACATTCACCCCAGTACAAAGATCTGGGCCTAAATCCATCGTTTTTTTGCTCACCATGCCGTTCCAGTTTGGACCCAGCCATATGCAAATCAGTCTTGACCCTGCGCCCAATGAGAACAGTCCAGCCCGAACTGCCAGGCCAGGTGTTCCCTGGACTGGAAACAAGCATCCTCAGACCGGTTGTGGGCTTTCAGCCCTCATCAGCCAGGATAGCTTGATTCCAGTGGCATGGAGAGCACGGGACCCACATCTGGGCATTCCCATCCCACTCGGGGTGACAAATGCAAAAATAACAATTGATGGACAGAATGCAGAACAATGTCATACATTCACCCCAGTACAAAGATCTGGGCCTAAATCCATTGTTTTTTTGCTCACCATGCCATTCCAGTTTGGACCCAGCCATATGCAAATCAGTCTTGACCCTGCGCCCAATGGGTACAGTCCAGCCCGAACTGCCACTGGTGTGGTGAGCAAAAGAATGATGGATTTAACCCAGATCCCTGTGACTGGGGGTGAATGTTTGCATTGTCCAGCATTCCGCCCAACAATTGTTTCTTTTGCATATGTCGCCCTAAGTGGGATGGGTATGCCCAGACGTGGGTCCTGTGCTCACTACACCACTGGAATCAAGCTAGCCTGGCTGATGAAGGGTGATGTCCTGAAACCGGTCCCAGGATGCTTGTTTCCGGTCCAGGGAGGACCTGGCTTGGCAGTTCGGGCTGGACTGTTCCCACAAGGAACAGGGTCAAGACTGATTTGCATATAGCTGGGTCCAAACTGGGGTGGTGTGGTGAGCAAAAGAATGATGGATTTAACCCAGATCTCTGTGACTCGGTGTGAATGTTTGCATTGTCCAGCATTCCGTCCTTCAATTGTTTCTTTTGCATATGTCGCCCTAAGTGGGAAGGGTATGCCCAGACGTGCGTCCCATGCTCACTACACCACTGGAATCAAGCTTGCCTGGCTGATGAAGGGTGATGCCCTGAAACCGGTCCCAGGATGCTTGTTTCCGGTCCAGGGAGGACCTGGCTTGGCAGTTCGGGCTGGACTGTTCCCAAAAGGAACAGGGTCAAGACTGATTTGCATATAGCTGGGTCCAAACTGGGGTGGTGTGGTGAGCAAAAAAATGATGGATTTAACCCAGATGCCTGTGACTGGGGGTGAATGTTTGCATTGTCCAGCATTCCGTCCATCAATTGTTTCTTTTGCATATGTCGCCCTAAGTGGGACGGGAATGCCCAGACGTGGGTCCCGTGCTCACTACACCACTGGAATCAAGCTAGCCTGGCTGATGAAGGGTGATGCCCTGAAAGCGGTCCCAGGAAGCTTGTTTCAGGTCCAGGGAGGACCTGGCTTGGCAGTTCGGGCTGGACTGTTCCCACAAGGAGCAGGGTCAAGACTGATTTGCATATAGCTGTGTCCAAACTGGGGTGGTATGGTGAGCAAAAGAATGATGGATTTAACCCAGATCCCTGTGACTGGGGGTGAATGTTTGCATTGTCCAGCATTCCGTCCATCAATTGTTTCTTTTGCATATGTCGCCCTAAGAGGGAAGGGTATGTCCAGACGTGGGTCCCGTGCTCACTACACCACTGGAATCAAGCTAGCCTGGCTGATGAAGGGTGATGCCCTGAAACCGGTCCTAGGATGCTTGTTTCCGGTCCAGGGAGGACCTGGCTTGGCAGTTTGGGTTGGACTGCTCCCACAACGAACAGGGTCAAGACTGATTTGCATTTAGCTGGGTCCAAACTGGGGTGGTGTGGTGAGCAAAAGAATGATGTATTTAACCCAGATCCCTGTGACTGGGGGTGAATGTTTGCATTGTCCAGCATTCCGTCCATCAATTGTTTCTTTTGCATATGTCGCCCTAAGTGGGAAGGGTATGCCCAGACGTGGGTCCCGTGCTCACTACACCACTGGAATCAAGCTAGCCTGGCTGATGAAGGTTGATGCCCTGAAACCGGTCCCAGGATGCTTGTTTCCGGTCCAAGGAGTACCTGGCTTGGCAGTTCGGGCTGGACTGTTCCCACAAGGAACAGGGTCAAGACTGATTTGCATATAGCTGGGTCCAAACTGGTGTGGTGTGGTGAGCAAAAGAATGATGGATTTAACCCAGATCCCTGTGACTGGGGGTGAATGTTTGCATTGTCCAGCATTCCGTCCATCAACTGTTTCTTTTGCATCCAATCTGTTTAATAGCACTCTGCCCATATGTTTTGCTGTGCTGTCGAGGAGGGAAATTGGTCTATAATATCTAGGGTCTAATTTATCTCCTTTTTTGTAAATTGGTACTAAAACAGCTTTATGCCAGGAAACGGGAGGTTCCTCTTTTGCTATGGCATTAAATGTGTTAGTAAGCAAGGGTCCCCAAAGGTCAGGGCAATCTGTAAAAAAATCTATTGGTGCACCATCTATACCAGGTGCCTTATTGCTGGTGCATTGTGCCAAAGCTACACCTATCTCCTCATTATTAAAAATAAGAGTGATACTAGAAGACAAAACAGACTCCTCATCCATCGCCTCGTGACCCCTTTGCAAACCATTAAAAATTTTACTAAAATGCTCCACCCATGAGTCCTCATCCACGTGCGTGTCCAAATTAGGATCAGAATTCGATTTTAGGAATGGAGCATTAATCGTTATCCAGAAGTCCCTAGCATTATTTGTGATTGATGCTTTAAGTAATTTTCCCCAAGCTTCCTCTTTCAATATCTTTAATCTGTTCTTCTTGGCCGCATGATAACTAAGGCGGGCCTGTTTCACAAGTGAGGGATTTCTTGGCACATACTTGAGACATTGATGTAGGTGGGAAAGTGCTTTGGTGCAGTTGTAGTCAAACCATTTTGGTCCCTTGGGTTTGTGTGACTCACCACTTTTTAAAAGATTCTTCTTCGCCTCAAGCAGAATGGCTTCAAAGGCCCCAATGGTAGTCTGGGAGTGCTGGTTTGGGTTTAAACATATTGCTTTTTCATTCTTTCTGCTTGAAACTACATGTGGAATGAGAACAGCCTTTTCAATGCCCGCCCACTAAAGTGTTATCCCATTCTTTTTTGCTATAGTGGGTTTTATATGTGAAAAATTAGGGCCGTGAATACCTGGCCAGTTCATATTCCAGGTTACAGTCGCATAATCGCTAAAACCCAAAAATTCAACTTTCCTATTATTAAAAGTTTCTCCCAATCTAGCTGAAGCTATTATAAAATCAATTGAAGAGCTGTATGAGGAGGAACGAAAGGTTTCTAGCGGAAGGCCGGTCGATTGCGACCGGGGGTTCATGACCTCCAGGTCTTTTGTGAAAATAAGTTTATTTGAGGCATTCCCATAGTGATTGTGGGCAAAGTGAATGTTAAATCCTCCATTCTCATCTATAAATCCACACATTGGGGTTAATGCAAAGGGGCAGGGGTGTACATTAAAATCGCCCAACCACAACACTGCCGGGTCTTTCTTGCATGAACCAATTATCCTGTTCATATGTTCTTCCACTATAGCAACAAGTTTGTGCATTTCAGCCCCAAATAGATTATTATAAAAATTAATCAATAATATCGTATTGCCTTCCGGACCTTTAAGATGTAACATATTAAAATATTGACATTCATTAAAATATGATAAAACTTCAAATTTCAGAGTGTTCTTTAAAAATGTTACAATCCCACCCTTCGCCCTTCCGGCGGTTGAGGCAACTGCAGAGGTATAGTATGACCTATAACCATCTATACTAACAGGACCCACTACCCAAGTCTCTTGCAGGCATACTAGGTCAAAAGTGCAAATGTATTTTAACAAATCTTGGTCCAACAATTTCTGCCCCAGTCCTGCAATGTTCCATGTAATGGCTGTGAAAGTATCCATATCCTTTGAGGGAGGAACTTCATCAGCCACGCTCTCCTGAGGCTCATACCCCACTACATTTGGAGGTTCCTCCCCAGTACGCAGTCAATCACAGGCGTCCAGGTCCGTCAGTGCCATAAAACGATTTGATGTAGGTGGTGAAGGGGTAGTATTTCCTCTATATTGTAAGTATGATTGAGACCCAGCTCTATTAAAGGTAAAATCATGAGCCCTGGTTCCAATTATAACTTGATGATGCATCAACGGTTCGTAAAAGAAACCAAGGGGTAGAGCAAATATTTGTGTCGATGCTGAGGAATTATTAGGTAAAAGTTGTAATAACTTTTCAGCCATGACCGGGGATTTCAAAGTTAAAACCACACAGTCCCCTGTATTAGATTTGGTTTGTTTCCCAAGCCAAGAGACTCTACGAGCCATTAAGATGTTACAGTGTCCCTCAGCCCGTCCATTCGTGGTTTTATAAATCCAGTGGCGTGCCTTATGAATTAGCTGGGTGCTAGTTTCTATTTGGTCATCTTTTAAAGTTGGAGTATTTGCCAAAATGACCACGTAGGGACAAGCAGCTGGGGGGAGATCTAACCTTAGCCCTTTATCCAACCTTTGTGAGAGATTCGAACCCCCCCTTATGGCTAAAATCTCCAGTTCTGTGCTCTTTTGATTCAAATGAGAATGAGGTACTATCTATTGTCCTCGACTTTGAATCACCGATGATACAGTGGGAGGACAAACAGCACTACCCCGTGTAAGAGGCCGGGTTACTGGAGTCGCACCCTGGATTTGGTGAATCACTTCCGGAGGGTTTGTCCTTCTACAGGACTTTGCAGCTGCCTTTGGTGGTTTTCCGTGGCCCCACCCTCATAAGGTGGCATATATCTTGATAATGCTATTTCTCTTATTGCATTTTCAATTGACTCTAAGCGCAGAGTTATAGGGGCTAAAAGTTCTTTAAATTCTCAACCTCTCAACATCTAACAATGATCACCATTAACACATCTCTATTCCATTGCAGAGAAACAACACAAGGCAGGCCCAAGTGTGTTTCCCCACACAGTCACGAATGGTGACTAAGGGTCGATAAAACCATTCCTACAATACATGTAGCATCACTCACACACATAGTGTAACTGTAGGTGAATACCTGTCTCGGCCTGTGTGTCCATTCACATCAAGAGTGCCACTTACAGTGCACATTCATGTTTGAATATCCCTTAAGTGACTCCACTGCAAACTTGACAGGAGCAGGTTCATATGTGTCTCACCAAGTTACACATGTATACAAACACTGCCTGGAAATCCTAAACCATGTATTCCACACAAACGAAGAATATATGACAACTGCTATGCAGTTAATAAGTAAGCAGTTGTGAAAGTACAAAACAATATTTATTTAAACATCATAACATTTCTTATTAATCTAACTAACTAAACTACACTAAGTAATCCAATGTAAACTATCCCTAAACTAACCTATGCTAATTTACCTACACTAGTCAAATTTAAAACTATCCTAACCTACCTAGCCCTAACTTATCGAACTCCACACAGATACGGTTGGAGTGGCTTGTTTTACACATGCTTGATAAGCAGTCATCTTATCAGGTAAGCGTAATAGCCCCACGATTCAGAAGGGGTGTAACTCTGTTAATCCAATTGCATGACATAACATGAGTTTTTTTCATGAGCATGATCGAACAATTTCCACTTGGAGAACTTGTGTCACTAGAGTAAGCTTGCCCCCTAAATCACTTGATCATGACTAATCACTAACGCATAGAGCATTCGTTATCACAGCGTGATCCTGTATCACGCAGCATGAATATCGACATCACGTCCTCCTTTAAAAACCACACCATTATGCGGAGCACTTTTTTGTTATACGCACGGATATTTCTTGACGGTATTGGCCGTAACAGATTAAATTGGATGATTTTCTTTCTTGTTACACAATGGTGGTGGTTCATCTCAACCCGGGAGTTTAATCCAATCACATGGATATATATGCTTGAGTGAATTTTTGATTTCTTGTTTTAACATTGAGGCATAGATTGAGCTGTCTTCTGATTCATTTTTGTTACAGATTGTAACTGAAAGGCCCCTAACGAAGGGTCTTTGACGACCCGAAATGCATTGGGTTTTGGAATGATTTCAGTCTAAACTGCTCAACACTGCATATCAAGAAGGATACAGAATAACAAAGAATATCACAACTAATAAAAAGTGATGATAACTGATTGAAAGTTTGCAATCCATTTGAAACATTGCACATAAAATATGAAGTTTGGATTAAAAACACGTTTGTTTTGAAGTTAAGTACGCCCGTCAGCTTGGGAATGGTCGAATGCTGACATATGCCACATTTACTCATACTTATTATTCCTGAGGTAGGAATCCTCACTGCCTGTGTGGACCTGCCACATAAAACTGTCCATACATTGCCATGTGGACAACAGAGCTAGCAATGTGCATCAGACAGGCAGATTTAAGTTTATCCGTCCAATTCCATGTTCATATGGAGTCTATGGACAACATCCTTTATACCACCATGGGATTTTGTAAATATTTCCTTTGTCACCCCATCTCACATTTCACTCTGCGGGATGCACAGGTACCCATAATGCAGGATTACAGTTGACACATATCATGTTAAATATAAGGTGTGGAGGCAAGTAAGTAATTGACATGGATGATGGACTCCCACACTCGCAGCAACAAATGGGTATTGGTATAATGAATGATACATTGTAACTATGCCACCTCACAAATACATATGCAGCATCTATACTAGGAAGGAACCATGTTTCGGTGAGCCGAGCCTGCTCACCTGGTCACACAAGTCCATTGGAGTCCGAACTTTGGCTAGACGCCAAGCTACTGGTACATGTATGGAACTCACAACATTTAGCCGTTTGAATGGCATGAATGTCTGACATGCATTCAATCATTTACACTGTACCAATGTTGGCAGCGATGAGGGATGTATTCTGCATGCATCAGCATGTTATGATGTGTACATACATTAGGAGGACAGTTAAATTGGAAAAGATGTTCACGGTTCACAATATCAAAAATCATTTACTTTTGAAAATGTGTAGTATAGTCTGGGATATGTGCTACACCACAACCACATCTGTTACATGCTCAAATTTGGACTTGGGCAAACATGCTATGTTAGGAAATTATAGCCTATCCCATGCAACATTTCTGTCACATATTTTGGGTAACATGTTTTCCCTTTCAGTCCATAGAAGGGGTGAGAGATATTTAAACATATTTAAACATATTTTCATCTATTGGTTTGGGGCAGAAGATGGTATAGGTGCCATGACCATCCATACCATAGCTGGCACCATATTAGCACAGTAGCTTCCAACCCATCCATCATGTGGGCCTGCATACAATGCCAATAGATTAACACTGACATTTGCCCCGATCAATTGCTCATGCAACTTTGTCCTACTTGAGTTGTGAATCTACATGTATGGTAACACTTGTTTCTGCTGACTGATGATGGTGCATACACATCTCAATGCAAACAATATATGAGAACACATAGAATCCTTACAAAGCACAGACAAATTCAGGTGACACGTACTGGTAGCATTGGGATCTCTGAAGGTCTCCACCTCACCACAGGTGTATGGGTTTGGTCCACCTACAAGACAAAAACATGGATGATTGCTCAGTGAATGCTGAACATGTACACTGTCTGCATAAAAAGCACAGTACATTGACTTCGCAAATGATTGGTATAATCTGTAAGTTGGACATTTAGTATATGGCAAACTGGAAATGCCCTAATGATCGACAAATATATGCCATTTTGCAGTGTGTCTGGTAATACTTGGCACATTACGTATCTGGTGCTCAGAGAACAAACAAAGTACTAAACCAGCCTACCATGATACATGGTGCAAGGGTGCCTGGCTTTGTTGGCTATGTGAACAGACAACACTCTGCATAGTATGCTATTGCTGAAGCCTTCTCAATTCACTGAGTGTTCTGAACAATGCTACACACATCAGACAGTATCCATGCTTGTTTGTCTTATTCTCTTTGCTCCTCACATGTTACTAGTGCACTGTAAATGACCAATGATCATACAGGGCCTGCTTAGGCTCATAAAGGAATTGTGACCAATTTTCAGAAAAAACATGTATGTGGAACATCACGGGGGGACCAAACACTCTGTCCAACCTGTGGCCTGATGAAATGCGAGTGCGCTCCCCTGCAACATACATGGTGGGTGGCCCTGACAGTTTGGAATCAGTAATTACCTAGCAGGGCAGGTGACAATACTCCCTGCAGAGTGCCTGATGGGTGCCACAGCACCAAGGGCTGACTATTGTAATTCCACGGCAAACAGGCCCCTGTGACATGTTTGGGTCATTTAATGGAGTTACCCTGTATCATGCCATACTACAACAAATACATATTTGGCCCTTCCTTTTGAAAAAGCAATTAAAACTACATCCTCCTTGGCAACCTCAATTTCCACCTGGACAACCTCGAAGACTTCATCTCTACTGGAGAACTTCGCCACCATCAGACTGAAACGACTGGTCACAAGGCCAACCCACTCAGCAGAAACATGCTCAACCTTATCTTCTCCGCAAGCAACAACATCTTCGTCAGCCACACCTCTGAGCCACACTAGACGAACCAACACTGAGTTCCCTTCTCCTTCACCAAACCCACCATATGCCACAAAGACCACCGCAATCCTTGTAGAAGCTGGAACAAGGTCACCGAAGACCAGCTTACCCCCTCCCTCAGTAAGACCCCACCATAGACATCCACTGACGCCAACACCTCAACACGCAACCTCCAACACTGTATCTCTGACTTCGCCAACACACTGGCCCTCTTCAAGAAACCCTCAGGCAAGCAGCCCTCCAAGAAAGCCAGCTGGTTCTCTTCTGCAGTCCAAGAGTCCAGGCGCACCTGCAGATGGCTCTAGAAAAGATGGCGAAGTAGCAAGATCATGGCAGACCACGCAGCCTTAAAATCCGCCGTCACCGCACACTACCTCCTCATCAGAACAACAAAGAAAGCAGCCATCGAGGAATGCATCAACGCCAATGCACACAATGCAAAGAACTCTTCACCATGGTCAAAGAATTCACCGAACCCAGCAGAGAGACAGCAGACATCCCCTGTCCCAAGACCTCTGCAAAAACCTTGCCACTTTCTTCTACTGCAAGATCAAGGAGATCTATGACAGCTTTGCAACCCAAGACTCACCCACCTCACCCGCAGTCACCGCACCCAATGGCTCCAGCCCCCAGCCGACCTTCACCAACTGGACTACTCTCAACTCTAACAATACCTTCTGGATCATGAAGAGCAACCACTCCGGAGCCCCCTCAGATCCCTGCCTTCAACACATCTTAAACAGAGCCAGCAACTCCATCGCACCCAAACTCTGCCACACCATCAACTGCTCCATCGAGTCCGCAAACTTCCCAGAAAACTAGAAGCATGCAGAGATCAAACCCCTGCTGAAGAAATCTTCTGCCGACAGACCTCAAGAACTACAGACCCATCACTCTGCTCCCCTTCCTAGCCAAAGTCATCGAGAGAGCCATCAACGCCCAACTCTTCAAGTTCATTGAAACGAACAACATCCTGGACCTCTCCCAATCAGGCTTCAGAAGCAACCACAACACTGAGACTGCTCTCCTCACTGCTACAGACTACATCCGTGCCCTCCTCAACTGTGGCAAGACTGCAGCCCTCATCCTCATGGACTTCTCAGCCGCCTTCAACACTGTCTCCCACCATACCCTCTGTGCAAAATTCCACAACTCTGGCATCTGTGACAAAGCCGTAGAATGGATCCGCTCTTTCCTCACTGGCAAAACGCAGAGTCAAACTTCCACTGTTCAACTCAGAACCTACAGAGATCAGCTGCAGAGTGCCTCAGGGATCCTCCCTGAGCCCATACCCTCATCTATATCTAGATTGCCCCAATTGCACCCATCATCAGAAACCACAGACTCAACATCATCTCCTAAGCCGACAACACCAAGCTGATTCTCTCCCTCTCAGACAAACCCACAACTGCCAAGAGCAACTTCTAACACCGGCATGAAGGCTGTCTCCACCTGGTTGAAGGACAGCTGCCTCAAGCTTAACTCAGACAAGACCAAAGTCCTCATCCTGGGCTCCTACCCCTCCACCGAGGACAACACTTGGTGGCCCGCAGCGCCTGGAATCCCCCCAAACCCATGGACCACGAACAAAACCTCAGCATCATCCTGGACTCCTCGCTCTCTCAATGAACTGCCAAATCAATGCTGTTTCATTGCCTGCTTCCTTGCGCTCCGCCTCCTTCACTAGAGCTTCAAGTGGATCCCCACTGAGTCCAGGAAAGTGGTCACCTATGCGCTCGTCAGTAGCAGACTCGACTACTGCAATGCACTCTAATGCGGCACCACCCATAAACTCCAAACAAAACTGCAGACCATCCAGAACGCCTCTTCCAAACGTGTCTTGAACATCCCATGCCACAACCACATCACCGGCCACCTGAGAGACCTTCACTGGCTACCTGTTAACAAGAGAAATACCATAAAGCTTCTCATGCATGCCTGCAAAGCCCTCCACAATGCTGGACCTACATACCTCAACCACCGCCTATCTTTCTACACTCCCACCAGACATCTCCGCTCCTCCCAACTGGCCCTGGCCACCATCCCATGGACCCCCAAGACCACAGATCCTTCTCCTACCTCGCTGCGAAGACCTGGAACTCCCTGCCTCTGCACCTCAGGCAATCACCATCACTGCCGCAATTCAGGAAGTACCTCAAGACTTGGCTCTTCGACTGAACAGCAGACCCAGCCTCACCCACCCACCACCTTGAGACCCTCAGAGGTGAGTAGTCGAGCTTGATAAGATTACTGATTGATTGATTGATTGAAAACTGTTTGCTAAAGCCACACAGCTACAAGCCCATGGAATTCAGGGACTTACTGACAGGTCCATCAACGTCAATATCCAGGTGATCAAGGAGATCTGCCTTCCAGCTGACCACATCTGCCCACCAGTGCATCAATTGCTGGACAGTACAGTTGACGTGGAATACCAGGCTCAAGTGGTGCTGCACCTTCTCCCAACGCTGCTGTCTGTCTTGGGTAGGGTAGCACTTGCTCACCCAACCTCCACTTTGAATCATGTCGGAAAGGTAATGGACCACCAGCACAGTAGCCCACCAAACATCTTCTCCAACAGATTTTTGGATCTGCCCTCCTCACATCACCCTATCAAAACTACCCACCCTTAAATCTAACCCAATCCAAACTTAACCTTTCTCCTACCCCTAAAACTACAAACCCCTCAATGGGCATACACCAAACAATAGATTAGACACAATGATACAAAACACAATTACAAGACACAAATAACATATTTAAACACAACAGGGACAGCAGAAACAGCAATAAGACCAAAAACAAATTATCAAACTCCTGAGCACACACCAAACACATCCACCAGCCAGCACAGACAAAAAGTGAAAGTGTCAATATCGCAGCATCTGTGAGCCACTGATTATAAATACAATTTTATATTTCTGTTTCTCGCACTGCGAGAAAGCAGTGGGGCCGCGCTCCTCCACCCACATGAAGGAGCCACCCCTGGTAGAACCAGAGTCATGAATTTTTAAAGAATATCTCGCAGTGCGAGAAGCAGAAACATAAAGTGGTATTATAAATACAATTTTATGTTTCTGCTTCTCGCACTGCGAGAAAGCAGAAGGGTTTGGTTGGGGCAGGCGGGTGGGCGGGCCTGCTCCAGGGCAGGAGGCTAGTGGCTTGCCCACTGTTGTGGGCACTGACTGTTTGATCATGGGCACTCTCCATTTTCTCCATCTAGGCTGCATGCAGCCTAGAAGGAGAAAATGGCCTCCCTATAGATGCCTATGCGGTCGGCGTCCCAACCAATCACAACGCTGCCATTGGCTTAGGGGAGGGGAGGGAGGCTGCCTGCTTCCTGTTGAAGAGGATGATGCAGCACCGACGACGCGGAACCGGGCCAGCGAAGGTAAGTTCTTTTTTTTATTAAACCCCCCTCTATTTTTCTAACTTGGTGTGGATTATTTTTTGTACCGTGTTTTCAATGTTTTACTTCATGCTTTGTCACACAAATACTTTATACATTGTGTCTTAAGTTAAGCCTGACTGTTATGTTCCATGCAGGTACCCCAATATAGGCTCAGGTAGTCACCTAACCTTTCACCTATATTCTCCCCTACCAGCTGAGTAGGCATATCCTATGTATTGGATGTAGGTTTATTAAGCTTGAAGGACACACAGTTCCTATTGTGCATAAAACCTTTATCTCAGTTTCCTTGAAACCTTTTCCTTCTTCAAAACAATGGATGACGAAGACGCCGCTGAGCAAGCACAGCGTGCTGTAGTCAGGGAAGAAGAAGAGGAAGGTGAAATCAACATTTCAGAAAATGTTAGAAATGCCCTTACTCAAAAGCTAACAGACTACAGAGTCACAGCTAGAGGTGGGACAGTAACCTTCGTGATTGAGGCTCAGGAGTCATATAGAACAGAGGTATTCTAATCATGGGTTAAATTCCCACAAGCAGATGCACAATCAAATACATTTCATTCTTACACTGAAGATGAAACATCAAATGAATACTGTCCGTAGAGGACATTGAAATTCCGCTCACCTACCAGGAGCACATAAACTGGTTTAAAGGCACCCTCCCCCACAAAAAAGACAAAGTAAGGCTAGGTCTGCTCGGAAGAGATAGAGCCACTTAGCCAGTCCTTGCGGCTTACACATCGCATCCAGACATTCACGCAATGCCAGTAGCAGACTTACGTCCACTTCACAAAGAAATAATAAAACTATACAGAAACCTGACACAGTTCGTGATTAGATCACTCACACTTCAGCTAACAAGAGCTACACAAACAAGTCAAATTCAGAGTTCTACAACTAAAATTACACTACAAACGCTATACGCAGTTATGGGTAAAATGCCCACTAAACGTGAGCAAATGGCCTTCTGGATAGCTCAAAAGATAACACAGCTAGAGGCAGTATTTCCACACACAAGCCCTCAAGAAGGACACAGAATGTTAACAATCTGCTTGCCAATGGGATAGCTCCCCAGATAGAGGATTGTACCACTTGGGGTATAGTTTTCGCTGCCATATATAACAGAACTCATGGTATCCCGTCATTAGCAGTAATACCAGACGTATTAAGACAAATACAAACTGAGTTTGGAGCAGAATGTGCTCTGAACTTAGGGATGAAATTATTAGGTAATTTTGCCCAGGTATCAGCTATAATATTAGCAAATATAAAAGGGGAGGTAGCAGCAGTGGCAATACGCCAACGCCTGAGGGATTTCACTCCTTTACAACAGGAACGTGAATTACCTAAAATTATCACAGACACCTATGCTGAATTAGGTAGAGATAGTTTGGGAGCTGGGGCAAAAAACCTCAACTCATGGGTGGTCCTGAAATGGATAACACTAAGCAAGCACCTGATTCTTCCAGGAAGAAATGGGATAATAACACCAAAAACCAAAGGATTAGAGAAAATAGATCTCTATCTAGGAGTGGGTCTCCTCAACAGGAGCCCTCCGAAAGGAGATGCAACCTTAGGAATAGAGATAACATTAAAAAACCTGACAGGTATCAGGATACTGATACAGATTCCTCTCGTCCCTTTCAGGGTTCACCAAGAAACTCCGAGATAGAAGGACGGTCAGAACACAGACAAGAAGAGCCTACAAAGTCCAGAGACACGCCACGCACATCAGATTTTACTTCCAAGAAAAAAGAGAAGCCTAAATCAAAACCTCAATTTAAAAAGAAGAGAGTAGCAGGTCTTAAAGTTAGACATGCCCAGAATTCTGAGGACTCAATTACTGAACGGGGAATGGTCTCTGACGATGCTAGACAGCGCAGCAGAAGTAACAATAGTTCTCCAGAACCTGATGGAATTTCTGGTGACAGCTGAGTTGAATGAGCACATCACGGTGGAAACACCTGATAGGAGGGTAAGTGTCCCACATAGGTTACATGAAATAACACTCCAAATGGAGGGGGAAAAACCCAGAAAAATTAAAGGTCTCTTTTGGGAGAACTTGACTTACAGCTATGACATCCTTTTAGCTGAGAAAGATTGGCCGCCTGAAATTGTTATGGATTGCCCAAAGGGAGAAACAAGAATTTTACGATCATTTTCTAACCACGTTCCAATTTACATAAAACACACATACGCGCAGGAGTGGGCGGTAGCCCTTGCTCCGGCTCTATATCGCAACCATGTCGGGTGGGATGCTGAGTCACCACACCATGTAATCCCAGTAAAAACTACTCCAACTCCACAGAGACAGTACCCAATAAAACAAGAAGCAAAAAAACAGGTCCGGGAGATCTTAGATCAACTTGAATACCAAGGTGTAATTGAAACTTGCACCTCCTCAATGAATAATCCTTTGTTTCCTGTCATGAAACCTGATAATTCGTACCGTCTAGTTTTAGACTACAGACATCTGAACACATACACTATTTGCAGTACAGAATGCACATAGTGCCGCAATAATGAATAACATTGTGCGGAAAAAATACAAAACAACACTAGATATCTCTAATAGATTTTACGGTCAAAATATAGCCCCTGAAAGCAGGTAATTAACAGCATTCTCCTCGCTAGGCTCCCAGCATCAATTTTGTCAACTCCCCACAAGGGTATAAGAACAGCCCTGGGTTGTTCAGCGCTAGGGTAACAGAATTACTTCAGAATTTGGATGAAGAGGCATTGTCCTATGTAGATGATATTTATCTGACGGATGATAATTTACAGGATCACTTGACCAGGGTGAGCACCATCATTTTGGGATTCGCCTCTGAGGGCTATAAATTCAACTTTAAAAAATCAAAAATAGCCCACCTCAATGTCCTATTTTTAGGATACGAGTTATCAAGTCAAGGATAAAGCCAGGCAGCTAACTTTTTAGAAGAGTGTGCGCTGCTCCAACCTCCTAAATCTTTGAAGAACTTACAATCCATATTAGGATTTTAAAATTTTGGTAGAACATACATTTTGTATTACGCAGAAAGAGAAAAACCTTTCTACGACTTAATACGACCTGATTTTTCAGTTAGGCATTGGACACAGGAACACACAGATATCCTTCGTTCCCTACAAGCTGACATGATAGCTTCAAAACACTTGCAGACATGCGTAAACGTATGCAAACTAGTGATCCGCGTTATAGTGGGTCAATCTGGGTACACTTACCTATCCTTCAATGAAGGCGAAACAGTACCCATAGCAGACAAATCACAATTGTACACCAACGCTGAAATGCGCTTTGTTTCTACAGAAAAAATCCTGACAGCAGTACAGACCACTGTAGTAAGAGAAAGAGCACTGGCTCAGGGGAAACGAATAATTGTCGTGACTCCGGTACCAGCCTTAGAGGCTGCTACAAAGGCAAGCGTTCTTAATGCTAAAGCCTTACATCCAAAATGGATACAATGGGCTAATTCTCTCGCTGCAACATATGTAGAGTACAGATATGACCCAAGGCTAAAGACGCAAGCATTCCTGCAATATGAACAAGAATATCCTCTACCAAATGAAATAATGCCTCTAGATCAGTATGAATACATTATTTACACTGACGGATCTGCTCAGCCAGCTATAGGAAGTGAACAGCAATACAGTGCCGCTTGTGCGATTGTAAAAGGACATATGTGGGATGGCAAGTTCCATCCCAGCGACACAAAGACACAGTCTTTAGGAGACTGCACAGCTCAGCTGGCAGAATTAAAAGCCCCATTACTGGCACTGATAAATACTGATCGGGAATTGCCCACACTGATTGTGTGCGATTCTTTTTATTGTGTCCAGTCATACAATGAATATCTCCACTACTGGGGTCAGAATGGGTTTAAAGACTCAAAAGCATAAAATGCTATGGGAACAGGTAGCTGAGTTGAAAAACGAACTACCAAGAGCTCACGTGATACACACGCCGAGTCATCAACGTGATGGCGTTCACGTTAAAGAGAATTCATTGGCTGATGAAGCCGCAAAGGGGGCACTACGAACTGCTGCCGTAGCTGCAATCACTCGTTCAAAAACAAGAATAGACAGACAGATAATGGTAGCTGTCATTGCTTCACGCAAAAACAGCCCAGCTTTACCAAAAGGTTTTCCACTCAAATACTCCTACAAGTTAGATGCAAACAACAGTCCGTATGCTCAGATTCCAGGAGTGGGGAATAGCGTAATACCAAACATGGATCAAAGATTAGGCTTAATACTAGCTGCACACGAGGGTCTAGGTTCTGCACGTGCAGGAATTACCACGAGTTTCTTTCCAGAAACAACGCTACTGGTGGCCTGGTTTAACAAAACAGATGAAGAATTGTGTCTTAAAATGCGATCTGTCAGCAGATAAAGGGTTCCACCGTAGCACGCCCAGCGCAGACACCATTACTGATTTCAGACAGACCACACGCGTGTGTCTATTTGTACCACTGCGGCACCATACAATCAGATGGGGCTTACAAGTATATCTTGGTGGCAGTGGATTCATGCTCCAAATTCCTATGGGTATGGCCTCAGCGCTCGGCTGACGCTCGAACTGTTATAAAAGATTTGCGAGTCTTCATAGGGGCATACGCAGTTGGCAATTACACTCTGACCATGACCCCGCATTTAGCTCTAGGGCTTACAACGAAGCCATGGGACGTTTGGGTGTTGCATTGCGGTACTCCTCTCCATACTATCCCAAGGGAAATTTGGTTGTGGAGAGGAAAAACCAGGACTTAAAGCAATCTTTAACAGCAAGAGTATTAGGTTCGGGTTGTAGTTCGGTCAATCATTTATATGGACTACAGCGAGCCCTCAATAATATGCCAAGAAGTTCTCTAGGGGGTGTCACTCCTTATGAGGTCCTATTTGGGACAAGAATGTGGGTACCTGATCTCGATAATGAAAGCATAGTGGCGGATGAAAAACCATTTGACATCAATAAACGTTTGGCTGTTTTACAGGATCTGAACGAATTCACAGCACTACTAAGCAACGTGCAAGTAAAACGAACCGCCACTGGGGAAGTCAAATCAGTCACGGCAAGACCTGTCTGGATCCCAAAAGTCGGGGATCTGGTCAGAGAAAAGATCAAGGACAAGAAAGAATTTGGGCCATCATACTGAAAGCCTGTGCCTGTCCAGCTGTCGAAGGAACAAGAACAGTACTTCTTCCGCCTCTTGCCAGCAAAAAAGAAAAGAGATTCGTCTCCATTGATCTGATCAAACCGCACTATGTGGCCGATACTAAATAGTAGGCCTCGTGGGCTCCTGGGTAGCCGGCGCTCTCCTCTTGCTACCATACAGGAAGTTCAGACACAAAGACTCATAACATTTGAAGAGTCACCAATTCGAAGTGATGGAACTTCCAACAATGATATGGAACTCGTTCCTCTGGAAACAGAACTTCAAACAACACATGAAAGACAAATTTCAATTCGGCCAAAAACCGATGTCTACATCAATATGCCTCCACAAGAGACACCTGCCGTTTCAACGCAACCTGCTGAGCCAACAAAGATTGATCGAGCTGCATCTGGCTACTTCATCAATTTCAGTACCTTCTCTCTTGATCCCAGGGAACCTGAGACAACGCCGGCTCCAGTTTCCAGTAAGCAACAAATGCGTGAATTTTACACTTTTCTGAACAAGACTTACTTAGATTTACCTTTGCTCCAGCTCTGGAAAATATCTGGAATATTGTTTTTTCTGTTCTGGATTGGCCTAGTGACTGTCTTTTGCTTACTATTAAATGGAAAATATCTCCCAGAATGCTCTGCAGTCTCAAATGTGAACTTGGTCCTGAAACCTCATACATCATCTCATCGTGAACAAAGGACTTGTTTTCCGTGAACATTACAGCTGTTCCAATTCCTGATGATATATTTTGGGACAAAGTTGATTATGATATATTTGGCCCCACTGAAATTTTGACCATTCCACATTTATTTAAAATTTCTCTAAATGATATCATTACCTCCAGTACATTTTCTGATGATTGGGATTTTGAAACTGTAAATAATATGTTGTCTGATTTGGAAAAATCTGCTGCATTGTCAAACAATGAAATGTTAGAGGACACACCTGACTTTGATAGCATGTACTGTTATTATCATTATGGTCATCACATTTTACACAAATCCAGAATCCGTCGTAATGTTTTCACATACCACCAATGGGAACATTGCCAGACACCACCAAAAGGTAGATTGAAAAGGTTTGGACAGAAATGTTCGTATTTTTCAGGGTTTAACACTTCGCCCCCGGCCTCATATTACTATAAGGTTGCACCTATGCCTGCACAGGAAAATATGCTGACTAACACCAAACAGATTTATTCTGCATCCTTTATTTCCCAAATGTCTGAACAGGGTCTCGACTTATGGAAGGACACTATACACACAAAATCAGTCTGGGGTTCTAAAGAATGGCAAGTTCAGGGAACAGAAGCACTATATAGAGCGTGCCTCATTCCGCAACAGTTAATATTTCTGAATGAAACTGCAACAGACTTCCTGTCTTGGACTAGCCAAGAACAAGGACTTGAATACACCTCGGTTTCCCACACCTTCACACATCAATTTTATAACACGTGGAGGGGATACAATAGATGACATTATGCAGTACAATACATAAGACCCCAATTGGAAGGGATGGTTAGTTTGGCCCACAGACACAAACAGATGTCAATCAAGATTCAGGGGTACAACCGAAGGGTTTAGTATCCATAGACCAGACCCACGATATGTACAAAGAGAACATCCTGGGGTGGTGACATCATATAGTGTTGGGAAGTTATGCCTCGATTGGATAAAGACCACGACACTGTCCCAGGTGAAACAGCACTTATCCTTACTCTCAGATGAGGTGGATTTAAGGGATTTTTTACTAGGTCCCCAAAAGCCACGTCAGAAACATTTCTATTACTTTGTCTATAATGAAATCTGGAAAATCTCTCAACAAGAAGCTGCGGAGAGACTTTGTGAAATAGATAAAATTATCCTAGAAAAAGCATTAGCTGTAGTTGACAATGGTATGACTACATTAACATCCATGATTTATTCACTGGGCAACATTGTATCTTCTGCTATAGTTATACTAGAACAGGACTTGTCCATCCTACAACACGGACAATCGCAACTACATTCTATTGCTATTAAGCTGGACGCTGCAATCATTGCGTGCTGATTATGTGCCTTGGCGATTTATCATTAGTACGTCACTCTGTTCTGCATATAATCTAACAGAAAAACAGATAACAATGGCACAAAGGGGAGCAAAATATGCAATGCTTCGTATTGAAAAACTCGGCAAGTTACCTTTTACTTAGGCAGAGTCACCCTCCACAGAATGGTTAATTCATGACCATATAACACTACCGGTCACTACTTTCCCGTTTCAGTATTGCCTAGCACAACAACAGGTAGGCAGATATGAAGCGATGGGTAGGGAATTCATCAAGGAATCTTGGGAATTACCATACAGATTTCAATGTAGGAATAGGGACATGGAAATGTTCCTTAGCGGTACCAACTGCGAGAATTCCTTAAGTGGATCTCTCATATGCCAGGATATCATGCTTCATGGGGCCTGTAATGGTTCTGTTGCTAACTTATACTGTCACTTGAAAGGTTCCCCAGCTGCCGTGATTAATCCGGTGTTCAAGTTGCGTTCTACTGGGAGTTACTTGATGCTGAATGATCAAGGTTGTTGTGGGATGCTCCCGGGCATCGCATATCTTGTCACTGTAAACTCCAGGGCTACTTGCTGTATGCAAGTATTGTTTCCACTGACCCATACAGTCAGGGAGGTGCCGTTATGGCCTTCATTGAATGTTTCCTTTTTACGGTTTGATACTCTGAGCTGAATGAATGCCATGCTTCTACAGCAAACCATGCCCTTATCCTCTGCCCGAGAAACTTATGACTGCCAGGTTGCAAGGTCCTCGGCTGAGACACAGGCACTGGTACGAACAAACTGCTCTTTCCATTTCACAGAAATGGTACAATGTATCTTTAACAAGTCTGATACAACGGGTATTGTCCACCTTTTTAAGACCATAGGTTCTGGACTGTTTAGCACCTTTCAGACAATCCTCGGAGTTGTTCCCAACTTCATACACTCCGTATTCGCAAGCATTTTTGGAGGGTTTTCGCTGATCCTGTTTCTAATAGCAGGAATCCTGATTGTCATTTTTCTGATACGCAATGGACGTCCCAGTCGCCAAGGAGATGGAAAAAACGCTCTTGGAGCGCAGATGCCGTGATTGCATGGTAATCCATCTGGGCACACCTCGTCTTCGAGAGCTGAGCGAGTCTTGGTTCATGTCATTTAGACCAGTCTGGATCGACTGTATTCTGCCTGTCCTCCGATGCCTGTTCTGCGGACAAGAATGCGTGTTAGATATCTGTCTAACTGTTCCAATAATTGTGCCACCGGACGTTGATGCTTTACTGGACCCGATAACGGCCCATTTTCTGCAGCATCCTCAGCGTATTCCAATGTTGATGTCTGCATTCCTAGAGCCACCACAGGATGCTTCAGCTCCTGTCGGGAAGGATACCGGCTCCTCAACAAATTCTCAGGCCTCGGATGACCCTAGTACATCCCAAGCAGTGGCTGTGGTGAATACGGAGGAACATCTGTGCTCGATTGACCTGATCTGCGAGGTGTTGCAGGGACCGTTGTCTGCGATTGCAGGCAACAGTGATGTTGCGTCTCCCAGCCAGGACACATAAACATTTGGCTCATCGTGTGCTGGGAAAATTCAGCCTTTTTCAAAAACAACCAAATTTGGAATTTTAAACAAAAACACTTTCTGCTAAACTGCATGGCTTTCAGCCTCTCATTGTTCGGACTATATATACAAACTTATTTAGTACTGACTTCTATTGCATGCACTATTTTTCCTTTTTTTTAAAGCATTTTTTAACAATTTTATGTTTTAAGTACCTTTTTTATGGACTTACTAATAGTTGCGTACCACGTTTAGCCGCACATAGAATTTTTAGTATATCGTCCAGTCGGATGAGGAGTGGGTGTTATGTTCCATGTAGGTACCCCAATGTATGCTCAGGTAGTCACCTAACCTTTCACCTATATTCTCCCCTACCATTACACTACATAACTGTTCTTAGTACTGACCTTTTACCTAGTTACGGTAATGACCAGAGATGACATGACGTTTTCTCCGAAAGCTTAAGCCTCATTCATTATGCATGAGGATTCTTGGAATCACAGCAGGACAGCAGGCCTACCATCTCCTGCATAATAACTATGTGTAAGGGTCATTTGTTCTGTCATCCTAGTCCGACATGACATAGCGAGGTATATCCCCAGGGGGTACCACTTTGGGTATATATACACCATATCTTGCTGAGATAGTTAGAGGAGAAAAGGACTTCAATGCTGACACACTGACGCGAGGCGCTGAGGCTCCTGCATGCAGACACTCCAGCTCGCAGTGGTCTGACATCCCTTCGGGGTGTCCATCTCGAGTCCAAGACGGGGTCCCACAGTCTCTCACTTCGAGTAATGGGGTTGACTTTAGCCTAGAAGGATTCTTGGCTTTACACCCACATACATGCTAGGTACACTTTGGTACATCTAGTTAGGTTCGCATTGCAGGAGTACGCATTTTACTGCAATGTATTTTATATACTTGCCTGTATTCATTGTTTTAGCACGATGGTAGAAATCTACCATCCTTTTACTCTGTTAGTGCTCATAATCATTTATATCTGTTACTGTCTAGTGGTTGTTTCAGCACATCTATTTTACACTAGAATGACGCTGGCTCAATAAATGCTTATTGAAAAACCTCTACACCGTTTATTCTGTGTATCTCTCTGAGACGAAGTGAGCACGAGTGACTGAGCGAAAAGTAGTACACTGTTTCCATGATCCTGAGGGATCAGGGTTGTCATATTCGATAGTTGCATAGAACTATTCTCTCCTTGGTCAGAGGGGTTTCTAGTGGCACTGTGAGCTAGCTGGTATACAGGCTAACATACCCGGTAGGGGTGTCTAGAATCAGTCTAACACCAATCCTATAGTGTATGTTGTCTAAAACACGCAGATCCTATATAGGTTTATAGGAACTACATGACATGCAATAGAAGTCAGTACTAAATAAGTTCGGATATATAGTCTGAACAATGAGAGACTGAAAGCCATGCAGTTTAGCAGAAAGTGTTTTTGTTTAAAATTCCAAATTTGCTCTGTGCCAAGCTACCAGAGGGTGAGCACAGGTTAATTTAGGGTGTGTATCTGACTTACCCTGACTAGAGTGGTGGTCCCTACATGGACATTCCTTTGCTAACTAGAGACTCCATTTCTACAGTATTGAATAGGTAAGCACACATTTGTTGTATAACACCACTAACATGTCATAAGAACAATTGGCCTTTGTATTTGTAAGTGCTCACAACACTTTACTATTCTACTGCTTTACAGTGCTCAGTGTATGGACTTTGAAACGAGAAAGGCTAAAGAGCTTCAGGTTTTATACATAATTCTGGATCAGGTTTCTTTAACCTACAATTCTTTACCATCTAAGAGAGATGAGACAAACTGTCAATGTTACAAAGGTCACCACACACTCATATTCTACGCCCTTTGCATCTCACAAAAGAATACATTTTCCACTCTGTAAGAAGGTCCTTCAGACTTCACAGGAGCTGGATAGATGCTTATCTCTTCAGGAAATATCAATCTTATTACGTTTTAGAAATAGATGTAAGACGAGGGAGTGTTTGGCTAGAATGTGTTCTAACAGTGAAAATAAATAATGGAACATTCTTTCGAAACAATTTACAAATCCTAGGTTCAAACTCAAAATATACGAGAGCAAACATATTATTATTGGTAGTCAGGAGCGGCCGGTGCAAGTAAATGGGGTGGGGCTAGGGGGCGGACTGGGGGAGGCGACAGTTGACGATGAGGGAAAATAACATTAAAAAGAACCAAAACCACTTACTTTGCGCTTGCCGCATCACCGAGTGTTGTAGACATTACATTAGGAACTTCTACACGCTGCAAATCCTAGGTTTTGCTTTAGACCATTTCACTTCTCTAAATTAAAAGCACAACTGGCTAAATTCACCCAATGACTTTGAAGCTGTGACAGCAGTATGCATGCTAGTCTAAAATACTAGGGGGGTGTGAAAGGTGCTTAATTTACTTTCAACCAATTATGTGAAATCACTGCAAAATTATGCGTAGTTACATGAAATGCAAATCCATTATTTAGCATTGAGTTTTTTTAGCTCAAAAACCGTGCTTAAGTCAATTGTAGACACAATGCAGCATACAATGCAGCATTTTACACAAAACAAATAGTACCAAAAACAAAAGCACTGTGAACAACGCAACTTGCATTCTTGTTTGCAGTAACTTTTTAGCATACCTACTGTGAGACAGTTTCTGCTCTAACCAATCTGCTGAAGAAAAATGTGCAAAATTGTGTGAAATTTTGCAGACAGAAAATTCTCAGCATTTCATGTGACTAGAAGTACACAGAATTTAGTGAATTTTACCTAATGGAAGAGATTTACAAATTTCACAAATTTTGTAGGCATAATAAAAATGTTGTACAGGATAGTGTTGTCATATTGATTAAGGAGTCAATTCCACTAGGGTGATGTGTTAACAATTTGTCTCGTGTGTAACAATTCCACAGGACCAAGTGCCTGAATATGTCACCCAGCATTATGCAGCAGAGACCAGTGTCACACACACTGTGGGGCATATTTACAAAGAGATATCCCCACCAGAACGCCCCTTTTAGCAACGTTCTGATGGTGTTATGCCCTTCTCCATATTTACAAAGCGCCATTAAGTCACTTTTTGTGGCTTAACGCTGCCTTGTAAATACAACCCCTTTACACGCATCACTTAGCGTGAAAGGAGTGTGCAATGGGTGTTGCTCTGGACGTTCCACTGCAAAATCCATTGCTTTTTGTCACTGCCCCACATTTAGAAGGAGGTATAAATCTAAGGCAGCGCTAAAAACTAACGCCATGCAAGTGCATGCATTAGAATGGGGAATCGAGGAGAAATGCTTTTATTTATACTCGTTTTTGATTTTCTATGTGTGCTGCATTCTGCAGCACACTAAGAAAGAGCAAAACACAATTAGTGATTGTTTATGTGTAGGAAGGAGTCCCTTCCTGCACATAACCAATCATTAAATGATGATGATGTGCTACTTCCATGTGTTCTGCAGAATACAGCACACATAGAAGTAACAAATCACCATTATTGATTGTTTATGTGCAGGAAGGGACACCTTCCTGCACATACACAATAATTCCCTGCAATTAAGGCACCCTTGCACTAAGCAAGGGTGCCTGCGTTGGTTCTAGGCAGCTAATTTTAGCGCCAGTGCTAGGGAAAACACAGGGGTGCATCGTATTTTAGTAAATATGGTGCATCCCTGCGTTTTGGAAATGTCAGAGCATGGCGCTACGAACTTTGGCTCAGCTCCGCACTCAGATATTTTATTGTAAATATGCCCCTGTGTACCAGTGGGAAGTGTGTGTAGTCTACTGCTCGATCCCATTAACCTATAATAGTAAAAAAAAAATACCTTGACGGCTTAACTCTCTGCAAGTACTTGGGAATATGATGTGCTGATGTAAAAATTTACAAAAATGCAAATTTTTGCCTCAGTGTGCCCTTTTTGAAAAAAAATGCTCTGAACACACTGCTATTGTTTAAGTTTCTTGAGGCCAAATACAACTTGAAATGTACCAGAGACAGTTATATTTATATTCTTTTTTTTGTGTTCCCACGCAGCTCCCATGGATTTTGATGCATTCTCCGATTCACAAAAATGAGTAAACTGGGAATGCGCCAAAATCTTATGCCTTCCCAGGGAAGAGGATAATGGGGAAAAATTGCCCTATTTCTCCTCGTTTGTTCTTCTTTCTATATGTGCTGCATTCTGCAGAATACATAGAAAGAGGAATATGTCTCCCAGGATTCTTTTTGTTGCAAGGATGCCTGCGTTGGCGCTAGGCAGCCAAAAAAGCGCCAGTGCATGGGAAAAGACAGGAATGCCCAGTATTGCCTCAAATATGGTGCATTGCTGCTTTTTCCCTCTCACGCAGTGCAGCAAGATGACTTTCTGCTCTGAATGACTTCTTCATAAATGAGCCCCTTGGTGCATACTGCTTGTGGCAGGAGACTGAGCTGGTATCATCTAATTCTTTTCCGTAAAACGGCTGATGCCATACATTATGTGTTACCTAAATGGCATCTGTGCTGTTTGACATTTAAGCTTGTGAGATCTGTGTAACCTGATGAATTGTGTTTATCCTGTAAAATCTAGGACTCTAAGGGATAACTCTCCTGCCTGAAATCGATGCATGCATTATCTGTCTGAGGCCTGAACATAGAAGATCATTGTAAGCTGTGAGGCAGTTCTTCTGTCAGAGACCTGAGCTTGAGAGAGTTGTTTGTCTTGCTGTCATTAGTCTCTTACTGTCAGATATGTGCAATGTAAGTCTTAGCATTGCTGGCAGATGCCTGAGCATGTGCAAGAGTGTAATGTGAGGGATAGCCATACTGTCTCATGCCTGAGCCTATAAGAAATGTCTAATCCAAAGCCACTAACTAGACTTAGGGAAAACCTAATGTGCTCCTAATTCTTCCACTGCAAGGTTGCGTTTTGTCTCCACTCCTCTCTTCAGAGTGATGCTGTGCACTCAGTCAGTCTCATGCTAGACTGTAATAAAAATGTATCCTAGAGACTTTCAAAGCTTTATTTTTGTAGAACCTAGGTGCATTGTTAAAATATACCTGTAGGCTACAACTGGCCAACATGTTCATTGCTGTATAACTTCATAGCAAATTCATCAGGGCAATGCTATCACCCACAGTGCACCACAAACCTGAAAGGGAAAACATGGAGTCAGTAAAGTAGAAGTAACTGCTGATCTGACAATGCCTGTTATCTCCATTTATATCACTATTTAAAATGTATGCATTTATTTAACATCTGTCCCCAGGGCGAGTGCCTACCAGTGGACAGGATATTCAGAGTTCCAGCAATTTTTTGCTTCATGACCACCTGTTCTGAAATATCAACATTACTGGGCACAGGGCCAATGGAGAAGAGTGGGATGCCCTGCTGAAATACCTGAGGGATCACACACCACAAACAGAACAATAGTAAGGAAGGATGCAGTATTACATGTGTCGTAAAGCCATCAACTCATCAAGTCAGTATATCAAACATGCCCACAATTCTGGTGAGGTTATAGTGTAGTGACATGCAAACTCACCCCACATTCTGCCTACATACTTGAAAGCCATGTGAGTGGTGGTGTTGCCTTATAACTGATGTTACAACATGGCAGGTGGACTGCCCCCTCATTTAAAAAAAAAATATAAATATCTTCCGCTTCTATGAGAAAACAGCGACACATGTTTAAAAGATCGTGCGTGCGGTGGCGATTTGTAAAGTACAGCCGACGAAGCCTGCATAGGAGGACTGAAAGCCACTCATTGAGGTGCTATTGTATGTAAATAGTGCTCTTCCCTATGGTGACAGAGGGATGCACACTCCAATGGTACCAATTTGATCCTTCACAGTGTACAAAAGCCCACACAGCAGAGATGGCAACCAGCCGAATATCACATCCATGTGGTTACAGTGGTCCTTTAGAGTGCATTCATGTCCAAAGATGAGATAAGCCAAGGAACTGGAGCTTCATATAGCAACCAGCTCTAAAGGTCAAGCACGGCCACCAAATAAGTTTTAAGGTGTGGGCCACCTGTGAAACAGAACTTTCTCTCTATTTGATCTCTGCCTAATCTATTTATCTATCTAAACCCCTCTCCCTCTCTGTCTACTGTTACCTCCAAATCTTTCTCTCATGATTTTTGTCAATCCGAGCAAGACATATTTCAACAGTTTTTGTGTGACTATGTTAAAACGTAATATAAATTAGTATTGTTTGGCATCACATGTGCTTGAAATGGGTAATAACATTCTTATTTGTTCCATACACGGGCCCCCAAAATATGTTTTGCCCATTTCCCCCAAAACTCTTAAGATGACATGACGGTAAGCCAAAAGACTAGAGCATGAATGTTAGACAAATTATGGTGGCCACCTTGGAGGAAAATGGAGAATGCAGTACCCAAGTACACAAGAAAGATGATAACTAGTCAGAAAGCGAACCGTTGATAGAACTATTTGTTTTTCAGCAGAATAACAGAATAGTAAGCCTATCATTGTTAAAATAAGGGGTACAAGACTGTAGGAAATTAGGTTTTGATTGAGGATAGTGAAGACCCTTCTCAAGCAAAGACACAAGCCTTGTCTCGGTGAACCACCAACGTCACCAACGTGTGCTTAACCCTCTGGTAACTTGGCACAAAAACAGTCAGGCTTAACTTCTAGGCAATGTGTTAAATATTTATGCAGCCCTCAAACAGCAATAAAGTAAAAACACAACCCAAGCCAAATCCCACACCAACTTAGAAAAATAGAGTAAAATGTAATAAATTATTTGACACTAAAACAATAAAAATCCTATCAGTAGAACTGGAGATATTAATTTTTAAGTTTAAAGTGGAAAAAAAGCACCACAAAAATGAAAACACCAACAACGGACATCTAGTCGCACAAGACCGGGGCAAAGTCGAAAGTTATGGTCGACTGTGATGAAGTGTGGTTCGGACGCAAAAAGTGTATTATTGGGTCCAGTCTCCGCTTACCTTCAGACTTGGAAGAAATTTCTTTGATTAATGCTACAGTTGGAGTTCACCTAGATGGGTGCGGGTAATATCTTCAATGTTAGTGCACTAGCCTGTTGCTACTACCACGTGGTTTGCACAGGAACATTTCCAAAATTCCAACATTTCTTCTTTTGCATTATTTTAGCTTTTGATCCTTCAACTCTACTATGGAAGAGAAGGTAATTGGCTTTTGAAAATGGAACTGTTAAATAGCATACACATGTTATGTATTTTTTAACCAAAAGCCTTGGAAAAGTCATCCTCCACGAAACACATGTCAGCTGTTTCTTGCCTTTAATACTGACCTGCATGTCATTGAACTTTGGATGTCTTGAAAATAAAGTGTTGGATCTGCTACATTGACAGACCATGATGATAAAAACGTTGCAGTGCTCTGGATTTGTGATGATATTAATATATGAATGATTTGTTTGTTTCATATATATATATTTAAATTAGTTAGGTGGCTTAGTGTTTATCCATTGGAGCACACGTGACTTGTGTACTATATTTACTTGCCCTATTTCTTGGATGTGCGAGCTGTTCTGTGTTCCCACTGCCTCCTCCTTATATTGTTTGCTTAATAATATCATGCTTGAGTAAGGATTCAAGTTCCTTTCAGACGCTTCCAGCAAGTGAACGTCAATTCATCTGTGTCTTTGAGCAATAGGATGGACGTCCTCATTAATGTGTGACTGGACTTTCATAGTCTTGAGTTTTTCCAACCCATGAAACAACAAAGGGAATTGACTTACTATTTAGTGATGACCATTCATGTTATAGTTCATAGATATCAGTCCCATATCACCGGCTGTGCTGAAGCTGAAGAAACAGGCGCTTGATGCTGTACCTTGAACGACATGAATGGGTGCTTGTACTTTTGTTTTCTTATGCTTCATCATAGTCACAAAAAAACCTTGACTTTTTAGTGGCTTTGATGTTGCCCACGTGTACAGTTTAGTTTTGATGGTGTAAGTAGAGGCACTGGAGACAGTCATCATATTTCTCCTGAGGCATAATATTTATTAATGCACCACTATCAATAATGAAAGGTATTGAACAACTATTGACCCTTAATGTGATCTTTGGACAATGTTTGAATGACTTTGGTGATTTGTCATGTTGGTTTCTCATGGACCAGTGTTTTTCCTCACAAGTGGCTAGTCCAACATGCACATGCTTCCATGAAGTGAACATTGACACGGCACACCCATCTTCTTCAATTTAACTTGATATCGACATTAAAGAACTATGTGACGAAGATTTAGATGTCAATCGACTTTGGTGTTGACTTGCCTCAGCTGATATGGTTGCTTGGCCTCATGGGTGAGCGTCGAATGTTGCTTCTGGAACAATCAGGCAGCCATTTTGTCTTCACTCCTTGATGCATCTGCTTTTTATTTTGCTTTGCACACCATCACAAACTGGTTCTACTTCCCACAGCCTTTGCAGATCTGCACCTGAAACACAACTTCTTTTTCTGTGGAAATTTCACTCTGTGTCCCTCAGCTTTGTGCTTTGGCTTATTTCTCACATTCATGACTGACTCACTCTGGTCACCTTCAGACTCCATGTCAGCAGATTGTCTACAAACATGCTCTTTAGCTCTGACAACTCACTCCAGACTAAGAGTTTCTTTCAGCATTCGTCATCTGAACGAATCTGACAAGCCTCCATCAATCAGTCTGAGGTGTATAGCGCCCTCATCATTTAACTAAATGAACATACAGTGTTTAATGAGCATATTCAGTTTCTCAATAAATGTGTCAAGGATCTTACCAGTTTTCTGTCTTTCTTGACTGAAGATGTATCTTTCATAATCCACATTTGGAAATTGTATTGAACTTGAGATTCAAGGCTGCTTTGATTTGACTGTATGTAATTTCGTCAGCTCGCGGCCTTTTCTTTATGACTTCTTTCAAGCCTTCACCTGCAAAATTTTAAGGTACTTGATCATTTTATTGTTATCTGCTTCCTCAGTCACATCAATAAAATCATCAAATGTCTCTGTCCAGGCTGTCCATCTGTCGCCAATATTCAACTTTTTGGCAGTATTAAATGGCAGTAGTGGTTTCAAGAAGGCGGCAGCGTTGTAATCATTGATGGAACTTACTAATGTGGAGAGTATAGTGCTCTCCACCACTGCTTGGTGAACTTGGTCATGCAAACCATCTCTGAGGCCTTGCGACATGCTGGCCTCTAGATCACTTTTGATAATGCTATGAAACAAGACCTCTTTCTTGGTCTCCATTGGAGAAGCAAACTGCCACAGTTCCAATCTCTGCTCTCGGCTCTCTGCACTTCGGAAACCTTAGTTGTTGTTCTGAGGTCCACTCAGCAACTTTGTTGAGGTGCAACTTCGAATATGAATAGTTCTGCAAGCACAATCCAGGGTGCTTTTTATGGGGTCATTCTCTCCAGTGCTGTGGCATGATGACCCTCTTTACTCAGAACTAGTAAGCAGATGATCGTTGCTTGTATCACTTTGTCTTTTTGTGCTGTCTGACACCTGGTTGATCTCTGTCTCGCAGTGTTTTTATCCTCATTGTTATCTTACACTGCTCTTTCAAAACCTGGCTGCATCCGCCTCTAGCGTTGTCATTCCATACGGATGTATGGCTTTGAGTTGCTTAGTAGTACTGTACCTCTTTGTGTTGCCTTATCAGCAGGTTCTCTGCCACTGAATGTGTAGCCTTTTCAGTGATGCTTTTGATCCAGCGCGGTTAATATAAATTTCTCCTCGGGACACGAATCCAGGTAAATCATTCACTTCTATTAAACCATATGACGGTGGGGCCCATAACACCGCATATCATACATTCATTCACTCACTGGATTACACACCAAGGAGAAATGTGTTGCTGGAGGAACGGGATACCTTGTTAAATTAGACAGAATAAAGCCTCAGACATCATATACATTAGCCTTTGATCCTGTCTGTTCCAAACATCAAGGTATTCCGCTCTTTGGTCGATGGACCAACTAGTAGAATAAGTTGATGGTGATTAAGACCAGCTCAATCACTGTAAGACCTGTTAAACTTTAAACTTATTGATGAACTAAAGAACCACAGACTCATTGTTGATTAGAATGAAATTTTATCTAAATTTTCATTTGCACGGGTGAGATTCTTAATTTATTATTCACTTTAATACATTAATAACATTTATATGAAAAGTTCTAATAAAGAATTTGAAACTTATGCATTACCCATTTAGATGCAGATAGGAATGGTTCACCAAAAGGAAGATAAACCGTAGATCACAGAATAGACTCCCAAACTGACTGACTGTCCCGCTAATGGCCTCCTCGACCGGACCTCCCGCACAGATTTCCCGCAACGGTCTCGTTCCTTCCCAGTCAAGTTCGAAGTCCAAAATGACAAAGTCCTTTAGTAATATCGTGGTGGAAAACCAACGGCGGCAGTAGCATAAATAGCAGCGGCCACAGCAACAGCAAAAAGGCAACTCAAAGAAGTAACCTATAGGAAAACAGCAGCCCTCCCACATAAGAGCAGTCCCTTTTATACCCTACTTCTAGCTTACTACACAAAATGTTGCAATCCATAGGGGCAGGAATTACGCTAATTGGTCCATTTGAGGGGTGGTGATGATCACCTCACCGCCTTCTTTGTTCAAACTGGTTTCGGGGATAGTTAAAAGTATAATGGTTTCTCATGACCTTTGGGTAAAAGCAGTCCAATTTGTCCATTCATTTTGTTGCAATCTCGATGGTCACAATTTGGTTAGTCCTTTGTTGCTTATGTTCTGTTCTCATTTATTCCCACAAATACACGCTGAGTCTTTCTTGGCACCCTCCTTATGGCAGGTCAACGTGACCTTGACATCTCTCACTCCGTGCACAGGCTGTACCCACGTGGTTCAGCTCCTCTATTTCTTCCGCTTAGAGGCCATCTTTTGGCTTCGTCACGTGACCGCATCTGTCTCGGCAGCCATTTTCACAGCCTGGCCTAACAGGCCCGAACGAACTATCATAAGAACAAACACAAACAAAATTAAAACAAAGAAACTAAGCCTTTCTGTTTACCACCCGCCATTCTAAAGACCCATGTTAGGTGTTACCTAGCAGAAGCGACATTTAAAGCCATTTTACTTACCATCTGCATTCTTTGCCACAATACAAATCTACTACATAGCATAAATCATGCGATTTTACTCTAATTAGTACGCAAATCACAATATTAGGGTTAATGAACTTCACAATTGTAAATAAATTAGATTTTGCACAAATTTGCAGGTTACCCTTTATGTAGTGTTTACTAAAGGTGCAATTGTTGATTAACTCATGCTCCATCAAACAATTAGTATCGTTACTTCATTAAAACTCATTAATTTTCAAAAGAGGGGGGGTACAAATAATTTTAATTACCGTGCTCCATCACTTTCATTAGCATCAAATGCTTTTCACAAAACTGGGGCTCCGCTTTGACTCCACATACGCCAACTGCCAATTACGCACTTCGACGAAGGCACACATGGATGCACAAGCAGTTTACTGGTCCACAGCAAACTCTCTGGGAGAGCACTGTCACTCTTTGGGTTACTTATCTCCTATCTCGGCCCCAGTTGTAGCATCTTTCCCAGCCTGGGTACTGGCCAAATACTATGCCACAAACGGAGTTTAGTATAGCACGTCTTTATTCTTATGCTTGTAACCACGAACTCAACATTCCAAATCTTAGAAATGGGGTCTCTAGTTGGCAGAAGTACATACCCTAGTCAGGGGAAGTGTAGTGCACACTAAAGGTTTACCTATGTTCACCCTCTGGTAGCTTGGCACAGAGCAGTCAGACTAAATTAAAGAGGCAATGTGTAAAGTATTTGTACACACACGCACACAGTAATACGGTGAAATCCCCACAAAAGTACTCCACACCAGTTTAGAAAAATAGTCAATAATTATCTGAGTAAAACAAGACCACAATGATGAAAATCCAGCATACAAAAGTCAAGATGTGAATTTTTCAAGATTTAACTAAAATGCAGTGCTTAGAAGTCTATAGCTCCAACTGGGGCTATCTGGTTGTGCTTGACCGGGACAAATCCAAAAGTTCAGTTGACTGTGATGGAGAGCAGGCCGGTTACAGGACTCCCTCAGACCCCCTTACAGTACCTTAGATGCGTCGGAAATCAAAGACCAAGTCCCCCGCAGCAGAAAGTGGGGAGAACTACCCAACCTCTTGGGAGTTCTCTTCACTAAGGTGGAAGAACCTGGAAAGACCATTAGGGTAGGCATGTTCTGTTCCTGGCCAGTGTTCCACCATAATGTCCATTCCCTTTAGGGAGATGGACCATGTCAACAGTTTACGATTCTCACTCCTCATCTGCATTATCCATCTGAGGGGCCTGTGGTCTGGCTGAACCCGGAAGTGAGTCCAAAACTAATAGGGTCTTTGCTTCTTCATTGCCCAGACCACAACAAAAGCTTCCCTTTCTATTGCACTCCACCTCTTTTCACTGGGAAGTAACCTCCGATTGATGAAGGCTACATGTTGATTTAGGCCCTCTTTGTTTGTCTGTGAGAGCACGGCCCCCATGCCATGCTTTAAGGCATCAGTCTGCACCATGAATCCCTTGGAGAAATCAGGAGCCTTGAGCACAGGTGCCATGCACATTGCTTTGTGGAAGTCAGCTCTGTCAAAGGGGCAACAATGGTGGCGTATCCCTTGACAAATCTCCTGTAATACCCGGTGAAACCTAAGAAGGCTCTCACCTCTGTCTGGATCTTGGAGGGTGCCCAAGGCAGAATGGTATCAATCTCTGGTTGCAGGGGCTGCACCTTGCCACCCCCTACTTGGTCTTCCAGGTAAACCACAGACCCCTGCCCTACCTGGCACTTACTGGCTTGATAGTGAGGCCTGTGCTCTGCACGTCCTCAACACTTCCCCCAGGTGGTGCAAATGGTCCTCCCAACTGGAGCTGTAGACTGCAATGTCAGATAGATAGGCGGCACTGAAGTTCTTAAACCCAACCAGGACCTCTAGAAGGTGGCAGGGTTGTTCTTCAACCTAAAAGGCATAACTCAGAACTGGTAGCGCCCTTCTGACATTGAGAACGCTGACCTCTCTTGTGTCCCCTCGGTCAAGGCAATCTGCAAGTACCTAGACGTTAAATCGATTGTGCTGAGGAAATTGGCAGCTCTAAATTAATCAATGATCTCATCAGCTCTGGGCATAGGATGTGCATCAGTCGTAGTGACCGCATTGAGCTCGAGATAGTCCACACAGAACCGGAGTTCAGGTGTGACACCAGGTGGAGCATGTTGGGGACTAGAACCACTGGACTGAACCAAGGCTGTTGGAGGGCTCAAAAAACCCTAACTAAAGCATCTTAGAGACTTCTTCCTTGATGCTGGCCCTCACTTGGTCAGACAACCTGTAACTTTTGTGCTTAACAGGAGTATCAATGTCATGAGAGCAACAATGGGTGACTCTTGGGTGAGTGAATACAGCTGAGCAGACTGTCTAAGCACCAGGCAAGTCTCTCTGTTGCTCTGGGTTCAGTGTAGGGGAGAGGATCACACCCTCCACTGATCCATCCTGCTGTTTGGAAGACAGGAGGTTGGGCAGAAGTCCACACTCCTCTTCCACCCCATCATCCGTGATCAAGAGCATGGTCAACTCTGACGTCTCTAAGTGTGGCTTGAGACGGTTCACGTGTAGGACCCTCCACGTGTAGGAGTCTGCAAGTCCACCAGTTAGGTGACATCACTCTTGCACTCCTTCGCCGGAAATGAGCCAGACCAGTGATCTTGCAGAGCACTGGGCTCTACTGAAGCTATCACCCACAACTTTTGACCAGGCGGAATGGAATTTTGGTCATACCAGTGTTTCATGTCTTCCTGGCTAGCTTCTTGATTCTCCTGGGCGTGTTTCCAGAAGCAGGCTTTCTGGTTGCAGAAGGCCAGCATGTAACTGAATACATCCTGGGGTGGCTTCCTGGGAGCTTGTTCCCAGCCCTCCTTCACCAAACTGAGAAGTCTTCTCACAGGGTGCCCATACAGAAGTTTAAAAAGGCTGAAGCCAACCCCCCTTCTGCAGCACCTCCCTGTAAGCAAACAAAATGCATGGCAAGAGGACGTCCCACTTACGCCTCATTGATTCAGAAATACCCATAATCATGCCTTTCAGGGTTTGGTTGAACCTTTCAACCAACCCCTTGGTCTGGGGGTGGTAAGGAGTGGAAAACTTATAGGTTATTCCACATGCCTTCCGCGTGGCCTTCATGTACAGAGACATGAAGCTATACAGCGGTCAGATACCACCTCCTTGGGGAAACCCACATTGGAAAAGATCTCAATCAGTGCTCTGGCCACAATGGGTGCCATCACAGTCCTCAGAGGGGCAGCTTCTGAATACCAGTTGGCATGGTCCACCAAGACCAGGACGAACCTGTTGCCCATGGCTGTCTTGGGATCCAGACTCCTCACAAAGTCCATGCCCACCTGCTCCAAAAGGTTGCTCACAACAGGAAAAGGTTAGTGGGGAGCATTACATCTCCCCCTGTCTTGCCACTTGCCTGGCAGTTAGGACCGGACCTACAGAATGCATTTGAGGCCTTCCTCATTTGAGACCAATAAATGTGGGTGACAAGCCTCTCAAAGGTCATGTGCGGGTCAAATTAACCCTGGGTGGAGTTGGCGGAGTGCCACTTCGTGGAATTCCATGGAGTTGGCTAAAAACTCTGGAATTCCGCTCCGCTCCATCATGCTGCATGCAGGCAGCCACCTGCGCGGCTTACCTGGTGCTTCTCCGCCATGCCGTGCCCTGCTTGGGCTGTACTCCTCCTCCTGGCTGTCTCCTCCAGTCTCCAGGCTCATCCATTTGAAAACAAAACTCCTACACACTACATCTTGGGAGGACTGAGCATGTGCAGCCCTCACAAGAGTGACGTAGAGCGTAGGGGTTTTGTTTTGCCAAGGACGAGCCTGGAGTGGAGAGGAGACAGCCAGGAGTAGGAGGAAAGCCCGGGCAGGGCATAGCAGAGAAGCACCATGACCAGGTAAGCCTGCGGCCGCCTTGGGGTGGGTGGCAGGCCAAACTCCGCTCCGCCGCAGAAACTGAGTTTTTGCTGAACTCCGCATTCCCAGCGGAGCGTGAAGTTGGTAAAACTCCACAAACTCCGCTGGCAGAGTGGAGTTCGCCACCCACCCTTAGTCCAAATGACCTCCCAGTAGGAAGGCTCTGAAGTGCAGGGGTACCAATAGCACATGGGCTGCCCCAACCTAAGCAACCTTAGTCTCCCTATACAGGAGATCATGCTCTCCGTAAATCAGATGAGTGTCACCAGCTGCCTGGTCCTCGGCCTGTTTCTGAAGACCCACAAGAGTAGGACATTCTTTCTGCACCGCGCAAAATTTCTTTCTGAAGGGACCTCTCTCCTGCTGCAACTAGAGTAGCGCAGGCAGGTTCCCCAGTTTGGCCACTTCTTCCCCTTTAGGTTCTGGGACATTCCCCTCAGGTTCACACTCCTCCCAGACAGTTGGAATTTCAGGAGCGGGTTTCCTGCACCCCTTGCCCTTCCCCTTCTTGGCAAAGACCTGGGCCACTCTTTCAGGCTCCAGGTCCTTCTGACCACCCGCACAAGCTGCCATGGACCCTGTGGTCAAAGCGATACCAAAGGGGATGATGGACGGAGCGTTAGAGCAAATCAAACACTCACCCCCAGTCAACTGATCTGGGTTTAATCCATCATCATTCTTTAGCTCACTCCACCACCCCAGTTCAGACATATGCAAATCAGTCTGACCCTGTGCCTCATGGGAACAGTCCAGCACCGAACTGCCAAGCCATGTCTTCCCTGGACCGGAAACAAGCATCCTGGGACCGGTTTCGGGTTCAAAACCCTCATCAGCCAGGCTATCTTGAATCCAGTGGCAAAGTGAGCAAGGGAACCACGTCTGGGCATACCCTGCCAACTTAGGGCGAACAAAGCGATACCAAAGGGGATGATGGACGGAGCGTTAGAGCAAATCAAACACTCACCCCCAGTCAACTGATCTGGGTTTAATCCATCATCATTCTTTAGCTCACTCCACCACCCCAGTTCAGACATGGCCATGTGCAAATCAGTCTGACCCTGTGCCTCATGGGAACAGTCCAGCGCCGAACTGCCAAGCCATGTCTTCCCTGGACCGGAAACAAGCATCCTGGGGACCGGTTTCGGGTTCAAAACCCTCATCAGCCAGGCTATCTTGAATCCAGTGGCAAAGTGAGCAAGGGACCCACGTCTGGGCATACTCTGCCAACTTAGGGCGAACAAAGCGATACTCAAAGGGGATGATGGACGGAGCGTTAGAGCAAATCAAACACTCACCCCCAGTCAACTGATCTGGGTTTAATCCATCATCATTCTTTAGCTCACTCCACCACCCCAGTTCAGACATGGCCATATGCAAATCAGTCTGACCCTGTGCCTCATGGGAACAGTCCAGCGCCGAACTGCCAAGCCATGTCTTCCCTGGACCGGAAACAAGCATCCTGGGACCGGTTTCGGGTTCAAAACCCTCATCAGCCAGGCTATCTTGAATCCAGTGGCAAAGTGAGCAAGGGACCCACGTCTGGGCATACCCTGCCAACTTAGGGCGACCAAAGCGATACCAAAGGGGATGATGGACGGAGAGTTAGAGCAAATCAAACACTCACCCCCAGTCAACTGATCTGGGTTTAATCCATCATCATTCTTTAGCTCACTCCACCACCCCAGTTCAGACATGGCCATATGCAAATCAGTCTGACCCTGTGCCTCATGGGAACAGTCCAGCGCCGAACTGCCAAGCCATGTCTTCCCTGGACCGGAAACAAGCATCCTGGGATCGGTTTCGGGTTCAAAACCCTCATCAGCCAGGCTATCTTGAATCCAGTGGCAAAGTGAACAAGGGACCCACGTCTGGGCATACCCTGCCAACTTAGGGCGAACAAAGCGATACCAAAGGGGATGATGGACGGAGCGTTAGAGCAAATCAAACACTCACCCCCAGTCAACTGATCTGGGTTTAATCCATCATCATTCTTTAGCTCACAACACCACCCTAGTTCAGACGTGGCCATATGCAAATCAGTCTGACCCTGTGCCTCATGGGAACAGTCCAGCGCCGAACTGCCAAGCCATGTCTTCCCTGGACCGGAAACAAGCATCCTGGGACCGGTTTCGGGTTCAAAACCCTCATCAGCCAGGCTATCTTGAATCCAGTGGCAAAGTGAACAAGGGACCCACGTCTGGGCATACCCTGCCAACTTAGGGCGAACAAAGCGATACCAAAGGGGATGATGGACGGAGCGTTAGAGCAAATCAAACACTCACCCCCAGTCAACTGATCTGGGTTTAATCCATCATCATTCTTTAGCTCACAACACCACCCCAGTTCAGACATGGCCATATGCAAATCAGTCTGACCCTGTGCCTCATGGGAACAGTCCAGCGCCGAACTGCCAAGCCATGTCTTCCCTGGACCGGAAACAAGCATCCTGGGACCGGTTTCGGGTTCAAAACCCTCATCAGCCAGGCTATCTTGAATCCAGTGGCAAAGTGAGCAAGGGACCCACGTCTGGGCATACCCTGCCAACTTAGGGCGAACAAAGCGATACCAAAGGGGATGATGGACGGAGCGTTAGAGCAAATCAAACACTCACCCCCAGTCAACTGATCTGGGTTTAATCCATCATCATTCTTTAGCTCACTCCACCACCCCAGTTCAGACATGGCCATATGCAAATCAGTCTGACCCTGTGCCTCATGGGAACAGTCCAGCGCCGAACTGCCAAGCCATGTCTTCCCTGGACCGGAAACAAGCATCCTGGGACCGGTTTCGGGTTCAAAACCTCATCAGCCAGGCTATCTTGAATCCAGTGGCAAAGTGAGCAAGGGACCCACGTCTGGGCATACCCTGCCAACTTAGGGCGAACAAAGCGATACCAAAGGGGATGATGGACGGAGCGTTAGAGCAAATCAAACACTCACCCCCAGTCAACTGATCTGGGTTTAATCCATCATCATTCTTTAGCTCACTCCACCACCCCAGTTCAGACATGGCCATATGCAAATCAGTCTGACCCTGTGCCTCATGGGAACAGTCCAGCGCCGAACTGCCAAGCCATGTCTTCCCTGGACCGGAAACAAGCATCCTGGGATCGGTTTCGGGTTCAAAACCCTCATCAGCCAGGCTATCTTGAATCCAGTGGCAAAGTGAACAAGGGACCCACGTCTGGGCATACCCTGCCAACTTAGGGCGAACAAAGCGATACCAAAGGGGATGATGGACGGAGCGTTAGAGCAAATCAAACACTCACCCCCAGTCAACTGATCTGGGTTTAATCCATCATCATTCTTTAGCTCACTCCACCACCCCAGTTCAGACATGGCCATATGCAAATCAGTCTGACCCTGTGCCTCATGGGAACAGTCCAGCGCCGAACTGCCAAGCCATGTCTTCCCTGGACCGGAAACAAGCATCCTGGGACCGGTTTCGGGTTCAAAACCCTCATCAGCCAGGCTATCTTGAATCCAGTGGCAAAGTGAGCAAGGGACCCACGTCTGGGCATACCCTGCCAACTTAGGGCGAACAAAGCGATACCAAAGGGGATGATGGACGGAGCGTTAGAGCAAATCAAACACTCACCCCCAGTCAACTGATCTGGGTTTAATCCATCATCATTCTTTAGCTCACTCCACCACCCCAGTTCAGACATGGCCATATGCAAATCAGTCTGACCCTGTGCCTCATGGGAACAGTCCAGCGCCGAACTGCCAAGCCATGTCTTCCCTGGACCGGAAACAAGCATCCTGGGACCGGTTTCGGGTTCAAAACCCTCATCAGCCAGGCTATCTTGAATCCAGTGGCAAAGTGAACAAGGGACCCACGTCTGGGCATACCCTGCCAACTTAGGGCGAACAAAGCGATACCAAAGGGGATGATGGACGGAGCGTTAGAGTAAATCAAACACTCACCCCCAGTCAACTGATCTGGGTTTAATCCATCATCATTCTTTAGCTCACTCCACCACCCCAGTTCAGACATGGCCATATGCAAATCAGTCTGACCCTGTGCCTCATGGGAACAGTCCAGCCCGAACTGCCAAGCCATGTCTTCCCTGGACCGGAAACAAGCATCCTGGGACCGGTTTCGGGTTCAAAACCCTCATCAGCCAGGCTATCTTGAATCCAGTGGCAAAGTGAGCAAGGGACCCACGTCTGGGCATACCCTGCCAACTTAGGGCGAACAAAGCGATACCAAAGGGGATGATGGACGGAGCGTTAGAGCAAATCAAACACTCACCCCCAGTCAACTGATCTGGGTTTAATCCATCATCATTCTTTAGCTCACTCCACCACCCCAGTTCAGACATGGCCATATGAAAATCAGTCTGACCCTGTGCCTCATGGGAACAGTCCAGCGCCGAACTGCCAAGCCATGTCTTCCCTGGACCGGAAACAAGCATCCTGGGGACCGGTTTCGGGTTCAAAACCCTCATCAGCCAGGCTATCTTGAATCCAGTGGCAAAGTGAGCAAGGGACCCACGTCTGGGCATACCCTGCCAACTTAGGGCGAACAAAGCGATACCAAAGGGGATGATGGACGGAGCGTTAGAGCAAATCAAACACTCACCCCCAGTCAACTGATCTGGGTTTAATCCATCATCATTCTTTAGCTCACTCCACCACCCCAGTTCAGACATGGCCATATGCAAATCAGTCTGACCCTGTGCCTCATGGGAACAGTCCAGCGCCGAACTGCCAAGCCATGTCTTCCCTGGACTGGAAACAAGCATCCTGGGACCGGTTTCGGGTTCAAAACCCTCATCAGCCAGGCTATCTTGAATCCAGTGGCAAAGTGAGCAAGGGACCCACGTCTGGGCATACCCTGCCAACTTAGGGCGAACAAAGCGATACCAAAGGGGATGATGGACGGAGCGTTAGAGCAAATCAAACACTCACCCCCAGTCAACTGATCTGGGTTTAATCCATCATCATTCTTTAGCTCACTCCACCACCCCAGTTCAGACATGGCCATATGCAAATCAGTCTGACCCTGTGCCTCATGGGAACAGTCCAGCGCCGAACTGCCAAGCCATGTCTTCCCTGGACCGGAAACAAGCATCCTGGGACCGGTTTCGGGTTCAAAACCCTCATCAGCCAGGCTATCTTGAATCCAGTGGCAAAGTGAGCAAGGGACCCACGTCTGGGCATACCCTGCCAACTTAGGCGAACAAAGCGATACCAAAGGGGATGATGGACGGAGCGTTAGAGCAAATCAAACACTCACCCCCAGTCAACTGATCTGGGTTTAATCCATCATCATTCTTTAGCTCACTCCACCACCCCAGTTCAGACATGGCCATATGCAAATCAGTCTGACCCTGTGCCTCATGGGAACAGTCCAGCGCCGAACTGCCAAGCCATGTCTTCCCTGGACCGGAAACAAGCATCCTGGGACCGGTTTCGGGTTCAAAACCCTCATCAGCCAGGCTATCTTGAATCCAGTGGCAAAGTGAGCAAGGGACCCACGTCTGGGCATACCCTGCCAACTTAGGGCGAACAAAGCGATACCAAAGGGGATGATGGACGGAGCGTTAGAGCAAATCAAACACTCACCCCCAGTCAACTGATCTGGGTTTAATCCATCATCATTCTTTAGCTCACTCCACCACCCCAGTTCAGACATGGCCATATGCAAATCAGTCTGACCCTGTGCCTCATGGGAACAGTCCAGCGCCGAACTGCCAAGCCATGTCTTCCCTGGACCGGAAACAAGCATCCTGGGACCGGTTTCGGGTTCAAAACCCTCATCAGCCAGGCTATCTTGAATCCAGTGGCAAAGTGAGCAAGGGACCCACGTCTGGGCATACCCTGCCAACTTAGGGCGAACAAAGCGATACCAAAGGGGATGATGGACGGAGCGTTAGAGCAAATCAAACACTCACCCCCAGTCAACTGATCTGGGTTTAATCCATCATCATTCTTTAGCTCACTCCACCACCCCCAGTTCAGACATGGCCATATGCAAATCAGTCTGACCCTGTGCCTCATGGGAACAGTCCAGCGCCGAACTGCCAAGCCATGTCTTCCCTGGACCGGAAACAAGCATCCTGGGACCGGTTTCGGGTTCAAAACCCTCATCAGCCAGGCTATCTTGAATCCAGTGGCAAAGTGAGCAAGGGACCCACGTCTGGGCATACCCTTCCAACTTAGGGCGAACAAAGCGATACCAAAGTGTAGTGAGTGAGCGCTCAGCAACAGGCCTACCAGTCGCTTATGGGTTCTCCATTCTCTGCTACAGAGTCCTCAGACACTTAGGAAGAAGTTGGCACAGAAACTGAAATAGACAAAGACAGAGTTTATTAAACCTCATGAGGTCGGAGTTACATTCACACATCACCCTTCAGTAATGCATGACAGTAGCACACTGAATGGAAGGACCTTGGTCCTGTTCATACCCTACAGTAGGGGCTCAAATGGAGCGGTACAAACACAAATGCTGGTCTTAGATACATATAAGGTCATACAAGAAATGCACAGTCGACAAGTGGGCTGGAGCTAACCAGTTTCTACTTCTAGTAGACACATCCTGACATTTATAAACTCGGAACAGCTGCAAGCTCAACTGAGCATGTGCAAAGCAAACAGAACTAAATATAACTTGTCTCTAGGCAGATTTCAAGAGCAGTTAACAGGAAGGTAGGACAGAGCACATGGCAAGCACATGGCAGCACATGGCAACCAAAATGGCTGCCAGAAATGACAAAATGGATTCCACAAAGCGGACAATTCAGCCTCTGAATACAGGCTGTCTTCAGCTAATGCTTAACTTAAATGCTGCCAAATTACAACAAAGGGGATGATGGACGGAGCGTTAGAGCAAATCAAACACTCACCCCCAGTCAACTGATCTGGGTTTAATCCATCATCATTCTTTAGCTCACTCCACCACCCCAGTTCAGACATGGCCATATGCAAATCAGTCTGACCCTGTGCCTCATGGGAACAGTCCAGCGCCGAACTGCCAAGCCATGTCTTCCCTGGACCGGAAACAAGCATCCTGGGACCGGTTTCTGGTTCAAAACCCTCATCAGCCAGGCTATCTTGAATCCAGTGGCAAAGTGAGCAAGGGACCCACGTCTGGGCATACCCTGCCAACTTAGGGCGAACAAAGCGATACCAAAGGGGATGATGGACGGAGCGTTAGAGCAAATCAAACACTCACCCCCAGTCAACTGATCTGGGTTTAATCCATCATCATTCTTTAGCTCACTCCACCACCCCAGTTCAGACATGGCCATATGCAAATCAGTCTGACCCTGTGCCTCATGGGAACAGTCCAGCGCCGAACTGCCAAGCCATGTCTTCCCTGGACCGGAAACAAGCATCCTGGGACCGGTTTCGGGTTCAAAACCCTCATCAGCCAGGCTATCTTGAATCCAGTGGCAAAGTGAGCAAGGGACCCACGTCTGGGCATACCCTGCCAACTTAGGGCGAACAAAGCGATACCAAAGGGGATGATGGACGGAGCGTTAGAGCAAATCAAACACTCACCCCCAGTCAACTGATCTGGGTTTAATCCATCATCATTCTTTAGCTCACTCCACCACCCCAGTTCAGACATGGCCATATGCAAATCAGTCTGACCCTGTGCCTCATGGGAGCAGTCCAGCGCCGAACTGCCAAGTCATGTCTTCCCTGGACCGGAAACAAGCATCCTGGGACCGGTTTCGGGTTCAAAACCCTCATCAGGCAGGCTATCTTGAATCCAGTGGCAAAGTGAGCAAGGGACCCACGTCTGGGCATACCCTGCCAACTTAGGGCGAACAAAGCGATACCAAAGGGGATGATGGACGGAGCGTTAGAGCAAATCAAACACCCCCAGTCAACTGATCTGGGTTTAATCCATCATCATTCTTTAGCTCACTCCACCACCCCAGTTCAGACATGTCCATATGCAAATCAGTCTGACCCTGTGCCTCATGGGAACAGTCCAGCGCCGAACTGCCAAGCCATGTCTTCCCTGGACCGGAAACAAGCATCCTGGGACCGGTTTCGGGTTCAAAACCCTCATCAGCCAGGCTATCTTGAATCCAGTGGCAAAGTGAGCAAGGGACCCACGTCTGGGCATACCCTGCCAACTTAGGGCGAACAAAGCGATACCAAAGGGGATGATGGACGGAGCGTTAGAGCAAATCAAACACTCACCCCCAGTCAACTGATCTGGGTTTAATCCATCATCATTCTTTAGCTCACTCCACCACCCCAGTTCAGACATGGCCATATGCAAATCAGTCTGACCCTGTGCCTCATGGGAACAGTCCAGCGCCGAACTGCCAATCCATGTCTTCCCTGGACCGGAAACAAGCATCCTGGGACCGGTTTCGGGTTCAAAACCCTCATCAGCCAGGCTATCTTGAATCCAGTGGCAAAGTGAGCAAGGGACCCACGTCTGGGCATACCCTGCCAACTTAGGGCGAACAAAGCGATACCAAAGGGGATGATGGACGGAGCGTTAGAGCAAATCAAACACTCACCCCCAGTCAACTGATCTGGGTTTAATCCATCATCATTCTTTAGCTCACTCCACCACCCCAGTTCAGACATGGCCATATGCAAATCAGTCTGACCCTGTGCCTCATGGGAACAGTCCAGCGCCGAACTGCCAAGCCATGTCTTCCCTGGACCGGAAACAAGCATCCTGGGACCGGTTTCGGGTTCAAAACCCTCATCAGCCAGGCTATCTTGAATCCAGTGGCAAAGTGAGCAAGGGACCCACGTCTGGGCATACCCTGCCAACTTAGGGCGAACAAAGCGATACCAAAGGGGATGATGGACGGAGCGTTAGAGCAAATCAAACACTCACCCCCAGTCAACTGATCTGGGTTTAATCCATCATCATTCTTTAGCTCACTCCACCACCCCAGTTCAGACATGGCCATATGCAAATCAGTCTGACCCTGTGCCTCATGGGAACAGTCCAGCGCCGAACTGCCAAGCCATGTCTTCCCTGGACCGGAAACAAGCATCCTGGGACCGGTTTCGGGTTCAAAACCCTCATCAGCCAGGCTATCTTGAATCCAGTGGCAAAGTGAGCAAGGGACCCACGTCTGGGCATACCCTGCCAACTTAGGGCGAACAAAGCGATACCAAAGGGGATGATGGACGGAGCGTTAGAGCAAATCAAACACTCACCCCCAGTCAACTGATCTGGGTTTAATCCATCATCATTCTTTAGCTCACTCCACCACCCCAGTTCAGACATGGCCATATGCAAATCAGTCTGACCCTGTGCCTCATGGGAACAGTCCAGCGCCGAACTGCCAAGCCATGTCTTCCCTGGACCGGAAACAAGCATCCTGGGACCGGTTTCCGGGTTCAAAACCCTCATCAGCCAGGCTATCTTGAATCCAGTGGCAAAGTGAGCAAGGGACCCACGTCTGGGCATACCCTGCCAACTTAGGGCGAACAAAGCGATACTCAAAGGGGATGATGGACGGAGCGTTAGAGCAAATCAAACACTCACCCCCAGTCAACTGATCTGGGTTTAATCCATCATCATTCTTTAGCTCACTCCACCACCCCCAGTTCAGACATGGCCATATGAAAATCAGTCTGACCCTGTGCCTCATGGGAACAGTCCAGCGCCGAACTGCCAAGCCATGTCTTCCCTGGACCGGAAACAAGCATCCTGGGACCGGTTTCGGGTTCAAAACCCTCATCAGCCAGGCTATCTTGAATCCAGTGGCAAAGTGAGCAAGGGACCCACGTCTGGGCATACCCTTCCAACTTAGGGCGAACAAAGCGATACCAAAGTGTAGTAGTGAGCCTCAGCAAGGCCTACCAGTGCTTAGGGGTTCTCCCTTCTCTGCACAGAGTCCTCAGACACTTAGGAAGAAGTTGGCACAGAAACTGAAATAGAAAAGACAGAGTTTATTAAACCTCATGAGGTGGAGTTACATTCACACATCACCCTTCAGTAATGCATGAAGTAGCACACTGAATGGAAGGACCTTGGTCCTGTTTATACCCACACAGGGGCTCAAATGGAGGCGGTACAAACACAGATGCTGGTTTTAGATACATATAAGGTCATACAAGAAATGCACAGTCGACAAGTGGGTGGAGCTAACAGTTTCTACTTCTAGTAGACACATCCTGACATTTATAAACTCGGAACAGCTGCAAGCTCAACTGAGCATGTGCAAAGCAAACAGAACTAAATATAACTTGTCTCTAGGCAGATTTCAAGAGCAGTTAACAGGAAGGTAGGACAGAGCACATGGCAAGCACATGGCAGCACATGGCAACCAAAATGGCTGCCAGAAATACAAAATGGATTCCACAAAGCGGACAATTCAGCCTCTGAATACAGGCTGTCTTCAGCTAATGCTTAACTTAAGTGCTGCCAATTACAACAAAAGGGGATGATGGACGGAGCGTTAGAGCAAATCAAACACTCACCCCCAGACAACTGATCTGGGTTTAATCCATCATCATTCTTTAGCTCACTCCACCACCCCAGTTCAGACATGGCCATATGCAAATCAGTCTGACACTGTGCCTCATGGGAACAGTCCAGCGCCGAACTGCCAAGCCATGTCTTCCCTGGACCGGAAACAAGCATCCTGGGACCAGTTTCTGGTTCAAAACCCTCATCAGCCAGGCTATCTTGAATCCAGTGGCAAAGTGAGCAAGGGACCCACGTCTGGGCATACCCTGCCAACTTAGGGCGAACAAAGCGATACCAAAGGGGATGATGGACGGAGCGTTAGAGCAAATCAAACACTCACCCCCAGTCAACTGATCTGGGTTTAATCCATCATCATTCTTTAGCTCACTCCACCACCCCAGTTCAGACATGGCCATATGCAAATCAGTCTGACCCTGTGCCTCATGGGAACAGTCCAGCGCCGAACTGCCAAGCCATGTCTTCCCTGGACCGGAAACAAGCATCCTGGGACCGGTTTCGGGTTCAAAACCCTCATCAGCCAGGCTATCTTGAATCCAGTGGCAAAGTGAGCAAGGGACCCACGTCTGGGCATACCCTGCCAACTTAGGGCGAACAAAGCGATACCAAAGGGGATGATGGACGGAGCGTTAGAACAAATCAAACACTCACCCCCAGTCAACTGATCTGGGTTTAATCCATCATCATTCTTTAGCTCACTCCACCACCCCAGTTCAGACATGGCCATATGCAAATCAGTCTGACCCTGTGCCTCATGGGAACAGTCCAGCGCCGAACTGCCAAGCCATGTCTTCCTGGACCGGAAACAAGCATCCTGGGACCGGTTTCGGGTTCAAAACCCTCATCAGGCAGGCTATCTTGAATCCAGTGGCAAAGTGAGCAAGGGACCCACGTCTGGGCATACCCTGCCAACTTAGGGCGAACAAAGCGATACCAAAGGGGATGATGGACGGAGCGTTAGAGCAAATCAAACACTCACCCCAGTCAACTGATCTGGGTTTAATCCATCATCATTCTTTAGCTCACTCCACCACCCCAGTTCAGACATGGCCATATGCAAATCAGTCTGACCCTGTGCCTCATGGGAACAGTCCAGCGCCAAACTGCCAAGCCATGTCTTCCCTGGACCGGAAACAAGCATCCTGGGACCGGTTTCGGGTTCAAAACCCTCATCAGCCAGGCTATCTTGAATCCAGTGGCAAAGTGAGCAAGGGACCCACGTCTGGGCATACCCTGCCAACTTAGGGCGAACAAAGCGATACCAAAGGGGATGATGGACGGAGCGTTAGAGCAAATCAAACACTCACCCCCAGTCAACTGATCTGGGTTTAATCCATCATCATTCTTTAGCTCACTCCACCACCCCAGTTCAGACATGGCCATATGCAAATCAGTCTGACCCTGTGCCTCATGGGAACAGTCCAGCGCCGAACTGCCAAGCCATGTCTTCCCTGGACCGGAAACAAGCATCCTGGGACCGGTTTCGGGTTCAAAACCCTCATCAGCCAGGCTATCTTGAATCCAGTGGCAAAGTGAGCAAGGGACCCACGTCTGGGCATACCCTGCCAACTTAGGGCGAACAAAGCGATACCAAAGGGGATGATGGACGGAGCGTTAGAGCAAATCAAACACTCACCCCCAGTCAACTGATCTGGGTTTAATCCATCATCATTCTTTAGCTCACTCCACCACCCCAGTTCAGACATGGCCATGTGCAAATCAGTCTGACCCTGTGCCTCATGGGAACAGTCCAGCGCCGAACTGCCAAGCCATGTCTTCCCTGGACCGGAAACAAGCATCCTGGGACCGGTTTCGGGTTCAAAACCCTCATCAGCCAGGCTATCTTGAATCCAGTGGCAAAGTGAGCAAGGGACCCACGTCTGGGCATACTCTGCCAACTTAGGGCGAACAAAGCGATACCAAAGGGGATGATGGACGGAGCGTTAGAGCAAATCAAACACTCACCCCCAGTCAACTGATCTGGGTTTAATCCATCATCATTCTTTAGCTCACTCCACCACCCCAGTTCAGACATGGCCATATGCAAATCAGTCTGACCCTGTGCCTCATGGGAACAGTCCAGCGCCGAACTGCCAAGCCATGTCTTCCCTGGACCGGAAACAAGCATCCTGGGACCGGTTTCGGGTTCAAAACCCTCATCAGCCAGGCTATCTTGAATCCAGTGGCAAAGTGAGCAAGGGACCCACGTCTGGGCATACCCTGCCAACTTAGGGCGAACAAAGCGATACCAAAGGGGATGATGGACGGAGCGTTAGAGCAAATCAAACACTCACCCCCAGTCAACTGATCTGGGTTTAATCCATCATCATTCTTTAGCTCACTCCACCACCCCAGTTCAGACATGGCCATATGCAAATCAGTCTGACCCTGTGCCTCATGGGAACAGTCCAGCGCCGAACTGCCAAGCCATGTCTTCCCTGGACCGGAAACAAGCATCCTGGGACCGGTTTCGGGTTCAAAACCCTCATCAGCCAGGCTATCTTGAATCCAGTGGCAAAGTGAGCAAGGGACCCACGTCTGGGCATACCCTGCAACTTAGGGCGAACAAAGCGATACCAAAGGGGATGATGGACGGTGCGTTAGAGCAAATCAAACACTCACCCCCAGTCAACTGATCTGGGTTTAATCCATCATCATTCTTTAGCTCACTCCACCACCCCAGTTCAGACATGGCCATAAGCAAATCAGTCTGACCCTGTGCCTCATGGGAACAGTCCAGCGCCGAACTGCCAAGCCATGTCTTCCCTGGACCGGAAACAAGCATCCTGGGACCGGTTTCGGGTTCAAAACCCTCATCAGCCAGGCTATCTTGAATCCAGTGGCAAAGTGAGCAAGGGACCCACGTCTGGGCATACCCTGCCAACTTAGGGCGAACAAAGCGATACCAAAGGGGATGATGGACGGAGCGTTAGAGCAAATCAAACACTCACCCCCAGTCAACTGATCTGGGTTTAATCCATCATCATTCTTTAGCTCACTCCACCACCCCCAGTTCAGACATGGCCATATGCAAATCAGTCTGACCCTGTGCCTCATGGGAACAGTCCAGCGCCGAACTGCCAAGCCATGTCTTCCCTGGACCGGAAACAAGCATCCTGGGACCGGTTTCGGGTTCAAAACCCTCATCAGCCAGGCTATCTTGAATCCAGTGGCAAAGTGAGCAAGGGACCCACGTCTGGGCATACCCTGCCAACTTAGGGCGAACAAAGCGATACCAAAGTGTAGTAGTGAGCCTCAGCAAGAGCCTACCAGTGCTGTATGGGTTCTCCCTTCTCTGCACAGAGTCCTCAGACACTTAGGAAGAAGTTGGCACAGAAACTGAAATAGAAAAGACAGAGTTTATTAAACCTCATGAGGTGGAGTTACATTCACACATCACCCTTCAGTAATGCATGAAGTAGCAAACTGAATGGAAGGACCTAGGTCCTGTTCATACCCTACCACTAGGGGCTCAAATGGAGGCGGTACAAACACAAATGCTGGTCTTAGATACATATAAGGTCATACAAGAAATGCACAGTCGACAAGTGGGTGGAGCTAACAGTTTCTACTTCTAGTAGACACATCCTGACATTTATAAACTCGGAACAGCTGCAAGCTCAACTGAGCATGTGCAAAGCAAAAGAACTAAATATAACTTGTCTCTAGGCAGATTCCAAGAGCAGTTAACAGGAAGGTAGGACAGAGCACATGGCAAGCACATGGCAGCACATGGCAACCAAAATGGCTGCCAGAAATACAAAATGGATTCCACAAGCGGACAATTCAGCCTCTGAATACAGGCTGTCTTCAGCATAACCTGCTCAACTTAGGTGCTGAACAAAGCGATACCAAAGGGGATGATGGACGGAGCGTTAGAGCAAATCAAACACTCACCCCCAGTCAACTGATCTGGGTTTAATCCATCATCATTCTTTAGCTCACTCCACCACCCCAGTTCAGACATGGCCATATGCAAATCAGTCTGACACTGTGCCTCATGGGAACAGTCCAGCGCCGAACTGCCAAGCCATGTCTTCCCTGGACCGGAAACAAGCATCCTGGGACCGGTTTCGGGTTCAAAACCCTCATCAGGCAGGCTATCTTGAATCCAGTGGCAAAGTGAGCACGGGACCCACGTCTGGACATACCCTGCCAACTTAGGACGAACAAAGCGATACCAAAGGGGATGATGGACGGAGCGTTAGAGCAAATCAAACACACCCCCAGTCAACTGATCTGGGTTTAATCCATCATCATTCTTTAGCTCACTCCACCACCCCAGTTCAGACATGGCCATATGCAAATCAGTCTGACCCTGTGCCTCATGGGAACAGTCCAGCGCCGAACTGCCAAGCCATGTCTTCCCTGGACCGGAAACAAGCATCCTGGGACCGGTTTCGGGTTCAAAACCCTCATCAGCCAGGCTATCTTGAATCCAGTGGCAAAGTGAGCAAGGGACCCACGTCTGGGCATACCCTGCCAACTTAGGGCGAACAAAGCGATACCAAAGGGGATGATGGACGGAGCGTTAGAGCAAATCAAACACTCACCCCCAGTCAACTGATCTGGGTTTAATCCATCATCATTCTTTAGCTCACTCCACCACCCCAGTTCAGACATGGCCATATGCAAATCAGTCTGACCCTGTGCCTCATGGGAACAGTCCAGCGCCGAACTGCCAATCCATGTCTTCCCTGGACCGGAAACAAGCATCCTGGGACCGGTTTCGGGTTCAAAACCCTCATCAGCCAGGCTATCTTGAATCCAGTGGCAAAGTGAGCAAGGGACCCACGTCTGGGCATACCCTGCCAACTTAGGGCGAACAAAGCGATACCAAAGGGGATGATGGACGGAGCGTTAGAGCAAATCAAACACTCACCCCAGTCAACTGATCTGGGTTTAATCCATCATCATTCTTTAGCTCACTCCACCACCCCAGTTCAGACATGGCCATATGCAAATCAGTCTGACCCTGTGCCTCATGGGAACAGTCCAGCGCCGAACTGCCAAGCCATGTCTTCCCTGGACCGGAAACAAGCATCCTGGGACCGGTTTCGGGTTCAAAACCCTCATCAGCCAGGCTATCTTGAATCCAGTGGCAAAGTGAGCAAGGGACCCACGTCTGGGCATACCCTGCCAACTTAGGGCGAACAAAGCGATACCAAAGGGGATGATGGACGGAGCGTTAGAGCAAATCAAACACTCACCCCCAGTCAACTGATCTGGGTTTAATCCATCATCATTCTTTAGCTCACTCCACCACCCCAGTTCAGACATGGCCATATGCAAATCAGTCTGACCCTGTGCCTCATGGGAACAGTCCAGCGCCGAACTGCCAAGCCATGTCTTCCCTGGACCGGAAACAAGCATCCTGGGACCGGTTTCGGGTTCAAAACCCTCATTCAGCCAGGCTATCTTGAATCCAGTGGCAAAGTGAGCAAGGGACCCACGTCTGGGCATACCCTGCCAACTTAGGGCGAACAAAGCGATACCAAAGGGGATGATGGACGGAGCGTTAGAGCAAATCAAACACTCACCCCCAGTCAACTGATCTGGGTTTAATCCATCATCATTCTTTAGCTCACTCCACCACCCCAGTTCAGACATGGCCATATGCAAATCAGTCTGACCCTGTGCCTCATGGGAACAGTCCAGCGCCGAACTGCCAAGCCATGTCTTCCCTGGACCGGAAACAAGCATCCTGGGACCGGTTTCGGGTTCAAAACCCTCATCAGCCAGGCTATCTTGAATCCAGTGGCAAAGTGAGCAAGGGACCCACGTCTGGGCATACCCTGCCAACTTAGGGCGAACAAAGCGATACCAAAGGGGATGATGGACGGAGCGTTAGAGCAAATCAAACACTCACCCCAGTCAACTGATCTGGGTTTAATCCATCATCATTCTTTAGCTCACTCCACCACCCCAGTTCAGACATGTCCATATGCAAATCAGTCTGACCCTGTGCCTCATGGGAACAGTCCAGCGCCGAACTGCCAAGCCATGTCTTCCCTGGACCCGAAACAAGCATCCTGGGACCGGTTTCGGGTTCAAAACCCTCATCAGCCAGGCTATCTTGATTCCAGTGGCAAAGTGAGCAAGGGACCTACGTCTGGGCATACCCTGCCAACTTAGGGCGAACAAAGCGATACCAAAGGGGATGATGGACGGAGCGTTAGAGCAAATCAAACACTCACCCCCAGTCAACTGATCTGGGTTTAATCCATCATCATTCTTTAGCTCACTCCACCACCCCAGTTCAGACATGGCCATATGCAAATCAGTCTGACCCTGTGCCTCATGGGAACAGTCCAGCGCCGAACTGCCAATCCATGTCTTCCACGGACCGGAAACAAGCATCCTGGGACCGGTTTCGGGTTCAAAACCCTCATCAGCCAGGCTATCTTGAATCCAGTGGCAAAGTGAGCAAGGGACCCAAGTCTGGGCATACCCTGCCAACTTAGGGCGAACAAAGCGATACCAAAGGGGATGATGGACGGAGCGTTAGAGCAAATCAAACACTCACCCCCAGTCAACTGATCTGGGTTTAATCCATCATCATTCTTTAGCTCACTCCACCACCCCAGTTCAGACATGGCCATTTGCAAATCAGTCTGACCCTGTGCCTCATGGGAACAGTCCAGCGCCGAACTGCCAAGCCATGTCTTCCCTGGACCGGAAACAAGCATCCTGGGACCGGTTTCAGGTTCAAAACCCTCATCAGCCAGGCTATCTTGAATCCAGTGGCAAAGTGAGCAAGGGACCCACGTCTGGGCATACCCTGCCAACTTAGGGTGAACAAAGCGATACCAAAGGGGATGATGGACGGAGCGTTAGAGCAAATCAAACACTCACCCCCAGTCAACTGATCTGGGTTTAATCCATCATCATTCTTTAGCTCACTCCACCACCCCAGTTCAGACATGGCCATATGCAAATCAGTCTGACCCTGTTCCTCATGGGAACAGTCCAGCGCCGAACTGCCAAGCCATGTCTTCCCTGGACCGGAAACAAGCATCCTGGGACCGGTTTCGGGTTCAAAACCCTCATCAGCCAGGCTATCTTGAATCCAGTGGCAAAGTGAACAAGGGACCCACGTCTGGGCATACCCTGCCAACTTAGGGCGAACAAAGCGATACCAAAGGGGATGATGGACGGAGCGTTAGAGCAAATCAAACACTCACCCCCAGTCAACTGATCTGGGTTTAATCCATCATCATTCTTTAGCTCACTCCACCACCCCAGTTCAGACATGGTCATATGCAAATCAGTCTGAACCTGTGCCTCATGGGAACAGTCCAGCGCCGAACTGCCAAGCCATGTCTTCCCTGGACCGGAAACAAGCATCATGGGACCGGTTTCGGGTTCAAAACCCTCATCAGCCAGGCTATCTTGAATCCAGTGGCAAAGTGAGCAAGGGACCCACGTCTGGGCATACCATTCCAACTTAGGGCGAACAAAGCGATACCAAAGTGTATGTAGTGAGTCTCAGAGCAAGTCAGACACTACCAGTCGACTGATATGGGTTCTCCCTTCTCTGCATCAGAGTCCTTCAGACACTATAGGAAGAAGTTGGCACAGAAACTGGAAATAGCAAAACGACAGAGTTTATTAAACCTCATGAGGTGGAGTTACATTCACACATCACCCTTCAGTAATGCATGAAGTAGCACACTGAATGGAAGGACCTTGGTCCTTTGTATACCCACACAGGGGCTCAAATGGAGGCGGTACAAACACAAATGCTGGTTTTAGATACATATAAGGTCATACAAGAAATGCACAGTCGACAAGTGGGTGGAGCTAACAGTTTCTACTTCTAGTAGACACATCCTGACATTTATAAACTCGGAACAGCTGCAAGCTCAACTGAGCATGTGCAAAGCAAAAAGAACTAAATATAACTTGTCTCTAGGCAGATTTCAAGAGCAGTTAACAGGAAGGTAGGACAGAGCACATGGCAAGCACATGGCAGCACATGGCAACCAAAATGGCTGCCAGAAATACAAAATGGATTCCACAAAGCGGACAATTCAGCCTCTGAATACAGGCTGTCTTCAGCTAATGCTTAACTTAAGTGCTGCCAAATTACAACAAAAGGGGATGATGGACGGAGCGTTAGAGCAAATCAAACACTCACCCCCAGTCAACTGATCTGGGTTTAATCCATCATCATTCTTTAGCTCACTCCACCACCCCAGTTCAGACATGGCCATATGCAAATCAGTCTGACACTGTGCCTCATGGGAACAGTCCAGCACCGAACTGCCAAGCCATGTCTTCCCTGGACCGGAAACAAGCATCCTGGGACCAGTTTCGGGTTCAAAACCCTCATCAGCCAGGCTATCTTGAATCCAGTGGCAAAGTGAGCAAGGGAACCACGTCTGGGCATACCCTGCCAACTTAGGGCGAACAAAGCGATACCAAAGGGGATGATGGACGGAGCGTTAGAGCAAATCAAACACTCACCCCCAGTCAACTGATCTGGGTTTAATCCATCATCATTCTTTAGCTCACTCCACCACCCCAGTTCAGACATGGCCATATGCAAATCAGTCTGACCCTGTGCCTCATGGGAACAGTCCAGCGCCGAACTGCCAAGCCATGTCTTCCCTGGACAGGAAACAAGCATCCTGGGACCGGTTTCGGGTTCAAAACCCTCATCAGCCAGGCTATCTTGAATCCAGTGGCAAAGTGAGCAAGGGACCCAAGTCTGGGCATACCCTGCCAACTTAGGGCGAACAAAGCGATACCAAAGGGGATGATGGACAGAGCGTTAGAACAAATCAAACACTCACCCCCAGTCAACTGATCTGGGTTTAATCCATCATCATTCTTTAGCTCACTCCACCACCCCAGTTCAGACATGGCCATATGCAAATCAGTCTGACCCTGTGCCTCATGGGAGCAGTCCAGCGCCGAACTGCCAAGCCATGTCTTCCGTGGACCGGAAACAAGCATCCTGGGACCGGTTTCGGGTTCAAAACCCTCATCAGGCAGGCTATCTTGAATCCAGTGGCAAAGTGAGCAAGGGACCCACGTCTGGACATACCCTGCCAACTTAGGGCGAACAAAGCGATACCAAAGGGGATAATGGCCGGAGCGTTAGAGCAAATCAAACACCCCCAGTCAACTGATCTGGGTTTAATCCATCATCATTCTTTAGCTCACTCCACCACCCCAGTTCAGACATGTCCATATGCAAATCAGTCTGACCCTGTGCCTCATGGGAACAGTCCAGCGCCGAACTGCCAAGCCATGTCTTCCCTGGACCGGAAACAAGCATCCTGGGACCGGTTTTGGGTTCAAAACCCTCATCAGCCAGGCTATCTTGAATCCAGTGGCAAAGTGAGCAAGGGACCCACGTCTGGGCATACCCTGCCAACTTAGGGTGAACAAAGCGATACCAAAGGGGATGATGGACGGAGCGTTAGAGCAAATCAAACACTCACCCCCAGTCAACTGATCTGGGTTTAATCCATCATCATTCTTTAGCTCACTCCACCACCCCAGTTCAGACATGGCCATATGCAAATCAGTCTGACCCTGTGCCTCATGGGAACAGTCCAGCGCCGAACTGCCAAGCCATGTCTTCCCTGGACCGGAAACAAGCATCCTGGGACCGGTTTCAGGTTCAAAACCCTCATCAGCCAGGCTATCTTGAATCCAGTGACAAAGTGAGCAAGGGACCCACGTCTGGGCATACCCTGCCAACTTAGGGCGAACAAAGCGATACCAAAGGGGATGATGGACGGAGCGTTAGAGCAAATCAAACACTCACCCCCAGTCAACTGATCTGGGTTTAATCCATCATCATTCTTTAGCTCACTCCACCACCCCAGTTCAGACATGGCCATATGCAAATCAGTCTGACCCTGTGCCTCATGGGAACAGTCCAGCGCCGAACTGCCAAGCCATGTCTTCCCTGGACCGGAAACAAGCATCCTGGGACCGGTTTCGGGTTCAAAACCCTCATCAGCCAGGCTATCTTGAATCCAGTGGCAAAGTGAGCAAGGGACCCACGTCTGGGCATACCCTGCCAACTTAGGGCGAACAAAGCGATACCAAAGGGGATGATGGACGGAGTGTTAGAGCAAATCAAACACTCACCCCCAGTCAACTGATCTGGGTTGAATCCATCATCATTCTTTAGCTCACTCCACCACCCCAGTTCAGACATGGCCATATGCAAATCAGTCTGACCCTGTGCCTCATGGGAACAGTCCAGCGCCGAACTGCCAAGCCATGTCTTCCCTCGACCGGAAACAATCGTCCTGGGACCGGTTTCGGATTCAAAACCCTCATCAGCCAAGCTATCTTGAATCCAGTGGCAAAGTGAGCAAGGGACCCACGTCTGGGCATACCCTGCCAACTTAGGGCGAACAAAGCGATACCAAAGGGGATGATGGACGGAGCCTTAGAGCAAATCAAACACCCCCAGTCAACTGATCTGGGTTTAATCCATCATCATTCTTTAGCTCACTCCACCACCCCAGTTCAGACATGGCCATATGCAAATCAGTCTGACCCTGTGCCTCATGGGAACAGTCCAGCACCGAACTGCCAAGCAATGTCTTCCCTGGACCGGAAACAAGCATCCTGCGACCGGTTTCGGGTTCAAAACCCTCATCAGCCAGGCTATCTTGAGTCCAGTGGCAAAGTGAGCAAGGGACCCACGTCTGGGCATACCCTGCCAACTTAGGGCGAACAAAGCGATACCAAAGGTGATGATGGACCTGAACTGAACTCGGACAAGACGGAGGTCCTCATCCTTGGTTCCAACCCTTCAGCCTGGGACGACTCCTGGTGGCCAACATCACTGGGAACAGCCCCGCCACCCACCGACCACGTACGCAACCTAGGGGTCATCCTCGACCCCACCCTCTCCATGACTAAGCAGGTCAACGCCGTTTCCTCATCCTGCTTCAACATCCTCCGAATGCTCCGCAGGATCTTCAAGTGGATCCCCACCGAAACAAGAAAACAGTAACCCAGGCCCTCGTCACCAGCAGGCTGGACTACGGAAACGCCCTCTACGCAGGAACGACGGCTAAGCTCCTGAGACGGCTGCAACGCATCCAGAACGCCTCTGCACGTCTTATCCTCGACATCCCCGACGCAGCCACATCACACCCCACCTGAGAGACCTGCACTGGCTCCCTGTCAACAAGAGGATAACCTTAAAGCTCCTCACCCACGCACACAAAGCACTCCACAACTCCGGACCAGCCTACCTCAACAGACGACTCAGCTTCTACACCCCCACCCGCCAGCTCCGCTCGACCAGCCTCGCCCTCGCCACAGTCCCCCGCATCCGGGAAACGACCGCCGGCGGCAGATCCTTCTCCCACCTCGCCGCCAACACCTGGAACACCCTCCCCACCAACCTCCGACAGACCCAAGACCTACTGGCCTTCAGAAGACTCCTCAAGACCTGGCTCTTCGATCAGTAGCAGCACCACCCCTCTTCCCCCAGCGCCTTGAGACCCTCGCGGGCATGTAGTGCGCTTTATAAGTGACATGATTGATTGATTGATTGATTGATGGACGGAGCTTTAGAGCAAATCAAACACTCACCCCCAGTCAATGGATCTGGGTTTAATCCATCATCATTCTTTAGCTCACTCCACCACCCCAGTTCAGACATGGCAATATGCAAATCAGTCTGACCCTGTGCCTCATGGGAACAGTCCAGCGCCGAACTGCCAAGCCATGTCTTCCCTGGACCGGAAAAAAGCATCCTGGGACCGGTTTCGGGTTCAAAACCCTCATCAGCCAGGCTATCTTGAATCCAGTGGGAAAGTGAGCAAGGGACCCACGTCTGGGCATACCCTGCCAACTTAGGGCGAACAAAGCGTTACCAAAGGGGATGATGGACGGAGCGTTAGAGCAAATCAAACACTCACCCCCAGTCAACTGATCTGGGTTTAATCCATCATCATTCTTTAGCTCACTCCACCACCCCAGTTCAGACATGGCCATATGCAAATCAGTCTGACCCTGTGCCTCATGGGAGCAGTCCAGCGCCGAACTGCCAAGTCATGTCTTCCCTGGACCGGAAACAAGCATCCTGGGACCGGTTTCGGGTTCAAAACCCTCATCAGGCAGGCTATCTTGAATCCAGTGGCAAAGTGAGCAAGGGACCCACGTCTGGACATACCCTGCCAACTTAGGGCGAACAAAGCGATACCAAAGGGGATAATGGTCGGAGCGTTAGAGCAAATCAAACACCCCCAGTCAACTGATCTGGGTTTAATCCATCATCATTCTTTAGCTCACTCCACCACCCCAGTTCAGACATGGCCATATGCAAATCAGTCTGACCCTGTGCCTCATGGGAACAGTCCAGCGCCGAACTGCCAAGCCATGTCTTCCCTGGACCGGAAACAAGCATCCTGGGACCGGTTTTGGGTTCAAAACCCTCATCAGCCAGGCTATCTTGAATCCAGTGGCAAAGTGAGCAAGGGACCCACGTCTGGGCATACCCTGCCAACTTAGGGCGAACAAAGCGATACCAAAGGGGATGATGGACGGAGCGTTAGAGCAAATCAAACACTCACCCCCAGTCAACTGATCTGGGTTTAATCCATCATCATTCTTTAGCTCACTCCACCACCCCAGTTCAGACATGGCCATATGCAAATCAGTCTGACCCTGTGCCTCATGGGAACAGTCCAGCGCCGAACTGCCAAGCCATGTCTTCCCTGGACCGGAAACAAGCATCCTGGGACCGGTTTCGGGTTCAAAACCCTCATCAGCCAGGCTATCTTGAATCCAGTGACAAAGTGAGCAAGGGACCCACGTCTGGGCATACCCTGCCAACTTAGGGCGAACAAAGCGATACCAAAGGGGATGATGGACGGAGCGTTAGAGCAAATCAAACACTCACCCCCAGTCAACTGGTCTGGGTTTAATACATCATCATTCTTTAGCTCACTCCACCACCCCAGTTCAGACATGGCCATATGCAAATCAGTCTGACCCTGTGCCTCATGGGAACAGTCCAGCGCCGAACTGCCAAGCCATGTCTTCCCTGGACCGGAAACAAGCATCCTGGGACCGGTTTCGGGTTCAAAACCCTCATCAGCCAGGCTATCTTGAATCCAGTGGCAAAGTGAGCAAGGGACCCACGTCTGGGCATACCCTGCCAACTTAGGGCGAACAAAGCGATACCAAAGGGGATGATGGACGGAGTGTTAGAGCAAATCAAACACTCACCCCCAGTCAACTGATCTGGGTTGAATCCATCATCATTCTTTAGCTCACTCCACCACCCCAGTTCAGACATGGCCATATGCAAATCAGTCTGACCCTGTGCCTCATGGGAACAGTCCAGCGCCGAACTGCCAAGCCATGTCTTCCCTCGACCGGAAACAATCGTCCTGGGACCGGTTTCGGATTCAAAACCCTCATCAGCCAGGCTATCTTGAATCCAGTGGCAAAGTGAGCAAGGGACCCACGTCTGGGCATACCCTGCCAACTTAGGGCGAACAAAGCGATACCAAAGGGGATGATGGACGGAGCCTTAGAGCAAATCAAACACCCCCAGTCAACTGATCTGGGTTTAATCAATCATCATTCTTTAGCTCACTCCACCACCCCAGTTCAGACATGGCCATATGCAAATCAGTCTGACCCTGTGCCTCATGGGAACAGTCCAGCACCGAACTGCCAAGCAATGTCTTCCCTGGACCGGAAACAAGCATCCTGCGACCGGTTTCGGGTTCAAAACCCTCATCAGCCAGGCTATCTTGAGTCCAGTGGCAAAGTGAGCAAGGGACCCACGTCTGGGCATACCCTGCCAACTTAGGGCGAACAAAGCGATACCAAAGGTGATGATGGACCTGAACTGAACTCGGACAAGACGGAGGTCCTCATCCTTGGTTCCAACCCTTCAGCCTGGGACGACTCCTGGTGGCCAACATCACTGGGAACAGCCCCGCCACCCACCGACCACGTACGCAACCTAGGGGTCATCCTCGACCCCACCCTCTCCATGACTAAGCAGGTCAACGCCGTTTCCTCATCCTGCTTCAACATCCTCCGAATGCTCCGCAGGATCTTCAAGTGGATCCCCACCGAAACAAGAAAAACAGTCACCCAGGCCCTCGTCACCAGCAGGCTGGACTACGGAAACGCCCTCTACGCAGGAACGACGGCTAAGCTCCTGAGACGGCTGCAACGCATCCAGAACGCCTCTGCACGTCTTATCCTCGACATCCCCGACGCAGCCACATCACACCCCACCTGAGAGACCTGCACTGGCTCCCTGTCAACAAGAGGATAACCTTCAAGCTCCTCACCCACGCACACAAAGCACTCCACAACTCCGGACCAGCCTACCTCAACAGACGACTCAGCTTCTACACCCCCACCCGCCAGCTCCGCTCGACCAGCCTCGCCCTCGCCACAGTCCCCGCATCCGGAAACGACCGCCGGCGGCAGATCCTTCTCCCACCTCGCCGCCAACACCTGGAACACCCTCCCCACCAACCTCCGACAGACCCAAGACCTACTGGCCTTCAGAAGACTCCTCAAGACCTGGCTCTTCGATCAGTAGCAGCACCACCCCCCTCTTCCCCCAGCGCCTTGAGACCCTCGCGGGTATGTAGTGCGCTTTATAAGTGACATGATTGATTGTTTGATTGATTGATGGACGGAGCTTTAGAGCAAATCAAACACTCACCCCCAGTCAACGGATCTGGGTTTAATCCATCATCATTCTTTAGCTCACTCCACCACCCCAGTTCAGACATGGCCATATGCAAATCAGTCTGACCCTGTGCCTCATGGGAACAGTCCAGCGCCGAACTGCCAAGCCATGTCTTCCCTGGACCGGAAAAAAGCATCCTGGGACCGGTTTCGGGTTCAAAACCCTCATCAGCCAGGCTATCTTGAATCCAGTGGCAAAGTGAGCAAGGGACCCACGTCTGGGCATACCCTGCCAACTTAGGGCGAACAAAGCGTTACCAAAGGGGATGATGGACGGAGCGTTAGAGCAAATCAAACACTCACCCCCAGTCAACTGATCTAGGTTTAATCCATCATCATTCTTTAGCTCACTCCACCACCCCAGTTCAGACATGGCCATATGCAAATCAGTCTGACCCTGTGCCTCATGGGAACAGTCCAGCGCCGAACTGCCAAGCCATGTCTTCCCTGGACAGGAAACAAGCATCCTGGGACCGGTTTCGGGTTCAAAACCCTCATCAGCCAGGCTATCTTGAATCCAGTGGCAAAGTGAGCAAGGGACCCAAGTCTGGGCATACCCTGCCAACTTAGGGCGAACAAAGCGATACCAAAGGGGATGATGGACGGAGCGTTAGAGCAAATCAAACACTCACCCCCAGTCAACTGATCTGGGTTTAATCCATCATCATTCTTTAGCTCACTCCACCACCCCAGTTCAGACATGGCCATTTGCAAATCAGTCTGACCCTGTGCCTCATGGGAACAGTCCAGCGCCGAACTACCAAGCCATGTCTTCCCTGGACCAGAAAGAAGCATCCTGGGACCGGTTTCGGGTTCAAAACCCTCATCAGCCAGGCTATCTTGAATCCAGTGGCAAAGTGAGCAAGGGACCCACGTCTGGGCATACCCTGCCAACTTAGGGCGAACAAAGCGATACCAAAGGGGATGATGGACGGAGCGTTAGAGCAAATCAAACACTCACCCCCAGTCAACTGATCTGGGTTTAATCCATCATCATTCTTTAGCTCACTCCACCACCCCAGTTCAGACATGGCCATATGCAAATCAGTCTGATCCTGTGCCTCATGGGAACAGTCCAGCGCCCGAACTGCCAAGCCATGTCTTCCCTGGACCGGAAACAAGCATCCTGGGACCGGTTTCGGGTTCAAAACCCTCATCAGCCAGGCTATCTTGAATCCAGTGGCAAAGTGAGCAAGGGACCCACGTCTGGGCATACCCTGCCAACTTAGGGCGAACAAAGCGATACCAAAGGGGATGATGGACGGAGTGTTAGAGCAAATCAAACACTCACCCCCAGTCAACTGATCTGGGTTTAATCCATCATCATTCTTTAGCTCACTCCACCACCCCAGTTCAGACATGGCCATATGCAAATCAGTCTGACCCTGTGCCTCATGGGAACAGTCCAGCGCCGAACTGCCAATCCATGTCTTCCCTGGACCGGAAACAAGCATCCTGGGACCGGTTTCGGGTTCAAAACCCTCATCAGCCAGGCTATCTTGAATCCAGTGGCAAAGTGAGCAAGGGACCCAAGTCTGGGCATACCCTGCCAACTTAGGGCGAACAAAGCGATACCAAAGGGGATGATGGACGGAGCGTTAGAGCAAATCAAACACTCACCCCCAGTCAACTGATCTGAGTTTAATCCATCATCATTCTTTAGCTCACTCCACCACCCCAGTTCAGACATGGCCTTTTGCAAATCAGTCTGACCCTGTGCCTCATGGGAACAGTCCAGCGCCCGAACTGCCAAGCCATGTCTTCCCTGGACCGGAAACAAGCATCCTGGGACCGGTGTCGGGTTCAAAACCCTCATCAGCCAGGCTATCTTGAATCCAGTGGCAAAGTGAGCAAGGGACCCACGTCTGGGCATACCCTGCCAACTTAGGGCGAACAAAGCGATACCAAAGGGGATGATGGACGGAGCGTTAGAGCAAATCAAACACTCACCCCCAGTCAACTGATCTGGGTTTAATCCATCATCATTCTTTAGCTCACTCCACCACCCTAGTTCAGACATGGCCATATGCAAATCAGTCTGACCCTGTGCATCATGGGAACAGTCCAGCGCTCGAACTGCCAAGCCATGTCTTCCCTGGACCGGAAACAAGCATCCTGGGACCGGTTTTGGGTTCAAAACCCTCATCAGGCAGGCTATCTTGAATCCAGTGGCAAAGTGAGCAAGGGACCCACGTCTGGGCATACCCTGCCAACTTAGGGCGAACAAAGCGATACCAAAGGGGATGATGGACGGAGCGTTAGAGCAAATCAAACACCCCCAGTCAACTGATCTGGGTTTAATCCATCATCATTCTTTAGCTCACTCCACCACCCCAGTTCAGACATGGCCATATGCAAATCAGTCTGACCCTGTGCCTCATGGGAACAGTCCAGCGCCGAACTGCCAAGCCATGTCTTCCCTGGACCGGAAACAAGCATCCTGGGACCGGTTTTGGGTTCAAAACCCTCATCAGCCAGGCTATCTTGAATCCAGTGACAAAGTGAGCAAGGGACCCACGTCTGGGCATACCCTGCCAACTTAGGGCGAACAAAGCGATACCAAAGGGGATGATGGACGGAGCGTTAGAGCAAATCAAACACTCACCCCCAGTCAACTGATCTGGGTTTAATCCATCATCATTCTTTAGCTCACTCCACCACCCCAGTTCAGACATGGCCATATGCAAATCAGTCTGACCCTGTGCCTCATGGGAACAGTCCAGCGCCGAACTGCCAAGCCATGTCTTCCCTGGACCGGAAACAAGCATCCTGGGACCGGTTTCGGGTTCAAAACCCTCATCAGCCAGGCTATCTTGAATCCAGTGACAAAGTGAGCAAGGGACCCACGTCTGGGCATACCCTGCCAACTTAGGGGCGAACAAAGCGATACCAAAGGGGATGATGGACGGAGCGTTAGAGCAAATCAAACACTCACCCCCAGTCAACTGATCTGGGTTTAATACATCATCATTCTTTAGCTCACTCCACCACCCCAGTTCAGACATGGCCATATGCAAATCAGTCTGACCCTGTGCCTCATGGGAACAGTCCAGCGCCGAACTGCCAAGCCATGTCTTCCCTGGACCGGAAACAAGCATCCTGGGACCGGTTTCGGGTTCAAAACCCTCATCAGCCAGGCTATCTTGAATCCAGTGGCAAAGTGAGCAAGGGACCCACGTCTGGGCATACCCTGCCAACTTAGGGCGAACAAAGCGATACCAAAGGGGATGATGGACGGAGTGTTAGAGCAAATCAAACACTCACCCCCAGTCAACTGATCTGGGTTGAATCCATCATCATTCTTTAGCTCACTCCACCACCCCAGTTCAGACATGGCCATATGCAAATCAGTCTGACCCTGTGCCTCATGGGAACAGTCCAGCGCCGAACTGCCAAGCCATGTCTTCCCTCGACCGGAAACAATCGTCCTGGGACCGGTTTCGGATTCAAAACCCTCATCAGCCAGGCTATCTTGAATCCAGTGGCAAAGTGAGCAAGGGACCCACGTCTGGGCATACCCTGCCAACTTAGGGCGAACAAAGCGATACCAAAGGGGATGATGGACGGAGCCTTAGAGCAAATCAAACACCCCCAGTCAACTGATCTGGGTTTAATCAATCATCATTCTTTAGCTCACTCCACCACCCCAGTTCAGACATGGCCATATGCAAATCAGTCTGACCCTGTGCCTCATGGGAACAGTCCAGCACCGAACTGCCAAGCAATGTCTTCCCTGGACCGGAAACAAGCATCCTGCGACCGGTTTCGGGTTCAAAACCCTCATCAGCCAGGCTATCTTGAGTCCAGTGGCAAAGTGAGCAAGGGACCCACGTCTGGGCATACCCTGCCAACTTAGGGCGAACAAAGCGATACCAAAGGTGATGATGGACCTGAACTGAACTCGGACAAGACGGAGGTCCTCATCCTTGGTTCCAACCCTTCAGCCTGGGACGACTTCTGGTGGCCAACATCACTGGGAACAGCCCCGCCACCCACCGACCACGTACGCAACCTAGGGGTCATCCTCGACCCACCCTCTCCATGACTAAGCAGGTCAACGCCGTTTCCTCATCCTGCTTCAACATCCTCCGAATGCTCGCAGGATCTTCAAGTGGATCCGCACCGAAACAAGAAAAACAGTCACCCAGGCCCTCGTCACCAGCAGGCTGGACTACGGAAACGCCCTCTACGCAGGAACGACGGCTAAGCTCCTGAGACGGCTGCAACGCATCCAGAACGCCTCTGCACGTCTTATCCTCGACATCCCCCGACGCAGCCACATCACACCCCACCTGAGAGACCTGCACTGGCTCCCAGTCAACAAGAGGATAACCTTCAAGCTCCTCACCCACGCACACAAAGCACTCCACAACTCCGGACCAGCCTACCTCAACAGACGACTCAGCTTCTACACCCCCACCCGCCAGCTCCGCTCGACCAGCCTCGCCTCGCCACAGTCCCCCGCATCCGGAACACGACCGCCGGCGGCAGATCCTTCTCCCACCTCGCCGCCAACACCTGGAACACCCTCCCCACCAACCTCCGACAGACCCAAGACCTACTGGCCTTCAGAAGACTCCTCAAGACCTGGCTCTTCGATCAGTAGCAGCACCAGCCCCTCTTCCCCAGCGCCTTGAGACCCTCGCGGGCATGTAGTGCGCTTTATAAGTGACATGATTGATTGTTTGATTGATTGATGGACGGAGCTTTAGAGCAAATCAAACACTCACCCCCAGTCAACGGATCTGGGTTTAATCCATCATCATTCTTTAGCTCACTCCACCACCCCAGTTCAGACATGGCCATATGCAAATCAGTCTGACCCTGTGCCTCATGGGAACAGTCCAGCGCCGAACTGCCAAGCCATGTCTTCCTGGACCGGAAACAAGCATCCTGGGACCGGTTTCGGGTTCAAAACCCTCATCAGCCAGGCTATCTTGAATCCAGTGGCAAAGTGAGCAAGGGACCCACGTCTGGGCATACCCTGCCAACTTAGGGCGAACAAAGCGTTACCAAAGGGGATGATGGACGGAGCGTTAGAGCAAATCAAACACTCACCCCCAGTCAACTGATCTAGGTTTAATCCATCATCATTCTTTAGCTCACTCCACCACCCCAGTTCAGACATGGCCATATGCAAATCAGTCTGACCCTGTGCCTCATGGGAACAGTCCAGCGCCGAACTGCCAAGCCATGTCTTCCCTGGACAGGAAACAAGCATCCTGGGACCGGTTTCGGGTTCAAAACCCTCATCAGCCAGGCTATCTTGAATCCAGTGGCAAAGTGAGCAAGGGACCCAAGTCTGGGCATACCCTGCCAACTTAGGGCGAACAAAGCGATACCAAAGGGGATGATGGACGGAGCGTTAGAGCAAATCAAACACTCACCCCAGTCAACTGATCTGGGTTTAATCCATCATCATTCTTTAGCTCACTCCACCACCCCAGTTCAGACATGGCCATTTGCAAATCAGTCTGACCCTGTGCCTCATGGGAACAGTCCAGCGCCGAACTACCAAGCCATGTCTTCCCTGGACCAGAAAGAAGCATCCTGGGACCGGTTTCGGGTTCAAAACCCTCATCAGCCAGGCTATCTTGAATCCAGTGGCAAAGTGAGCAAGGGACCCACGTCTGGGCATACCCTGCCAACTTAGGGCGAACAAAGCGATACCAAAGGGGATGATGGACGGAGCGTTAGAGCAAATCAAACACTCACCCCCAGTCAACTGATCTGGGTTTAATCCATCATCATTCTTTAGCTCACTCCACCACCCCAGTTCAGACATGGCCATATGCAAATCAGTCTGATCCTGTGCCTCATGGGAACAGTCCAGCGCCGAACTGCCAAGCCATGTCTTCCCTGGACCGGAAACAAGCATCCTGGGACCGGTTTCGGGTTCAAAACCCTCATCAGCCAGGCTATCTTGAATCCAGTGGCAAAGTGAGCAAGGGACCCACGTCTGGGCATACCCTGCCAACTTAGGGCGAACAAAGCGATACCAAAGGGGATGATGGACGGAGTGTTAGAGCAAATCAAACACTCACCCCCAGTCAACTGATCTGGGTTTAATCCATCATCATTCTTTAGCTCACTCCACCACCCCAGTTCAGACATGGCCATATGCAAATCAGTCTGACCCTGTGCCTCATGGGAACAGTCCAGCGCCGAACTGCCAATCCATGTCTTCCCTGGACCGGAAACAAGCATCCTGGGACCGGTTTCGGGTTCAAAACCCTCATCAGCCAGGCTATGTTGAATCCAGTGGCAAAGTGAGCAAGGGACCCAAGTCTGGGCATACCCTGCCAACTTAGGGCGAACAAAGCGATACCAAAGGGGATGATGGACGGAGCGTTAGAGCAAATCAAACACTCACCCCCAGTCAACTGATCTGAGTTTAATCCATCATCATTCTTTAGCTCACTCCACCACCCCAGTTCAGACATGGCCTTTTGCAAATCAGTCTGACCCTGTGCCTCATGGGAACAATCCAGCGCCGAACTGCCAAGCCATGTCTTCCCTGGACCGGAAACAAGCATCCTGGGACCGGTGTCGGGTTCAAAACCCTCATCAGCCAGGCTATCTTGAATCCAGTGGCAAAGTGAGCAAGGGACCCACGTCTGGGCATACCCTGCCAACTTAGGGCGAACAAAGCGATACCAAAGGGGATGATGGACGGAGCGTTAGAGCAAATCAAACACTCACCCCCAGTCAACTGATCTGGGTTTAATCCATCATCATTCTTTAGCTCACTCCACCACCCTAGTTCAGACATGGCCATATGCAAATCAGTCTGACCCTGTGCATCATGGGAACAGTCCAGCGCCCGAACTGCCAAGCCATGTCTTCCCTGGACCGGAAACAAGCATCCTGGGACCGGTTTTGGGTTCAAAACCCTCATCAGGCAGGCTATCTTGAATCCAGTGGCAAAGTGAGCAAGGGACCCACGTCTGGGCATACCCTGCCAACTTAGGGCGAACAAAGCGATACCAAAGGGGATGATGGACGGAGCGTTAGAGCAAATCAAACACCCCCAGTCAACTGATCTGGGTTTAATCCATCATCATTCTTTAGCTCACTCCACCACCCCAGTTCAGACATGGCCATATGCAAATCAGTCTGACCCTGTGCCTCATGGGAACAGTCCAGCGCCGAACTGCCAAGCCATGTCTTCCCTGGACCGGAAACAAGCATCCTGGGACCGGTTTCGGGTTCAAAACCCTCATCAGCCAGGCTATCTTGAATCCAGTGGCAAAGTGAGCAAGGGACCCACGTCTGGGCATACCCTGCCAACTTAGGGCGAACAAAGCGATACCAAAGGGGATGATGGACGGAGCGTTAGAGCAAATCAAACAATCACCCCCAGTCAACTGATCTGGGTTTAATCCATCATCATTCTTTAGCTCACTCCACCACCCCAGTTCAGACATGGCCATATGCAAATCAGTCTGACCCTGTGCCTCATGGGAACAGTCCAGCGCCGAACTGCCAATCCATGTCTTCCCTGGACCGGAAACAAGCATCCTGGGACCGGTTTCGGGTTCAAAACCCTCATCAGGCAGGCTATCTTGAATCCAGTGGCAAAGTGAGCAAGGGACCCACGTCTGGGCATACCCTGCCAACTTAGGGCGAACAAAGCGATACCAAAGGGGATGATGGACGGAGCGTTAGAGCAAATCAAACACCCCCAGTCAACTGATCTGGGTTTAATCCATCATCATTCTTTAGCTCACTCCACCACCCCAGTTCAGACATGGCCATATGCAAATCAGTCTGACCCTGTGCCTCATGGGAACAGTGCAGCGCCGAACTGCCAAGCCATGTCTTCCCTGGACCGGAAACAAGCATCCTGGGACCGGTTTCGGGTTCAAAACCCTCATCAGCCAGGCTATCTTGAATGCAGTGGCAAAGTGAGCAAGGGACCCACGTCTGGGCATACCCTGCCAACTTAGGGCGAACAAAGCGATACCAAAGGGGATGATGGACGGAGCGTTAGAGCAAATCAAACACTCACCCCCAGTCAACTGATCTGGGTTGAATCCATCATCATTCTTTAGCTCACTCCACCACCCCAGTTCAGACATGGCCATATGCAAATCAGTCTGACCCTGTGCCTCATGGGAACAGTCCAGCGCCGAACTGCCAATCCATGTCTTCCTGGACCGGAAACAAGCATCCTGGGACCGGTTTCGGGTTCAAAACCCTCATCAGCCAGGCTATCTTGAATCCAGTGGCAAAGTGAGCAAGGGACCCAAGTCTGGGCATACCCTGCCAACTTAGGGCGAACAAAGCGATACCAAAGGGGATGATGGACGGAGCGTTAGAGCAAATCAAACACTCACCCCCAGTCAACTGATCTGAGTTTAATCCATCATCATTCTTTAGCTCACTCCACCACCCCAGTTCAGACATGGCCTTTTGCAAATCAGTCTGACCCTGTGCCTCATGGGAACAGTCCAGCGCCGAACTGCCAAGCCATGTCTTCCCTGGACCGGAAACAAGCATCCTGGGACCGGTTTCGGGTTCAAAACCCTCATCAGCCAGGCTATCTTGAATCCAGTGGCAAAGTGAGCAAGGGACCCACTTCTGGGCATACCCTGCCAACTTAGGGCGAACAAAGCGATACCAAAGGGGATGATGGACGGAGCGTTAGAGCAAATCAAACACTCACCCCCAGTCAACTGATCTGGGTTTAATCCATCATCATTCTTTAGCTCACTCCACCAACCTAGTTCAGACATGGCCATATGCAAATCAGTCTGACCCTGTGCATCATGGGAACAGTCCAGCGCCGAACTGCCAAGCCATGTCTTCCCTGGACCGGAAACAAGCATCCTGGGACCGGTTTCGGGTTCAAAGCCCTCATCAGCCAGGCTATCTTGAATCCAGTGGCTAAGTGAGCAAGGGACCCACGTCTGGGCATACCCTGCCAACTTAGGGCGAACAAAGCGATACCAAAGGGGATGATGGACGGAGCGTTAGAGCAAATCAAACACTCACCCCCAGTCAACTGATCTGGGTTTAATCCATCATCATTCTTTAGCTCACTCCACCACCCCAGTTCAGACATGGCCATATGCAAATCAGTCTGACACTGTGCCTCATGGAAACAGTCCAGCGCCGAACTGCCAAGCCATGTCTTCCCTGGACCGGAAACAAGCATCCTCGGACCGGTTTCGGGTTCAAAACCCTCATTAGCCAGGCTATCTTGAATCCAGTGGCAAAGTGAGCAAGGGACCCACGTATCGGCATACCGTGCCAACTTAGGGCGAACAAAGCGATACCAAAGGGGATGATGGACGGAGCGTTAGAGCAAATCAAACACTCACCCCCAGTCAACTGATCTGGGTTTAATCCATCATCATTCTTTAGCTCACTCCACCACCCCAGTTCAGACATGGCTATATGCAAATCAGTCTGACCCTGTGCCTCATGGGAACAGTCCAGCGCTGAACTGCCAAGCCATGTCTTCCCTGGACCGGAAACAAGCATCCTGGGACCGGTTTCGGGTTCAAAACCCTCATCAGCCAGGCTATCTTGAATCCAGTGGCAAAGTGAGCAAGGGACCCACGTCTGGGCATACCCTGCCAACTTAGGGGCGAACAAAGCGATACCAAAGGGGATGATGGACGGTGCGTTAGAGCAAATCAAACACTCACCCCCAGTCAACTGATCTGGGTTTAATCCATCATCATTCTTTAGCTCACTCCACCACCCCAGTTCAGACATGGCCATATGCAAATCAGTCTGACCCTGTGCCTCATGGGAACAGTCCAGGGCCGAACTGCCAAGCCATGTCTTCCTGGACCGGAAACAAGCATCCTGGGACCGGTTTCGGGTTCAAAACCCTCATCAGCCAGGCTATCTTGAATCCAGTGGCAAAGTGAGCAAGGGACCCACGTCTGGGCATACCCTGCCAACTTAGGGCGAACAAAGCGATACCAAAGGGGATGATGGACGGTGCGTTAGAGCAAATCAAACACTCACCCCCAGTCAACTGATCTGAGTTTAATCCATCATCATTCTTTAGCTCACTCCACCACCCCAGTTCAGACATGGCCATTTGCAAATCAGTCTGACCCTGTGCCTCATGGGAACAGTCCAGCGCCGAACTACCAAGCCATGTCTTCCCTGGACCGGAAAGAAGCATCCTGGGACCGGTTTCGGGTTCAAAACCCTCATCAGCCAGGCTATCTTGAATCCAGTGGCAAAGTGAGCAAGGGACCCACGTCTGGGCATACCCTGCCAACTTAGGGCGAACAAAGCGATACCAAAGGGGATGATGGACGGAGCGTTAGAGCAAATCAAACACTCACCCCCAGTCAACTGATCTGGGTTTAATCCATCATCATTCTTTAGCTCACTCCAACACCCCAGTTCAGACATGGCCATATGCAAATCAGTCTGATCCTGTGCCTCATGGGAACAGTCCAGCGCCGAACTGCCAAGCCATGTCTTCCCTGGACCGGAAACAAGCATCCTGGGACCGGTTTCGGGTTCAAAACCCTCATCAGGCAGGCTATCTTGAATCCAGTGGCAAAGTGAGCAAGGGACCCACGTCTGGGCATACCCTGCCAACTTAGGGCGAACAAAGCGATACCAAAGGGGATGATGGACGGAGCGTTAGAGCAAATCAAACACCCCCAGTCAACTGATCTGGGTTTAATCCATCATCATTCTTTAGCTCACTCCACCACCCCAGTTCAGACATGGCCATATGCAAATCAGTCTGACCCTGTGCCTCATGGGAACAGTCCAGCGCCAAACTGCCAAGCCATGTCTTCCCTGGACCGGAAACAAGCATCCTGGGACCGGTTTCGGGTTCAAAACCCTCATCAGCCAGGCTTTCTTGAATCCAGTGGCAAAGTGAGCAAGGGACCCACGTCTGGGCATACCCTGCCAAGTTAGGGCGAACAAAGCGATACCAAAGGGGATGATGGACGGAGCGTTAGAGCAAATCAAACACTCACCCCCAGTCAACTGATCTGGGTTTAATCCATCATCATTCTTTAGCTCACTCCACCACCCCAGTTCAGACATGGCCATATGCAAATCAGTCTGACCCTGTGCCTCATGGGAACAGTCCAGCGCCGAACTGCCAATCCATGTCTTCCCTGGACCGGAAACAAGCATCCTGGGACCGGTTTCGGGTTCAAACCCTCATCAGCCAGGCTATCTTGAATCCAGTGGCAAAGTGAGCAAGGGACCCAAGTCTGGGCATACCCTGCCAACTTAGGGCGAACAAAGCGATACCAAAGGGGATGATGGACGGAGCGTTAGAGCAAATCAAACACTCACCCCCGTCAACTGATCTGAGTTTAATCCATCATCATTCTTTAGCTCACTCCACCACCCCAGTTCAGACATGGCCTTTTGCAAATCAGTCTGACCCTGTGCCTCATGGGAACAGTCCAGCGCCGAACTGCCAAGCCATGTCTTCCTTGGACCGGAAACAAGCATCCTGGGACCGGTTTCGGGTTCAAAACCCTCATCAGCCAGGCTATCTTGAATCCAGTGGCAAAGTGAGCAAGGGACCCACGTCTGGGCATACCCTGCCAACTTAGGGCGAACAAAGCGATACCAAAGGGGATGATGGACGGAGCGTTAGAGCAAATCAAACACTCACCCCCAGTCAACTGATATGGGTTTAATCCATCATCATTCTTTAGCTCACTCCACCACCCTAGTTCAGACATGGCCATATGCAAATCAGTCTGACCCTGTGCATCATGGGAACAGTCCAGCGCCGAACTGCCAAGCCATGTCTTCCCTGGACCGGAAACAAGCATCCTGGGACCGGTTTCGGGTTCAAAACCCTCATCAGGCAGGCTATCTTGAATCCAGTGGCAAAGTGAGCAAGGGACCCACGTCTGGGCATACCCTGCCAACTTAGGGCGAACAAAGCGATACCAAAGGGGATGATGGACGGAGCGTTAGAGCAAATCAAACACCCCCAGTCAACTGATCTGGGTTTAATCCATCATCATTCTTTAGCTCACTCCACCACCCCAGTTCAGACATGGCCATATGCAAATCAGTCTGACCCTGTGCCTCATGGGAACAGTCCAGCGCCGAACTGCCAAGCCATGTCTTCCCTGGACCGGAAACAAGCATCCTGGGACCGGTTTCGGGTTCAAAACCCTCATCAGCCAGGCTATCTTGAATCCAGTGGCAAAGTGAGCAAGGGACCCACGTCTGGGCATACCCTGCCAACTTAGGGCGAACAAAGCGATACCAAAGGGGATGATGGACGGAGCGTTAGAGCAAATCAAACGATCACCCCCAGTCAACTGATCTGGGTTTAATCCATCATCATTCTTTAGCTCACTCCACCACCCCAGTTCAGACATGGCCATATGCAAATCAGTCTGACCCTGTGCCTCATGGGAACAGTCCAGCGCCCGAACTGCCAATCCATGTCTTCCCTGGACCGGAAACAAGCATCCTGGGACCGGTTTCGGGTTCAAAACCCTCATCAGCCAGGCTATCTTGAATCCAGTGGCAAAGTGAGCAAGGGACCCAAGTCTGGGCATACCCTGCCAACTTAGGGCGAACAAAGCGATACCAAAGGGGATGATGGACGGAGCGTTAGAGCAAATCAAACACTCACCCCCAGTCAACTGATCTGAGTTTAATCCATCATCATTCTTTAGCTCACTCCACCACCCCAGTTCAGACATGGCCTTTTGCAAATCAGTCTGACCCTGTGCCTCATGGGAACAGTCCAGCACCGAACTGCCAAGCCATGTCTTCCCTGGACCGGAAACAAGCATCCTCGGACCGGTTTCGGGTTCAAAACTCTCATTAGCCAGGCTATCTTGAATCCAGTGGCAAAGTGAGCAAGGGACCCACGTCTGGGCATACCCTGCCAACTTAGGGCGAACAAAACGATACCAAAGGGGATGATGGACGGAGCGTTAGAGCAAATCAAACACTCACCCCCAGTCAACTGATCTGGGTTTAATCCATCATCATTCTTTAGCTCACTCCACCACCCCAGTTCAGACATGGCTATATGCAAATCAGTCTGACCCTGTGCCTCATGGGAACAGTCCAGCGCCGAACTGCCAAGCCATGTCTTCCCTGGACCGGAAACAAGCATCCTGGGACCGGTTTCGGGTTCAAACCCTCATCAGCCAGGCTATCTTGAATCCAGTGGCAAAGTGAGCAAGGGACCCACGTCTGGGCATACCCTGCCAACTTAGGGCGAACAAAGCGATACCAAAGGGGATGATGGACGGTGCGTTAGAGCAAATCAAACACTCACCCCCAGTCAACTGATCTGGGTTTAATCCATCATCATTCTTTAGCTCACTCCACCACCCCCAGTTCAGACATGGCCATATGCAAATCAGTCTGACCCTGTGCCTCATGGGAACAGTCCAGCGCCGAACTGCCAAGCCATGTCTTCCCTGGACCGGAAACAAGCATCCTGGGACCGGTTTCGGGTTCAAACCCTCATCAGCCAGGCTATCTTGAATCCAGTGGCAAAGTGAGCAAGGGAACCACGTCTGGGCATACCCTGCCAACTTAGGGCGAACAAAGCGATACCAAAGGGGATGATGGACGGAGCGTTAGAGCAAATCAAACACTCACCCCCAGTCAACTGATCTGGGTTTATCCATCATCATTCTTTAGCTCACTCCACCACCCCAGTTCAGACATGGCCATATGCAAATCAGTCTGACACTGTGCCTCATGGGAACAGTCCAGCGCCAAACTGCCAAGCCATGTCTTCCCTGGACCGGAAACAAGCATCCTGCGAACGGTTTCGGGTTCAAAACCCTCATCAGCCAGGCTATCTTGAATCCAGTGGCAAAGTGAGCAAGGGACCCACGTCTGGGCATATCCTGCCAACTTAGGGCGAACAAAGAGATACCAAAGGGGATGATGGACGGAGCGTTAGAGCAAATCAAACACTCACCCCCAGTCAACTGATCTGGGTTTAATCCATCATCATTCTTAAGCTCACTCCACCACCCCAGTTCAGACATGGCCATATGCAAATCAGTCTGACCCTGTGCCTCATGGGAACAGTCCAGCGCCGAACTGCCAAGCCATGTCTTCCCTGGACCGGAAACAAGCATCCTGGGACCGGTTTCGGGTTCAAAACCCTCATCAGCCAGGCTATCTTGAATCCAGTGGCAAAGTGAGCAAGGGACCCACGTCTGGGCATACCCTGCCAACTTAGGGCGAACAAAGCGATACCAAACGGGATGATGGACGGAGCGTTAGAGCAAATCAAACACTCACCCCCAGTCAAATGATCGGGGTTTAATCCATCATCATTCTTTAGCTCACTCCACCACCCCAGTTCAGACATGGCCATATGCAAATCAGTCTGACCCTGTGCCTCATGGGAACAGTCCAGCGCCGAACTGCCAAGCCATGTCTTCCCAGGACCGAAACAAGCATCCTGGGACCGGTTTCGGGTTCAAAACCCTCATCAGCCAGGCTATCTTGAATCAAGTGGCAAAGTGAGCAAGGGACCCACGTCTGGGCATACCCTGCCAACTTAGGCGAACAAAGCGATACCAAAGGGGATGATGGACGGAGCCTTAGAGCAAATCAAACACCACCCAGTCAACTGATCTGGGTTTAATCCATCATCATTCTTTAGCTCACTCCACCACCCCAGTTCAGACATGGCCATATGCAAATCAGTCTGACCCTGTGCCTCATGGGAACAGTCCAGCGCCGAACTGCCAAGCCATGTCTTCCCTGGACCGGAAACAAGCATCCTGCGACCAGTTTCGGGTTCAAAACCCTCATCAGCCAGGCTATCTTGAATCCAGTGGCAAAGTGAGCAAGGGACCCACGTCTGGGCATACCCTGCCAACTTAGGGCGAACAAAGCGATACCAAAGGGGATGATGGACGGAGCGTTAGAGCAAATCAAACACTCACCCCCAGTCAACGAATCTGGGTTTAATCCATCATCATTCTTTAGCTCACTCCACCACCCCAGTTCAGACATGGCCATATGCAAATTAGTCTGACCCTGTGCCTCATGGGAACAGTCCAGCGCCGAACTGCCAAGCCATGTCTTCCCTGGACCGGAAACAAGCATCCTGGGACCGGTTTCAGGTTCAAAACCCTCATCAGCCAGGCTATCTTGAATCCAGTGGCAAAGTGAGCAAGGGACCCACGTCTGGGCATACCCTGCCAACTTAGGGCGAACAAAGCGATACCAAAGGGGATGATGGACGGAGCGTTAGAACAAATCAAACACTCACCCCCAGTCAACTGATCTGGGTTTAATCCATCATCATTCTTTAGCTCACTCCACCACCCCAGTTCAGACATGGCCATATGCAAATCAGTCTGACCCTGTGCCTCATGGGAACAGTCCAGCGCTGAACTGCCAAGCCATGTCTTCCCTGGACCGGAAACAAGCATCCTGGGACCGGTTTTGGGTTCAAAACCCTCATCAGCCAGGCTATCTTGAATCCAGTGGCAAAGTGAGCAAGGGACCCAAGTCTGGGCATACCCTGCCAACTTAGGGCGAACAAAGTGATACCAAAGGGGATGATGGACGGAGCATTAGAGCAAATCAAACACTCACCCCCAGTCAACTGATCTGGGTTTAATCCATCATCATTCTTTAGCTCACTCCACCACCCCAGTTCAGACATGGCCATTTGCAAATCAGTCTGACCCTGTGCCTCATGGGAACAGTCCAGCGCCGAACTACCAAGCCATGTCTTCCCTGGACCGGAAAGAAGCATCCTGGGACCGGTTTCGGGTTCAAAACCCTCATCAGCCAAGCTATCTTGAATCCAGTGGCAAAGTGAGCAAGGGACCCACGTCTGGGCATACCCTGCCAACTTAGGGCGAACAAAGCGATACCAAAGGGGATGATGGACGGAGCCTTAGAGCAAATCAAACACTCCCCAGTCAACTGATCTGGGTTTAATCCATCATCATTCTTTAGCTCACTCCACCACCCCAGTTCAGACATGGCCATATGCAAATCAGTCTGACCCTGTGCCTCATGGGAACATTCCAGCGCCGAACTGCCAAGCCATGTCTTCACTGGACCGGAAACAAGCATTCTGGGACCGGTTTCGGGTTCAAAACCCTCATCAGGCAGGCTATCTTGAATCCAGTGGCAAAGTGAGCAAGGGACCCACGTCTGGGCATACCCTGCCAACTTAGGGCGAACAAAGTGATACCAAAGGGGATGATGGACGGAGCGTTAGAGCAAATCAAACACCCCCAGTCAACTGATCTGGGTTTAATCCATCATCATTCTTTAGCTCACTCCACCACCCCAGTTCAGACATGGCCATATGCAAATCAGTCTGACCCTGTGCCTCATGGGAACAGTCCAGCGCCGAACTGCCAAGCCATGTCTTCCCTGGACCGGAAACAAGCATCCTGGGACCGGTTTCGGGTTCAAAACCCTCATCAGCCAGGCTATCTTGAATCCAGTGGCAAAGTGAGCAAAGGACCCACGTCTGGGCATACCCTGCCAACTTAGGGCGAACAAAGCGATACCAAAGGGGATGATGGACGGAGCGTTAGAGCAAATCAAACACTCACCCCCAGTCAACTGATCTGGGTTTAATCCATCATCATTCTTTAGCTCACTCCACCACCCCAGTTCAGACATGGCCATATGCAAATCAGTCTGACCCTGTGCCTCATGGGAACAGTCCAGCGCCGAACTGCCAATCCATGTCTTCCCTGGACCGGAAACAAGCATCCTGGGACCGGTTTCGGGTTCAAAACCCTCATCAGCCAGGCTATCTTGAATCCAGTGGCAAAGTGAGCAAGGGACCCAAGTCTGGGCATACCCTGCCAACTTAGGGCGAACAAAGCGATACCAAAGGGGATGATGGACGGAGCGTTAGAGCAAATCAAACACTCACCCCCAGTCAACTGATCTGGGTTTAATCCATCATCATTCTTTAGCTCACTCCACCACCCCAGTTCAGACATGGCCATATGCAAATCAGTCTGACCCTGTGCCTCATGGGAACAGTCCTGCGCCGAACTGCCAAGCCATGTCTTCCCTGGACCGGAAACAAGCATCCTGGGACCGGTTTCGGGTTCAAAACCCTCATCAGCCAGGCTATCTTGAATCAAGTGGCAAAGTGAGCAAGGGACCCACGTCTGGGCATACCCTGCCAACTTAGGCGAACAAAGCGATACCAAAGGGGATGATGGACGGAGCCTTAGAGCAAATCAAACACCCCCAGTCAACTGATCTGGGTTTAATCCATCATCATTCTTTAGCTCACTCCACCACCCCAGTTCAGACATGGCCATATGCAAATCAGTCTGACCCTGTGCCTCATGGGAACAGTCCAGCGCCGAACTGCCAAGCCATGTCTTCCCTGGACCGGAAACAAGCATCCTGCGACCAGTTTCGGGTTCAAAACCCTCATCAGCCAGGCTATCTTGAATCCAGTGGCAAAGTGAGCAAGGGACCCACGTCTGGGCATACCCTGCCAACTTAGGGCGAACAAAGCGATACCAAAGGGGATGATGGACGGAGCGTTAGAGCAAATCAAACACTCACCCCCAGTCAACGAATCTGGGTTTAATCCATCATCATTCTTTAGCTCACTCCACCACCCCAGTTCAGACATGGCCATATGCAAATTAGTCTGACCCTGTGCCTCATGGGAACAGTCCAGCGCCGAACTGCCAAGCCATGTCTTCCCTGGACCGGAAACAAGCATCCTGGGACCGGTTTCAGGTTCAAAACCCTCATCAGCCAGGCTATCTTGAATCCAGTGGCAAAGTGAGCAAGGGACCCACGTCTGGGCATACCCTGCCAACTTAGGGCGAACAAAGCGATACCAAAGGGGATGATGGACGGAGCGTTAGAACAAATCAAACACTCACCCCCAGTCAACTGATCTGGGTTTAATCCATCATCATTCTTTAGCTCACTCCACCACCCCAGTTCAGACATGGCCATATGCAAATCAGTCTGACCCTGTGCCTCATGGGAACAGTCCAGCGCTGAACTGCCAAGCCATGTCTTCCCTGGACCGGAAACAAGCATCCTGGGACCGGTTTTGGGTTCAAAACCCTCATCAGCCAGGCTATCTTGAATCCAGTGGCAAAGTGAGCAAGGGACCCAAGTCTGGGCATACCCTGCCAACTTAGGGCGAACAAAGTGATACCAAAGGGGATGATGGACGGAGCATTAGAGCAAATCAAACACTCACCCCCAGTCAACTGATCTGGGTTTAATCCATCATCATTCTTTAGCTCACTCCACCACCCCAGTTCAGACATGGCCATTTGCAAATCAGTCTGACCCTGTGCCTCATGGGAACAGTCCAGCGCCGAACTACCAAGCCATGTCTTCCCTGGACCGGAAAGAAGCATCCTGGGACCGGTTTCGGGTTCAAAACCCTCATCAGCCAAGCTATCTTGAATCCAGTGGCAAAGTGAGCAAGGGACCCACGTCTGGGCATACCCTGCCAACTTAGGGCGAACAAAGCGATACCAAAGGGGATGATGGACGGAGCCTTAGAGCAAATCAAAACACCCCCAGTCAACTGATCTGGGTTTAATCCATCATCATTCTTTAGCTCACTCCACCACCCCAGTTCAGACATGGCCATATGCAAATCAGTCTGACCCTGTGCCTCATGGGAACATTCCAGCGCCGAACTGCCAAGCCATGTCTTCACTGGACCGGAAACAAGCATTCTGGGACCGGTTTCGGGTTCAAAACCCTCATCAGGCAGGCTATCTTGAATCCAGTGGCAAAGTGAGCAAGGGACCCACGTCTGGGCATACCCTGCCAACTTAGGGCGAACAAAGTGATACCAAAGGGGATGATGGACGGAGCGTTAGAGCAAATCAAACACCCCCAGTCAACTGATCTGGGTTTAATCCATCATCATTCTTTAGCTCACTCCACCACCCCAGTTCAGACATGGCCATATGCAAATCAGTCTGACCCTGTGCCTCATGGGAACAGTCCAGCGCCGAACTGCCAAGCCATGTCTTCCCTGGACCGGAAACAAGCATCCTGGGACCGGTTTCGGGTTCAAAACCCTCATCAGCCAGGCTATCTTGAATCCAGTGGCAAAGTGAGCAAAGGACCCACGTCTGGGCATACCCTGCCAACTTAGGGCGAACAAAGCGATACCAAAGGGGATGATGGACGGAGCGTTAGAGCAAATCAAACACTCACCCCCAGTCAACTGATCTGGGTTTAATCCATCATCATTCTTTAGCTCACTCCACCACCCCAGTTCAGACATGGCCATATGCAAATCAGTCTGACCCTGTGCCTCATGGGAACAGTCCAGCGCCGAACTGCCAATCCATGTCTTCCCTGGACCGGAAACAAGCATCCTGGGACCGGTTTCGGGTTCAAAACCCTCATCAGCCAGGCTATCTTGAATCCAGTGGCAAAGTGAGCAAGGGACCCAAGTCTGGGCATACCCTGCCAACTTAGGGCGAACAAAGCGATACCAAAGGGGATGATGGACGGAGCGTTAGAGCAAATCAAACACTCACCCCCAGTCAACTGATCTGGGTTTAATCCATCATCATTCTTTAGCTCACTCCACCACCCCAGTTCAGACATGGCCATATGCAAATCAGTCTGACCCTGTGCCTCATGGGAACAGTCCTGCGCCGAACTGCCAAGCCATGTCTTCCCTGGACCGGAAACAAGCATCCTGGGACCGGTTTCGGGTTCAAAACCCTCATCAGCCAGGCTATCTTGAATCCAGTGGCAAAGTGAGCAAGGGAACCACGTCTGGGCATACCCTGCCAACTTAGGGCGAACAAAGCGATACCAAAGGGGATGATGGACGGAGCGTTAGAGCAAATCAAACACTCACCCCCAGTCAACTGATCTGGGTTTAATCCATCATCATTCTTTAGCTCACTCCACCACCCCAGTTCAGACATGGCCATATGCAAATCAGTCTGACCCTGTGCCTCATGGGAACAGTCCAGCGCAAAACTGCCAAGCAATGTCTTCCCTGGACCGGAAACAAGCATCCTGGGACCGGTTTCGGGTTCAAAACCCTCATCAGCCAGGCTATCTTGAATCCAGTGGCAAAGTGAGCAAGGGACCCATGTCTGGGCATACCCTGCCAACTTAGGGCGAACAAAGCAATACCAAAGGGGATGATGGACGGAGCGTTAGAGCAAATCAAACACTCACCCCCAGTCAACTGATCTGGGTTTAATCCATCATCATTCTTTAGCTCACTCCACCACCCCAGTTCAGACATGGCCATTTGCAAATCAGTCTGACCCTGTGCCTCATGGGAACAGTCCAGCGCCGAACTACCAAGCCATGTCTTCCCTGGACCGGAAAGAAGCATCCTGGGACCGGTTTCGGGTTCAAAACCCTCATCAGCCAGGCTATCTTGAATCCAGTGGCAAAGTTCGCAAGGAACCCACGTCTGGGCATACCCTGCCAACTTAGGGCGAACAAAGCGATACCAAAGGGGATGATGGACGGAGCGTTAGAGCAAATCAAACACTCACCCCCAGTCAACTGATCTGGGTTTAATCCATCATCATTCTTTAGCTCACTCCACCACCCCAGTTCAGACATGGCCATATGCAAATCAGTCTGATCCTGTGCCTCATGGGAACAGTCCAGCGCCGAACTGCCAAGCCATGTCTTCCCTGGACCGGAAACAAGCATCCTGGGACCGGTTTCGGGTTCAAAACCCTCATCAGGCAGGCTATCTTAAATCCAGTGGCAAAGTGAGCAAGGGACCCACGTCTGGGCATACCCTGCCAACTTAGGGCGAACAAAGCGATACCAAAGGGGATGATGGACGGAGCGTTAGAGCAAATCAAACACCCCCAGTCAACTGATCTGGGTTTAATCCATCATCATTCTTTAGCTCACTCCACCACCCCAGTTCAGACATGGCCATATGCAAATCAGTCTGACCCTGTGCCTCATGGGAACAGTCCAGCGCCGAACTGCCAAGCCATGTCTTCCCTGGACCGGAAACAAGCATCCTGGGACCGGTTTCGGGTTCAAAACCCTCATCAGCCAGGCTATCTTGAATCCAGTGGCAAAGTGAGCAAGGGACCCACGTCTGGGCATACCCTGCCAACTTAGGGCGAACAAAGCAATACCAAAGGGGATGATGGACGGAGCGTTAGAGCAAATCAAACACTCACCCCCAGTCAACTGATCTGGGTTTAATCCATCATCATTCTTTAGCTCACTCCACCACCCCAGTTCAGACATGGCCATATGCAAATCAGTCTGACCCTGTGCCTCATGGGAACAGTCCAGCGCAAAACTGCCAAGCAATGTCTTCCCTGGACCGGAAACAAGCATCCTGGGACCGGTTTCGGGTTCAAAACCCTCATCAGCCAGGCTATCTTGAATCCAGTGGCAAAGTGAGCAAGGGACCCATGTCTGGGCATACCCTGCCAACTTAGGGCGAACAAAGCAATACCAAAGGGGATGATGGACGGAGCGTTAGAGCAAATCAAACACTCACCCCCAGTCAACTGATCTGGGTTTAATCCATCATCATTCTTTAGCTCACTCCACCACCCCAGTTCAGACATGGCCATTTGCAAATCAGTCTGACCCTGTGCCTCATGGGAACAGTCCAGCGCCGAACTACCAAGCCATGTCTTCCCTGGACCGGAAAGAAGCATCCTGGGACCGGTTTCGGGTTCAAAACCCTCATCAGCCAGGCTATCTTGAATCCAGTGGCAAAGTTCGCAAGGAACCCACGTCTGGGCATACCCTGCCAACTTAGGGCGAACAAAGCGATACCAAAGGGGATGATGGACGGAGCGTTAGAGCAAATCAAACACTCACCCCCAGTCAACTGATCTGGGTTTAATCCATCATCATTCTTTAGCTCACTCCACCACCCCAGTTCAGACATGGCCATATGCAAATCAGTCTGATCCTGTGCCTCATGGGAACAGTCCAGCGCCGAACTGCCAAGCCATGTCTTCCCTGGACCGGAAACAAGCATCCTGGGACCGGTTTCGGGTTCAAAACCCTCATCAGGCAGGCTATCTTAAATCCAGTGGCAAAGTGAGCAAGGGACCCACGTCTGGGCATACCCTGCCAACTTAGGGCGAACAAAGCGATACCAAAGGGGATGATGGACGGAGCGTTAGAGCAAATCAAACACCCCCAGTCAACTGATCTGGGTTTAATCCATCATCATTCTTTAGCTCACTCCACCACCCCAGTTCAGACATGGCCATATGCAAATCAGTCTGACCCTGTGCCTCATGGGAACAGTCCAGCGCCGAACTGCCAAGCCATGTCTTCCCTGGACCGGAAACAAGCATCCTGGGACCGGTTTCGGGTTCAAAACCCTCATCAGCCAGGCTATCTTGAATCCAGTGGCAAAGTGAGCAAGGGACCCACGTCTGGGCATACCCTGCCAACTTAGGGCGAACAAAGCAATACCAAAGGGGATGATGGACGGAGCGTTAGAGCAAATCAAACACTCACCCCCAGTCAACTGATCTGGGTTTAATCCATCATCATTCTTTAGCTCACTCCACCACCCCAGTTCAGACATGGCCATTTGCAAATCAGTCTGACCCTGTGCCTCATGGGAACAGTCCAGCGCCGAACTACCAAGCCATGTCTTCCCTGGACCGGAAAGAAGCATCCTGGGACCGGTTTCGGGTTCAAAACCCTCATCAGCCAGGCTATCTTGAATCCAGTGGCAAAGTTCGCAAGGGACCCACGTCTGGGCATACCCTGCCAACTTAGGGCGAACAAAGCGATACCAAAGGGGATGATGGACGGAGCGTTAGAGCAAATCAAACACTCACCCCCAGTCAACTGATCTGGGTTTAATCCATCATCATTCTTTAGCTCACTCCACCACCCCAGTTCAGACATGGCCATATGCAAATCAGTCTGATCCTGTGCCTCATGGGAACAGTCCAGCGCCGAACTGCCAAGCCATGTCTTCCCTGGACCGGAAACAAGCATCCTGGGACCGGTTTCGGGTTCAAAACCCTCATCAGGCAGGCTATCTTAAATCCAGTGGCAAAGTGAGCAAGGGACCCACGTCTGGGCATACCCTGCCAACTTAGGGCGAACAAAGCGATACCAAAGGGGATGATGGACGGAGCGTTAGAGCAAATCAAACACCCCCAGTCAACTGATCTGGGTTTAATCCATCATCATTCTTTAGCTCACTCCACCACCCCAGTTCAGACATGGCCATATGCAAATCAGTCTGACCCTGTGCCTCATGGGAACAGTCCAGCGCCGAACTGCCAAGCCATGTCTTCCCTGGACCGGAAACAAGCATCCTGGGACCGGTTTCGGGTTCAAAACCCTCATCAGCCAGGCTATCTTGAATCCAGTGGCAAAGTGAGCAAGGAACCCACGTCTGGGCATACCCTGCCAACTTAGGGCGAACAAAGCGATACCAAAGGGGATGATGGACGGAGCGTTAGAGCAAATCAAACACTCACCCCCAGTCAACTGATCTGGGTTTAATCCATCATCATTCTTTAGCTCACTCCACCACCCCAGTTCAGACATGGCCATATGCAAATCAGTCTGACCCTGTGCCTCATGGGAACAGTCCAGTGCCGAACTGCCAATCCATGTCTTCCCTGGACCGGAAACAAGCATCCTGGGACCGGTTTCGGGTTCAAAACCCTCATCAGCCAGGCTATCTTGAATCCAGTGGCAAAGTGAGCAAGGGACCCAAGTCTGGGCATACCCTGCCAACTTAGAGCGAACAAAGCGATACCAAAGGGGATGATGGACGGAGCGTTAGAGCAAATCAAACACTCATCCCCAGTCAACTGATCTGGGTTTAATCCATCATCATTCTTTAGCTCACTCCACCACCCCCAGTTCAGACATGGCCATATGCAAATCAGTCTGACCCTGTGCCTCATGGGAACAGTCCAGCGCCGAACTGCCAAGCCATGTCTTCCCTGGACCGGAAACTAGCATCCTGGGACCGGTTTCAGGTTCAAAACCCTCATCAGCCAGGCTATCTTGAATCCAGTGGCAAAGTGAGCAAGGGAACCACGTCTGGGCATACCCTGCCAACTTAGGGCGAACAAAGCGATACCAAAGGGGATGATGGACGGAGCGTTAGAGCAAATCAAACACTCACCCCCAGTCAACTGATCTGGGTTTAATCCATCATCATTCTTTAGCTCACTCCACCACCCCAGTTCAGACATGGCCATATGCAAATCAGTCTGACCCTGTGCCTCATGGGAACAGTCCAGCGCCAAACTGCCAAGCCATGTCTTCCCTGGACCGGAAACAAGCATCCTGGGACCGGTTTCGGGTTCAAAACCCTCATCAGCCAGGCTATCTTGAATCCAGTGGCAAAGTGAGCAAGGGACCCACGTCTGGGCATACCCTGCCAACTTAGGGCGAACAAAGCAATACCAAAGGGGATGATGGACGGAGCGTTAGAGCAAATCAAACACTCACCCCCAGTCAACTGATCTGGGTTTAATCCATCATCATTCTTTAGCTCACTCCACCACCCCAGTTCAGACATGGCCATATGCAAATCAGTCTGACCCTGTGCCTCATGGGAACAGTCCAGCGCCGAACTGCCAAGCCATGTCTTCCCTGGACCGGAAACAAGCATCCTGGGACCGGTTTCGGGTTCAAAACCCTCATCAGCCAGGCTATCTTGAATCCAGTGGCAAAGTGAGCAAGGGACCCACGTCTGGGCATACACTGCCAACTTAGGGCGAACAAAGCGATACCAAAGGGGATGATGGACGGAGCGTTAGAGCAAATCAAACACTCACCCCCAGTCAAATGATCTGGGTTTAATCCATCATCATTCTTTAGCTCACTCCACCACCACCAGTTCAGACATGGCCATATCCAAATCAGTCTGACCCTGTGCCTCATGGGAACAGTCCAGCCCCGAACTGCCAAGCCATGTCTTCCCTGACCGGAAACAAGCATCCTGGGACCGGTTTCGGGTTCAAAACCCTCATCAGCCAGGCTATCTTGAATCCAGTGGCAAAGTGAGCAAGGGACCCACGTCTGGGCATACCCTGCCAACTTAGGGCGAACAAAGCGATACCAAAGGGGATGATGGACGGAGCCTTAGAGCAAATCAAACACTCACCACCAGTCAACTGATCTGGGTTTAATCCATCATCATTCTTTAGCTCACTCCACCACCCCAGTTCAGACATGGCCATATGCAAATCAGTCTGACCCTGTGCCTCATGGGAACAGTCCAGCGCCGAACTGCCAAGCCATGTCTTCCCTGGACCGGAAACAAGCATCCTGGGACCGGTTTCGGGTTCAAAACCCTCATCAGCCAGGCTATCTTGAATCCAGTGGCAAAGTGAGCAAGGGACCCACGTCTGGGCATACCCTGCCAACTTAGGGCGAACAAAGCGATACCAAAGGGGATGATGGACGGAGCCTTAGAGCAAATCAAACACTCACCCCCAGTCAACTGATCTGGGTTTAATCCATCATCATTCTTTAGCTCACTCCACCACCCCAGTTCAGACATGGCCTTATGCAAATCAGTCTGACCCTGTGCCTCACGGGAACAGTCCAGCACCGAACTGCCAAGCCATGTCTTCCCTGGACCGGAAACAAGCATCCTGGGACCGGTTTCGGGTTCAAAACCCTCATCAGCCAGGCTATCTTGAATCCAGTGGCAAAGTGAGCAAGGGACCCAAGTCTGGGAATACCCTGCCAACTTAGGGCGAACAAAGCGATACCAAAGGGGATGATGGACGGAGCGTTAGAGCAAATCAAACACTCACCACCAGTCAACTGATCTGGGTTTAATCCATCATCATTCTTTAGCTCACTCCACCACCCCAATTCAGACATGGCCATTTGCAAATCAGTCTGACCCTGTGCCTCATGGGAACAGTCCAGCGCCGAACGACCAAGCCATGTCTTCCCTGGACCGGAAAGAAGCATCCTGGGACCGGTTTCGGGTTCAAAACCCTCATCAGCCAGTCTATCTTGAATCCAGAGGCAAAGTGAGCAAGGGACCCACGTCTGGGCATACCCTGCCAACTTAGGGAGAACAAGCGATACCAAAGGGGATGATGGACGGAGCGTTAGAGCAAATCAAACACTCACCCCCAGTCAACTGATCTGGGTTTAATCCATCATCATTCTTTAGCTCACTCCACCACCCCAGTTCAGACATGGCCATATGCAAATCAGTCTGACCCTGTGCCTCATGGGAACAGTCCAGCGCCGAACTGCCAAGCCATGTCTTCCCTGGACCGGAAACAAGCATCCTGGGACTGGTTCCCATGAGGCACAGGGTCAGACTGATTTGCATATGGCCATGTCTGAACTGGGGTGGTGGAGTCAGCTAAAGAATGATGATGGCTTAACCCCAGATCAGTTGACTGGGGGTGAGTGCTTGCAATGTTCAACACTCCGTCCATCATCCCCTTTGGTTTTGCTATGTTCGCCCTAAGTTGGCAGGGTATGCCCAGACGTGGGTCCCTTGCTCACTTTGCCACTGGATTCAAGATAGCCTGGCTGATGACGGCTGTAAGTCAGAAACCGGTCCCAGGATGCTTGTTTCCGGTCCAGGGAAGACGTGGCTTGGCAGTTCGGGCTGGACTGTTCCCATGAGGCACAGGGTCAGACTGATTTGCATATGGCCATGTCTGAACTGGGGTGGTGGAGTGAGCTAAAGAATGATGATGGATTAAACCCAGATCAGTTGACTGGGGGTGAGTGCTTGCAATGTTCAACACTCTGTCCATCATCCCCTTTGGTTTTGCTATGTTCGCCCTAAGTTGGCAGTGTATGCCCAGACGTGGGTCCCTTGCTCACTTTGCCACTGGATTCAAGATAGCCTGGCTGATGACGGCTGTAAGTCAGAAACCGGTCCTAGGATGCTTGTTTCCGGTCCAGGGAAGACGTGGCTTGGCAGTTCGGGCTGGACTGTTCCCATGAGGCACAGGGTCAGACTGATTTTCATATGGCCATGTCTGAACTGGGGTGGTGGAGTGAGCTAAAGAATGATGATGGATTAAACCCAGATCAGTTGACTGGAGGTGAGTGTTTGATTTGCTCTAACGCTCCGTCCATCATCCCCTTTGGTATCGCTTTGTTTGCCCTAAGTTGGCAGGGTATGCCCAGACGTGGGTCCCTTGCTCACTTTGCCACTGGATTCAAGATAACCTGGCTGATGAGGGTTTTGAACCCGAAACCGGTCCCAGTATGCTTGTTTCCGGTCCAGGGAAGACATGGCTTGGCAGTTCGGCGCTGGACTGTTCCCATGAGGCACAGGGTCAGACTGATTTGCATATGGCCATGTCTGAACTGGGGTGGTGGAGTGAGCTAAAGAATGATGATGGATTAAACCCAGATCAGTTGACTGGGGGTGAGTGCTTGCAATGTTCAACACTCCGTCCATCATCCCCTTTGGTTTTGCTATGGACCCTGTGGTCATGAACACTCACTCAGGCAATCCCAACATCTCCAAGCGTGACCTGAGCTCCACCTCCTTCCAGGTGGCATGCTCTGGGTCATTGCCCAAGAAACAACATGATGGACGGAATGCTGAACAATGCAAAAATTCACCGCCAGTCACAAGGCTCTTGGTTTAATCCATTATTCTTTTGCTCACTATGCCACCCCAGTTTGGACCCAGCCATATGCAAATCAGTCTTGACCCTGTTCTTTATGGGAACAGTCCATTCCGAACTGCCAAGCCAGCTCTTCCTCGACCGGAAACAAGCATCCTGGGACCAGTTTCGGGGCATCACCCCTCATCAGCCAGGCTAGCTTGAATCCAGTGGTGCAGTGAGCACGGGACCCATGTCTGGGCATACCCTTCCCACTTAGGGTGACAAATGGCAAAGAAACAATTGATGGACGGAATGCTGAACAAAGCAAAAATTCACCCCCAGTCACAAGGATCTGGGTTTAATCCATCATTATTTTGCTCACTACGCCACCCCAGTTTGGACCCAGCCATTTGCAAATCAGTCTTGACCTGGTTCCTTATGGGAACAGTCCTGCCCGAACTGCCAAGCCAGGTCCTCCCTGGACCGGAAAAAGCATCCTGGGACCAGTTTCGGGGCATCACTCCTCATCAGCCAGGCTAGCTTGAATCCAGTGGTGCAGTGAGCACGGGACCCACATCTGGGCATACCCTTCCCACTTAAGACGACAAACGCAAAAGAAACAATTGTCATTGCCCAGGAGACAATCCACGGCCATGGATGGACTCTCAGCTACCCTCAAGGAACCTGAGACCGCCCCCCCATTCAAAGGGAACTTGAGCCATCAAACATTGGAGCTCACTGTTGTCTATAGCAACTACTTGGTGGATCAAGTTAGAGACTACCTGCTCTGAAGACACCAGATGACACTGAAAGGTTGTCATGTTGGCTCCTGTGTCTCTCAGAGCCTCCACCCTCCTCCCATTGGTGGTCATCCACTGCCTGTACTTTCTAGTGTTGTCAGGCATGAGGGTTCTCTGGTCCATCTCCCTGTCACCAAAGGAAACTAGGGTCAACTCAACTGCTTGCCCCACACTAACTGGGACCAAGTCCTGCCCAAGCGCTACACTAGCCATCCCCTGTGACTGCCAACCAGTGGGAGGCTATGCCCGCTTGGGACACTCAGGATCCCAATTAAAGTGCCCTTGATTACAGGTAAAAGACTTCAGGGGTCCCTTCCCTGCAGGCTTTCCTGAAGGCAACCAACTCTTCTTCTAAAAAGGGGGTTGGGAATACTTACCCTGGAAACTAGTTTGGGGCCCTTTAGAGAACGCCTTACTTGTATTTTTGTCCCCTCCCTCCTTCTTCTGTTGGGGATGCTGCCCACCTTTGGCAGTATCTCCCACATACAACTTCTTCTGGACCCTGGTGCTGAGCCAAAGGTCCGCCTCCTTAGCAAGCTTCCTGGGGTCAGTCATCTTACTATCAATCAAGTGCTGGTGCAGATCTGGAAAACAAAGACTAAACATGTGCTCACATGCAATCAATTTGTACAGCCCCTGAAAGTCTGTTACCTCACTGTCCTTCACCCAGCATCCAGTGATCTGCAGAAAGAATCCGCACACTCTACCCATGTCTGAGGACCAACTTTCTCACTTGCCCTAAACTTCTGCTTGCACTTCTTTGAGGTCACACCATAGCTCCTGATCTGGCAGGGCACCTTGTCTTATCCTCATTTCCTAGGGCCAATAAGGTGCCCCTCCCCTATGAAATGCTTCCATAAATCTGCACCCCAATCCCTCTCAGGAATCTGCCACATCTGCAAAGCAATCTCATAGGCCTGAAACCACTGATCTATGCCGTCTCCCTCTCCATAATCCCCCCCAGCACCTTGAGACCCTCAAGGGTGAGTAGTTGGGCTTAACAAACAAAAAAATGTAAATCCGTATTTGTAAAGCGCGAACTACTCACCCTTACGGGTCTCAAGGCGCTGGGGGCCGTCGTGGAAATTTAGGGGGTCATTATGATGTCGGGAGGATCGCCACCGCCCGAGCGGCGGTGGCGATCCACCCGCCATTTTCGTCCGCCTGCCTAACATTTTCCCCCGCCATATTACGATGGCGGTGGGGACCCAGGCGGTCGGAAAGACCGTCTGCCAGTTTTCCGCCGGTAGGCAATCCGCCTGGTTGCCTACCGGGCGGAAAAGGCCTGCAATATGGTGGCGGTGCCTTGCAGGCACCGCCATCCATATTACGATGATGGCGGTCTCATGCCTTTCCATGGCGGAGACTCCGTCATGGAAAGGCATGCGGAGAATGCCTTTGGGGGCGCGTTGCGGGCCCCCAGGTGGTTGGGGGGGTTGGTGGCTGCACTTTGGGGGTACCCATGGTACCCCCGACATTTGCATGCACAAGGTGGCAGGCACCACGCGGTGCCTGTCACGTTGTGCATGCAAATGCACAACATGCCCTTTTAACATTGTGGCGGGTGCTGAATACAGCACCGCCCGCCACAATGTTAAATATACAGGATGCGACCACCATGGTGGCGGTCGCATCCTAATAGGCACAGCGGGACCGCCGCACCTCTTGCGGTCGGTCCTGTTTACCATTACGGTGGCGGGCGGACATTGTCCGCCCGCTATCGTAATGATGCCCTAAGTGAGCTATTGCCCAGAGTCACATGGTGCGGAGCTGAGCTGTCTGCCGGAGATCGAACCGTGAGCCCTGTGCTCCGAAGTCAGCTGCCCTGGCCGCTGTACCACACCTCTCCACTGATTGATTCATTGGTTGATAATCAGGTACCAGACTTTTGGGTATGCGTACCTTTCCCTCTAACTGAACTGAAGAATTGCTGCCACCATATTTTCTGGATTTTACCCTCTTTGCTTTTAAATCCAGCTCCTTCAAGCTCAGCTCCTGAACTAACATCATTTTTTTCTCCTCCAGTGCCAATTTATCTTTCTCCAAATCCATTTTAAGTTAGCAAGCTCCATCCTGAGCTTTCTTCCCGCTTGTCCTTTAGTTCTGCTTAGGACAGGCCTTTAGAGGAGGGAGGGAGCTCTTCCAATTCAGACTGGCCCCCTGCTCCACAGGCAACACTGGATCTTCTAGCCATTCCAGATGCAAGCTTTGCTCCTCCGCCTCCTCCAAATCAACATCTTTCTCATCCTCTGGTTACAAGTTGCATCCCTGGCTGATAACCAGGCCCTCCGTGCCTTTTACAGCTCCTCCTTTCTAGTGAGGCCTTTAAAAGAACACCTGAGCTCCCTGCAGAACCTTTTGAGCTCGGACACTGTGCTGGAGGTTCAACTGTTGGCTCTCCAGATTGAGACATGGTTGATATGAAAACTCAATAAGGTTGCAAAAAGAGAAACAGAAAAACAGTATGCTGGTACATTATGGTCTGAAATATGGGAGTAGTGTACACAAATCACTGTATGTAATGCACAAATACAAGTCCTATCCTCACCGCTGATCACCAATGTTAGGAATGGGGTCTCTAGTTGGCAGAAGTATGCACCCTGTCAAAGCAGGGACCCACACTCTAATCAGAATAGGTGTGGTACAGGCTAAAGGTTTACCGATACGCCACCCCAGTTTAGAAAAATAGCCAATATGTTGCTGAGTAGAACAATACCAAAATGACAAATATCCAACAAACACAAGTCAAGATATGGATTTTTTAAGATTAAACTAAAATGCAGTGCATAGAAGTCTATAGTTACAATTGGACAGTAGCGGCTTGTGGAGGGAGTGCTGCGGGGTGGTGGGGCGGGGGAGGAGCAGGGTGGGGGTAGTAAACTACGGCATACGGCCGAACAGAGGTAAGTAAACAAATAAATAAATAAAACGAATTTCGGTGCGCGCGCTGCATCGCATTTGGCAATGCAGCGCGTGCAATGAAATTCGTTTGATTCTTTTGTTAATTATGCAAAACCAAATTATGAGAATTTCATACACCAATAAAGAAGTTGTGGCTTGTCTTCAGGTGTGTTAAAATCAGAGGGTAATTTCTACTTCTACCAATGGTTTAAACTGGAAGTTCTTTTAGATTCAGATTCCACAATATATTCTAGTAGACCCACCAATGCGCCATGAGATTTCACACAGGCTCAGAATGGTGGCTGTTAAATGCATAGGGCCTGATGTCAAAACTCACTTTCAAGCAAGACATGCATTACATTCTACTAACACTTTTCCTATTCTAATGCCCAGACCAAGGTTTACCAAGGCCCACGCCTTCAGTATAATAGGCTTTGGTGCAGGCAGCATTTCCTAAATTTCTGAAAAATTTGCTTTAAGCTATTTTAAGTAATTTTTGCCAGAACACTAGTTCAATCAGACAATGTCTTGCTGACAGATCTTTTCTCTACTAATAAATGCTCGATCACTCTATTAAAACAAACATCACATCTACAACCTTCTCACTGAAGTAAAACCAGACATACTATTCATAACTGAATCATGGTTGGGAGATGATATGGCTCAAGTCCTGCATGAAGCCGTTCCTCTAGGCTATCAAACGATCACCCAAAATTGTGTAGGCAAAAAAGGAGGTGGCCTAGCTATTGTGTTCAGGTAAACATTACAAATCACTAAAGTTGACGGCGTTTCCACAAAAAATTGTGAGGCCCTTTTCACTGGATGCAATCCTACACCGTCTTCCTCCTGTAACTTCCTGCTCCTTTACATACCTCCACCTAGCAATGCAACATTTCCAGACATACTTCTAGACACAGTTTCAAACCTGATAACACTACACTCCAACCTATGCGTTCTGGGTGACCTCAACATTTGGTTTGACAAACTCAATATGCCCCATCCCAAAACAATCACTGCTGCACTGAGCCTGCATCAGATCATCCACGAAACCACACACATCGCTGGACACATCCTAGATGTAATTTTTGCTAATACAGAACTCGTTACCTTTCAAACGATGACTCCAGTCACATGGTCAGACCACCATTTGCTTGCCTTCCAACATAAAACAACACTAAGTGACGCACCTAAAACCACCTTACGTGCGTCCACCTATCGGCCGTGGAACAAACTTAATTTGGAACACTTAGAAGCACAACTAACATCCAGTACAGATCCAGAAACAATAAATTCTGTTAAAAAACTATATGAGTGGCTATAGGAAGCTTTTGATATCCTGATACCACTAAAAACCACACAACAGAACAAAAGAAAACAAGCACCTTGGAGAAATACAGAGATAAAAGAGATAAAACAACAAATTAGAAAGCTGCAACGTGCCTGGCTCAAACAAACACCAATCAAGAAAAACTTCACCTACAGAAAATTTTATACAAGCCAGCTATCAAAAAAGCAAAGAAAAGATACTATTCAGACAGAATTCAAAATGCTAAATGTGCAAATAAAGAATTCTATAAAATTCTCAATGAATTTCAGTAAACCAAATTGCCTAGAAGAAGCTCATCCCATTACTGAAGATTTCACAGACAAACATGGCAAATCATGACACAGACAAAGCAGACATGATGGACTCATAGTTAAAACAGAGACAAAGCATCAGCACTAACCCTTTTACAAAACAACAATCCAAGAATACTCTAACCCAGCGTCTCTGTTCCTTCCAACACATTTCACATGATGCATTTATGGACCTGGTCAAAGCAGGAAGGCCTTAACTACCGGAATATTTCCAGAAGAACTCAAAAAGTCTTCATACGCCCATCGCTGAAGAAAACAAACTTGGACCCGCTGAACCCTGACAACTGCAGACCGATTACAACTGGACCTTTCCTGGGCAAACTGATAGAAAGAGCAGCATTTGCCCAGATGTCACAATTCATTGAAGAGAATGCCATACTTTCAGACTTCCAAACGGAATTCTGTCCAGGAAGAGGCACAGAATCTGCCCTCCTTGCCATCTGGGATGACGTGAAGAACACAGTTGACTGCAACGGGGTTGCTTCACTACTTCTCTTGGACCTCTCGGCTGCCTTTGACACTTTTGACCATGACACTCTGATACAAAGACTCTACGAAGCCGGAATAGAGGGTACTGCTCTAGACTGGATCACATCCTACCTTCGCAACAGAACTAATGTCATCCATACCCCACCTTTCTCGTCCAAACCGTACTTCACGAAAGCAGGGGTCCTTCAAGGCTCTATTATCTCGCCCATGCTTTTCAACATCTGCATGTAGTCATTACTGGCACTGATCAATCAATTTCACCTCAGGTGCTATAACTATGCAGATGACACGTAAATACTCCTTCAACTGGAATGCCCCAAAGACATTGGAAACTCGCCAATTTTCAGTTGTCTCAGATCCGTGGATCAATGGATGACGTGGAGCCATCTCAAATTGAATGCTTCCAAAACGGAAATATTCATGTGTGTCGATTGGTAACATTATGACCCGCTCGCCGCGTGGCCTGATGATCCGATGATCTGATGACCTGATGATATATATATATATATATATATATATATATATATATATAGTCATTAGTTCTGCTTAAAAAATGTACATATTACTGATAGTTACATTATTCTATGTTTTCAACATGTATATAAGTGACAGCATAAATAGGTAAATCTTTTATCATAACTATTTATTTACAATTGTTTCACTATTGATCCACAAAAATATATATATATAAATAAATAAAATTAATTTAAAGTACAACAACACTTGAAAGCCAGAGTTTATTTAATGCATCTAATCTACATATACTACTTTCCTTTATGCATCTATATACCTTCCACGTACTTATGGATCTATATATTTATTATTTTTCTTCTAACTCAGCATATCCAATGCACCACCCTATCTTTCACCCTATACCGCTCTCAATATATCCTCTACCTCAACTCTCTGACTCATCTCAAATCTCTTTCTACTACTCTTTCCAATGCACTACCCTATTTCTCACCCTATACCTCTATCAATATATCCTCTACCTCCACTGTCTCATTCATCCCAAACGCATACCACTACTATGATCCCCAAAATAACTCTTTCTAGACTCTTCCCTACTCCAGCGCTCCTTGCATCATCTCAAACCAATTTTACTATTCGGATCCCCCAAACAAACCTTTCTAAACCGTCTCCCTGACTCTTCCCACTCCACCTCCCTTTTACTCATCCCAAACCTCCTACTACTGCTATGAGCTCCAAAACTAACAAAAAAAAAAATATATATATATATATATATTTCTAAATCCTTCACTCTTCTATCCCTCCACTATCCTTTTCAATCCAAATAACAGACTAACATGTCCACCACTCAAATTAATTTCATATTTCACTATACTATTTCACCACTAATCCTTTATGGGTTCCGGAGTAGTGTGCTACTCGCCGAAAAAGCACTTCAACACCTCATCAGGGGTAGCAAGCGCTATATAAATGCAAACCTTTTCCCTCTTCTATCCCTTCGCTATCCTTCTCAATCCGAATAACTGACTAACATATCCACCACTCAAATTACTTTCATATTTCACTATACTAATTCACCACTAATCCTTTATGGGTACCGAAGTAGCATGCTACTCGCCAAACAAAGTGCTTCAACACTCCATCAAGGGTAGCAAGCGCTATATAAATGCAGACCTTTTTCCCTCTTCTATCCCTCCACTATCCTTCTCAATCCACATACCTGACTAACATATCCACCACTCAAATCACTTTCATATTTCACTATACTAATTCACCACTAATCCTTTATGGGTTCCGGAGTAGTGTGCTACTCGCCGAAAAAGTGATTCGACGCCTCGTCAGGGGTAGTAAGCGCTATATAAATGCAATTACAATACAATATCTCATGTGCCTTTTTTCCACAAAGTACATCTCCATCAGAAAAAAGATACCAGCAAATCACATTTTGAGCTAAACGCTTAATTTCATGAATTGTGTGCAATTTTCAAGAAATTTAGGAAAATTAAGCCTCTTTGTATACCCCTACTGTGTAATTCCATATTCTAAAATTAATGATCAATTTACGTATCATTTATGTCAAAATATATGTACTCCTATATTTCTTGAAAGACTGTATGTACCCTTGCAAAATCATTGCTGTATGTATTCACGCTGCTCTTGTACACTCAAACCCGGACATCCAGTGGTTGGAGGATGGACCCGCTGGCCTTCATTTTGGGGACTGGCACATTTTTCCTCAAAAGACTTTGAGTCACAGCACGAGAAAGGTAAAAATACAAAAGAGAGAAAGACTGAAAAACGGTACCAAAGGGAGAAAGCAGGGATGAAAAAGAAACTGCAAGCTAAAAAAAGAGACAGGACGTTTGGGGTGGTGGATTGATGACTAGGCCATCTTGGTTGTCGCATCGCCGACATTCAGCAGCGACGGCCACGGGCTTGTGAGTCAATCCTGGAAAAATGGTGAAATAAAATAAATAACAGCCATTTGCAACTCTTAATAACGTGTTGCATGCAATTCTCTCCAGTATCCCTTCAAGCATAGTTTAGAGACGTGAGGGAACAACCTAAAATAATCTAGCATGCTGCTTAGTTACTGTCACCATGTGATGTGGAATTAAGTATTTAGTTTTTTTATGCAATTTTCTTTTTTTCCAGTTACAGCTCTGTATTGATGTTCAAACAATTACAGTACATGCCTGGCGTGCTGCCTGCCTCCGCTCCCACAGGGACTAGGATTCACATAAAAGAGGCTAGTCCAGGACACCCTGCGCCCTCCAGCACTTCTCACGCCGTCACCGGCTCAGCTGGGCCCACGGAGGCAGCCACACGCAACACACACAGAATGGCATTCATAAAACACAGAGAGTGAGACAGTCAGAGAAAACAGGCGCTGTAGCCTCTTCGCACCCTGAGGAAAACTGAAGGAACAGGCGTAGAGTGCCCTGGATCGAGAGCCACTCGGGGAGCAGGTGGGAGAGTTTACTATTATCAGTGACGCTCTGAAACAGGCAATAGAGCCCTTCAGAGGGTCTCGGAGAGCTGGCATGAGAGCTTGTTGAACCGACTGAGGCGCTCACATGACGCAGGCATACAGTTCGACAGAGGCACGAGTAGACAGCAGACATTAGTGCCCTGACTTCAATGGAGACATTCACTCTGTGACATCACTGTGCTTGACACCGTCGCTGCCGCTGATCCTCGGTGTCCAGGACAAAAATGGCGCCCCAGGAGTAGTAACGTAATAGGCAAAACAGGTGTGACCTTCTGCTTCCTCTGCGGCCACCGTAGACGGGCAGCACGGAGGACGCAGATTGAAATCCCACCAGCGGTGACCCCAGCGATCACCCACTCAGGTACGGGAATGTTCATTGCAATAGGATGGTGCCATTGAGTGCAGGTAGGGAAATGGGTAAGGGTCTGAGAAATATACCTAAATGGTGCGCGCCGCAAACTGAATTGTATCTTGGCGCTTTAGTAAAAGGTGTCAATGATGTTCGACCTCGAGAGGATGAAAGTTGGAAGAGGTCCAGTGGAGATTTACGCTTGTGAATAATCATAGGTTCCCACATTTTTTCATGATAACATTTTAGTTCTTTCGTGGTCAATGCAAATTAATTGCATCTTTGTGTGGAATTTGTGCAAGAGACAAAAAGGGCTCTCAAGTCCCCAAATAGCAAAGAAAACTTTGAGGATTCCTGGAAGGGTAGAAATAAAACACTTTAAAACGTAAGCTCATCGGAAGGAAGAGCTGCAGGAAAGGCACTGAGAGAGTGTTAGGTGGTTGTGGTTGAGCAAGTGAGCAAGTGGTAAAGAGGCCGTCAAGGAAGAGCTGCAAATTAAAAGCTGCATGGATTGTAAATGTAAACATATAGAGCTTACTACCCCGATGGCGAATTGAAGTCCGTCTAGTAAACAGGTTAGTACATTCTTTGTGTGTTTTCTTGTTGGTAGACCTGTCAGCCTTAAGGTGGTCTTCCCTGAACGTTTTGCTTTAACACCTCCTATTTTTGCTGATCTCGTTTTGTTGGCCCTAGGACTCTATGCACTTTCCCACTGCTAACCAGTGTTAAAGTGCTTGTCTGTCTCTCCTAATTATGGTAGAATTGGTTTATACCCAAAAGGCACATTTAATTTCCTTGTAAGTCCCTAGTAGAGTGGTACTGCAAGTACTGAGGGCCTGTAAATAAAATGCTACTAGTGGGCCGGCAGCACTTTTTTTTTCTATTACATTTTTTATTGAGCAGAGCATCAGGGACATTAATAAATCAACCTTTTCAGGAGCTTTAAAAACCCATTAGAATAAGACATACAAAACATTCATATCAAAAATGAAGCCATTCTTGATAAACCAAAAAAGGCATAATAACAGTTGATAGACATAAGCCCGTCATTCAATAGAAATGGTACAGCGGGTAAAAAATACAAATACAAGATTAAAACAAATCACGACCATGGTCTGGCCTGCAGCACTCTCCCCACCGACATTTAAGTTTTTATCCCCCCATCTTACAAGTAGAAATATTAAATCTCCTGGCTTTCTAAAGTGCTAAAGTGCCAAAGTGCAGAAGTTGACCTGGCGTCTATACCGTCCTCATCTTCAAGAGTAACTAAATATTTCCAGGTCGCAATAAACTTTTTTGTTGCCCCCACCCGCTTTGCATAAGCTTCTTCAAATGTCTGGGTACACTTCATCTTATTCAACCATCTCTTATATGAAGGTACTTTGGCCGACCTCCAATTTTGGAGAACTAAGGAACGAGCTACGAGAGAAGAAATGGCTAAAAAAGTCCCTTCTGATTTTGACAGATTTGTCCCCATACTCATTATACTGAAAAGGGCAGCCTCCGCCATTGGATCCAACGACTTCTGGAATGCCCGACTTAAAGCCGCAAAGATCCTGCCCCAAAATTCCCCTAGCTTTGGACATGTGAAAAATATATGTAGCCATCCCCCTTCCCCTTCTGCCCGACAGCGAAAACATCTATTCTCCACCTCTGGATATTTCTTGTTGAGAGCTTTGGGAGAAAAATATGCCATCCATTGGGACAAAAAAGCCATTCTTTTAAAATTGGCAGCTCCTAGAGCCTTACTACCTAACAGGGATAAGGCCTGCCACTCCTGGCTAGAAAAAGTACATTGAGTCTCCCGGGTTACTCTCTCCAGAAATTTCTCAACCAACGGAGACTCTTTTTGGGTACGCAACAACCGGTACCAGTTGCCCACCCCTCTAACATTTCCTCTAAATAGAGCGGATGCCAGTTTAGTTGGAGCACTGGAGGACAGAAGATTATATCTATTTAAAAAATATACAATTTGTAAATATTAAAAAAAAACAGGTTGATTTCGATCACCACATCTATCCAGTACCTCTTGCCAGGAAATCACTCTTTCCTGTGTTAAAAAACACCCCAGTTCTTCCAGACCAACCTCCTTCCAAATACTTAGATGGCTAGAATGAATTTGAAGGCCCAAAATTTTGCACTCACTTAATTTCAAAAAGTGGAACCCAGAAAAGCCAATTTGCTTAAAAAAAAAACTGTGATCTACTAGACAATTCCAGAAGAGTTTTGTATCTGGTCCTTTTGGGGAGTTTTGAGGTTTTGAGAAAAGTCGGGATCTGCGAGCCAGCTTCTTGTACATTCTATCTAGAAAAAGGACAATAAACACACTATTAAATCCAAAATCGCGGATTCAAAATATGTTCGAATGTGCGGTAGTGCCAGCCCACCTTGATTAATGTCAAGTTGTAGCACAGAGAGTCTAACTCTAGGAGCCTTCTTACTCTATACGAATGACCTGAACATGGATTCGAGCTCTTTGAAGTAACTGTTGTTGATTTTAATTGGTATATTATTAAACAAAAAAATGAACAGGGGAAGTATAGACATCTTTAAAAGGGCAACCCGACCTATCAAGGTTAGCGGCAAACGTGACCAGTTATCCAATAGATTCTTAATTTTTCCACGGGTAGCCTCAAAATTCAATTTATATAACTGCCCATATTGATTTGCAACAAAGATCCCCAACTACCGTATTGGATCTGATTTAAGGGCTTGTTGTTTCTAATTTGCCGGGAGAAAATCCGTATCGGTGTTCAAAATTAAAATCTCAGTTTTATTTTGATTAATTTTATAACCCCCAATTAGTTCAAATTGGCTAAATTCGGTTAAAACCCGATTCAAATTCTGGCTTTCGGGGCTAAGATATAAAATAATGTCGTCAGCAAACAACTTTAGTTTAGCCATGCCCTGGATCGGGGGATTGATTGCTAAATTTCCCCGAATTTTGATAGCCACGGGTTCAATAAAAAAAGTAAATAGTAAGGGAGACAGCGGACACCCTTGTCTGGTCCCGCGGTTTATATTTACAGACCCAACTTGGCTAGCGCTTATCACCAACTGAGCCCCCTGATAGATGTTCGTAAGCATAGTTATGACCAAAGACGGAACACCGAACCTGCCTAGACCATAAAACAGGGCATCCCAGTTAACCAGGTCGAACGCCTTTTCAGCGTCGACCATCATAATGCATGCAGGCGTCTTATTAACGCTAAAAAAATAGAGCGCCTGAATCAAGAACCCAGTATTAGAAGACATCGACCTCCCGGCAACGAACCCCGACTGGTCTCTGTGGATCACTTCCTGGGCTAGAGGTGTAAAGCGCTGCGCCCAAGTCTTCATCAAAATCTTGTAATCAGCATTGAGAAGACTGATTGGTCTGTATGAGTTGACATCCTTGGGGTTCTTACCCTTTTTCACAAAGCTGACAACAATAGCCCTTTTAAAAGCAGAGGGAACAGCACCTCCAGCTGTTACATAATTAAAAAGCTTCGTCAAAAAAGGAATCAACTCCCTAGCAAAAACTTTATAAAATTCTATAGGGAGGCCTTTGCTCCCGCAATTGACTTTAGGACTGCCAAGATCTCTGCAGATGATATATCTCTTTGAACCTGGTCTACAAGGGTATTAGAGAGCCTCGGGAGTTCTACCCCTTCAAAGTAGTTATGTATTGCATCCTGGCTAACCACATATTTGGTAGTATAAAGCTGTTGATAATGTTCCGCAAAAACACGGGCAATCCCCTCCCTATCGGTCACTACTAATCTGGTCTTTGGATCCAAAGCCTCTGTAATTAGGGCAGCTTCCTGTCGCATCTTAGTAGACCCTGCTAGCAGCTTACCCACCATCTGACTCTCCTCGTAAACACGCTGTTGATAGGTCCGTGAGCTAATTATTTCCTCAACTATGAAGAAGTCCCTTAGCTCTTTCTTGGCTTTTTCCAGCTGGCCCCGTAAGGGGGAATTTCTCTGGCTTAAAGCATTTTCGACAACTTGCTGTAATTCAGCTATTTTCATACGTCGAAATTTCGACTGTGCCGCTGAAAAGGCAATCATTTGTCCACAAACAGCTGCCTTAAATCCACCCCATACTGAAAATGGTTCAGCCGTCCCCTCATTTCTTTTGAAAAAATCCAGTATCCACTCTTTTAGTCCTTCTACCCATTGAGGATCCTGGAGAAGGAGGCGATCCATCTGCCACCTGAATCTCGTCTTCCTTCCATCCTCTATTTCTATTTCCACCCTGACATAAGAATGGTCCGAAAATGCATTCGCTCCGATTTCTGCCTCTACAAGGTTCAGGGATCGTGAAGTAAAAATAAAATCTATACGTGATGCAGTCTGAAATTGGCGAGAGAAACAGGTGAAATCACAAATTCCTCGATTGACTTTGCGCCATGAATCAATCAACTGAAGATCTTGTATTAAAGTCTCAAAGATTCTTTTAGTCTTTGGCTTCAGTTGTTTCCTATTTTTATTTGAGGTGTCTTCTCTCAGATCTTGGATGTAATTAAAATCCCCTCCTAAAATAATCTGGCCAGGGACCCCTTTAAGAAGTTCATGAAGCGTTGATAATACTGAGGGATCATCCATTATTGGACCATAATAGTTTATAAAATTTAATATACTCCCATTAATCCTCACCATAACCCATAGCCACCTTCCCTGAGGATCTCTCTGGATTTGGACAAATTCCCAAGCCATGCTTCTACAAAAATAAATAGCTACCCCTCTCATTGCCACCCCAGCTGAAGTGAAAAAAGCTTTTGAAAACGACCCAGGGATAAATAGCCTTGGTGAGTTTGTTTTTAGATGGGTTTCTTGCAAAAAGAGGACTTGGGGCGAAAAAGTGGCCAACCATCTAATAAGCCCTCCGTATTTTTGTCTATTTAACATACCGTTCACGTTAACTGACATGATACAACAAATTCTAGCTATATTCGTGTTTCAAGTAAATCCAATGACCATTTTGAATCAAGCCCCTATACCATTCATCTAAGTCCCATTTGCACCTGCTCTTTTTACTGCCATACACCCAGACCCACCCGCCGCCAACCCCGTATGACCCCGCCCCCCAAAAAAATGTGATAAACCCAGCTTACCACATCTCTGCCCTCCCCTACTATACTATGGGGTGCCCTGGACCTGCACCCTGGGTGACCTATCCCCCCACACAGCAATGGAGTTTAACAAATCAAATTTCCCAGCGATTCATTTTGAAGAAGAAATCTCTTTCAATAATTCCTGGGCTTCTTCTATACTTGAGAACATATGGAATTTTCCTCTCACAAGCACCCTGAGCTTCGATTGCTGAGCAATAGAAGCCTGCCCCCTTGAGCTTTGAAGAGATACAGGAGTTTCACAAACTCTTTACGCCTGCATGCGGCTACCACTGACATATCTGCAAAAATCCGGCATTTAGTCCCCTCGTTGATGGAAAACTGTCTCTGCTGTATTGCTTTTGCCAAAATGCTCTCTTTCACGCGATAATCTGCGAAGTTAGTCAAGATAGTACGTGGAAACTTGGGATTAGGAAGGGGATGAGCTAGAACACGATGTGCCCTTGTTAGTGTTAAGTCTCCAGTAAACTCAGGTAGCACCTTTTGTTTAATAAATTATTCAACCCATTGGAGAGTATTGGCTCCCTCACTTCCCTTGGGTACCCGACAATCCAAAGATTCGAGCGACGAGAGTGGTTCTCCAATTCCTCACGTTTATTCTCCAGAACTCTTTTGTCTTTCGTTGCTGAGTTTATTTTTAGGAGCATGGAATTCATCTGATCCTCTAGCAGGGCAATCCTCGATTCGGCTTCTTGCATTCTGACAGGGAACCCGGCCACTGCCTCCTCGATTTTCCCAAGCCGATGATGTAAGGCAGCTATCTCATTCTCCTGGGATTTCTTCATATATCTAATCTCATCCAGAATGAGATTAAGCATGGTCTTTATATCAAGCTGTTGCGTACTGACTCCTCCAATTAATAATTCGGGTTCTTCTTGTTGAGATTTGCCATCCAACCTGTCTGACTGGCCTGGCCGTTGCGGACCACATTTACTAGGCGTCCGGGGTGATAACTGAGACTGCACCCTACCCTCCAACTGCTGTTCTAGGGTGTCTTCTGCAAGGGGAGACTGAAGAAGAGCCGAAAGCTGAACTGGTGGTGTTAGTGGTGCTGGTGCTGGTGTGCTGACCTGGCAGTGCACTGGACGTCCCGCCTCTGGCAAGGTCAGGGAGGCTGCCAAAGGTACCGGGGCCCGGGGAGGAGGAGATATGAACAGAGTCTGCAAAGAGCTATTTGACATTTCTTCTAGTGCAATTTCAGAAGCCTCGTTTGATTTCGGTAGAGCTACCAAGGTTTGGGCAATTACAGGCTGAGTGCTCTTTTTAGAGAATAATGGAAAGTCTTTAGAACTTTTTAGCTCGGCCTTTTTGATCATTGTCGCCGACTCACTGGTTTGCTCCTTCTCTCCGATGGGGCCATCCACTTGAGTCGAACCGATAGAAATCTTCTCCCCTGCTGGGGCTCAGACTGCTCTTCTTCCGAGCGCTCAAAGCTTGAATTCAGGCCCGGCCGGTTTATAGTATTCCCTGCTCTAGCTGTTGAAAGAGTCGCTTTCGCTTGGGCTAAGCGCGTTTTGGCTTTAAGCCCTGCTGCGGCGTCAACTTTAGCAATAGCGTTCGCCTGTTTAAGATGTTTCCCCATCTTTTCCTTTATCCTGATACCTGCGTGCCAAGTGGTTCAAGCACAGAAGGAGAGAGAGAGAGAGAGAGGAAAAAAAAAAACGAAACTGGCTGATTCTGCCAGCTGCCCCAAGTCCTCTCTGCTAGCTGGGTTTTGCTTAAATACTTGAAAGTTGCCTATCGACCTCTGAGTTAGTTTTTTTTCCTTTTTTTTTCTTCCTGTCATTATTTGAATAGTCCGACTGCCAAATTCCCTAATATGCACTGAAGCTTCCCACCAACACCAAGCACCTCATTGCCAACCTCACCTCGCAGCCGCCGTGCGTTCGCCTCCTTCAGACGTCCTCCCAGGAGCCAAGATCGGCGCCTACGTCTCCATTAACTGGCTCGCGTCCACTTCTTCAATGAGCGCCCTTCCAGCAGATTACTGACTCCATCTCTGAGCGCAGCCTCGCCTCCGGCGCTCCGCTCAATCAGCCCTGGACGCTTCCAAGGCAGTGTGGGTCCCGCTCCAGATCCCGCCAAACAGCCTCCGTCGCGGCTACTTTAAGACAAGCCGGACATGCAGAAAGTGGAGGCCGCCACAAACGCCAGCCAAGGGGAAAGAGAACAAAGAGAAACGGCCGGCAAGACCTCTGCTCCGTACAGCGCGCCCGCTCAGGTATGCCGAGACTCCATTGATGAAGGAGGGGCGGTCACCTGTGGCTACACGGAGGCGTGGTTCTCCGTAGCCATCCTCACCATCCAAAACAAAACAAGTTGCAGAGGGCTGCAAACATGGGGCCGGCAGCACTTATTATGTCACCCACTTAAGTAGCCTTTTCAAACATGTCTCAGGCCTGACATTGCAGCCTGTTTGTGCAGTTTTAAGCTGCTATTACGATCTGTGAAAATAAACCTTTTGCCAGGCCCACAACATCCTTTTTACTACATATAACTCACCCATAGTGTAGGGCCTGAACAGCCCAGACGGCAGGGTACAGTGTGTTTAAAATGTTGGACATATATTTTAAAATTTTACATGCCCTGGTAGTAGAAACTCTTACATTTGTTTTTCACTTCAGCATGCCTAACTTGGTCCCTGTAGCCAACCCATGCTCCATCACAGTCGGCCTAAACTTGTGATTTTGACCCAGTCCGGCGTGACCAGATAATCACAGGTGTCGCTTTGTGCTTTTCGGCACTATTTTCACTTAAATCTTTAAAAATTGCATATGTCCGGTCCTACTGATTGGATTTTTGTCCTTTTGGTCTTAAATTATTTATTACATTTTACTCTATTTTTTCTAAATTGAGTTTGGATTGTTCTTGTGTTTTCACTTTATTACTGTTTGAAGTGCTGCATAAATACTTTTCACAATGCTTCTAAGTTAATCAAACCAACATTAAAGAGCGGTGAGGGTCACAGAACTCGTGTGCACAGGTGAGTATTCTAGGTGTATCACTTATTGGCTAGATATTCAAAGAAACCGCTGACTTCTGATGATCCACCACCCCGAGGTCATCTAACAAAAGATTAAATCCACACAGAAGGAGCGTACAGTTATTATGAATTCATCCATAATTAATTATTGAAGTCCATAAATAATCAATATTCCAATGCAAGCTTCCTTGTCCACTTGTCTTTATTGACACTTGTTCCAAACTCTTCAAAACACAGATCAATCAATATTTCAATACAGCCAGCCTACGCGTTTCGTCCCCCATGGGACATCATCAGGGCTGAATCATTTTCATGTTACTGTCTATTTCTTATTCTTTTTCCAATTTTCCGATATTTCTATTTTATGATGCAAATTCTTTTTATAATGTCGAACGAGTTCCTGTCAATTGCTCTTCCAGCCTTCCTAATCGATTTTCAAAATTTCTATTTTGTGATGCTAATTCTTTTTATTATGTCCAAGCATCTCCATGAAGTTCTCTCCTCTGCAGCCAGGCCCAATAAATCCTGCAGCGGGATTATGGGGAGTATGGCATTATGTGGGCCCATATATCAACTTGTTAAGATTGTTTAAATTTCCTATTTTAACATCATGGCTCTAGGGGTACCAAAATCACATTAAGGGTGATCATGAATTTTAATTATAGATTGAGACTGGATGCATTCATTGATTAATGTGATGTCCAGTATTGTTCATTGTTTTAAGGTTTTTAAATTAGGATCTCTGAGGTATTTTAAAAAAAATGTGATAAATGAGACTGAATTTCTGTATTTTATTTACTGATTGTGCGATTTGTTTTCGGTAATAATAAAATGTATATGGTTTTTAAAAACTGTAAATAAGCATAAGTACATTAATAAAAATACAATCCATAATCTAAGGTCATTTTTTCTGGAGACAGAATACTTGCATATAGAAAAGTAAGAGTGTGCCAAACAGTTGTGATTTCTGTAGCCAGCTCTCTATTTAGATGCTGCTGTACAGTTTTATGTATGTAGTTTGTTACATCAAATGTGTTGCATTTCCTTTTTTTTTGTTGCCCTAATTTTTCTCTAACATCTCTTCCAGCACATCACTGGATTTTTCAGGAGTAATTTAGGCATCACGAAGAGTAAGTGAGGCACCTTTAATAATTGCAGTTGCTTGCGAATCATCACTAAACTTAGGGGCCGATTCCGATTTCGGCCGGAAGGGCACCGAACGATGGTCGGAGCCCTTCCAACCGAATCGGAACGTGCCGCTCGGATTCCTTTCCGACCGAGCCATTCCGATGGGCTCGGTCGGAAAGAATCCGACTCGGATTTCCGGATGGCTCACGACGGGTTCGGAGAGCCCGTCAGCCATCCGGAAATCCTCTGTACTCCCCCGGCTGCCTCTTTGCGACCGAGGGAGTACGATGGCAGTTTTCACTGCCTTTTCGTGCCGGTCCTTCCGGCACGAAAAGGCAGTCGGTCACTGTCTTTGGGGGCCCCCAGTGGGACCCCCATGGGTGCAAGGTCGCCGAATGGCGGCCTGGAGGCACCTATGGTGCCCCTCTGTTGAACCCTGCACCCGGTGGCAGGCACCTTGGGGTGCCTGCCACAGGGTGCAGGGTTGAACTGCACCCCTGCTTTCTCCAATGCCAGCATGCATTCCGTCCGGAATGCATGCTCCCATTGTGGGAGATACGAGTGCGACCGAACAGGGTTCGGTCGCATCGTACTGCCTGGGCCGTAACCGACGACAGCAGGTCGGTCGGTTACGGCTCCGGACCGATGTCGGACGGACCTGAGTCCGTCCGACATCGGAATCGGCCCCTTTGTCTGAGTGAGCGTTCTTCACATTTCCATTACATTCTACTGAGAACTCTTGTTTTTTTTTCTTGAGGTGAAAAGTACGACCTAACGACGAGAGAGTAGATCACACTTTGCTAGTGTGCATGTGTTTGTTTCTATTTCACTGCATGTATCATGTCTAAATAACACAACTGTCACATATGAGTGTATGTTTGGCATATGTGAAACATATGCTTGAAAACTCCTTTGTGAATTGGACCCAAATGGAGTGTAGGTAGCCCTGTGGGGTTTGCATGCTGTTAACATGAGAGGAAAAATGTGGATTTCTTTGAGATTTAGACACACATTTCCGTAACATTCTGTATGTTGTAACATTATGTTTCTTTCTAGTGCTGATGTTCCAATCTATATAACAACAGAGAAATGAATAGCCCATAGCCTACAGAAATGGCTGACAAAGGTCAAAGTTCACATTGCCTAATGCAGTAGCAAATCAGGGGGCTGCTGGCTGGTGGAAAGATGTCTTTCAGCAGATGCCTCAAGCCTTGCCTCAGCCTCTTCTGGGTCCTGGTGTCCTGGGCTGAAGCGCAGGATACTTTGCCCCAGTGCCATCTACAAAGAATCAGTGTGGGCGGCTTTTCCAGGGATGGAGATATCCTAATTGGTGGAATATTCCCCATCCATGATGGCAGCTTGCACAAGGCTTTCACCTTCACAGAGGAACCTGCGCAACAGATGCCATGTGAGGAGTAAGTCCACTACTCATTTCAAAGAAATATATCCAAGGGTGTGGTGGTGTTTCTCAAATGCAGGGTACTTTGGTGTTGCTGTCGGTCATGCACATTCTGTGGCACAGACATTATTTATCTATCCCCAGGACTGCAATTTTCTGGAAATCTTTTGTCTGTCTATTTCTGCTTCTGTGAGATGCCATTGTTATTTATTGGTTTTGCAATATTGTAGAGCTTGTATATTGCCTTCCTGTTTTTTAAGACTGTATGACATACCCCATGGTGATGCCATTGTCATCAGGTGTCATGCAGCTTTACTTGCTGTGATGACATCAATGATACCACAGGATTTGCCATGTTTCTTCTCCTAATGCTAAGTTTTCACCAACACAGAATGACGTGTTAGGTATGCTTGTCACCTGATCCAATCTGTGATCACAAGGGGCTCGCCTGGGTGGCTGTGGAATGTATGCACTTCTGTAAAGCTGTAATCAACCTCAGTCTCTCAACTGGTCACTCACAAACCACTGATGACCCTCAGATAGGTAGTAAGTGGAAACTAGAAAGGGAGGAATTGCTGAAAATCCTGAGTCATCAGCAAATGAAAATGCTTGTAAAGCACTGAAACCTCAAGGTGTCTTCTCAGCCCTCCACCACTACCTGTCACGAAACATGCCTACTGACTGTCCCACTCTGTCATAAGTAAAATCCAAACTGGCGGTCCTTGCCAAAACCAGAGAACATCCTTTCTCTGTGCTTTTCTTCATCCACCGTGGCTCAGCCTCTTCCCTCCGAAATTTGAAAGGGCAATACTGCTGGTCAACAGAGACACAAGTCTGCCCTCTCACTGCTGTTAATGCTGGGAGCTGTCCCTACCTTAATTTATTGGGTGGTGCTGTGGAAAGCCACAGCCAGCTCACTCTTCCCATCAGGAGAATATTACTCTCCCCGAAATGGGCCTGCCACACTACTGTATTTATTTTGCCAGGTGGTGGACACATCAAATAATCTCACCTAACAGGCAGCTCATAAGGGAAATTTCCTCAATGTTTGACTCAGAGAAATATACTTTCACACTAATGTATTAAGGACATGATATATGCTGAAGCTGACATTAGGTATGAATTCCAGACCCAGCAAATGTATAACATATAGTAACTCTGATCCTAGTGTCATCCAAAGATACAGATTAATACAGTGTTAAACTTCAAGTGCCCACAGTGAAAACCACTGCATATTGAAGACTTTACCCCAAAAGAATGCTGCAGTTTCTTTGAGAACAATTGAATTGCAAGAATTTAGACTGTGTCCTCCTGCTGCAGAGCTACCAGTGCCCTGATGCTAGGTTGAGTCAGAGAACTGTCTTCCTCGTTCATCCTACACCTGTGCACGTGCAAGTTAACACTTGTCAGGTGCAGCTTGCTCTGTGACCTTTACTCCAGCCATCCACAGCAGTTGAGCTTGTAGTAAAAGGTGGACACTGCAGACTGCAATTTAAAACCAGTTAAAAGAACGGTGTGCAGACAGAATATCGAGTAGAAAATATCGAATTGCACAAACATCGAGTCATTAATATCGTGGTTCAGAAATATAGGCAGCAAGAATATCGTGGTCAAGAATATCGACTTAAGGTAAGTAATATCGATTTTAAAAATATCGAAATGTTTAATATCGTTTGCAAAAATATAGTTGTTAAAAATATCGTTTTTTTATTAATGTTATGTATTTTAGTATATATTTTATAAGTATGTGATGTATGTTTTTTTGTTTAAGAATTATTTGTATTTCTAATATATGTGTTACAGTTTTAGTAGTTATTATTTTTTTTTTTATTTGAATTTTGCGTATTTAGTTCCGTAGCAGGTTGTGGTTTATAGGGGAATAGGGTGGGAAGTAATTTAATTATATTACATTTCTTGATTATTTTTTATGTATTAATATCTGTTTAATTGAGATGTTATAGTGTTAAATGTGTAAAATAATGTATTATTAATTAATTAATTAATAATTGGTTGTTAATTAATTTAAATTAATTAATTGGTAATTAATTATGGTAATTATGTAATTAATTTTAGGTGTGTGTTGTGGTGTTTATAGGTGTTAAGGATGGGAAGTAATTTATTTTTAATTTATGAATTAATAATTGGTTGTTAATTCATTTTAATTAATTAATTATGGTAATTGTGTAATTAATTTTAGGTGTGTGTTGTGGTGTTTATTGGAGTAAAGGGTGGGAAGTAATTTGTGGTCAACTAATTGATATATAGTTGTTAATTAATGTTAATTATTTGATAATTATTTTGGATACTTTAGTTTTGTGTGTGTTGTTTTACTTTTAAAGGGGTAAAGGGTGGGTATTAAATACATTTTAATTATTTAATTATTAGTTGTTAATAGCAATAGTTTTTAATTTAAAAATAAGTTTTAATTGTGTTTTATTATTTTATTATTTAATTTAGGTGTGTGTTGTCGATTATATAGTGTTAAAGTGTGTGTAGTCAATTAATGTTTATTAGTTGTTTTATTAATATTTTTTTTAATTGTTTATTAATTATGTTAATTATGGAAGTAAATTTAATTAAAAATGTTGAAGTGTTTTGTTATTGGTGTGGTGTTAAAGGGTAGGAAATAAAATAAAGACATTTATGTTTTAATTAATTTATTTGTTTGTAAATGTTTTCTAGTTTAAAATAATAATTTGTTATAAATTTAATTATTATTTTATTTTATATAATATTTGTAGGTTTTTGGTATATGTAATTAATATTATAATATGTGTTCTTTTTATATGTTCAATATATTTTATTTTTTAAATATTGTTTTTTTATTTTTATGATTTTTTTTATTTTTAATTTTTAAAATGTATTTTTTAACTGAGTGTGAATAGTAATTTTTGTTTCTCTCCTATCCAAAACTTTTCCTAATGTTGCACTCACTGGAGTGGGAATAGTAATTTTTACCTCTCCGCTATCCAGCACTTTCCCAACTGTTGCACTCACTGGAGTGGGAATAGTAATTTTTACCCCTCCGCTATCCAGCACTTTCCCTACTGTTGCACTCAATGGAGTGGGAATAGTAATTTTTACCACTCCGCCATCCAACACTTATCCTTCTGTTGCACTCAGTGGAGTGGAATAGTCATTTTTACCCCTCCGCTATCCAACACTTTCCCTACTGTTGCACTCTTTGGAGTGGGAAGAGTCATTTTTACCTCTCCGCTATCTAACACTTTCCATACTGTTGCTCTCACTGGAGTGGGAATAGTAATTTTTACCCCTCCGCTATCCAACACTTTCCTTACTGTTGCACTCACTGGATTCGGAATAGTAAATTTAATTCCTCTGCTATCCAACACTTACCCTACTTTTGCACTCACTGGAGTGGGAATAGTTATTTTTACCCCTTTGCTATCCAACACTTTCCCTACTGTTGCACTGATTGTATTGTGAAATTTAAGTTAAAATATTTATCTAATAGTTTAGGGGCCCATTACGATACCCGGCGTAAATAAATCCGCCAGGCATGGAAGCGGCAAAAATCCGCCCGCACACACCGCCTGAACACCGACCACGCCATTACGATTTCACAAACCGAAAACCGCCATCGGCGGAAAAAGCACACAAAATACCGCCCGCCAACGTCCGAGTCGGAGTCAAACCGCCCGCCACGGACGGAAACACGCACGACAACACAAAACCGCCCGCCCTCACGGCCGACACACCGCATGTGACATTACGATCGCACCGACATGAGCGCGGAAAAACCACAAATATACCGCCCGCCAGCGCAAACAACGCCGATGAGAATCGACACGGCAGAAGCCATGGCGCCAACGTACCTGCACAGAAACCATCCGCACACAAAACCAATAGCACACAACATGGCCAACAAGTCCACACAGCAAGGCACGCACAAATACACAAGCACAGTACACATCCCGAAAACACCCCCGGACAAACAAAAAATACAAAGGCCAGAACCCCAGACACAACACACCTGAAAACAACAGACCATGAGGACACACCCACATAGGTGAGTACAAAAGCAGCACTCCCACAGACCACAACCCCTTGCTACATTGCAAACCAGAGAGGAGAGGAGAGGACACAGTGACACAGCAAGGACAGCAGCACACCACAGAAACGCACACATCACAACCACCACCACCACCACCAAACACCACCACCACCACCACCACCACCACCACCACCACCACCACCAAACACCGGCACCACAAACCCCCTGCACATTACACAACACACACTGCACCAGCACCACAAACACCATGGCACCACAAAGAATGCCCAAGTTCACGCCCATGGAGCTGACGGTCATGGTCGACGAGATCATCAAGGTGTACCCACAAATCTATGGGAACATGGTCCAGCACACACCACTAGCCACCAGAAACAGAATGTGGAACCGGATCGTAGACCAGGTCAATGCAGTCGGGACCCTGCCCAGGAACAGAGTCGAAATTAACAAACGTTGGAATGACGTAAAGAGCCTGGTCAAGAAGAAGGAGGGCAAAAACAGAGAGCTGGCTGCCGTCACTGGCGGAGGGAATCCCGCGCTCTTTAAGACCTTCAAAGCGTGGGAGGAGAAGGTGCGAGTCGTAATACATCCGGAGATCCTCGCCGGATTAGCAGGGGGAGTGGAGGCTGGTAAGTACAAACTAATGTATACCAGCACACCGCTATGTACTCACATGCGCAACTACCATCCCACAGCTCCCAGGGACAAACACCCCCATGTCCAGCACACAATACACAACACATCACACACACATGCAACAGACACTACCACACACAGCCCAAACCGAACAACTGTAAGATGCGTGGGGACATGTGTACACTAAGCCAGCCACGTAACCACCAACAGGTCCCCAAATATGCCAGAAGCGCCACAACGAGCACCCACCACACCCATGTGTCCGCCACAGCTGCACTAACCGACAAGTAACAGGTAAGTGGCAGGAACACAAAGTGCAGTGGGTGGGACGGTGGACAGCCCAAGTACAACACACACCAGGCCCCAGTCCCACAGCACAGCAAGGAGGAGCATCCCCCACACCCCACAGCCACGTGTCAGCCACCGCAGTGCACAACGACAGCCGAAAGGCAGACATCACGGTCCACAGCAATCGGTGTCAGTGGGTGTCCAGCCACCCCCACGACCCACAACACCCCCCACCCCCACAGACCTGCAACATGGAGCACCCCCGCTTAGAGCCATGTGGCATCCAGTACAGTGCACGCACGAACAACTTGCAGGTGGGAAACTGGACAGGGCTGGATTACTGGAGGCATGAGGACCATAACACGACCAACACATGGGACATGTCACGTAGCAGACGAACACGCAGCACCGCCCACCGTCACGAACAAGTGAACAATGTGCACACGGACATGAACAACAGACTCACACCCCACATGACCCATCACAGACATAGCAACACCCAAGGAGCCACGTCTGCATGCACAAGCCACACTGAATATAGTCCCACACGGCAGCCACTGTGCAACTCATCACACACAACCGAAACACCATTGAAGTCCTGTCCATGTAGCCCCTACTGCCTGTCAACCACACACCCCACAACTACGCCTATGTAAGACAAACAACACTAGATGCAACAGAGCGGAACAACATAAATGCACACGACCACCACTGAACCCATCAAACTCACAGACACACCATGCACATACAACATACCATCCATCCCATCCGTCAGCCCCAGTCTCATGAAAGGCATGTCATCCGCACAGCTGCCACACATACAGCAGTCACGCTAAGACACATGCCCATGACCAACCATGTGCCAGAAGTCAATTAAGCGCACAACACACTGTGAGCAACAACACACAACATGGGCCACACCCCCCCCTGAGCACTGCAGTGATGCACATGGCACAGGGCAGCACTCACACCAAGGAGATGGGACAACTGCAATACGTTGGCTGGCACACAACTATCACTCACTCATAACGATGCGTCCAATGCCATGTCCAGTAATCACAACAGACAGCAAATATGCAGGCCATGTCAAGCATGCACACACCTCAAACCATGCACTGTCATGCTGCCACAACACATGTCACGTTCGGCACCCATGGCTCACAGCATGTACCCCAAAAGCATATCCCCTCCCAAATGTGAATCTGGGGCATGGCCCCCATGTTGCCATATGCGTTCCTAAGCGTTCCATTTGAACCCCAAAAGCATATCCCCTCCCAAATGCGAATCTGGGGCATGGCCCCCATGTTGCCATATGCGTTCCTAAGCGTTCCATTTGAACCCCAAAAGCATATCCCCTCCCAAATGCGAATCTGGGGCATGGCCCCCATGTTGCCATATGCGTTCCTAAGCGTTCCATTTGAACCCCAAAAGCATATCCCCTCCCAAATGCGAATCTGGGGCATGGCCCCCATGTTGCCATATGCGTTCCTAAGCGTTCCATTTGAACCCCAAAAGCATATCCCTCCCAAATGCGAATCTGGGGCATGGCCCCCATGTTGCCATATGCGTTCCTAAGCGTTCCATTTGAACCCCAAAAGCATATCCCCTCCCAAATGCGAATCTGGGGCATGGCCCCCATGTTGCCATATGCGTTCCTAAGCGTTCCATTTGAACCCCAAAAGCATATCCCCTCCCAAATGCGAATCTGGGGCATGGCCCCCATGTTGCCATATGCGTTCCTAAGCGTTCCATTTGAACCCCAAAAGCATATCCCCTCCCAAATGCGAATCTGGGGCATGGCCCCCATGTTGCCATATGCGTTCCTAAGAGTTCCATTTGAACCCCAAAAGCATATCCCCTCCCAAATGCGAATCTGGGGCATGGCCCCCATGTTGCCATATGCGTTCCTAAGCGTTCCATTTGAACCCCAAAAGCATATCCCCTCCCAAATGCGAATCTGGGGCATGGCCCCCATGTTGCCATATGCGTTCCTAAGCGTCCCATCTGAACACCAAAAGCAAAGTACAAACCAGACCCAGGATGGGCCAGGAGCCCGCATACACCAGAGTCACAATAAGTAGGGGCACAGCAACACACCCATCGGCATGGCCAATCCGTCCCATGCCACATGTGCACAGCACACAGTCCCATTGCCAAGCACACACAACTACAGATGCTACAGCCACACACACGCCTCCGGGAAACCCATGTACGAGATTGCACGAACTGTCAATGTCAGACGACAAATACATACTTCGCCAGGTGCAACACAATATCAAATCTCATTCTCTCCACAGGTGACGAACTGCTGGATGCTGGGGATGGAGCCAGCAGCCAGCACAGCCAGCCTACAAGCCCCCAACGAGGACACACGGATCTGGAGGATCTGTCCTCCTCTTCGGACACGGACCACCAAGCAGGCCCATCTGGTGTGGCAGGTCCCAGCCGCTCCCCAGGACCCCTCCTACCCACCAACCCATCATCCAGGGCTGCTGAACATTCCCAGCCCCCTGCTGCCACTGTTGTTGCGGCCACACCCACGGTCATTGTGGCCACTACCACTGCCGCAACCGCCACCATCGCCGCACCGACCACCACCGCCGCCACCACCGCCACGTCTTCGCTGGCACCAGCCCCAGCGCAGGTGGTGGCCCGGCCGACTGGATCCACCCTGGGAGCCACAGCGAGGACCGTGGTGAGCAATGTGGCTAGTGGGCAGGCCGGTGGCAGCAGGACTGGTAGGAGGAGCAGGGTCAGGGAAACGCCAGCCTCCCTGGGAGCCATGCCCTGCCTCAAATGGCCAGAGTCCTTGGGGCCTATGAAGAGGCCCAAGGACAATGGGTCCGGTCTGCTTCAGACACGCGTGAGGTGCTGGGGGTGCTGAGGTCCATGGACGCCCGTATGGGCCAAATCGTGGACCTCATGGGACAGCTGGTGGTGGCGGTGAGGTCACAGCCAGGGACAGCAGCTCCCCTCCGCCACCACCTGCCGGGGCGCAGGGTGGAGCAGCAGTGTCCAGTTCCCCTGCGTCCACAGCCAGTGATCACACCTCAACCACCAGCATGTCGCAAGCAGGCACCCCCTCGCAAACGTGGAAGGGGCCGTCCGAAGTGGAAACAGATCTCCCGGGAGGACTTCGCACGCTCCAAACGCAAGTGAGGCAGCCAGCCAGCCTTCCGCCAGCCTTCCTTGACCAGCCACTGCATTGACTTGGACTACGATCCCACTCCACACAGCCATCTGGATGGCATGTGTGTGTTGGACTATGGACATAGAACCAGTGGGTACACCCTGATCATCACGCAGCCATGACCGACAGCTCATTGTCACTGCACGCACCACTTTTGTCATCACCTTACACACAATCACATGTCACAGTCTGTAATAAATGCACCTTTTTCACTAACTGCTGTTTGTGCCCTGTGTCTTATTTGTACGGAATACAACGGCCACCTTGGGCGGAAAGGCACCTGATGCGTGGCATGGCAATTGAATCCGGAGGATCTGTAGGGACCTAGGGGTGGGAGACAGAACAGGAGCACATTCAATGAGTGTGTCACACACCCATCACACAGTACATGTCAACAACTACAAGCAATGTACACACATCGCACAGAGCAATAGGGCACAATGCCACAGCCACCAACAGTGGCATACTACCCTGGCCATGGAGCGTTGACACACAGCACGCAGTGAACAAACGGCCACCCTGACACAGCACACACACACCTGCACAGATACAGCCACATCAGCCGTCGTACATGGACACTCACCGTCAAGTGAAGTAGCGGGCGATGAGCTGCTGCCACACATTACCAGCTTCCTCCTCTCCGCTGTCCTCCTCACTCGAGCTGTCCTGGTCTGCGGGCTGGGGCCCTGGTTGATCTCCGTCATCCACGATGAGGGGGATCTGCTTCCGAATGGCCAGATTGTGCAGCATGCAGCACGCCACCACTATCCGGCACACCTTCTGTGGGGAGTACGCCAGCGCACCCTCGGTGCGGTCCAGGCACCTGAACCTGGACTTGAGGAGGCCAAAGGTACGCTCGACCACACGTCTGGTCCTCCCATGTGCCTCATTGTAGCGATCGTCTGCTGGGGTGCGAGGATTCCTCAATGGACTGAGCAGCCATGCCCCATTCGGATACGGAGAGTCACCTGGGTGTGAGGGACACAGAGAACCGTTGCTAATCCAACTGGACAGGGGACAGCATCGCACAGCCAGCACGCTACACCACTCCACATACTCACCGACAATACAGGCACGATCCTGTTGCATATTGGACATCAGTCGTGGCAAGATGCTGTTGCGCATTATGTGTGCGTCATGGGCCGAGCCTGGGAACTTTGCACACACGTGGGTGATCACCATGTCCGCAAGGCACACCACTTGCACATTCAGGGAGTGCGTGTGCTTCCTGTTGCGGTACAGGTGCTCAGTGGCCTGTGGTGGAACAAGGCCGACATGTGTGCAGTCAATGGCTCCAACGACGTGTGGGATTCTGCCAAGGGCATAGAATGCACCCTTCACTGCCGCCAATTCACGAGCCCTGGGGAAGCGGATGTACCTGTTCCGGTACAGCATCATGGCTGCCAGTACATCCCTCAGCACCTTGCTGAACATGGGCTGGGACATCCCTCCTCCAATGCCCACTGTGTGCTGGAATGACCCAGTGGCGAAGAAATGCATGGCGGCCATCACCTTAGCCGTGGGGGTGACAGCAGTCGGATACACCCTGCGGGGACCGAGATGGGGTTCTAACATGGCACACAGTCGATGCAGGGTTGGCCTGTCCAGCCGAAACTTCCTAATAACCTCTGTATCGTCCATGTCCGCCAGCAATTGGTATGGGCGGTCAATGTTCGGTCTCCGCCTAGGGACAATGGCAGAGGACACATGTCAAAGCAACACGACACATGGCAATTTCGCATACACATCACTGACATGACTGAGCAAGCACATGAGCCACAGCCCAGCTGTCAAGCTGGGACGGCACGGCCACAATACACTTACACAGGTCTCCCAACAATGGCAATGGCTAGTGATACAAACCACTGCCATGTGCATGCACATGGGGATCTAGGCCCCAATGACTTGCGGGGCGTGCTGATGGGGACTGACTGCATATCCGTCAAGCGGCAACGCCACGGCAACATGAATGTCTGCTGAGCATGGAACTGCTTCCGCGGCTGGATGAGTATGGCACACGACGACAACGATGTGGGCACAGGCTGAGCGGCCAAAACAAGTGGGACCTGTGGCACGAGGGGATATGAGACAGTAGTAGGTGTCAGCACTGCACCCTATGTACAGCACTGTACGGATCACACCTCCCGAAACATTGACAGGTGTCCACATTGACAGCCCCATGCCAAGACGGCTGTGTGCTTGCAGTCACACGTCACAGGTGAGAGGTTACATTGCACGTGCCAGGTGGCAGACGTACATAGTGGGAGCTGGCATGTGTGTGCATGTGTCTCCTGTTCAGGTTCCACCAGATGGGCGCTGACTCTGTACTGACCATTGGACACAGCATGTTCCGTGGTAGGCTTGTGTGTGTGGGATGGTGGCACTGGATGTGCCTCCGTTGGGTGGGGGCCATGCACAGGGCGGGTACGTCGATGATTGCGCATTGTTGGTCACGGTGGGTGCACCAACTAAGATGTGTTGCCCTGTGTTCAATTCCTATGTCCGCATGATGATGGACTGTAGATGTGGGCAGACTACACATTGGTCGATGTGCTGTCTATATGCATGTGCCTTCACACCAGGCACAGCTGCCCCTGCACATGTGACCCCTGCTGGACTCGCTGCTTGGTCTGTGGAGCTGATGCACCTTCTGCGCGTGGGGCGGACAGCTCTCCTCACTTCCCTCATTGCGCATGTCATGACTTTGCCGCAGGTGACATGGATCATGGAGGGCCCACATGTACGCGTGGGTAGGCTACACATGATTGTACACTGGTCGCCACCCCCAGTCAGTGTTTCGAATGGGAAGGTTGTCGTGCTGGTGGTATGTTCGATGTGGCGGATGGGCGGGCCTAGGTGCGGGCTTACATTCCGGACATGGGGGTAGTTGGATTGGCGACTAGTTGCAGTACACACGGGACACGTCTCTTCCTTTCCACATCTGGGTCATCCCTTGTACTGACTGACAGTGATACAGTCATCTTCGCCCCAGCCCTCATGTCCTCCCTCGCTCCCCCAATATGCATGCTCACCTGCGAGGCTAGCGCTTGCACAGGCAGCCCCAAGCTCGCACCAGAGAGGGCAAGGAGTGTATGTGTGGGTCCAGTTGCACGAGTGGGCTGTCTCAGGGTATGATGTGTTGCGGGACGCCGTCCACCTGCGTGGTGCCCCAAATGGAGACCCGGCCTGCATGGACTATGCATCACAGTCTTCGCCTTCCGGATCCGCCACCTGCGACACCCACTGGCTGTGGCTGCCCTTGCGGCCAGGCCACGTCCGTCTGTGACTGATGGCCCACACATTCACTCTTTGGCCTCTCTGGGGAGGGCTCGGGGGTGGTGGCGCACGCGCTTGCACTTAGTCGCAATGGCATGTGGCGTGGTTGGTATGATGGGCAATGGATGGGATGGTGCGAGCCACCTCCCGTGACGTCAGTGCTGCTCGTGCTGTGGTGCGTCCCCCTACACTTCCATGTGACTTGTGCCATGCTAGACGTTGAGGTTCTATTGCCTGCGTGATATGACCAGGAGGAGCGCGAGGAGACCTCTCACACACCATGCTCCACTGCCATCCCGTGCCCTGTATCGCCTGTGCGGATTGACTATGTTGGGGTTACACCTGGTCGACTGGGGCTGTGTGTGCCTTGTCAAGGGGCATGGCGGGCGCACAACAGGATCCAGCTTGTCCACAGAGGGTGGGCTGAGGTGCGCCTGGTACCGCTTTGTACGTGTGCCCGGCTGCTGTGCACACACGTATTCACTCCCCCGACAGGTGTCCTCTCACAATGCCCAGGGAAGCGGTGGTGTACTGTTCATGACCCCTCCCAACACGGCGTGCTCCAACTTGGCATGTGCGCATCTACCCGTCGCACCCACCCACCTGAGCACTGCGTCCATACGACTTCACACGACACATGTGTGTCTTCCACAGTAGTGCTACTCATTTGCGTTGACATCCAATACCAGTGGACTACATGGTCATGTCACGACTGCCGTGTACTTCACATACTCTCATCCTCTCTCATTCGTACTTGTGAAATGAGTCAGCGGAGACAGTTTTGGTTTCAAACATTATATTGTGTCTTCTGTCCTCTGTGATGCAGTATAGTGGACACTACTGGTAGCGGAATACATGTTGAGGATATACTGAGCATGATTGCAAATGGGATAGGGTGTGGGGTTACATGTGATTGGCTGTTGCATGTGGGATGTGGGCTTCAGAGTGACATCTGCTTGGCCAAGGCTGTGCTAATGTACATTTACGTATAGCTGCGGAGCTGCGGACTTTGACACAGACGGTATACATGTAGCCTACCAGACCGCTTGGCATCATGGGCACAGTCCATCTCAGTTCCATGTGACAGGTTTGCTGCGGTTGTTCCTCATGCACGCGTGCATGTGAGATGACATCAGGGCATGTGCTTGCGTGCATGCAGCGGCGTGCCACTTGTTGTTGCACTGTGGTGGTTACTGGACATGTCACAGTCACTGGGGTCGTGTTGTTGTTGTATGCACTTGTCGTCCATGCAAAGGTCCTGGTATGGGATTCCCGGGCGGGGGTGGGAGGGGTGCAGCACCCACAGACTCCAGGCGACCTATTCATGTCCACTGAGCGGTGTGTGTGTCCATGTGCGCTGGATCCATGTCGTGTCCTGGTTGTTCGTGCAGTTCCGTCCATGTGGGTGCGATACACTGAGCCCATGCCACTGCCTCCCACGATGCATGCGGTGTTCCTGGATGTGATGGGGAACAGTGTGCATGTCCCGGTCATATCCGATGTCATGGCGATGTCGTTGATGGTGTGGTTACAGTTGCCGGTCGTTTGGTATGGCTGTTGTGGTGGTGACTGGCCAGTCCGTGCGGAAGCTAAGCATGGGTGCGGGGTTGGACATCATAGGTCACTCGGGAACCTGCGTTGTGGTCCGACGAATTGACAGGTTGTCAGGTATGCGATGCCGTCCAGCAGGGCTTCCATGTCATTGGTGGTGTACATGTTTGCCAGCCAATGTAGCGGATGGTGGCTGTCAAGGTGTTGTTCGTAAGTTGTCCCTTGGAGGACCATGATGGGGCATGCTGGGTGACATTCGATGTAGCTGTTCTCGATGATCCGTCGTGTGGAGGCACAGTGGTCCCATTTCAGTGCGGGTGCGATGTTGGCCACATACGCCATGCCCCCATAGGCAGAGCAGGCCCTGTCGTGTGCGTCCAGAGGGAGGAGTAGTGGTAGCAGGTCCGCCTTCAGACATGCCGGGTTGGAGAGGCATATCTCGATGGGATGCTGGTAGGGACACCTCCGACAGTAGAAGACGGGCATGACGCAGCTGAACAATGTGATGCGGTAAGTCAGTCGGTAACTTACGTTCAGCAGGGACAGGAGATCGCATCCCAATGTATGGAACAGGTTGGTTTTGTACAGCTTGAGCTGTTCGGCGTAGTTGGGTAGGTGTGTTGCGGTTGCCATTTCGCAGCGGTTCGTTGAGGTGGCGTGCTCCGGCTGTGTGTGCAGTCTGCAATGTGCACGCTCCGGGGTTGCTGTGAGCTCTGTGTAGTCGTAGGGAGACAGGACTTGTGTTCTGTTGGCTTGTTTGGAGGACACGGGCCCTCTTCCCACATGCTTCTCAGACAGTTCAAGGTCAGTGATGTGTGACTCCTTCCAATTAACTTGCATGTGGCCGACATGGGGAGTGTTTTCTTCTTTCTTCCCCGTCCGTTGTGTGCTTCTGTGATATGCGCTATCTGCCCTGTGGTCGGTCTCCTCGGCATGCCTGTGTTGGTCTATTCTTGGACAATGGCTGTATTCACCGGCTTCTGTCATAGGGCTGTGGTTTCGGAGTTGGAATGGAAGGTCATTCAGTGCTGTCTGCTCTCCCTTGTGTGGGCGGCAGGCTGCCTTTCCGCTCTGCGTTGGGCCTTGTGTGTGAATGTTATTCTTGGGCCACCTGTTGTCGGTCCCCGGGCTCTTTGGTGTTCCGTTTTATATGTCTTGTTCATATGTGCAGGGTGGTATGGGTGTTTCTGTGTGGTACTGGCGTTCCTCTTCCTGAAGGGGCCCTGCTTCTCCTAGTTGGTGTTGCCGCCGCTGTGTGCTACGCCATGTTTGTTACACTGGGGTGTGTCCTGCTGTTGCGTGTCTTCACTGACATGTGTGCGTCGGTTGTGTGGCGTTGGGTGTTGTCCGTGAATTGGGCGTTGGGGACATGTCTGTGGCCGGCCTGTCACGTGTCATGTGCGTTCGGGGTGGGGCTGATGTGTGTGCTGCTTGGTTGTGTCCCTGTGTCTGTGTGCGACGCATGCATGGCGCTGCGGTTGGCCTCTGCGTTGTGCGCATGTGTGGCGGCGTCATCGGCGCTTTGGGGCCGTGACGGGGTGGTTGGTTCCTAGTACCAGGTGGTGTGTACACATGTGTTCTGCGATGTTACGATTTGGCCTGTGTGTCATATGTGGATGCGATGGTGGATGTGTAGTGTACACGCGCTGGTGGGGGTTGTCCGCTTTTTCCGCCCTTGCACTGTGTGCGCTGTTTGCGTGCACTTGTTCTGTGTGTGCCTACCTGCGTCTCCGCGGTACGTTGCGTCCTTGGTGGTGCATCAGCAGAAGCATGGGGAGTGCCTGCAGTGCTGGATTCATGCTCGGGGAGCCGCTTCTTCGTTGTCCGTGCTCGGCATCCGTGTTACCGCTTCGGTTTGTCGTACGGTATCTCTTGGCCATGGGAGCCGTTTGTTTGCGGCATCGTAATTTATGCGCCGGGCGGGACGTGTTTCGTCGGACGGTGTGTGTCAGTTAGGCTGCGCCGCTACATGTACGGGCGCACTTTGATGGCGGACGGTGTTGCTGGCTTGCCGGCGGTGTTTGGCCTACTTTTCGCATCGTAATTGGACGGGCGTGTGGACTGCTGCGTGCCGGCGGTAACTGGTGGTTTTTGCATCCGCCAGCACGGCGGTGGTGCTTCCGCCCGCCATCGTAATGTGCCCCTTAATGTTTTAATGTATTATATATTTTTGTTTCTTTATATCTTAAATCATTAATATATATTTATATTTTTATATTATTTTAAACTTTTAACATAAATTAAAAATAATAGTTTATGAATTGTTTTAAAGTACATATGTATGTATAAATTATTATGTTTGTGTTTTTATTTTTTATTAAGTTTATTTGTTATATTTAATTAAAATGTATATTAAATATATTTTATTTTGTTAATATGATGTTTAATATTTAATATATATTATTTTATTTTATATTTATATAAAAGTCGATATTTTATACATCTATATTTTTTACATCAATATTTTTTTTTTTTAAATTTATTTATTGAAATGCTTGCAGCAGTAATACACAAAGCCCCAAATCTGGGGTGCAGCAATTTCAACCACACAGATAGCGATACAAGCCATTTTTATGTTAACATGGAAAATCAAATAACAGGTCCCCCCCACCCCTCCCGGCACTTTAAAACAATGTGGCATCGTACAAGTGTCAGATCCAAAGCCTTGTGAACACACATGAGTGATAGTTCGTAAGAAAACAGTCCCAAGTTGTTCAGTAATTCCTGGCCAGACACATAAGAGAAAGAACAGTGCAGTAAAGAGTGATACACTACACAACAGGGTGGCTCAGGAAGTACACGGTGAGTGGAGCCCAGAAATCTTTGGGCCGGGATGCCTCAGGCAGCTCTTCCGCATAGGCCTCCAGTTGTTCCCTACAATATGTTAAGTCGCAGATCCATTTCTTCACAGTGGGCGTGGTTTTCGAGCCCCAACATTGCGCCACAGCACGTTTAGCCAGTAGAGTCGAAACAGCGACCACCCGCCTGTTACCGGGCTTAAGATACTTCACATTGCCCAACAGGCATACCTCCGGGGCACACCGCACGCTCTCCATCACAACGTCCGAAAGCACACTCACAATCTTGGCCCAGTATGCAGCTATCCCTTCGCACTGCCACGCCAGATGCAAAAAATCAGCATCAGCCTGTCCGCACCGCACACAACTAGCAGTGTCACGCAGACCAAATCTCCGCAAATGCACAAGAGTATAGTATAGCTGGTGCAAAAATTTGAAATGGATTATGCGTAAATTGTAGTTTGCCGTGAGGCGCCCAGTCAACTCACAGCAAAATTTCCAGTGATCCAGCGGCAATACAAACCCCAGCGTAGCATTCCATTTAAGATATGAAGGGTGGTCCCCTGGCTCCCTCTCTCGCTGTGACGCACCATATAGCCTAGTGATCAGGCCCTTACGTTCTTTCCCAGCCAGAACTGCCTGCAGTGCTCGCAGTGTTTGGGGTTCAGTGGGATAATTAGGATAGACAGCTCTGACCGCTTGCCGCACTCTCACATAGGTGAATCCCAGCATCAAACCAGTATCCCGACCCGCCTGTACATCCTGCAATGAGCGGAACTGACCCTGGTCATATAGGTCACCCATCAATGTAACACCAGCTGTCTCCAACGCGCGTAGAGCGGGTCGCTCCTGAGCTGCCGAGATGTAGGGATGCGCAGCAATAGGTAGCTTCGGGGTGTATAGGTAATCCAGCTGTGCCCTTTTGGCGAGAGCACGCCAGGCCCAGGAAGTGCAGAGTACAGGATTAATTTCCGTCCTGGGGCCTCCGTTCCCACCAGAGAGTGCTGCCGCCACCAGCGGCATCGGGAGTACCAAGTCGGACTCAATCGCCGTATGAGGCAGAAACCGCTGCGGAAAGAACCAATAGTGCGCAAACTGCGCCTGCGCGCAAAGATAATATAAGCGCATATCGGGCGCCTCAAACCCCCCCAGGTCAAATGGCTGCACCAAGACATTCCAACTACATCGTGGCTTCTTACCCCCCATACAAAGGACAGTAGGGCCGTCTACAGTGTCTTAAACAGAGAGATATTCAGCCCAATGGGAATATTTACAAACAAGTATAACAATTTGGGTAATATAGACATTTTTGTCACTGCAATACGAACAGCAAGTGACAGAGGCATCCGGGCCCAACGTTCCGCCTTATCTATGATCTGTGTAACAACACGGCCATAATTCATGGAAATTACCTGGTCGGGATCCCTATGTAACCAAATTCCCAGATATTTCACTGGGTCCCGGGTCCAAGTTAGAGGGCAGTCCAGCTCCACCTCACACGTGCCAGCTGTCAGCGGGAACACCGTCGACTTAGCCCAATTAATCCCTAACCCAGAGTAGCCCTCAAATTTAACGTACTCACGGAGCAATTCTGGCAGGTAGGTGGCAGGCTCGCGAACATAGATGAGCATGTCGTTGGCCTATAACGAGACCACAAGGGGTCGCTGCCTGAAACGCAAGGCAGTCGACGCATGCCGTTGGCGCAATTTGCAAGCCAGAGGCTCTAAAACTAATGTGAAAAGCATCGGTGATAAGGTGCAACCATGCCGCGTGCCCCTGCCAATAGGGAAAGCCGAAGACACCCAGCCATTAACACACACTCGAGCCACGGGCGCGGTATACAGCACCCTGATCCATTGAAGAAAGAACGGTGGAAGGCCCATTCTCGTCAAGACAGTAAACATATAATCCCACTGAAGGGAATCAAAGGCTTTTGCCGCATCAAGCAGCACCGCCACTGCCTGGAAGTCCGGGTCAAGGTAATGTAAGGTGGCAAAGACCGTGCGCAAGTTGTGTGTGGTAGACCTAGCGGGCACAAACCCGGACTGGTCGGGGAATACCAGCAGGGGGACAAGTGGCTGCAACCGGAGAGCAATCATCTTTGCCAGGATCTTGGCATCAATATTAATAATCGAGAGAGGCCGATAAGAATCACTACGATTAGCAGCCTTATCAGGCTTCAAAAGCATAACCAATAGGGCCTCCTTTAAAGTTGGGGGGAGACATCCAGTATCATAAGCCTCCGCGTAAACTTCAAGAAGTCTAGGGGCCAGGTCATCCACATAGGCCATATAAAATTCGCTGGAGAGCCCATCCAGCCCCGCGGCCGTACAAGTAGGTAGGGACATAATAGCAAGCTTCACATCCTCAACGTCGAACGGTTGAGTAAGATATTCCCTGTGGTCTAGAGACAGCCAGCCAAGGGCAACATCATCGAGGTAGGAGTGTATGTCCGCCTCAGGGACTTTAGACTTGGCTTCGTAAAGCCTAGTGTAGAAATCAAGGATGGCCTTGCTAATCTCAGGCGTGGTGTAATGAGCTGACCCCTCACCATGTAGCATCTCTGTGATGTATTCCTGGCTTCGAGGAGCTGCCAGCTTTTGTGCCAGCGAGCGGCTCGGCCTGCCACCCTCACGGTAGTATCTAGCCGTGCATCGCCTGGATCTATGATCCACAGTGTCATTATGTTCAGTCACCAACTTCCGTATGGCGGACAGCGTCACTGGGGAGGGGTCTGCCTCGTAAGCACGTTCTAGAGTGGATATTTCCACAGCTAATTTATGAATTCTATGCCGGAGTTCTCACAGCACACCCGCCTGCGCCCCCATATAGGCCCCCCTGATGGTCACCTTGAAGGCTTCCTACAGGACGCCCGCACTATCAACAGAGCCCTCATTCTCACGGAAATAATTCCGAATGGCCTCCCCAATAGTGTGCTTAAAGACGGAGTCTGTCAAGGAAGCTGGCTGTAGCCGCCACGCAAATTGAGGCCTCACATGTGGGTATATGCAGCTCCAGAAGCACCGGGGACTGATCCGAGAGTGTCCGAGCCATGTGACTGATCCTGACCACCCATGTGCAAGCAACCTCAGTGGCAAGCCATATATCCAGGCGTGTACACGTCCCATGCACAAAGGAGACAAACGTACTCTCACGCACCCCAGGATGCCGCATGCGCCAGACATCACGCAGTCCTCCTGCCTCCCAGTCCCAGCAAAACCTCCGATGCATGCTTAGGCCACACCGTCCCCTGTCCCATACGATCCACAGCCATATCCAAACAAACATTAAAGTCGCCACCCCAGAGTATCTCTACCGTAGGGAACCCCGAGATGCGGCGCCATACATCCACAAAGAAAGCCGGATCGTCAATATTTGGGCCGTACACATTTGCCAACAATACACTCACTCCTCCCAGCTGGCCATGTACTAGTGCCACACCACCCTGTTCATCCGTTTCGGCCCGAATGACAGTAAATGGGACCCCGCGTTTAACCAGGATCATCACTCCACATGAGTAGGTAGAATACGAGGACGCTACCCGTACCCCTGCCCAGCGCGCACCCACGGTTTTCTCAGAGTGTTTGGTGAGATGTGTCTCTTGCAAAAAAGCTATCTGAACATCCATCCTATCCAGATAGGCCAGTACAGATCGAATTTTTTTGGGAGTGTTCAGGCCACGAACATTCCATGTGAGGAATTTTACACTACCACTCATTAAGTATATCTAACAAAGCAAACACCCTAGATGGAGAAATCAAAGACCTGTGTCCACAAACATAGCAAAAAAAGGACATGCAATTATACTGTAGATAAAAAGTGCCCCTCATCACCACCCCAACCCCCACCCACTTCAGCGTCCCCAACTCGGTAAAGCCATGCCAACCCAGTCCTACCTGTCCCAACCAAAGAGTAAGAACAAACAAATACAGATGGGGTACTCCCATGTGGGGGGGGCGTCAGAGCGCTCCTAACCTCCTATCAAGTAGGAGGTGGCTGAGCAGGTCTAGTACTTATGCGTGTCACACTATAATATGCACTCCCTATTCCCTGGCCCTAAATAAGTTTGTCTAGGTAGAGAGGCAGAAAAATCGCAACCTGGAAAAGAAGGAACAGTTAGGAACAATAACATTTCACAGTGCAGAGACGGTTAGCCAAGATGCATTACAAAGGGGCTGACAAGCAGACAGCCATGCAAGTCCCCCTACTGTTCCTCATTATCCGACGTTAGCTGAGATTCGTGCCGTGTCCGCTTCAAATGTTTAGCATGCTCCAGGGCAGCCTTGGGGTTGGTGACAATTTTGGAATCCCCCTCCGGACCAATTCGCAGACGAGCAGGGTATAACATTGCGTAGGGAACCCCTTCGGAGTGTAAGAACATTTTTACAGCACCAAACTCCCTCCGTGCAGCCTGCACAGCAACTGTAAAGTCAGGAAAGAACGAGAGTGAGTTGCCCTGATGTACAATATTACCCTTGTAACGGGCCATGCGCAAAATGATATCACGGTCTCTGTAATTTAACAGCCATGCTGTAATCGGATGGGGGGGAGCTCCTGGGGCAGGCCTCGCCGCGAGGGAGCGGTGCGCTCGTTCGATGATAAACATGGGGGACAGCTGCTCAGTGCCAAATATGTCCTTGATCAAATTCTCCACGAACAACTCCATCCTGCCGACATTCGTGGATTCAGGCAGCCCCGTAATTTGTATATTATTACGCCTGGAACGGGCCTCCAAGTCCTCGTTCTTGGCTTGGATGAGAGTCAGAACCTTTTCCATGTTCAGTGTCTTCCCGGCGACCTCACTAAGTCCGTCTTCAGTCGCTAATACTCGCTGTTCCACCTCTCCCATGCGGGTATTTTGTTTCTCCAGTTGTGCCGACATATGATCCAAGCGATGGTTCACAGCCGCCATCGTCCCTTCTATAGACAGGAGGCTACGTTGCATGGCCAGCAGTGTCATCTCAAGGGTGGGGGGCCCCGCAGCCGGAGCGTCAGCCTCCGAGTCCGAGGCAGCCCTTTGTGATGTCTTTGAGGATTTACGCGCCTCAAACATGAGGCGAGGTTGGGATTTGTCAGTTCTCCCCATGGTGATAGCAACAATTACAGGCGTAGGTTCCGCAAGCACAGCGAACCCAGACAAAGCGATCCCAAAAGACGGAGGACCCAAGGAGACACAGGTCGCCTGTGGCGATGAGCGAGCTGCACTTTAGCACTCCGAGCTGCAATAAGGCCAAGAAGAGACCCTCCCCAGCAATAGTAACTGTCAGCAAATACACCAGATCATAGAAACTCAAAAGGTGTAGGCCCCCCAGTCCCAGGGCAGTCTGTTTCAAGTAGTAATCCTGTGCTGTGACCCCTATATTGGTGAGGGATGTTTAGATGTGCCCAGTTCACAGAGGGGAGACTCTAGCTGAACAGATGAGCCAGAGGGCGGCGGTGGTGCGCGGTATACCAATTTCGGGCAGCCACCGGCCCCACGGCAGGCCAAGAGACCCAAAGAAGCAGCACAGCAAGTAGGGAACAGCTAGCCGCCCCCTGCGCCAATGTCCGATGACCTCCGCAGGTGCCACCGTGAAGAGGTACAGGCAACGTCACAGTCTCTCAGGCCGCCTCACCGCTATGCTTTCATCCACTGCGGCCTGCTCCCCTCACGCGCATTAGCAGCCAGCAACGGCTCGCGGGCCGCGGCCCTAATCCAGGCCTACATCCACCTCCGCAGATACCGGCCCGGGCCAGACCGCACACCACCCACCGCCGCCAGCGCACAGGTTTCGTCACGGCGTAGGTTCCGCAAGCACAGCGAACCCAGACACAGTGATCCCAAAAGACTGAGGACCCCAGGATACACAGGTCGCCTGTGGCGATGAGCGAGCTGCACTTTAGCACTCCGAGCTGCAATAAGGCCAAGAAGAGACCCTCCCCAGCAATAGTAACGGTCAGCAAATACACCAGATCGTAGAAACTCACAAGGTGTAGGCCCCCCAGTCCCAGGGCAATCCGTTTCAAGTAGTAATCTTGTGCTGTGACCCCTATATTTGTGAGGGATGTTTAGATGTGCCCAGTTCACAGAGGGGAGACTCTAGCTGAACAGATGAGCAAGAGGGCGGCGGTGGTGCGGGGTATACCAATTATGGGCAGCCAGCGGCCCCACGGCAGGCCCAGAGACCCAAAGAAGCAGCACAGCAAGTAGGGAACAGCTAGCCGCCCCCTGCGCCAATGTCCGATGACCTTCGCAGGTGCCGCCGTGAAGAGGTACAGGCAACGTCGCAGTCTCTCAGGTCGCCTAGCCGCTACGCTTTCATCCACTGCGGCCTGCTCCCCTCACGCGCATTAGCAGCCAGCAACGGCTCGCGGGCCGCGGCCCTGATCCGGGCCTACACCTACCTCCGCAGATACCGGCCCGGGCCGCACACCACTCACCGCCACCAGCGCACAGGTGTCGTCACGGCTCCTCTCCACAGCGCAGGGTAGTCCAGACAGGGCCAACGAGCCCCAGTCTCCGAGGCGCACCACTCATCTTCCACCACCGGCAGCTGGGGCACGATTCTCCTCACAGGTCAGCGGCCCAAGGAGTAGACAGCAAGCGGGCACCGACAGTGCGCCGCAATCCCGGCCAGCTCCCCACACAGCCAACTGGTCACTACCGGGCACAATGAGGCTCAGCAGGCGCCGATGCGCTTTAACTCCCGGACATCACGGGAGCTGCCATCTTGCGAGCAGACCGCCAGAGCCAGGCACTTCTCGTCCGCGGCCACTCCGGTGGTCCACAGCTGCCAAAACCACCCCCTATGCAGGCAGGGTTCTCCAGAGGTGAGGAGTGCTCGATTTCAGCGAGTATATGCGGTGTAAACAAGCGGATAATTAGCGGATAAGGGCTCAGCCGGGCAGAGCCTCTCTAAAGATTGGCCATCTTGCCGTGCGCTCAAGCCACGCCCCCCTACATCAATATTTTTTAGTCGATATTTTTATACTTACCTGTTTAAGTATAAGAGTCAATATTTTTGTTGTCTATATTTTTTACTCAATATTTTTCACATCGATGTTGTGTCAGTGAACCAATAAGAATGTTGTACAGTGAGTGAAATTCCATCAGGGAGACTTGCATCATGCCACTGGTCAATCTCCAAAAGCAATAAAAAAAATAAGGGTTACCATGGCTAGTACCCACATCCCTTACCATGGTCAAGAGAAGAGAGCCTGACCAAGTAACCAGGTATTAATTTTTGGCCAAATTTGAGAAAGCCCTAAGCATTTGAGATTTGGAAAGGGTGTGTACTTAGGCCTCTTCTGAAATGTTCTTCCAATCAAACAGACACCCCGGTGAAGACAAACAGTATCTTTTAGGGGAATTAGAAGAATGGAAAGATGCCCCAAACAAAGTGTTGCTAGTAAAAGGCATATTTTGTCACTGAGTTCACATCCAGATAGAAGGTGAGTTTATTGTCAAAGATGAGTAAGTTGGTCAGAGGGGAATCATGATAGGGATTGAAAAGGTACAGTGTCACACCAGTCAAATATGGAACCCTGCCTTGTGGTTGGCAAACCACAGCCACAAGCACATTTCAAACCAGTGCTTAATTTGAGCCAGTAGTTGCCGCTGGGGGATACCGACATTCATTTTTAGGGACCTGTATCTATTTTTCTGCATTAGAAATTTACCAAGAGTAAGAGAGGGAAAAACAGAAAAAGCAGAAAGACGGAGGAAGGGAAGGATGGAAAGCCTGTCACAAAGGAAGAAAGCAGGCACCTGCAAGAGTGAGATAAAGGAACAGGGAGTGTCTGGTAGTGGATTACCGAGGCAAGGGGTGGATTTAAGACTAGGCCGCTTTGGTGCTTCAGAGCAGAGCCCTGGGCACCGGCACTCCTTCTTTTAAAAATTAAACACTGTTTAAAATCATTCCAAATACTGCATGAAGAGTGCCACTGTAAGACCATCACAGTTGGATCATCACAGTTGCAGGGAGAAACAGAACAGGCCGGGAGAGGTCACTACACTTTTGATCTGAAAAAGAGCACAGAACACCAGACATATGACAACAAACCCTATTCTGAGAAGAGGTACGCACCTCATGGGAAATTGGGCAATATCTCTTTTTCTCAGGTTGGCATGAGTAAAATAGGAAAATAAAGGGATAACTATATGTACTCGCATTCCACAGAGCGACAATATGAATTTAGCAAGGAAAATCTTGGACACGTAACAGGAGACAAAAGAGTGAATTATTTGGATACACTCCTCCAAAAGTAAATGGTACTTATCCTCAGAATAAAGCTGAAGTATTTCAATATCAAAGTGATCGCTCAGAGGCCTAAACAGAAGAAATGGGTAGCACTCAACTGTTCACGTGAACAAAAATAACTGTACTCGAGAAGTAATAGGAGAAGGTAATTGACTTGCAACTAGTTAACAAGTGTTCTGCAATTTGTGGGAGGGTGTATGTCAATGTGACTGTGTGGCTGGATTCTTCTTAGCACAAATTCATTTGGACCACTGATCTCTCTTAAAAGCAAGAAGGCTTAGGGTTCCAGGTAACCAGTTCTCAAGAGACTAAGGGGCTGGTTATGATTGTGGAGGTCTTCTGACCGCCGCACTCACGGTGGTGCAGCAGTGGCGGTCCACCGTCTGCCGAATTATGACTTTCATAGTCGTACCTGTGGTGGCCCGCCGCCTACACCAGGGAACCACTGTTCTCTGGTGGTGGCACAGAGGAGGCCCAATGTAACATGTTGAGCGGAACAGGCGCAGTGCCGGGGAGTATGGTACGAGTTCCTCCACCACCAGCCATTTCATAGAGGGCTACCTGCCATGAAAAGGCTGGCGGTGGAGGAAGACAGGGGGCTCTATAGAGCCCCCATACCCCCCACCATGGGGATGCATTCAGGGAGCACAACGTATGTCCCCCTTTCTGCTTGCACCCCCAGTTCCAGCGTGGCATGGACGTCACCGTCCATGCTGTGCTGGAACATTTTTGCCATTCCCATTGGGGTGCCTGTTTTTCTGGCACCATCATGGGAACGGCCAAAAGATCGTCTGCCTGCACGAGAAAAACTCGTAATCAGGCATGCGGTCTGTGCGCGGCTTTGACGCTGCTGTGCTGGCGGAGAGCTGGCACAACTGCGCCAAAGTCGTAATCAGCCCCTAAGTCTGCAAGAGGACATGGACACTACCCAAGTCGCCTTGACACTTTTGGTAGCAGCGAGTGAGCAGTCAAATCTTAACTTAAGGGAGGGGGCACGAGTGACAACAGCCTAGTTACAACACAACTCAATTATCATAGTTGCAATAAAGTTACAAAGCAATTCTAATAATATTTCACATATATTAAACATATCTGCGGAATAAACAGCAATCAGAAAAACTGGAAACCCCACCAATGTACCAATGTAGTCTCACTATGAACCAGTAAATAAACAGTGAGAGTGGTAATCTTATGTAAAACCTGGTAACAGTTAAAGAAAGTAATGACATACTGCACTGCAATAATGCCAGGACCCATGGAAGAAGAAGTGGGGACGTGGTTGTTGTGCGTGGGCAGCTCTCATCCGACATCTTGCAAACTTCATATTACATGAAAGTAAATCACTTACAGATAGCCCTAATAAATGGTGTACTCATTGTTGGACAAGCCCTTTGTTGTAGCTTGCTTGTATAAATGTTTGTGAAGTGTTACATCAACCACAACTGCATGTAATGCTTGCAAACATTAGATTTAGTAAAACAAATAAACACGAATGGACTTCATACTGTCCCAAGTCACAGGCCACTCCACTGGATGCAACTGGGCACCCCAAAATCTATGATCAAGTGCCACCAGCCAGGGACTGCACAGAGGGGATCAGGGAAGACTGCCCTTTGGGACTAAGTGACGTGGCGACCAATGTAGTCTATTTCCTCTCAGGGCTCCCTGGGGGTGACACTGAAGAACACTAAGCAGCAGGGTGAGGAGTCCCTATGCACTAGAGATCCTAAAAAATGCTGCAAAATTGAAACACTCTGGGCACCTTCAGTGTACAAAGAAATAATGGTGAGAAGGCACAGCTGAAAAGTGTGTTGGGAGCTTTCAACCTTCCAATGGCACCAGATCCCAACATATCCATTACAATTTCTCCAGTCCTGAAAATCCTGGAATGCTGATTTATAGAGTGAGTACTTGTATGATTTATCTGGTCTTCTATGCGGCAGAAGAGCTTTAAGTATTCAAGGAACCCCTGCCAGGATGCTTTTCTATATTTTACGTGACTTACAGAAATATTCTGACTCGCAATGCTGAATGGAACCTTAGCTCTATTGGCATCATTTAATGCTGTCAATAATCATGTCCTTTTTAATCCAGTAAACTTTATTACATAATGCAATGTTGAACTGGATCCAGTCTCTACTTTCAAAGCAAAACCAGAGCATCCACAAGCCATCTTTTACAAGTGTCTCTGTTCCTCACATCTCTGTGTTACCACATGGTTCATTTCTCTTGCAAATTTTCTGGAGGGCTGAACTTCATTTGCTAACTGATATCTGCAGAATTATTGAACCTTTCAATTTACACTTAGGCCAAACTGTGGCTCACTCAATGCCACTTAGTGGCAGTCATCTCCGAGCCTGTTTAGTCAGTTTTAATTAAGCCATTCACTGTTGGACCCTTAATCCTTGGGCAGTGGAGATGACTGCCTGTCAAATGCCAACTTGCCAGGTTGTTTTTCTTACAGGTGCTAACTTTTCTTTGGACAGACTGATGCCTCGACTAAGGATTGTGTTTTCACCCAACGTCCTTCAGAAGGTAATGCTTTTTTACCATCACCTGAACAAATAGCCTTGATGGTGGCTCTCCAAAAATGTTTATCTGAAGATGTCATTATCCATTTAAAACTTCAGCAGCAAAACAGGTGTCAGGAATGTGTTCAATGATCAATTCTCACCTCTGTATTGTCTGTTGGCCGAGAGGCATATTAAGCTTTATTTATTTTTGTGATTTTATATAGCGAGGACATGGCCGGTAGGCATCAGAGCACTTTACAATAAAGCAGAATGTATTAATAATTAATAGAAGATATACAGGTAACATTAAAGGTGGAGAGAAACCCTCTGTAACATCCTTGTGAGGCACAGCGCTTCATATGTTTTCAATGTGAAACATAGCAGCGACAAGCAGGTGGTACAAAATGGGTGCTTTACAAAAGGCAGAATGTGTCAATAACAAATAGAAAATATAGATATAATATTAAAGGTGGGAGGACACCAGGCTGGCCTCCCCATGTGGTAGAGCAAAAATACATTTTTGACCAGCTTTCACTCACTGTTAGAGCTAGGTCTCCAATCCAAATATTTTACTATACTTGGAGATGTCAATTTTCATTTAGAATCAGCTACGGATAAAGATACATTAAATCTCCTAGAAATGACATCTGAAATAGGTCTCAAACAATTGATACATGACCCTACGCACCTAGCTAGTCACACGTTGGATGGACTTTTTTTCCAAAAACCCTGCCATTTCCAACCCTACAACACTTCCACTAGTTTGGTCCGACCATCGAGCGATACTTTTTAATTATAAGTTACCCCCATCTTGTCAGATCACTACCACACCAGAAATTAAGGTCTCTAGTAGACCTTGGCATAAAATAGATCCTGCACTATTAACACGTCAGCTGGCACAGAGTCAAGCTGACTTAGGTATGGAAGCTAATTCCTCAGCCATGAGCTATACCTCATGGCTTGAATCCACTTTTGCAAAATTAGCTCCCACTATTTCTGCAAATAAACATAGAGGGGTACCTTCGGCTCCTTGGCTTTCCGAGGCTTTAAGACTGGAAAAACAAGCGTGCAGGAGGCAAGAGAGGAACTGGCGTAAACATTATGATAAATCTGAAAAACAACAACATAAAGCTATTCTTGCAAATCATAAAAAGATGGTCATCAATTAAAAAAGCCATTATTATACCCAACAAATTGAAAGAGCTGGCAACTCCAATAAAGAGTTGTTTCAGGTCATAGCAAAATTTACTTCAGTTAGAAAAAATAACTCTTCTATGTACAACCAAGAATTTTTTGACACGCTCCCTTGGACATTAAGAAATAAGGTCGATCAAATCTTTGACCTATTCGACAAATCTAAAGTTAATACAGATTTAAAAGACCAGAAAGTGACTAGTGACTTGCTACTCACTAAATTCACTCTAACATCTCCAAATCAAGTAGCCACTCTTCTTTTAGCTGCCAAATCTGGCTTCCCTGAAGACCCATGGCCCCTAAGATTTTACAGCTTGCAAATCAGCACATCGCCTCCTATCATCAGTGTTTAATCAAATGTTTTTGCAAGGATCATTTCCCATAATCTGGAAACAAGCCTGTATCCTTCCTCCTATTAATAAACCAATTCTTGATATTAGCGATCCTGCTAATTATCATCCCATCTCAAGACTTCTTCTGCCAGCTAAAATTGTGGAAAAAATAATCAATGCAGAACTATCCAATTTTATTTCTGAGAATCAGCTTTTAGACCCCAGTCAGTTTGGGTTTAGAGCGAATCACAGCACAGAGACTGCACTGATAAAAACCACTGAAGAAATAAGAATGACACTGGATTGTGGAGGGTCAGCAGCTCTTATTTTACTGGACCTGTTCGCGTCGTTTGACACGGTGAGCCATGGTTTATTGATCCACCGTCTGAACGCTATAGGAGTTAAAGGTAAAGCTCTTACTTTGTTAGCATCCTTTCTATCAGAGAGATCTCAAACTTTGAATCTTGGTCAGTTTAAATCCTCACCCTTTACTCTGCCATGTGGGGTTCCTCAGGGCTCTTCATTGAGCCCAACGCTTTTTAATATTTATGTCTCAGAACTTGTCCCTTTAATCAAAAGTTCCAACCTAAATCCAACATCCTATGCTGACGACACCCAATTGGTTGTTTCAGCTGTGGATAATGATGTCAACTACTCTTTAAGATTACACGATTGTGTGATCGCTTTGAGTAGCTGGATGAGCAAACACTGCCTAAAACTGAATTCAAGTAAAACAGAGGTTCTATTATTTGGTAATCTCTCTCCAACATGGTCTCCTGCCTGGTGGCCGGACAGCCTAGTCCCACCCCTTACTCCAGTGATTAAAGCCAAAAATCTTGGCTTTATCATGGATAATAACGCTTAGATATGAGGCCCAGGTTTCTAAGGTAGTATTCTCCTCTTTTTATACCATTAGAACTTTGAGGAAAATCCCCCCTTTTATCCCCAGAAATACCAGGAAGACTGTCGCCTCCTCGCTAATCATGTCAAAGCTGGATTATTGGTACAGGTTATATATGAATCTCCAGGTTAAATTACTTGGGAAGCTCCAAGCGGTGCAAAATTCAGCCGCCAGATTGATCCTGGATATTCCCTAATATCAGCAGATATCTGCAGGCATTCAGGATCTTCATTGGCTCCCGGTGCGACAGCGAATTAAATTTAAGGCGCTCTGTGTGGCTCGTAAGGCCTTGCACAGAGAAGGACCAACATTTCTATGGAAGGCTTTTAGCTGGTACACTCCAAGTAGAAGTCTTCCATCGGCTAAGGCAAGATTGATTACCACCATAAGAGTCAGAAAAGCGAGCTGAGGCGGAAGGAGTTTCATTAGCAGCACAGCCAGGCTGTGGAACTCCCTTCCGTTACATCTCAGGACTATACCCACACTTCTTGCCTTTAGAAAGGAACTTAGCTATACCTCAGCCCAGTAGGCTCATGTTCCTGAAAGCGCCAAGACACCCAAGGGTATACACGCGCTATATAAGTTTCTATAACGTTGAGCGCTTCGCATGTATTCATTGTAAGACAAAGTGGTGACAATCAGGTAGTACAGTACTGCGAACTGGACAACAATCGTTCATGCAGGTAGAGACTGGTCAACACTTGGCGGCAGTGTGAGGAGCTGGGAGCAGGTTAGGCCAAGTGCCGTTCAAAGAGAAGGGCTTTGAAGTCTTTTTTGAAGGTGACATGACACGTGGTCAGGCCGAGACCACTTAAACAAATGTGCTTGTGCATCATAGATTGCGTAATTATGGCCTGTGGTTCTTGGGGCCAAATTTACTTACATTTGGCACAAGTCAGTACAGCAACCAAAGTTGCTTCACTGCATTGCTTCAAAGGGAGAGAGAAATATAGTGCCATGTCACCTAAGATATGGTGCTGCCTTTCACTTTCCCGGCTCTGGTGCACTTTAGGCTGCTATGTGCCAATGCACACACCCTTGCACCGTATTGCAAGGATGTCTTCATTCTGTTGAACATAGGTTTTGTACTGGAAGGGGAGCCTTCCAGTGCAAAAACTATGCTTTAATGTATCTCCCTCTTTGTGCGTGTACTGTACACATGCAAAGTTGGAAAAATGTGGAGATTTTTAAAGGTTGCTCCACTGTTATCCGTGTCTCGAGTAGGCATAATGTTCTCACACAAATCCCTGTTTACCAATGTTACTATACAGGGATTCATGTTAAAAACCATTGGTGATTCCATGGAAATACCCATATACCACATCTGGTACGTTTGGTACATCTCTTTGACCCAAAGTAGTGCATACCGCTACTTTGCTTTACTTTAGGCAACTTCCCAATGCAAATTATCATTTGCGTCGGAAAGTAAATCCCAACACATCAACTTGCATCAGGTTTGCAACAGTTTTGGGATGCAAGCCCAGTGCAATGTTGTAGTAAATGTTCCCATGATCTGGAAACTTTAAGTGCATGCTCTATGATCTCCTAATTGGCTGTGACCACTAATTTAATAAGGCACATGTTGTTGGTTAGGTAACGTCTGTGTTATTAACAGGTATGTGCAAACCTTTCCCCATAGTGGTGTGTCTGAATCATAATTATTATGCATTCAGGAAACCTCTCAAGGCTTTCTCTTTTCTTTTGCCTTCTGTTGTTGTCTTTTAGTGTTCGGGTGGTTCATCTTACTGCGTTGTGCAGTTCTAAACCTTGTGGCATGTGAGGGACAAAGCATAACATTGTAGTTTGAGATGTTTAGAGATTCTTCACCTTACCGGTGAATCTAATTAAAAAGATCTGCTCTGGAAAATCCCCAAGAGAGGTTGAGGGGCATCTGTGACTAGTAAGGCTGTCAACAAGGGATAGGAAAGTAAACTATTACAGAAGAACAGGCAGCACTTCTTTAAGCAGATTTAAGGGTATATTTATTAAGCAGTTGCTTCGCACTTGCGCCATGCAGTGGGATGCAAGGACTACACAATAACTAATTAAGAATTATCAACACATGCAAGGCCACCTTGTGTGGCCCTGCATGGCTTGTTAATCTAGAGTAATGCAATGCAGTGCAAATCACTGCGTTGAGTTACTCTTCCCCAGGGAGGCGTTCCATGGGTGGAACGTGGGTGTTTCCAAACATCAACCCGTGGATTTGGGTGCATTCCCAGATTTTTAAACCGGGGATTGCATCAAAATGCTATGCCACCCCAGGGGTGGTGTAACAAAGAGAAATATCTTTATTTCTCTTAATTTCTTCCTCTTTCTCCATGTCCTGCATTCTGAAGCACACATAGAAAGAGGAAAATGTCTCTGAGGATTGTTTTTGTGCCTACAACGCATGCATCCTTGCACCACAATACAGGGATGCCTGCATTGGCACTAGGCAGCCGAAAGGGTGCCAGCACAAGGAAAGGACAGGAATGTTAAATTCAGTGCATTCCTGCCCTTTCACGCAACACAGCAAAGTGGCTTGCTGCGTTAAAGTTTAATAAATATGCCCCTTAATGTATGAGACTATACACAAAAGATGAATGCTCCAGGATTGAACGCAGCTTTCAAATTGGAGCATAGTATACACATGGGAAACATATTTGTGCATGCACAGAAGCTGCTATATAGTGTGATAGGGACATATATGTGAGTAGCCTTGTAACGTAGAACAGCCCATACTATATAGTGAAAGGCACTAGATTGTTACGAAAATTCAAGTTCTTTTACTCTTAAATGGAATGACCACTCCCTTTCCTCTTCTTCATGAATGCATATTTAAGAATTACATATTTAAGAGAATTATAAGAAAACACAAGGTTTTGCTGCACAATGAACAATGTCCTAGCTATCGTAAAGGAAAGTTTCAACTCTATTAAGGAGTCAGAGGCGAGGATTAGGCTTTACTTTCTAAGCTTTATTTTCACCAGCAGCCATTTTAGGAGATGCAATAAACACTACATTTTCCATCAAAGCAGGGGCATAAGAAACAAAGTAAGTCCACCAATCAGAACAGCTTCAGTTTTTCAATAATGACCGTAGACGTTCTACCCTCTTCTTTTTTGCTGTGAACGCAGCCACCTTATTCTGGAATTAATCCTATTTATTGACCTCCGTCCCTGAGAAGAGAGATATCGTACATCAGATACCGGAATACCCAGAGCAATTTAAGAAATAAATATCACCAACAATTTGCACACAATTTACAGACAACAATGCAATGCTATCCAGAGAAATAATGGCGCATCATAAAGAGAAAGACACTTCGGTTAAGAAGAGACATTTTTGTAGAATATCCACAAATATAATCAAGACATCTCCATAAAAAGATGAGACTCCAAACCAGAGAAAATCCAGACACTCTAGGGTGGGAAAACTGAGAACAATTCAATAGGGTGGGCTAATCCTCGCCTCCGAGTCCTTAATAGAATTGAAACTTTCCTTTACTATAGCTAAGAAATTTTTCATTCTATATCAGGAACGGAGGCAAGGATTAGGCTAGTTCAAAGTTTCTCCACCACTAGAGACGCCAAATGCATGATTGGCTTGAAGTAAAACCTCTTAAAAGTAGAATCTGAGGAATAATCTGCAGCATTAGGGATGTCCTCCAAGCAAGCTCCTAAAGAGAAAGATTTGGAAGCCATGGCTCCACAAGAAGAATGAGCCCCAAATTTGGAGATATCGATTTCTGCCTCCTTTAAAACCCATCTGACCCATCTGGCAATGATAAGGGTGGAAACAGATTTGTGAGGCTTTGTAAGAGCAATAAACAATTGTCTTTCACCCGGAGGGCGAATGTCATCAGTCAAAGCCTCGTAAATTATCAATGCCTTTACCACACATAACTTAGGCACATCAGGGAAAGCTGGATAAGACACAATCCTAGAATTACATTTTGTGTGTCTAGAAACGTGAAGGACCACCCCTTAATGGGTAAATACTCTACCTGTCAAATCCAGCATCCTCACGTCTGACACTCTACGACAGGAGATCAGGCAAAGCAGGGTAGCCAATTTCGCCGACATCTGATTTCTTGAAAGATTTTTATTGGATGGCAACGACTTGAACAAATGAAGAACTTTGTTGACATCCCACAACGGGGAATAGCGAGGTCCTGGCGGGATAGACAATCTAATACCTCTAAGAAGTTTAAAGATAAGTGGATGTTCCCCAACTGGGTGTCCATCCACGAAAACATGACCAGCCGCAATGGCGGATCTAAAGGTAGTGATCAACTGGTAGGCCAAACCTTCCGTCGCCAGATCCCCAGGAAATTCAGGATATACACAACCTCTACCCCCACGGGATCAAATTGCCATCGATGACACCAACCAGTCTATCTGGACCAGGCGGATCAATATTGTGTATGTGTACCATCTGCCCAGGCTCTGGCAAGTAGGACCGCAGCCTGAGATGAAATTCCTGGGACTTTCCATCATTCCCTATAATCCCCCACACCATCAGACGAAGGGTCCGAGAAAGTACCAGATGGTGGGGGTTCCCCTTGGGATCCAACAGGAGATCCTGAAAGAGGGGTAGAGGGATTGGAAAATCCCAAGAAAGTTCCATCAGAAATGGAAACCAGACTTGAGATCTCCATATCGGGGTGATAACTACTAAGTCCGCACTCTGCCAACGTACCTGAGTGGACAATCGCATAATCATTGCGAATGGGGGGAAGGTGCAACCTTTCTCCTCGCTCTAATCCTGGAGAAACGCATCGGACGCTACCGTGTCAGGGTCCGGCCTCCCCAACACAAGATCCATCCACGAGGTGATCAGATCGATGGTGAAAGGACCCCACCTCTGTTGGAGTGCGAGAAACACCTTCGGGTGGAGTTTCCAGAGGCTAGTATCCCACCAGTGATGAGAGCACCGGTACGCTACCTATTGGTTTGACCTTGCAGATGTTCTGCGGAAACAGAGATGTGATTGGTTAAACCGTAGTCCCGTAGGGCTCGTGCCAAATCCGAGAGCGCCCTCAATCTGGTTTCTCTGAGGTGGTTGACATACCAGACCGCTGCCGCATTGTCCATCTTTAATAGGATGCAGCAATGAGCCCTGGCCTTGGTCATCCAACACCTCACTGCGAAGGAAGTGGAGGGTTTGTTTGATGGAAGACCATTATCTGCCGGTGGAAAAATCCCCATAGCGAGCACCCCAGCCTGAACCGCTGGCATCTGACACTATAACCAAGTCGGGTTGGGATCTGAATATAGCCCGGCCATTCTAAGCGGCAATGTGAGAGATTCAACACCTCAGTTCTTCTTTCTCCTCCTCCAAAAGAGGAATGGAATGGGAGTAACCAAGACCAAGGTGTAGGTGAAAGAGCTGTAGCTACCTGTAGTGTAAGGGACCTGGAAAAATCGCTTGTATGGAAGATGACACTTCACGCTAGATGGCGAAGGATAATTGAAGATCTGGACAGTGTTCGTTGGACTACATTTATTTATTTATATATTTGTAAAGTTTTTAAAAACGCAAACATGACCCTTGCAGGTATCAGAGCGCTGTACACAAGGCAAAAGCATGAATAAACGCTGTACAATAGAGGTCAACACTGTGAAATAACAAGGAGTACACAATCAAGATCAGGTACCTGGTAATGAGCCACACTAGATCAATTTCTCCTAGAGGTCAAGATATTTCCTGTAACATTCAGCAAAACAATCATAAGTGAACTCGACACAACATAATAAAATAAGTGACAAAACTGTAGGGTGAGGCCCCTTGGGTAAAATAACAATTATCAACCAAACATAAAATAAGAGGAGAACGCTATATTGGGATAAATGTCAAGTCTGTCAACATGGGGACATGTAAAAGAGAACACGATGATGCAGTTAATGATCACTCAGGAAAATCAATTTGTCCTGTTTCTTGAGATAGGCCGTGGAAGGATTGGCTCTAATCTCAGTAGGAAGAGCGTTCCAAATTCTAGGCGCAAGGCCGGAGAAAGCACGTTTATACGAACTTTTCTTTTTGAATTTGGGAGGTTTCAAGAGTAGTGTGGACGTACTTCTTAAGTTCCGACCCGAGCCCGAAAGAACAAGCTTGTTTGCCAGATGGGCCAGAGTGTTGTAATGCAAAGCTTTATGCGTGAGGCAAGCTATTTTAAAACGAATCCTCGCTTCAATAGACAGCCAGTTAAGCTGCAAAAGGTCAGGTGTAATGTGATCGTGTTTTTTGGAGCCTGTAATGAGCCTGGCCGATGCATTGAGAGTGGCTCTGAGAGGGGCCAAGCTTGCTTTAGGAAGCCCCGCAAGGCTCACCAGACCATATTCAAGACGTGAGATCACCAGGAATTGTACTGCACGCTGTATGTCTTCGGTCGGAAGGAAAGGTTTGATTTTCTTGAGGGTGTTAAGATGAAAGTTGGCACACCTAATAATAGCACTGATGTGAGCTTGCATATTAAGGTATTTGGCAGAATCAACCACGTGAGGGGTGCAGTTAAGGGCTGTGAGTTGCTTTAGCCAGTCCAGGGTAGGTGCAGAGTGGTTGTGGGGGGCAATCAGCAGGAATTCAGTTTTGAGGGTATTCAATAAAAGATGGTTCTGGGCTAACCATTGTTGAGTTTGCGAAAAAGCCTCATTTAAAGTTTTAATGCCATCTAGCGAGGAGATCTTTAAGTAAAGTTGCGTGTCATCCGCATACATGTGTTCATGAATGTTAGACTGGTTCAGAATGACAGTGAGAGGTTCCATAAAAAGGTTGAAGAGCGTGGGCGAGAGTGCGGATCCCTGCGGAGCTCCAATCCTGACCTGAGTACTAGAAGCAAGGGACTGGTTGAGTTTAATCCTTTGTGTGCGGTTTTGTAAGAAAGAGGTAAACCACTTTAGGACCGGTCCCGCTAGACCCATCCTCCGCTGAAGAAGATTAATCAAGGTTTCATGTTTGATGGTGTCAAATGCAGAAGACAGGTCCAGAAGAATTAGAAGACAAGGTACATTTTGATCAAGGGATTTCAAGGCGTTATCCACAATGTGCGTTAGTGCAGTTTCAGTACTATGCCCTGCTCTGAAACCGGATTGATAGATGTCCAGTAGTTGAAATTTCTCTATATGGTTGCATAGCTGCTTGTGGACGCATTTCCCGAGCAGTTTGGCTAACGTCATGATGTTAGTGATAGGTCTGAAGTTGTTAGGATCAGATAAATCCGAGTTGGGCTTCTTAGGGATGGGAGTGACTTGCCCAATTTTGAGGCAATCAGGGATGATCCCATGCAGGAGAGATTCATGAATAAACCGCGACCAAAGAAGTAGAATGGCCAAGTTGAGGTCTTTAAAAAATTTAGCAGGCAGTGGATCATTGAAGTGATTGGCCGGTTTCAGAGTTGCCATACCGTGCAGTCTGGCAGGATAAAGGAATTCCAAGAGGCATAATTTTTGGGAGAACAACCGAGAAAAAAGGGGACTGCCGAGGGAACCACAAGCTCCTCTGGAGATGTGGTGAGGATTGTAGGCGGCACAATGGGAGTGACCGGTTGCAGCTCCAGTTAAATTTTCCTAGTTTTTTCAGAGAGGTGCACTGTGAAGTCCTCCCCGCTAGGAAGCGGAGTCACGGAAGACAGGTTTGGGTTGGAGGTGTGGTTTGCTTGCTGTTTGATGAATTCAAATAGCATCTTGGGTCTGTTTTTAGCGCCGTCCAGCTGCGCCCTGAAATGGTCAGTTTTAGCAATGCAGATTTTTTTATTTTAAGCGCTTCTCATTTTCCTTAGCTGATAGAGGCTGGTGGTGGAAGGCTCGTTTCTGCAGGTCCTCTCTGAAAGCCTAAGTTTACGGCGTTCTTCATTTAGGGAACCATTAAACCAAGGTTTGAATTGTTTGAGAGGAATCCTTTTAAGTAGTTTCGGCGCAATGGTGTCAAAGATATTAGCCACAGTGCTAATGTAATGATCAGAGAGATCATCCAGGTTAGTCATGTTAGGGGAGGCTGAAGTCTATTCATAGTGATGGAAGTAAGAGCATTGATGTTGACGTCTCTCATGTTGCGAGACAATTGTTTTGCTTTAAGAGATTGACCCTTTCTGCTAGTGGTCTTTTTCAGTATGTGGAAGGCAATTTGAAGATGATCTGACCAGTCGCAAGGTAGGATGTCACTCATTTGAATGATATAGTCTCTAGCAATAATGAGGTCGAGGGTGGCGCCTTTGATGTGGGTAGGTCCCTTACAGAACTGAGAGAAGTTGAGATCGAAGAGGAAAGTCTTAAAGGAGCTGACTAAAAGATCATTGGTGTCATTCCAATGGAGGTTAAAGTCTCCAAGGAAGATATGGTATAGTTGGTCTGAACATGAGCTGATGACCTCCATGATTTGCTCCATGAAGATCAAATTGTCACTCGGAGGATGGTACATCGTGTGAAGCACACAGACAATCTTGCGCTTATTCCAAATTTCTGTCATTAGTAGCTCACAGGAAAATAGCGGAGCATTCTGAGATTGCTTTATGGTTAGGCTGGAGCGATGAATGCAAGCAATGCCACCCCCCATTTTCCCCGGCCTATCACATCGGATAATGACATAATCAGGCGGTACTAAAATGTCGAGCACAGGGTAGGAGGCATAGTTGAGCCATGTTTCTGTGAGGATCAATAAGTCCAAGTCTTGCGCTAGGATGAGTGCAGATATGTCAGCAGCATGTTTCACAGCTGATCTGCAATTGAGCAGCATCGAATTAATGTGAGGGAAGGTGTTAATCTCTTCACTATGAGAAGTAGTTATTTGGAGTAGGTTTTCCTTATTAACCGATCTGGAGTTAGCCCTGGGTTCCCTGTCAGTGTCAGGGGAAATAGCAGGGATGTTAATAACGGAGTTAGAGGAGGCGAAAGACCCCGTACTACTATACGAGAAAACAAGAGCGAGGGTGTCTTCCGCCGACAGCTGGAGGTCTGGAGTGATGGTTAGGCAGAGGCCTAGAGATCCACCTGGAACTAATTCGGGAAAAGGATTCTTCGTCCCCATCCCCGAAGACTCCAGGTGTATTGCAATGCACATTCCCATGTGGAGGGTGTAGATTCCATATCCTCTCCATCTTCATGGAGAACTGAAGTAAGGTCTGCATGATCTCTTTGACAATCAGGAGATCCTGCTTGAGGTCAGCGAACTTCTCCTCAAGATAATGCCCTTTAAAGCCCTCCTCAGCAGCCCCAGTAAGAGACGAAGGGTGGGAACCCGAAGTTTGGAGGGAGCTGGAAGGTACAGTAGGACCCTTACCGCAATAACAAGGGGGGCTAGAGTTCCGCTTGAGCGTGGATTTGTCGTCAACCACGGTTAGACTATCAGCAAGAAATGATGCAAGAGGGAGCTGCGCCGAACCAAGGTAGGGCTTGGTAGCCGGCACGTTGGTTTCAAAACAGGTAATAGGAGAAGCACAGGAGGCAGAAACAGGTGTCAAAGGGTTATATGGAGATGGACTGGGACCAGCAGCTAGGTCCAGCGCCCTGGAGGTGGGAGTGCCTGAAACTGGGGGAAGAGAAATAGGGTTATCATGGTTAGAAGTGTAGGGGGTGTGATGCACAACCCTTATCTTGCTGGAGCTAACGGGTCGACCAGTGTGTAGGGCAGGTGACGCAAAATTAGACGTCAGGAGGGAGAGAAGAGGAGAATTCCTGGGAGAAGCCCCTAGGTGGAAGGCTCTCGGATCAGTGCTACCAGAACCTAAGGGAGGAATAACCGGTATGTCAGTGATAGTAGTGTGCGTGCTAAGAGTGTCCTCTGAGTTGTTGGAGCAAGCCGAGCGGTACACAGGTAAATGAGCGGGCTCAGCCATGTGGGCAGAAGCGGCGTAAGGTGCAGACAGTGCCATTATAGAGGGTAAGCCCATAGGCAGGGCTTGGGATATAGAATTGAAGGAAGCAGATGTGTACGTTGTAGAGGGTGAAGATATAGAGGTGAAGCTGTTATGATGTATAGAGGTCGAAGTCAAGTTATTAAGATTGCTTTTAATCCTCATAAAGATATTGTCAAAGCGTTTGAGATTCCTGTCCGTAGCTTGAATAAGGATGTTCCCATTATTGCATGTTATTACATGTTTGATCTTGGTCAATTTTCAGGAGGGAAGACTGAGGGTGGCTGCCACGAACCCCAGGAATTAGGTGGATTGAGAGGGGGTCAAAGACAACTTCTCCTCGTTGATTACATAACCCAAATATTCGAGCAGAATGATCAACATCTGCAGATGCCGGGAAAGGCGGGAGGGGCACTGATTTATGATTAAAATGTTTTCGAGATAAACGATTAACCTGACTCCTGGGGCCCGTATGTGTTCAACCACTGGATTCATGACCTTGGTGAAACACCACAAAGCGGAGGACAGACCAAAAGGAAGGGTGGTGAACTCGAATACCCCCGACTTCCACCGGAAATGAAGAAATCATCTGAGAGGAGGAAAAATTGGGATTGTAAGATGAGCATACCAGATGGACCATCCAGTCCTGAGGTTGCAGGAGATCCCGGAGGAGGTGGATACCCTCCAATTTGAAATGACAGTAGAGCAACCACCCATTGAATTCCTGCAGATTGATACCAGGCGGTATCCTCCTCCCTTTTCTCCTCCAGGAAGTGGTTGCTGAGGAAACCATGAGGGTGGAGAGAGGTACCAATGATGACCCCTTTGTCCAGCAATTGGAGGATCTCTTCCTCCACTAAAGCCGACTGTTCTGGAGACAAATTCAAGGGTATCGGGCGAGCTGGTTGTACCCGGGAGTGAGAAAACCCCACCTGGAACCCCCGGACGGTCTGAAGCACTCTCGCATCTGAAGTGAGGATCTTCCAATTGTGGAGAAAACCCCCAATCTGCCCCCAACCGCATCCTTGTAAATACTGAACTCTCACCTTGCTGGGTAGTGTGTGAACTGCATCTTCCACTCGCATCAGGGGTAGGTCCCGGTGGAGTAGAAGGTGTCAAATCTTGCAGGATCCTGCCATTGTCCACAGTGATTGTGCCGCCTCTGGAGGAGGGCTGGTAGGAGGTGCGGCCGGTCGAGCGCCCTCTGCCATGACCGGCTGAAACAAAAACACATGGTGTGAAGATGCACCTAACAGAAGTCTGGGCTTTCTCTGGGGACGTGAAAGTATACACAAATTTCGACAATTCTTTGATAAAAGGGACGCCAAACAGATAGCCTTCCGCAATCGGGCCTGCCTCCGAGGTCAAAAGCTCCCCCAGCTTGGGGTCAGTTTTTATCAATAGGGACCTGCAGCATTCTGTAGAGGACACGCAGTTTGCATTCCCTAGCAGGATGATGGCCCTCTGGGCCCAACTAGACAGGGCCTCTGGAGCAATAAGTGACGCATATGCCTTTTTATCCTCTGCCAGATCTAGAATCTTGGATAGCAGGCCCACCACATCCAGTAGTTTATCTTAGTAAGACCGCCAAGAACGGTCTATACCTTTTTTTGGTTCTCTTACAAATTTTGCCAGGAAGGTTACCATTTTTGGGTCGATCTCTGGGGTAGAGGCTACCCTGCACTCTAAAGAGGGTCTGGGGCAATCGGCCCAAAGATAGTTATGGACCTCCTTATCTAATAGTTTACGTAACCGTCCCACTATGTAGGAAGCCACTTTAGGGGCAGGGGACCACTCAGCGGAGTGGGGGTGTAAGAAGTCTTCCGGTTCAAGAATGTCTGAGGACCCAGCCCAAAAGCGCCATCTCCACTGGTAGGTGGACCTCCGGACGGTCTCCACGGCCCCCGGAAATCACCGTCCCCATCTGAAGTATTGGGCAAGTCCCCTGCCTTCCCGTGGAACAGTGAAGGAGGGGCCCCCTAGCAGGTCTGGCTGGGTGGAGGTGGAGGGCTGGGACTCCATGAACGCCTTCCTGAGCTGATCAAAAAAATATAGGTCAACGCTACTATCCGCTCCTCGCTTGCATTTGCTGTCAGGGTTCGGTATGGGCTGCCCTGGAGGTATCGGGCCTGAAGCCCTGCAGGTTCTTCCCTTTGGTCAAGGAGTCTGGGGCACTGAACCTGTAATTCTTGAATTCTCTTCTCCAGGGGAGCCACTACCTGGGAGATAGCCCTAAAGATGTACACATCCATTATCTGACAGAAGTCCTCATTAGTAAGTAAATATTGGACTTCCTCCTCCTCAAAGTATTCCCCATATTCCTCCATTATGCTGTGCCAATGAATATAGTGGAGTTATTAGGGGTTAAGTCTACTGTGGTGACCCAGTAATTAAGGATAAGGGCCAAAGGCCTGGATCCAACACTCCCTTGCAATGTAAAGGGATTTACAATGTGAAAACCACCTGGGCGAGTCCCCACTCGTCAGCAATTTATCTTATCCACAGCGTGGGTGTAACGCTCCAGGCGGCGGCTCTCTGACATAGCCCAGTCTTAATTAGGCAATATATCTTCCCCTGTCAGACTTCACACACACGCCGCTGGACGCTCTTCACTCTCACTGATCTGTGTCGGGTGAAACTGACGTGCCGGCTGCCTGGGGGTTCAGGCGCGCAGAGCACGTAATTGAGAGAGTGCGCAGCCCCCTAGTGGTTGGATGACCATATGGTACGGAGAGCCTGAGAGAAGGTTACAGTGATCGTGAAGGAGCATTAGGATCGTTCCAGCAATTGCATTGATAAGCTTTTCTCGGCTGGCATGATACGGCTGCAATAAGCAAGTCCGATATGCGGGTAACTCTGTAAGTAGCAACACAATCAATACACACTGCAATTTAAACCAAATCATAACAGAGCGAGATGAAACACTTATCTGTGGCTGCTGCAGCAGCAAAGAATGAGGAGGGTAGAGCGTCTACAGACACTATTGAAGGACTGAAGCCATTCTGATTGGTGGACTTACTTTGTTTCTTATTCCCATGGTTTGATGGGAAATGTAGTGTTTATTGAATCCCTTAAAATGGCTGCTTGTGAAAATAAAGCATAAAAAGTAAAGCCTAATTCTCACCTCCGGTTCTGACATAGAATTTGAGTTAAATGTACAAGGTCTTGTCCCAGGCTTGGGATATGAAAAGTCTAAAACATAAATTGTATTCTCTCAATACATTTTCTAGATTAATCTCTGATTATTACCAGTGGTTTCAAGCCATGGTCTTCGCCATCGAAGAGATTAACAATCACTCCAAGCTCTTACCCAACATTACTCTGGGCTTCAGAATCTTTGACTCATGCATGATGATACAACATGCACTCAAGGGCACCCTATGGATGCTGACGGGGCTAGAGGAACCAATCCCAAACTACCAGTGCTGGAGGACACGCCCACCTGCCGCCATTATAGGAGAAACAACATCATCAATTTCAGTTGTGATGGCTCGTATCCTGGGTCTGTACCAACACCCTCAGGTAAGATACAGTGAGAGCAAATTCATAAGAATCAGGCAGAAAGTGTGTGACTGAAACAAACCTGGGTCATCCACTCTATTGTGTTACCTACAGCAAATAGAAACAAAGGGTCAGATGAAGAGGGCTGTAACTGAGCATATATAAACAAAACAACACATTTGCTGTCTGCTCCATGGAGGATATCGGCCATACCATGCATTTTATCAGGAAAAACTCTTTCTATGTAAGTTAGCTCAATTTCTTTTATTTTTATTTTTAAGCACACCTATCTAATGTGGATATGGCCAATAAGTGGTAAAGATCAGGTTCTCCTGGACCTACTTTGGTCAGCATTGACCTAGAAGCTGTCTAAGCAGATCAGTGCCTGTCCTCTAGGAACCCCTTCAGAATGAAGGACACAGCCTGTACATTGCCAAATATAACCTGCATTGACAGTGCTTGTTGATTTAGATTCATTCAGCCTGCTATCAACTGGTGCTTGCTTGAGAACTATTAACATGTCCATCCAGGGGTGTGGAACCAAGGGGGTTCTATGGAAAACCCAGGAATGATCTGTTCAAAAGAGGGATTGGACTTTCACCTATGGCAGAAAAAAAGGTGTATTTTCTCCAAAAGTCATGCTACAGAACTGCCTATATGCTGGTATAACTAAGTTTTATTAAAATATTTACTGAGAACAGGGACTTATCCCTGTTGTAAAGTGTCAACTTTTTGCATTTCTCTTTATTCCTTGCTGCAGTGGCATTACAGTCAAGTTTCCCATTTCCATATTTGAGTAGTTGGTCCAGTTCAGGTTTTTTCTTTGCATTCTGACAGGGTAGTGTTTTTTTCACCCAATTACTAATTCAGGATTACAAGTACCAGAAGCTAAGAAAAAATCTGGACTGGACCAACTTTCCCACCTGGACTTGGGAAACAAGAGAGCTCTTCATTGGAGTTCCTCCAACTGCTTCAAGGCTATTTGTTTTGATGTACTGATTTGTGTAAAGTGCAGCTTACAGCACATAGTGGCTTCTTGGTGCTATGAGACAACCTTAAGGAACATCATCAGTAGTGCTGGGAGAGAGCTGGGAATGTTCTACCTATTAAAAAGGTCTTGGAGGCTTTTCTAAAGCCCCCAAGAAATCTGGGAATTATGTATTACTAACTTCAAATCAGGCTTGTGGAAACTAATCCGAGCTCCCACAAATGGTCAAACCATATGCAGAAAAAGTCACTGTATCTCTGTGTGCCTCATTCTTCTTATCTGCAAAAACAAAAAGGTGATGGATGATAATATTGCAATTTATTTTAATAGCGCTTTAGACCCGGCGGTGCTCGCCTGTTAGAGCGAGCCCGCTGTGCCTTGGGTCAGCGCTCTAGTCTTTCTTCCTCCCGAGGCATTTAAACACACGCTGGCGCCACTGCGCGCCGAAATCGCGCCAAAGGCAAGCCCGTCTGCGCCCGTCCGCGTACTGACCGCGCACAGCGCCAGCCATGTTGCCCATTTTGATTGTTTACAAGGAGGACAAAGGGGCTATCGCTACACAAGTGGGGAACTGCGAGATATTGGTGAGTCAGGAATAAGGGTGGAGGGGGCCTTTCTCCCAGGCGGAAAGTAAAGTTGAAAGAAGAGGAGGAGCTCGTGTGTGGCCTACTTAATGTTAGATCCCTAAATAAACATGGGGTGGAGGTCCAACTACTTTTAGATACCCATAATATGGATGTTCTTTTTATGGTTGAGACATGGACACACCCTGGGTCAGAATTGTAGCTGGGACTAAGTTGCCCTCCGGGCTACAAGGCAATACACAAACCCAGGCAGATTGGGAAAGGAGGAGGGGTTGGAATTATTTTTAAAGAAAAATGGGACTTTATCTCAGTAGACATTGATGAGGTGAGTGGCTCCGAACTACTGGGATTTGCACGACAGGACCATAAGGGACGTGTAATGACTGGCATAGTCTGCTATAGACCACCTGGAGTAGCCAGTCTTCAACAGCAGGCTGCACTGGCAGACGTCCTCAGTAATATGGCGGTAACTCACTCAAGATTACTCATTTTAGGAGATTTTAATCTATGGCCTAATGGGAGCCTAGATTCAGGATATAAAAATCTTCTTCAGACATGTGAAAACATGAATCTGACATAGTGGGTTATAGAGCCCACGCATAGAGGGGGGCATGTACTGGACTTAATTTTTGCAAATAAAGAACTAATTGAGATGGGGACAGTCTTGCCAGTAGACTGGTCCGACCATCACCTAGTACAATTCGGGATTGTTAGCCCAAGATCGAAAATAGCTACCCCAAAGGAAAATGAGAACCTTAGAGGTAGGGATTGGAGAGGACTTGTAGGAAAGACAACGCCATTGCCGGAATTTTTTATGAATAAGATTTTTGATGTAGGCAACCAGGTGGACGAAAATTATTTGAATTTCTGTAATCAAATAAATACGAGGCTTGACCAGTTAGCACCCCTAAAAAATATTTAAAAAAGGGGTAGACCGTCTGCTCCCTGGTATAATGATAGTCTGAGGCACCGGAAAAAGGAATGTAAACAGGCAGAGCGGAAATGGAGACGAGCATATAGTGACAAGGATAAAAAAGCTTGGAGGAAAACAATAATTAGCTATATAAAAGAAATAACTATGGCCAAAGCTGAATACTTTGCTGATTCTATTCTAAAATCTCCTAATAGTACTAGGAGTATTTTTAAAATAGTGAATGATATCACTAACCCTGCTTGCACAAAAAAGGAGATTCTCCCAACACAAGATCTCTGTGATGATTTGGCTGCCTTTTTCGAGGAAAAGATAAGCAAAATCATCAAGGGACTACAAGTGGGCAGTATGGCCATGCCGGGGGATCAGAGTGGAAAATCTCAGGGATATTTAACCCTCCAGAAACAAGAGCAGGAAATGGCAGAGACCTCTGGTATCCTTGACCACTTTGAAATTCCATCAGAGGAGGACTTTATTAAATTAGCCATTAGTGTTTCTTCAGGCTCCCCGTTGGATCCGTTACCTCACAAAATGTGGAAAGCCTTAGGAACAGAGCTCCTTCCGGTGCTCAGGCTGATCTGTAAACAATCTCTAGAGAGTGGAATAGTGCCAACATGCTGGAAAAAGGCAATAATTACACCTCTCTTGAAGAAAGTCTCACTAGACCCAGCCTGTCCAAAGAACTATCGGCCCATCTCATTGCTGCCCTATCCAGTGAAGATCACAGAGCGACTGGTCAGTAGAGCACTCTCCCAGTTTCTCGAAGCTAACGGGAAACTGGAGGATGTGCAATTTGGCTTTCGCCCAGGACATGGGACAGAGACTGCCTTAGTGACCGTATTGGACGATCTCCGAATGCGGGTGGACAGGGGACAATCAGCAATCTTAATCTTGCTGGACCTGTCCGCCGCATTTGATATGGTCAATCATGAGGTACTACTGGCCAGGCTCGCTGGAGCAGGTGTGGGAGGGCTGGCACTGGCGTGACTTCAATCCTACCTTTCAGGTAGGCAACAGGCGGTTGCTCTTCCCCGTGCCAATCACAGTTCATGAATGTCCAGCATGGTGTGCCACAGGGGTCTGCCATCAGCCCTATTTTATTTAACATCTATATGAGACCTCTGGTAGCTGTCATCAAATCACATAATATCAGTCTTGTGAACTATGCTGATGACACCCAACTGATTTTGTCTCTAGAAGGCCACCAGTCACTCTTGCTGGAAAAATGTCATGACTGTTTGCAAGACATTGCAGTATGGCTACAAAATAACTACTTGCAATTTAATGGGGAAAAAACCGAGATCCTTTGTTGCTCAGCTGGGAAGGTTCCCCTTCCTCTACCTACTGGGTCTTGGCCATTACCGGTGACAGCGCCACTGATTCCTGCCAAGGTAGTACGCAATCTAGGAGTCAGCTTTGATGGTAATTTGAGTCTAGAGTCTCAAGTAAACAAGATAGTTGGTGGCTGCTTCGCTCTGATGAGAGTGCTCCGAAGGATCCTCCCAATGCTCCCTAAACAGACCAGATCGTTGGTAGTAAGGAGTATCATCTTGAGCCACCTGGATTATTGCAACGCACTGCTGCTGGAATCTCCCAAATATCTGATAGGGAGACTCCAGAGAATCCAGTCGATGGCGGCCAAGCTAGCTTTGATGAAACCACGCCATTCATCGGCCTCTCAGGCCCTTGATGAACTTCACTGGCTTCCAGTTATGCAGAGGGTGCAGTTACGTCGCTATGCATAGTCTTTAAGGCTCTGCATGACCTTGGGCCCAAGCCACTACAGAGTAGATTTGAATGGTATGTCCCCTCACATAACCTTCGTTCCTCCTCAGCTAAACTGGTAAGAGTACCTAAGTTTAGAAGAGTCAGATCAAGAGGAAGGGCTTTTAGCATTGCAGCAGCTTCGGCTTGGAACAAACTCCCAGCCGAACTTAGACAGATGGACAACCTGTTGCCGTTCAGAAAGAAGCTAAAGACTTGGGGGCATATCAGCAAGGGCCGGCGATAATTATCGCTAAGCGCACTTAGCGCTAGGATAATTATCGCCGGCAATCGCTGCTTTCTATCGCGGAGATAGCGTGCTATCAGCAACGCTTATCTCCAAAGCGATAGAAATGCAAGCGATAGCTGGAAAACAGTGTGATTATCGCTGGGAAACCAGCGATAATCGCACTGTGACCGACGATACCTTGCTGATAGGGCAGGGTGGTCTTAGCCATGTAATCCACCTCTCATTGGATTACATGGCTAAGTCAGAATTAAAGCATGCGTAAGGAAAGTAGCGATAACCGCGGTTATCGCTACTTTTCTATCGCTATGCTTGTTAGCGATTCCCTTGATAATAGGAGAAATGTCGCTAACGACATTTCTCCCGTTATTCTGGGGGGGGAACGCCCACTTTGCATCTCATTAGAGATGCAAAGCTGGGCGATAAGGAAAGGGCGAAGAAGCATGGATTCACGCGTTAGCGTGTCCTTGCTAATAGGGCGTTAAAATTATCGCCGCTTTTCGTCCGAAAACGGACGCTAAAGCGGCGATAATTTTATCGCCAGCCCTTGTAGATATGCCCCTAGGCTCTTTCCTAGGGCCTAAGGGGGCGGACATGGCCTTTTGGCGTTACCGACCCTGTGCCCTCCAATATACTCAGAGGGTGGCTGATCTCACGTTCAAGTGCCAGGATACCCGTAGGGTCACAGTGCGCTCTATAAATGCTGGTTACAATTACAATTACATGCTTGAATTAATCTCAGCAAATGGCAGTTGCTCGTGGATGCATTCCAATCCATCATTTTTCACTGACCGTGCCACCTCAGTTTGGACCCAGCAATATGCAGATCAGTCTTGACCAGATCCTTCCTGAACCGGAACACAAGCTACTCCGGGCCACCCAGACAAATAACTATGGATCGGGATGTGGCCTGAGTAATTAACAGTGGTTGAGATTAATTCAAGCATTCCATCAATCACTTTTTTTGTATACTTTAGTGTGTCACCCTAAGTGGGACGGGTAAGCCCAGACATGGGTCACACACACACTGTATCACTGGAACCAAGCTGTACCCAGCTGATGAGCCCATAACTAGGGCGCAACCAGTCCTGGGTTGCTTGTGTTCTGGTTCAGGGAGGACCTGGCTTGGCAGTTCGGGCTGGACTGCTCCAATTGGAGCAGGGTCAAAACTGATTTACATATGGCTGGGTCCAAACTGACATGACATGGTGTGCAAAATAACATGGATTAGGATGCGGCCCGAGTAATTACCAGTGACTGAGATTATTTCAAGCATTCCATCCATCACTTTTTTTTGTATACTTTATTGTGTCAACCTAAGTGGGATGGGTATGACCCCCGGAAATGGGTCCAATGCGCACTGTGTCACTGGAGCCAATCTGGCTGATGAGACCATAACTAGGGCAATACTAGTCCTGGTTTGCTTGTGTTCCGGATCAGGGAGGACCTGGCTTGGCCGTTCAGGCTGGACTGTTCTAAATGGAGCAGGGTTAAGACTGATTTGCATATGGCTGGGTCCAAACTGAGGTGACATGGTGTGCAAAACAATGATGGAGTGGGATGCGGCCAAAGTAATTACCAGTGGCTGAGATGAATTCAAGCATTCAATTCATCATGTTTTTTTAATACTTTAGTGTGTCGCCCTAAGTAGGACAGGTATGCCCTAATGTGGGTACCATGCACACTGTGTCACTGGAACCAAGCTGTACCTGGCTGATGAGCACATGACTAGGGTGAAACCGGTCCTGATTTGCTTGTTTTCAGCTTCAGGGAGGACCTGGCTTGGCAGTTCGGGTGGACTGTTCCGATTGGAGCAGGGTCAAGACGGATTTGCATATGGCTGGGTCCTAATTCAGATGACATGGTGTGCAAAATAATGATGGGTTGGGATGCGGCCTGAGTGATTACAAGTGGCTGAGATTAATTCAAGCATTCCATCCATCACGTTTTTGTAACATTCCTCTTATCTGGAAAAATTTGAGATGCTCGGATATAGGTTGAGCACCAATTTTAAGTACTGCAATCAAAATTAATAACTGTATATACCTGTTATGAGATGCCATTTCACATTCGAAAAATTGTGCTTTTTTGTGGAATTTTGGGAGAGCAGTCTAAGTTTGAGTTTTGACTTCAGATCCTGTGCTCCCAACCAAGTAACCAACAGCAGCACTTATCTATTAAATCTGTATTACATATATTATTTTTCTTCCAGATCAGTTATTCTGCATCAAGTTCACTACTCAGTGATCGCAACCAGTTCCCCTCCTTCTTCCGGACCATCCCCAGTGATGACTTCCAGGCCCAAGGGCTGGTCCAACTACTAATACATTTTGGGTGGACCTGGATCGGCCTTCTGGCTGAAGACAGTGACTATGGCCAACAAGGTGCCCACATTGTACAAGAAGAGCTTACCCAGGCAGGGGCTTGTGTTGCCTTCTTTGAGACCATCCTTACAAACACAGTTAAAAGTAACACCTATCAAATTGCCTGGGTAATCAAAAACTCAACCGCCAATGTTATTGTCATCTTCTCCACGGACTATGTCATGATACCACTTTTGGATGAGCTGGTGCGGCAGAGAGTAACTGGGAAGACTTGGGTTTCCACTGATGGCTGGACAACTTCTACTGTGCTTTCAGATGAAAAGTACTTAGAAATCCTTAGTGGTACCCTCGGATTTGATATCAACAGTGGACAAGTCCATAACTTATGGGAGTATTTCACCAACATTAATCCTTTAAACTCTCCAGATTACTTTTATATCAGACAGTTCTGGGAAGTTGTGTTTGGCTGCAAGTGGCTGGACCCAGAAATGCCACTAAACATGCAAAATAACACAACAGCAGTGTGCACCGGGAATGAGAAGTTGGACAGTGTCTATGGGAATCTTAATGAATTCACAGCCTTCCGGATCATATACAACATCTACACAGCGGTTCATGCTACTGCAAATGCGCTGCAGGATATGATGTCATGCAGATCAGGAAGTGGACCCATCAATAATGGAATTTGTGTACACAGTGCAGATTTTCAACCATGGCAGGTAATAATCGGGATTGCCTGTATATTCTGTCAATTCATTGCATGTAGTGACTTGTGACTCTGCATTAAGGCATTGTGCACTTTAAATCAGGTGAACACATTTTCTGATCTGATGGTAACTGGCCTATGGTAGAGAAATCCAGAGATGACAAGTTGCATAACTGGTATCCTACATTTTTGCTCCGGTAGGACTCCCCTGAGCTAACTCCATTAGTGCATATCATTGTTTATAGACTGCCTAGTCACGAATTACACACACTAAAGCAGAACTCCTGGAGAAGGATATAAAATTCACATCCCCACTTCTTAAAATGATCTGTTCTAGTATCCTTCCTTGCTCCAGGCCCCCTCCTCTCCATTACTCTAACTTTGACCTGGAACAGCAGATAGACCACAGCAAGTAAGTTCTATTCCTCCCTCTGCTCGATACCAAGAATGTTTCTCTCTCTTGATGTGACAGTGAATGGATACTCTGATTGCTGGATGAATTAATGGAGTGTTTACATGATAGCAATAATAGTGGCAGCATGTTCAGCAAGAATTGAAAATGCAATAGGTTTCGCATTTGGTTGAATTAGAGCTATTGGCGTTGTAAATGACAATGTCTTTTACCTATGTGTTATGGGATGTATGTATGTGGTGTGTAGTGGAATTATGTGGGTTGAATTGGAAGTATTAGTTGTGAAATTGTGTGGCATGTAATTCTGTGGATTTGTGTAGTAGAATTATGTGGCATGGTGTGCTGTGGAAATATGTGTATAGTCATTATATGGTATTGAGTACTGGAATTATGTAGAGTGGGATCGTGTGTTAAGGGGTGCAATACTGTGGAATGTTTTTTGTGTTGTGGAGTTTAATTATGTGGTGTGCTGTTGAATTGTGTGGCGTGGAACTGTGTGCAGCAAACATTTAACTCTTTCCCCACCAATGACATAATCAGGTTGCCCCTGTATAGTAGTTCTTTTAGTACTTCTTGCTCTAGCCAACTCCTGCATTTTCCAAGTGTCCACTGTCCCCTAATGAAAACAGCAAAGTTGCATTTAATAAAAAGTGTGTTATTTTTATTTCTTCATAGCTGCGTGAAAGGGTGGGAAGGTAAGTGAGTGAAAGGATGGCTGGATGGATGAGTGAAATGGTGGATGAGTGAGTGAGTGAAGGGGTGGATGGATGCATGCATGGATGAATAAGTGAAATGATGAATGAATGACTGAATAAATGTGTGAAAGGGTGGATGAATGATGAGGGAAAAATGGATTGATTAATGAGTGAAATGGATGTGAGTGAAAAGGATGGATGATGAGTGAAAGAGTAACTGGAAGGATGGGTGAAAGGCTGGAGTGATGGATGGGCTGAATGAGTGGATGAATGGATAATGGATGGATGGGTGAGTGAGTGAAAAGATGATGTAAGGGTGGATGAGTGAAAGAATAAATTAATGAGTGAAAGGGAGGACAGATGGATAGCTGGATGAAAGGGAGGATGGATGGATGGATCAGTGAAAGTGTGAATGAATGGAAGGATGAGTGAGTGAAAGGGAGGATAGATGCGTGAAAGGATAAATGGATGGATAGATTTGTGAGTGAAAAGGTGGATTGCGGGTGAGTGAAAAGATGGATGGATACATGCATGGATGAATGAGCAAAATGATTGATGCAAGGTTGTATGAATGAAAGAGGAAGGATGGGTGGATGAGTGAAAGAATGTATGGATGGATGAATGGATGGATGGATAAAAGAAAGGATGGATGAGTGAGTGAAAGGATGGATGGATGAGTGAAATGGTAAATGGATGGATCAATGAGCAAATGGATGGATGACTGAGTAGAATGGTGGATGGATGAGTGAATGGATGGATGGATGAGTGAAGGAATGGCCATAAGGATGGATGAGTGAAAAAATGGATGGATGAGTGAAAGGGAGGGTAGATGGATGGCTGAGTGAAAGTGTGGATGGATGAGTGGAAGGGTGAATGGATGGACGAATAAGTGAAAGGGTGGATGGATGAGTTAGTGAAAGGATGAATGAGTAAAAAGGTAAATGGGTGGATGGATGGATGGATGGATGGGTCAAAGGGTGATGGCTGAGTAAAAGGATGGATGGCTGAGAGAAAGGATGGATGAGTGAAAGGGAGTATGGATGAACTGGATGGTTGGATAAGTGAAAGCGTGTATGGATGAGTGAACGGATGGATGGATCACTGAAAGGATGGATGGATTGATGAATGGATGAAAGGGTGGATGGATGAGTGAAAGGATGGATGACTGAGTGAAAGGAAGGGTTTGTGTTATGGATAGGTTTAAAGATAGATAAAGAGGTTTGGATATGGATTGGCGGAAGGTGATAGACTGAATGTTGGATGAAAGACTGAATGGATGACAGAATGTAAGGATGACATGGTGGATATCAGCAGATGGATGAATGATGAAAAAATGAATGAGTAAATGCTTGGGTGGAATAGACAAGCAATTTCTTCTGGAAAGGGTCACAATGACTTGCTTCGCCTGCCTGGTGCCATAAAACCTTTGGTTGAAAGTGGGGTGTATTTTAATTTTCTGGCTACTCCCTTGATCTGAGGAACACCAACTCACCTTGCCTGTTAAATGTATGCAAGATTGAATAGCAGTCTTCAGCGTCTCTGATCAATTCAAGTACTTCAATGAAACCAGGTCTTTGGTTTTGAATTGCCATAGGTTGGAAAGGTGTGATTGCACAAACTATAGACATTGTATCTCCTTTTATAGCTTTCTGATCTCAATTGAATGTTTTGGGAATTTTTACAGACTCCTTTGAAAAGTCATGTCAGTCAGAGTCAACTGTAAATTTATTTATATAGCACTTACAACTGACAGGGCTGACTGACTTGCTCTTTCTGCCCTCAGTCATTTAAACAACAATGTCCTTCGTTGAAACTTGACAATACTGGGAAGTGAGAGGCAATGTGATCTGTCATTGGTCTGGAAGAAATACCATTAAAAGTTTCGTTTTTCTGTGCAGTACTAGCAGAACAATCCACAAACGTAGCATACAATTTGACGGTGTTATAAACTTGAAATGAACATGAATTTCTACAACAGCTCATCTTTTTTGTAAGTTATGGGGGGGGTCATACATAAGATCAGATCCCTGCCCAGAATTTCTGTGCACTAAAGTAATGTGCTGAGCACAAACTTAAAAAAATTATTGCCCATCAAGCTTCAGACTGAGGGAGGCTTTGCAGAAGGAAAAGCTAGAATTGACTCTGCCCGTTCCCGCAACTTTGTTAAAATGGATATTGGGATCCATGAAAACACCATTTCCACATACAGCATTTGTGAAAACAAAAAAAGTCCCTTGATGTTATTCAGCGCCACTATTTCTTATTTAAAACTTACAGATATTGACCATGAGGAATGAAATGAAGCGCAGTGAGTGCTCGGAGGGTCATTCAAGAGCTGTTAATTTGTAGGAATGTTCTGGTACTGGTGTGCGTGCGTAGGGTCTGTTGGTGATCAGCTGCATTTAGTGGCTTGAAGTGCTGCAACTAAACTGTGGAGCACTAATTGAGACTGCAAAGCAAGACATCACAGGAGCTAATAAGGTTTCCAAACAATACCTCAAGCTCCGCACTGTTGGCTTCATCACAGTGCTGGCTGCTTTCACTTCTACACGTTTAGCTCGTAATTAGGAACGGATTCATGCTCGTTGTTTGCACTGTTACATTGCGTGCCCTAGAGTATGTTTGATATGTGCATATGTGGGCACATGGCCACGCTCGCCAAGGCATTTTTGTACATAATGTATGTAATTTAAACAAGGGAGCAAGCACATTAAGAACGTTATTAGAAAAAATAAGTACAGAAATAAATGCCAGTCTGCTTGCACAGCAGCTGTGTGCGTCATTATTTTGGTTTGATTGTAAACATTCCAATGATTTTGAGAAGTTATTTCATATAATGTACTATATTTAAATATTTATTTCCATGCAAGTGCTCTAATTTCTTCAACAAGCATGGGCAAGCTTCGACATTTACTGATACTAAGGGCTCTGCACGTGAGGACAGCACTAGATGTAAGAAGCCTCTTATCGTGCTTTTTCAAAACCATTTATGGGTAGGATGCCTTCGGTTTGAAAAGTTGTGTTTTAGGTATGACTGGTGATTGGAGGGATGGCGGGAGGAAACACAGAGGGCATATGAGGGGGCAACATGGATAACAGCAGCGTGGGCTGATAAAAAGCAGTTGCGCTGGGCGTGCCAGACCACTTATTTTATATGCGTGGTGGGAGGCAGCACAGAGGGTATTTAACACGGACAATGGCGGGTTGCCATTCAGGCTGTTGTTTACCGAGTGCAGCAGATCTGCATGATCGTGCGCAGAAACAGCATTTATCAATTAGGAACCGATCCGGGGATCTACTATCCAAGTCGTCAAATGGGGCAGCGTTAGTAGGCTCATGGATCTTTCAAAAATTTTGCGCCTATCACACAATTCTCTGCGAGCAGCGAGGGGTCGTGACGTCCGCAACTGTGGGTGTAAGAGAGGTAGGGCTCGTGTGCAGCGCTGCTTTCCACATTCAATTTAAACAGTAAGCATACATATTTTAAAAGCATAAGTGCAATGACAATAAGAAACCTATTACAATCTAGCAGACAGAAAAGTAATTCGGAAACAATTAACCAACATGGCTCAGTTTAAGAAATAAAGAAACAGTTTCAAAGCGGAAAAAATACATAAATTAGAAAAGCTTGTGTGAAGGCGGACTTTCATTGCGTACAAATTCACAAATTGAAGCACACTGCTTTCGGAAACTGCTTGCAAACGAATTCCCATCGGGTGAATGCGTAGGCCAAAAACACCTATATCAGAACACAAGCCGAGGCAGGAAACAAAGCAGAGGCAGGAAACAATAAAAAATATTTGCAATGCAATAGGTCTTGCATTTAAATGCGAGACCTATGGCATTGGAAACAAGTGGCCGCCATTGTCCCGGCTGCTTTGCCTAATGTAGGAACTCAATAAAGAAAATAGAACACGCTTCGTGTAACAACCAAGTAAAGGGGCCAGTAGCCATGGGAGGATACAAATGACGACATGGCCCTACTAAGGAGGGACTAACAAGCCTATTAAGGAATCAGATGCCAGCAGTTACAAATGACAAAGACACAAGCCAATGACAAATGTGGGCGGGGCTTCTCCTCCATAAAGTACCTACAACAGATCGCCAGAGCAACGCTTGCGCGCTGGCTCAGGCTCGACCTAAAATGTAAAATTTCCTTCACAGAAAGAGGCTATGTAGCACAGAGAGATGATCATGGGCTGAAGGATGTGTGATATCATTTCCACTGAACCTGGTAATTTGAAACAAGGAAACAACATCCATTGCAAGATTGATTATTTTAGTAAGCACTTGAAGAGTACCTGGTTGCAAAGAACTCCATATCAACGGGATATGCTATTACTAGTCCTGGACTTTCATTTATTAAATAGGTGTATTCTCGAGCTGCAATACTTAGTATAATTCAATGTATCTTATTGGACAAACATAATTGATAATAAAAATACAGCCCAGGACTGGAAAAGTGGTATGGAGTCAAATGGTAAAGGTACTTGTGTATGCAGTTGATGCAAGATCTTTTTCTATGCACAGGTCTGCGCGAAACATTATTACATCTTAATGAAGGATGTTTGGGAAAGGGCCAGAAAGCATGAATGGGGCTGTGTGTTCGCAGGGAATTTAAGATGCATGGGAAAAAACAAACCTCTGTTGTATTCATTTTTTCAAGAGTGTAGTAGTGTTTCAGAGAGGCCATCGGTGTATTTATTGTGTTCATGCTTTCAGTGAGGGGTGGAAGATCAAGAGGTGAGTGAGTTTTTGGGATGGAAACGTCCCCTGCATCATAAACAGACATATAGCCCTGCTTGTGAAACTAGTATCCTGACTTTTTCTTTGACTATGCATCACGCTAATATCGTATGTGTGCAGAGGCCGATGCCTTTCCATGATAATGCAAGGTCCTGAACCTCTTTTGGTATAATGGATATTGAAATACTCTCCATGTCCTGGGTGCCTCACATAAAGTGATGGTGTTGCTACTACTGTGCTATAACCAGGCCTTTTCCTCTATGTTCAGGAGCTGTGAGCATACTAGCTCCTCTGTAAAGTTCCACTGTTGTGAGAAACCCAGAACCCTGTGCTGATATTCTGCATGTATGTTGAGTGTATGTATGTGCATTGCATGTACATCACATGTATGGTAATCCAACATTGTGTGTTGTGAGGGTCTAAGTACCAGGACCAGTGGGATCCTTTTTGGATGCCCCTGATTTATTATGGCCAAAGACAAAGGATTGCTTCCCCAGACAGGGAACATGTATTGCTACTTTTGGAAATGCAATGAAGACATTGTTAGCAAGGGGCTGCTGATTAGTGATTCCTGGTCACTGTAATTTGGTAGATGGTAGGGTTGAGGGAAGCAATTGCGGTTTCCATTATTCAAGGTAAGGAAGTTTCTAGGCAGGGCCTTCCATTTTCTCTGTTCCTGATTCATGCTACAGGAAGGCTGGTGACAGCCAGGTGCAGAGATCTCACACTATATTGTGCCTTTTGTTTGGTAGTCCTACATTCCAGGCCCATTGCTACCTGATGTGGGAGTCATCTCCTTGCACAATGTTGCATCGGAGAACTAGCCACAAAAAGACATTTAAAAGAGATCCAGCCCAAACTGGTTATGACGCCTTAGACAGTGGATTCACATCATCTGAAAACTGTGTGAAAAAGTGGGATTCAGACTACCTCACTTTGTTGTAGTTCTAAGTTCTTCATAACCAAGGAAGGGAATGCTCCACAGAGTTCTCATAAGACTACTGTGTGACCAGGGCTGGTGTCTAGAAGATCACTAGTCTTCCATAGGTGGGAAGACATCACCTGAAGTTTGAACTTTCTGCTAGAGGAGCTGAGAGCCTGACCAGTTCCTTTAAGCTTGCCTCCCTGCTTAGTGATGAAAGAACCTGGCCCTGCAGGATGAAATATTGTCCAGGAGGGGATGCCTCAAGTGCCAGAGAAAGCTGATTGTCTTAGAGAGTGAAGAAAGGAGCAACCCATGCTGTGGAGGAATCACCCAGTTTTCTGTGTGGCTCCTGTGTGAACTGCATCAAGACTTTTCAAGCATCAGCTGACAGCCTGCTGTGGGTCTGAGAAAAGGTGTTGTTGTGGCTGATGCAAGAGAACTGTGGTCCTTGCAGTGAGATGCTACTATTGTGAAGAGTAGGGATATGAACTGCTCCTGCTGTGCCACTAGGTCTGCCATAACCATCAAGAAGGTAAACTGCGGCTTAGTTGTCAGTGAACATAACAAGGGAATAAGCATGAACAGAGGAACCTGGTGCAAGAAATGAAGACTGTGTTGCACATCTAAACATTTGTACCTGTACCTAATTAATGCCTAATCCTGCATTATCCCGGGGATGGTAGACATTAGAATTCTCCTAGAATTGGGAAGGGTACTGAGAAGGGTTGCAGTACCTTACTACAGATCGTTACTGAGATTACAACCATGTAATTGCAATTTTTGTTGAATTGTGCAGATGCCTCACAGCCACGCAGCTACACAAGTGGGTGCAAGGGTAGCGTTGCTTGCTGTTTGCTCTGTGGGGTGCTGCTCAGCATGCCGTGACATTCATATCCCCTTATTCCAGCAATTTGGCTGAAGATCTGTGAATTAGCTGTGTAATTGTTGCAACAATGTCATTTTTCTGGTTCCTGCTGCTCCTAGTGTATATCTATGCGTTTTCTCAGACTTTCTTTGAATACCTCCGATTATCTGGAAAGCAGCAAACATCAGGCAGTTCTAGCAATGAGGCTATGCGAGAGCAAACGAGCAAAAGAACCCTGAGCATACAGAACTCTTGGCAAATATTATAGATTTGTATGTGGTATTCCCCCAGATATGTTTTCCTTTTTTGCTGACCCCATTTTTGTTGGCCATAGGACATTTCACACTTTACTCCTGCTAATCAGTCCTAGAGTGATTGTGCCCTACGTTTTAGGCATAGTGAAATTAACATAGACCTAATTGGCACAGTTCATATACTTACAAGTGCCTAGTATATGGTACTACATGTACCCAGGACCTGTAAACTAAATGCTACTACTGGGCTGCACCACTCATTGTGTCACCCACTAAAGTAGCACAGTAAAGCATGACTTCAGGCCTGCCCCTGCAGTCTTAATATGCAGTATTAAACTTCCACTTCAGCCTGGCAAACGTAACCTTTTCCAGTCCTAAACGTTCAATTTCAATGCTTATTAGTCACCCGTAAGACAGGCCCTAAAAGCCCATAAGGCAGGGAGCAAGATTAGTAGGCATGTATATTGAATTATTACTAGGCCTGGGCGTAAAACTCCACTCCGCTCGCAGAGTTTGTGTAGTTTGGCAACACAGCATTCCGCGTAGAATGCAGAGTTACCAATAAACTCTGCACTCTACAACGGAGCGGAGGTTTTTTTTGTGAACGCGCTAGAAATGTCCTTTGACGCATGCGGGAGCGACTTGCCTGGTGCTCGCGATCACTCACAAGATTTTCAGAGCCGTTGGCAAGCGCCACAAGATTTGCTAGCCGCGAGATTTTGCGGTCGCCAACACATCATTCGGGCGCGCCAGCAACTTCTGGAGAATGTTTTCTGATGTACGCGAACCCGAACGCGCAGGATATACTGCGGCTGCAATCTGGGGAAGTTTTTCTCTTTGAGAAACATCAAAATCTTCCTGAAATGATGGTTTGAAGTAAAAAACCTCCTTAAATGGCCCTTTGGCATTGTTTTTTTTGTGCGAGGAGTCCTTTTTTAAAAAACGTTTTTCCAACTGGAAGGAAGTGCCCCAGTGTCTCCAACGTTCCTATCCAGCAGGCTCCCCCCAGGGCTTTGTCCATCTCATGGTCACTTTTCATTTGGATTTGGAGCTGGAAGGATCACTCTATGTGTCTGCTGCATATACAGTTGGATTTTAGGACTTTGTATTTGAGACTTCAAAAGTAAGTTGAAAAACTGGTGTTTTTTGTTTGATTGGGGCCATGCACCTGGATTTAATTGTACTTTTAATCGAGTTTTAAAAATAATTGTGGTGGGTGGCCTGTAGTTTCTGTAGGGGCCTAGTTATTTCTTTGCAAGTAATTTTTCTTCTTTTATAAAGGAAAAATGTTGCACAGTTCACTACATTTTCTCCATGTTTTTTTAAAATAAATTTGCAATATTGAGTTAATTCACTATGTGGCCTAGTCTGCCAATGAGCCTTCCAGCCAGTACACCCAGTGCTAGTCATGGGTGCATGAAACAACTGTTTCTGTGGTGTCTGTTGAATTGAAACATAATTTAGGACATGGATGGATTTGGATTAAAATACAAAAAGTATTTTTTGTGGTATTTTACGTTTTTGTTTTCCTGCAATTTGCAAACAGTGTATAGGATGGGGTAATGCCTTTGGAGGATGTGTGTTGTTGTAACTTGTACACATTATTTGCCCTGTTCATTTTCATTTTTGGTATTGCTGAATTAACGCTGTGTAATCTTTACCATGCCTCCTTTGTTTGGCCAGTGTGTGAGTGTGTTTGCCAAAGGCCACCATGTGTCTTTCTTCTCCATGTGGCCAGGGGCCATTTTCTATAGTCAGTATCCATAAGCCTGCATGTGTTTTCCAGGCCTCCTGCTTGTTGTGACCATGTGGCTAGCAGCTATTTTGTGTAGCCAGCCAGTGTGCTTTTGCCATAGGCCTGCATGTCTTCTCTTTGTTCCCCATGCCTCCTTGCTTGCTGTTTAACCATGTGGCTGGTGGCCATTTTGCGTAGGCATCCAGTGTGTTTTTGACATAGGCCTGCATGTGTTGCTCTTCTATCATTATGATGTGGCCATGCCTCCTTGCTTGCTGGTTCACCATGTGGTCGGTCGTTGGCCATTTTGTGTAGGCAGCCAATGTGCTTTTGCCATAGGCCTGCAGGTCTTCTCTTTGTTCCCAATGCATTCTTGCTCAGAGTTGTTGTTGATGACCATGTGGCAATAGCAGGCAGCCATTTTGTGTGTCCAGCCAGTGTGGCCCTTTGAAATATGCTTGCATGGATGGTTGAGCAATGAGATAGCAGTTTAATAAATACAAATTATATGATTGAGGATAATTTCACTTATTTATAATTTGTTTATTTTATTTTTTCAATTTTAGTTTTTAATGTAATTTATTTTGTATTTTTAAGTTTTTATTATTTTTTAAATTGTATTTTGTTTGTAATTGTTTATATTTTTAAATTTTTTTTGAATGTTTTTATTTTAATTTTGTTTTTATTTTTAGATTGTTTTTTAACCATTTTCATAACATCTGGCATCAATGAATCAACCCCATGTCTGCTATAGGTGCACAACATTCATTGTCTCAGGCTTGTTCCATTCTCATTTGTCAGCTGCACCTCCCTGAGTGCCACATCCCACCTTCCCTGAGTGCCACATCCCACGTGATGCACATAAAGCAAACAGTTAATCTGTATGTTTTGTTGTTGTTACTGTTGCTCTTTCTTATCCTTCCTTAGTGTACACCATGAAAGTTTATGTTGGTGTGGTTTTCCGTTTTACGAATGGATACACTGTATTGTTATTTATTTATAATAATAACTTAAGTAACCAATGACCACACTAAATGATATTGTTTGTTTGTAATCTTAATTGAACGGCAACAATGCCACGTTTCACTGATGTTCTTCAAGCTTTTTTGCTTTTAGGTGCACAAGAAAAGAGACATCACCCACAGTACTGCCAGACAGAAGGCCTGTGCACGAGATGACGCATGACCACACTTCACAGACATCTCTTTGACTTGTGAAGCTAAGTACCACTGCTAACTGACAGCTTCAAGATGGCCCATAATAAAGGTGCTCCCAAGAAAGTTGTCAGTGAGAAGAAGAAGGAGCTTATCACTACTGGTATGTCGACCCAGACCTTTTTCGGGAAACAAAACTGTGCCTGCTGCACCGTCTTCCGGGGAGCAAGATGGGAGCAGCACCCCCACATCAGAGGGCCCACCTAAACCTAGGCCCAAGCCCATGTCTGTCACAGATGCAGCCAGTCTAATCACGGCAAGGCCAATGAGCAGTGACGTTGAATTTGGCTTCTTTCTATCTCATAGTCGTACCCAATTGTTGCAGGAAACTCAGAGAAGTAGACAACAACAACAGCTGCAACCACCAATAGAAGTTCCTCCCGAAGTAGGAGCAATTTAGGAGATTGAGCTTCATGCTGAGGAAGCAGAGGAAGCCACTCTTTCAGAAGATCCATTGTCTTCCAGATCTCCAGCAAGAAAAAGGAAGGTTAGTGCGCCATTCTCTTCTCCAAGCCCCACTTCTGATGATCCAGACACCACTTGGATTCCACCTCAGTCTAAGAGTGAGACACACCACGAGAGTCTAGGGAAAAGGAAAGTTCCTGAAAGCCTTAGACTTATGGGTGCAGATGTAGAAGAGGAGGATGACGACGAGCCAGTCATCATGGTAAACAACGTTTACCATGCAACAGACACAATGCAGTACTTTACAACGAGGTCGTTACAATGACCGCGTTGTTAACACGCATGTCATTACATCGCAAGTCGTTTCAACGACTTGCTCTAAGGGCGTGCAACACCAGGGAATGTGTTGGATTTAAAATCCAACACCTTCCCTGCTGTTGCGCAAACTGGAGTAGGAATAGTAATTAATACTATTCCTAAGTCCAGCGCGCCCCCTAGAGCAAGTTGTTGCGATGTAATGACACGCGTGGTAACAACGCAGTCGTTGTAACGACTGCATTGTTAACTACCACATTATAAAAGCACGCATTGTAACGTGCTATATTCAAAACCATGGATGTTAGCCCAGCCCCAGTGGAGACCGACGTTACCCAATCCCAGCTTGCTGTGAACGATGTGGCACCACAGATACCACCACCACCACCGCCGGCTGCCATATTTGCAAAGTCCCGGCTGCGACCTACATCCACAGCCACCTCAGTAAAAGTTGATACTACAGAATCAAATGTCAAAACGCCCACCTACCGCCAGTTCATCCAACATTGGCAGTGGCACCGGCATCAGAAAGTTGACCTACCCTGTTTGGGGCTTCTTTACGGTTAGCAAGAAGGAGGTGAACATTGCCATATGCTCCATTTGTGGAGCAAGGTTTAGTCAAGGTACGCTTGGTACTTGGTACCGGAGGCAAAACAATCCATTTGAGAAAAGACCACATGATCCAGTGGGAAGCGCACCTTAGCAGCCAAAAAGGGTTGTTGGTGAAGGGGGTGAAAGGCTGAGCAGGGAATCCAATCTGATCACAGTGAAAGGTGAAGAAGAGGAAACATTTTCATTGCACAAAGCAGCCCTGTCCCCAGCCATGCAGTGGTATCGCCCACATCAGCAACATCACAATGGCACAAGACTCGGGTCGAGACACCAAGGTAAGAGAGTACAGTGAAAGCCCTGCTGAAACGCACATTGAGCCTACCAACATCTGCTTTCAAGAAGTCACCTGCATCAGTGGCACTAGAAAAGAAAAAAATCCAAGCTACTATTCCTGGCATGTTTAGGCAGGAGGGGCAGTATGAACGCAACCACCTAATAGCACGCTTGTACAACTCAAAGCTGGCTAAAATGTTAGCACCTGAGCTCCTCCCTTTTTCTTTTGTGGAAGGGGTGGGTTTTCGTGTATTTGTGGCAGCCATCTGCCGGAAATGGATGGTTCCCAGCCTGTCCTGTTTCGCCAGAGTTGCTGTAACAGTGCTACATAACGATGTGCTGGAATTGCTTGGACAAGCTTTCCAGTAGAGTGCTGTTCACACTATCCACCTGACAGACATTTGGACCAGCTGCCAAGCCACTGATTACATGTACATCACTGCACACTGTATTTCTTTTGTGGGGGTTAGAGAAAAATATCTGCAGGTGTTGACACTGCTGAGATTTTGAATGGTGCTCGGAAGCATGCCATTATCGCCATGGAGAAATCCCATAATGCTGCAAACATTTTAGAAGACTTTAACAACAAGGTCTTTGAATGGCTGGGTCCAAGAGGGCTTAACATTGGATTTGTTGCCACAGACAATGCCAGTAATATAGTTAAGGCCATGGCCGATGGTGGGAATTTTTGGGTCCTCTGTTTGACGCACTGCTTCAACATCATTGTACAGGACTTTCTCAAAAATGAAGACCAAGTAAGCAACTTACTGTCTACCTGCAGAAGAATCTGCACTCATTTCAGCCATTCATTTAAAGCCCGGAAACAGCTGAGGGTCATTCAGCGTGTTAATAGAATGCCAGTTAAAGCACTTATACAGAAGGTGCCAACATGTTGGAACTCGACTTATTACATGCTTGAACATCTGTTTGAGCAGTACAGACCGATCAATGAATATGTCATGCAGAGGGGATGCAACTGTGAAAGTCATGATGATTGAGATAGACTAATGGGGCCTAGTCAAATGCCTGACATAGATGCTGATTCCTTTTGAGGTGTTCATAGGGGAAGTCAGCAAGGAGGACAGTACCATGGGCCAAGCTATCCCATTGTTTCACATGCTACAGGAACAGCTAACGGAGGTGTCTGCAATGTACGCAGGTGTGGAGGAAAAAAAAGATGTGTATGAGTTGGTGGAGAGAGTAGTTCTTCATTTATCTGTTAATGCGAGGGTACAAAAATACATTGTGTCATCCAAACATTACATCTGTGCCACAATTCTTGATCCACAGTACAAACCAATACTGTCCACTTTCATTCCTTTTTCAGACGGGGATGTTGCAAAATACAAAACATGGATAGCTGAGCAAGCCAGTGAGCTAGAAAAGAATGGCTGGGAATTAGAGGCCCGCTCTTCCAGGGTACAAGTTCTGCGGGGCAGCCTTCAAGTTCAGAGCCTGAGGGCAGTGCTGTTGGCTCACAGCATCCAAAACCAACAACAAGAACACCATCAACAACAAGAACAGGAGCATCAGCCCCAAAATCTGCAAATGAATGGTTTCTACTGGCAGGGCTTATGTTCAGTGCAGAGGCAAAGGCAAAAGAGGTCAAGCAAGGTGGAGCACCAATCACCATTGAGCGGATGATCCATGCCTCTCTGGATGACCCAATAGAGGTCTACCTTGATCAAAACCCATTGGTGTATTGGTATGGGAAGAGGCACCAATGGCCAATGCGCAGCAGGCTGGCAATAAACTATCTGGCTTGCCCAGTAACCAATGTCTCAGCTGAACATGTTTTGAGTGCTGCTGGTGCCATTGTCACAGTGAGAAGGACCAGTCTCTCACCCCAAAACGTGGAGAGATTAACCATGATTAAAATGAATCTGCTCTTACCTGAAGTAAAATAGGAGGAAGATGAGGGAGACTCAGGTAATGGAAGTAGTATGTTAGATGACCTATTTCTGGGTGAACAACCTGAGTTTAACGATGAGCTCTACTTCCCTGACTACTAGGCCTGGGCCAGCAGCCATAGAACTTTCTCTCTCTATTGCTGACATGCTTTGATGCCAAAAAGCTAAATATAGCTAGGGGAACATTATTTAATTTTATTTGTTTCTGTCTGGTTGATTAATTCATGACATAACATGTGTATTTGTAAAGTGCACGTTCACCTGTAGGTATCTTGGCGCTGAATAACATGTTTATTGTTACCCAACTCAATGGTACTCATTTTATTGACCTCAGATGGATGAAGGGCTGAGTGGACCCCTGGGATTTAAACCTGTGACCATGAGGTTAAACACAGGCTCCTGCAGTGAATGTATTAGTCCACTGAGCCACCAGACCCAGCTATTCAGCCCTGCCGTCAACACATTTTTTTGCCGGATTGGAGTTGCATCAGTATGCAGTGAAGAAGCCTACCCCACCCATTTCCCTCAAGGACATTGGAGATACAAGTTTGTGCCTGCTTCCAACCCTGGGCCGTGACTATCTATACTTCCCTAGTTTATTATTCCCCTAGCTAGACTGCCCCACATTATTTGATTTAGACTGGCCAATGTCTGTTTTATGAGCAATGGATTGGCAATGTACCACGGTGACCATGCCTGAATTAGATGAACAGGCAAATGCATGTATTGCACACTGAGTGATTGTTGTTTGTGAGTGTGTTGAGATGATTCATGTGGTGGCAGGCAGTGACACTGGGTGTTTGTTTATCTGTAACTATTATGCTTAAATGTGTTTGTGATGATTTACAATGTTGGTGGCCTGCCGACGGCTGATCATTTTTTCCCTGAAGGTGATTTTTGCCTTCCCCTTTGAGAGTTACCAAGATGTGTTCACTGGGTCCACTCCGATCCACACTACTTTGTTTTCTGCTTTATACTCCTCAAAGAGTCAGACCCGACCAGTCCCTTTAGAATAGATAACGCAAACACAAATCTAGTCTACACCAAAAAATGACTCAATGTTTCTCTTGTTGTGTATAAACAGCATTGCACTACAGGTCGATCAAATGCATTTGAGTCGGGACACAGTCGGTACGGAGTGGACACCTTACGTGGAGCCAGGAGGCTCAGGGATGATGTAAGAACTTAGGGGGTGAGTGTGACTAGTTCGAGAACTGCCACCAGAAGAAGGATGTTTTCAACTTCACTGAAACCAACTGACTTGGTGATGACTTTAAAGTAACCTACCCAACTCTGTGGAGTGGTGGTGAGTGGTGACAGCGGTGCATTGATTTTACTTGATTTGGAAAATGCAATGTTGCTGGGTGTGTGTGCTCAGTGTTGTCTGGCTCATATTTGAAGCTAAGTGGTAGTTGGGTGGGAGCGCTTGTTGTTGAAGGTAACTGGAGACGGACATTTATTCATGAATGATCATCACATTATGCATGTGCTGTTAGGCTACATATTATTTTTATGATTTATGATGATAAATTGATGATCATGACAGTTGCGAGTTTGATCAGCCCAATACCGATAGTTACATGCGGCCAGTTTTGTGTGATTTTTGGTTGTTGTAATATTGCCCTCACCTTATTGTCCACACACCAGGCATAAAATGAATTTGTGCAAAAAGGACTATTCTTCTCTTCTCTTTTGCACTGCCTTTGAGTCTTCTCGGTGCACTCCTTATGAAGTTTAACTTCTTTCTTTCTTTCTCCTTGATTTTACAATACCATTTTTGTTTTTCAATCTGCAGGCCCTCTTACCCTGTGCCAATCTGGAAAAGCAACATAACACTCACGCTTAACCTACAGGCCCACACCTGCCAGGCACCAAAGATCGACAGACAGTCCAAGAGGAATGCATTGCAGATGCAATTCCCAATTTGGCAATACGGTATAATCTTTTCTTTTAATAATCATTAGAACTGTGTGTGTTGTTCACTTGACTCCTACATAATTTGTAATATAGTTACTATGTTTCAAAGTTTGGTAACACAGAACATTTAGATATAATGTAACTTGGGTCTCTCTGAGGGCAGACAGGCAATTTGGTTTGCTTTACCTGTACTCATTCCTTTGTTTCCTTTTCCTCTCATAACAGATTTATGATGGTTGGCTGCTCATTGCCTAGATGAATGTTGTCCTTGTGTAGTGTTTGTCAGACCCTTCCCCAAATCCCCCTTTTACATCCATTTATGAAACCCCTAACTCTTTTTCCCCGGGCTGTGTGATTTATTGAAGTGTGACTTAATAATTTACACCATTAATTGATCACACACTTGGTGGGGCAGATGTAGTGAAAGTAACACCAACACAGTGCAGGATCTTGAGCTCTAAGTAGAGCCCATACTGGCCACATTTACCCACTCGCACATAAAAACAGTGTTCGATAGTTTCAGACGAACATCATTGCCAGCATCATCATTCATTCATGGTGTTGCATCAAAGCTTACCCTTGTCCACTTCAGAGTTCGAGTCCACTTCATTTAGTAACTTTTACTAGCTCACCATTGTTCTGAATAATTATATTTAGCATTGCTTATTTATATTTTTTCTATTGTCTCTCTTCTTGTGTACTAGTAGTCGAGTCTGGTGTCTGTCTCTATTTTATTTTAAAGCTTGCATATATTAATATATAACTGGCATTAACCCAGTTTTTATTTCAATGTAGTTAGTTCCCTCAGATGAATAGTCCTTATCCTACAGTTTGAGTTCACCTAGGAGGGAGTGGGACCTAGCTTCTGATGCCTTTACTCTGTTAGTTCGCTAGCATGCTACTACTCCACCACCATGGCCCTTTGGGAAACCGTGCAGCCCTCATTTCATCTATACAGGTAAGAGAACTGTGGTTCATCATTGTTGTACTGCAATATATAAACAATGGAAAATCACCCAACCATACTCCTTGGGGGTCAATATAGTTGCAGACTCCAGAGACTAGGAGGAAAGAGTAGTAGGACAAGGGAGGGTACTGCATAACAAATTTGTTGTTATACACTGTGAGGAGATTTTAAAACAGGCTGTGGAAAAGGCAGCAGTGCGAAGTAAAACAATAACACCCCCAAAAAGATTTAAATCATAATGTAAAACGATGAAATATTTGTTCCCCTAACAATATAAATAGGCTTTCCTGTTTTCAGTTTCTATTGTTGATAAATTCTGGTGGGGTTTTTTCAGTGTTTTCCATACCTTAAAAAAACAGTGGTTATCAGTGATTACACATTTTTGCACCATTAAAAACAACAGAAACAGTGTTTTTCCAGTGTTTATGGAATGTTTTGCTTTTATTATTGCTTGCTTTTTGCACTGATAGTGCATGTGTATAGGCAGTGTTCGTACAAGATTTATGAGGTCTAAATCCATTTTTAAAAATCAAAATGATTGTGGTACACCATACAATACTTATTTAGAGAGTCTTTGGTGATGTGCACTCACTCTTTCCTTCCCATGTACATGTTTATCTGTGAAAAGGCCCTCTCAACATTGGCACTTGAGACTGGCAACGCCAAAACAGCCAGTATACAATTTGCCAACTCTGGCCACTGACATAGGTTTCCATGCAAATACTGGCATACCTGAAGATTACAATTCTCTGGGACAGGTTCTGCAACATATGCATTGAACTGGGTGCATATGCCCTCAGTTATTGAAGTGGTCAAAAATGAACCAGGACTTTTCAAAGTCTGGAGAAAATTTCCCCTGAATGTAAGGAATCTAGAACTTGTGCAGAGTACCTCGGTGAGGCTTCCTTGACTTCAAATGCCATGGTTGGTGAAGGCATCATTGCAAGCCATTTCTCATGCACTGCAAAATAAAATTTCCTGAATTGCTCCTCACCATTTCTTTGCTTACCAAGTAGCAAGAATTCTAACATAGAACATGCTGCAGTGCCAAAGTCACTAAAAGTGTCGCCCAACCTACTCTCAAGGAGATGTTTCACATCTACACCAATTACGCTGAACACTTGGTAGACAAGGATGTTTTCAGACTCTAGTTTTTTGATTATGTCCACTACAGCAGTCGTGCTTTTCTGTAAAAGTCTAAGAATGCAGTTGAGTGTACCTTTTTTCATATCACTATCAATATGTGAACAAAGATCCTCATATTTCTTGCCTTTGGCATCATCACTAAGCAAAAATTCTGTAAACAGTTGCCACATGGATAATATAGCATTCACGGTCTCTAGGACTGAGAACCACTGGCTAAATGACACAGTTGGGATGACTCTTTCTTTGATGCCACACAAAGCACAAAATGAGAAATATTTGCATTTTAATTCCAGCGCATAACAAAACCGTGCACCAGAATGTACTACAAAGTCAATAGCATTCTTCATTTACTCTGAAGACTGTAAAGATACTTTCAGCATACCATCTACCAAGTGGCAAGGAACTCTTAAAGGGAAGCACTTCAGCTTAGGTATCGATTTTGACAGGTCATCACACAACTTTTTCATATACATAGCTGTATTACTGCAAATACAAACAATATCATTCCAATCTTTGTTAAACTTGGTAAGAACTTTTTGCAGCAGTATTCCAAATGACTCTTTTCACATATACCTTTCACTACACCGTGCATTGAATGTTTAAAGCCTATGGTGTTTGGCAATTCAACTACTATCAATAAAGGCGATGATGTATTAAAGGGTTTCACCCAGTCTCTGTCTGTGGGTAAATGTGATGGTACATATTGGGAAAGATTCTTATGAAACCAGCCATTTTACCTATTAGTGAAAGAATCAAATGTAGCCAAAATATCAAATATGATTTTGATAGTTCCTGATTATCTACAGTTTATAAAATAATTAAATAAGACCTAAAATATGCTTTTAAACCCGGCATCTTTAGACCAAAGACCACAAAACTGAAAAAAAGCAAAAGGAAGAAGAAACAATATTTTAGTGACATCCCTAAACCACAAACTCAAGCAGAATAATGTTAACCCAATCTTTCTTGCTGCTGCCTTGCATAACAAAGTTACATTGTATTGGCCCCTTCAGGAAGAAATAAAAATGACTTTCACTCACCTTTTCCTTTCTTTGTATGACTTTTAGTTTATGGTTGTGAAGGTGTTTTTTCAGTGTTTAAATGTTTACACTGGTCAGGGCTATTTTCCTTTTGGTGGGTGTTATCAGTTATTATAAGTTTAAGCCTAAAACAGGATAGCCTAAATATAAACTAAACCTACAATTGGCCCACCTCTCTCCCCGTCCTCAACAAATGTCCCAAAAGAAAGTTGTGTCCAAAGTAACTGAAGAAAGTCTCAAAATGAAATTGTCCATAAAAAAATCAAAATGTCCCAACTCCCTCATTCCCACCCTCTCACAACAACAAGTCCAACCCACCAAAGAAATTATTAAGACAGGGGCATAAGGGGGCACTAATGGCAGGCTAAGGGCTTCTTCATGTGCCCCTCCGTTCGTTCTTGCCTAGCTTCCATGCGCACCAGCCTATTCATGATGCAGCGCTAAAATGCACGGAAATAGGGAGGGAAGCAGTGATGGAATGGCGGTGGGCGGCTGACATCGGACTGCTGCGCTGGTAGGCAGGAGACACTGGGATCTGGCTGGGGCTCAGGGAAACTGCTGCAGCTGCTGCCGCCTCCTCCTCCTCCTCCTCCAGGACCACCAGCCACTGGTATTCTGCTCTGATGGCCTCCAGTTGCCTCTGCCGTGTCTGGGCGGCTATCTCCTGTCTGTTAGGACCAGCAGGAGTAGCAATATCAAGAAGGAAAAAAGACAAATTGTAAAGAATGCTCTTAGCAGAACACATAAAATTATGTAGTGGCACAGTAGCAGTACATTTGCTGGTATCCTTGGGCCATTCGGTTTTGATGTGATTAGAGATTCAGACATTATGCACGATGGAGTACACAAGTATGATTCTCTCTCTTGCTGAGGTAAATTAATGGAGGCATGCTAGCTCAGCTGGTGCCCTAGTCATACTCGCATTACTTTGCTACTGTCTGCAGCAGTGGGACAGCTGTACTAGACAATTATCTTATTCCTATCATGACTATGCTCTTTTAAATGCCTTTCAATTTTACCCTGACTACAAGGCAGATGAATACCATGAATTACAAATGTCACAAGAGGTACTATAAAGTCAATCATGCAGACATCCTCCTGAATGCCCGTTAGTAGACGGTGGGAAAAGCAATAAACTACAGTACAGGGAAAGGATTAAGGAACAGATATTGTATTTGGAACGTTTGTCACAGACTATCCCATCCACAAAAGTCAAGGCACATACTCTGAGTCCCACTTTACTCCCTGGCCTCACCCTCCATCACCAAACTTTGAAATTACTTTTTTCCAACAAAATAGATTTGTTTGGCAGTAAGGAAAAGAATTATTAACTTACTATACTACGGGTAAGTTAGCGGGATTAGACCGGATAGGTAGACATTTCATTGATCATCATCACCAAGTGCCTAAGCTTTTACTAGTAGTGAGTAACTATGTTTGGCAAAGGTTGAAAGGGAACATTTTTAACAGATGTAATCCGTTATGGAACCCATAATAAAATATATCACTTGGCCAGAAAAATGTGGCGCATGCAAAGAATCTTTTTAAAAATTTTACGGAAGGCTGGGACAGAATTTAGGAAAGGAGTTATGTTATGTACCAGGAAGTGACTGATTGGGGAATGGGAGGGAAGGGAAGCACACATATTTTTCGCATTGGCTTGATATTTGGAAATGGCACGTTAACTGAAGCAGACACACATTGCACCTCCAACAATGCAGTGCCGCCAAATTAAACCATGCAGCCGTTAGGTCACCATGGGTGTCACTGGAGAAATGCCATGGGAGGGAGGTGATTGATGATGGGTGGGTAGGAAGGATACACAATATATGCCATGGTTGAAAACTACTATGAGTCAAGGGAGTAGTCTAAAATACCATCTCAACCCTTTGAATCAAAGCCTTGATAAAACCATTCCAAGCAAATAAAGTAGGTGAGAAGAACGCCCCTCCAAATGAGCTCCCTAATCCCTTATTTCTTCTTCATTCCAATGATTTTTCCATTCATCATTGCATTGTTCTTCTAGTATTATTATTCTTCACCCTTGGCTTCCCTATTCACCTTTTATGTTTTACATTCTTTCATCAAGTCTTCACCATTAAAAACCATCCATCCATATATCAATCCATCCAAACATGGCTCTCAGTCTCAACGAACCTTTCACCAACATACATTTACCCACCCATGCATCCTTTCACCCATCAAACCCAACCGAGGATTCCTTTCACCCACCCAGGCAGGCATACTTTCACCCATACCCTTTCGCCCACCCAGGCAGGCATCCAGGCTTTCACCTGTATACCCTTTCATCCCTCCTTCACCCATTCATGCATCCTATCACCCACATATATGCATCTTTTTGCCCATGCATCCTTCTCTTTCACTCATATTGCATATGACCCATGCTTTCTCCTTCCATCCTTCTTTCCCTTTTTCATCAACCCATCATAACTAAAGGTCTTTATGAAACTTTGTCTGCAGAGTTTCAGATCGGAAAGGGCATTAAATACTCAACTCCTGCTGTATCTGCTAAAGAGGGGTGTGTTCAACTGTTCACAAGTCAACAGTACACCCTTGCAGTGAGTATATTATTAATTGTCAATAAGCAAGCAATATGACTTACCACCGCCCGCCACTGCCCCTGGCTTTCCCCCTTCTGCCGCTGCCCATCTGCTGCTTGACTGGCGCCATCATTGTTGGCCCTAGCACTGGTGGTCAGTGCGGCTAGAAAAATCATTACACACTTTTTAGAAGCCAGATACGCCTCCCCATATTCATTTTTTTATAGCAAAATACAACCACAAACATCACTATAATTCGGTTACAGTATCTTCTATCAAAGAATATAAGGTTGGGCATTTTGTCGGTGGCTCAGATCTCTCTCTGTTAGAGATTGCGCAATACGTGGATATGCCGCGTCAGGTTACGCCAGACCATGCCCATCCCCAGCAGTGAGCGGCGAGCGGGGGTGGAATTGAATCGAGCTAATTTACCTCACTTCTGCTGTGGGGAAATTTCCTCCCCTCGATCCTCAACCTGAGACCTGACCACTGTGCAAGGGTCCTCCGGGGGAGCAAAGAACGAGGAGCGAGTGCAGAAAGCCATAGTACACGGCCGCGGGACAGCGCACCTGGCCTCCTGTGGAAGCGGTCCGGTTAGAACCGAGTGCGGCTTGTGGTAGTGCTAGGGAGACGCCACTCACAGGGTTTCTGCAGCAATCAGCGCTTGTAAGGACAAGAGCGCTGCTCCCCCTGGTCCCAAAACCTTTTTAAGTTGTCCTTTTTGTCCTTTTGACATCAGAGGTGATCCTGACCTCTAGCTTGATGGAGAGGTGATCTACCAACAACCTGATACCAGTGAAGTTTGCATCAAACAATCACATCAATGATTGAGGAGAAAGGACAACACCAACGAAGGTGTGTCATTGCAGCCACTGCAGCCAATGCACCATTGAGTTAAATAGTCCCAGCCTGGGGGAAATAGCTGGCTAAACCACATTTTTAGTGCCCCAAGGCATAAACCCCCTCCCCAAAAGCACGGGCTCTTGACTGCCACTCCCAGAATAGCGCAATTCTTTTGAAAGGGGTTGGCATAGTTGCTTAGCGGGATGAGTCATGTGGGGTCAGATTCTGCTGCCCTCTTGGCTGGCTGCTTGATCCCTAAAAGAAAAATCCATAGGAAAATTTCCAGAACATTCAGCAAAGTTTAAGAGCCTCGGAAGGCTTTTACTCGAGAATTATGAAACCCGGGCAGTAAAGCCCCATGCGAGGAAAGAAATAAGAAGCAATATACACTAAAAAAGCTAATCAAGTCAATACCAGCATGCACACACGTAACTCCACACAGGTAAAACTCCAAGCTCACCAGCGTCCGCATAAGACGGCAAAATGCCAGAAAGAAAAGATGCTGTATCCTCGCGGAGGAGGTGGAGGGAATCAGCAAATGTAGCCAAACAATGGAAAGTGCATGGAGGAACCAATAATAATAATATCGACCCCAGTAAAAGACAAGCACGGCATTAGAGATTATATGACCCACAAAAAGTACGAAGCCACAAGATTTGAGGTCCTCAGAGCAGTTGCCCGGAAGAAATAACCTTAATGGATGTATACAAGGCGGCAAGGATCAAATAAGAACACCACCACCACTAATTCTATTAACACCCGCAATAATTATGGCAGAAAAAGGATAAATGATAGGAATACTGAACCCAGACATACCAGTGAGAATAAAAGGGAAGAGCAATAAACCAGAGAAAACCCCAAATGGGATGGAATTAGAAAATTGGGCTTGAGACTGCGGTTGTAAGGAAAACAAGGTCAATAAGGAGAGCATGCAGCAGGACCAGAGGATTCTGGAGCCCCAGACAAATCATGTGCCCCCAATACTTGCCTCCTCAATCAGTATAATTAATATGACGGGCAGTATCAAGGAGATAATAGCAAAAAACAGCCAGTCAACACCAAACTGTAAAGACACCCGGCCCAGCCCGAGGCCAATATTAGCCTCATTTTCACCAGACAACCTTAATCAGTACACAATTGAAAAGGAAGCTGAACAAAGTCAGGCCCAAATGCAAGCTAATACAACCAATTGCCTAACTGAGGACCGTAAATCACGATCTCTCAAAACCAACAAAGGAGAACGATCTTCCCTTGAAAGGTGGTCCCCAAATTTCTCAAACTTAAGCCTCATCAGTCAAGATGATAAAGCCCCCAATTTTGGAACAGCTAGGTTGAACGAGGGTAGTAATCTGTCCACAGACACTATTAAGATTCTCTTAACAGTCACTAATAACGCTGTGAGTACAATGGCCATGCAGCCTGCCTGCACGCAGATAAACTAGACGTTCAAATAACTGTACTTCAAAAAGTGGCAAGCCTAATTTCGGGAATAGATAGTAAATTAGATGAATTGAATTCCCTGATACGCAGAGCACAGAATTCAACAGAGCTGATGCAAAAACAGGAGTCATGAAATAGGTAAAAGGGAGAACACGCACAACTTTTCCTCTATAGTTGTCCTCGTATTCAATTTGTCGCGTGCTCAAGGGGTTTCACGCTCTGATCAAAGAGTGTGGCATTCCATCACAATGTAGCGTCCCCTGATAGGGTCCTTCCCCCCTAGCACTGCAAGGGCCCCATGATCCTGGGGTTGTTCTGTGTTCAAGTTATCAAAAAAAGTAAGACAGAAAATGTTTCTGTGTGATTAGGCGATATTTATTCATTATCGGCCATCTTCAAATTTAGTTCATCATATCGCTTGATTTCGGCAGTGATGTGCAATTCTGATCATACTATTGGATACAATCATTAATCACTTCCTCCATCCCGATGCATTTCTGGCTGACGAGCCCTTCGTCAGGGGATAGCTCTGCAGCAGATCACACGGGCCAAACGAAGTGCTGTGCGAAGTGAGTGCATATCACTGCCGAAATCAAGCGATCTGATGAACTAAATTTGAAGATCTTTTCAAAATCAGATCGACTAGTAGGACGCGCTAAATGACTAATACTAACTAGCACTATCTTAGTGACAGGACAAAGGAGTCTGTGCATTACTTCTTTAATAATTAGCTCAATCGAGCGCCAACAAGTGCAATTAGGTAGAGCTGAGCACCTGTCTAGAATAACTATAACATAATATTTGTTAACTTACCTTACCTGCGTGTGAGCAGCATGCTTGCTATTAAGGAGAAAAATATTAGCATAGAACACAAGTAATAATATGAATAATTACTCACTGAGACCCATGACCTCAACCCCTAGCAGGTCCAGCAGGTCCTGGTCTCGGTCCAGGACGTCGGACCACTGGCGCATCAACTGTTGCTGGGTGCGTCGGACCCCAGAGCAATGGTACACTGTCTGGCGCACCCTCACCCAATGCTGCTGTCAGTTGGCTGACCTCTTGTTTGAGCTACAGGGACTCAACAAGGTTCAGAGGCCCCTCCTCCTCAAGCTGCTGAAGGAGATCTGTCTTCCACAAAGGTTTCTAAGTGTGAATGTAGAGGATTTCATCTGGACCAAAGCGGAGCAGCAACCCATCGATGTCAAGGTCTTCCTGGGCACAAAGCATCAGCCTTCCAGCTCAAAGCTTTCCCACCTTTGTCAACAACTGCACCAGGACACCACTCTTCTGCAACCCGTCATCATCGAGCTCCATTTTGGAACCAGCTTGCACCTTGTTCTGCTGATGACTTGTCGACAACCTTTTTTGCTTCATAAAAGTTTCTATGCCCAAAGGTAAGCTTTCCACCGGGAAAAGCCTGGTCCCTGAATCTGACTAGCAATCCATTGTAGTCGGCCTTAAGTTTTGATTTTGACATGGACTAGCATGACCACATGACCATGGTTGGCACTTTGTGCTTTCTAAATCAAAATGTAAAAAACTCATATCTCTGGTTCTACTGATTGGAATTTTGTTATTCTAGTGTTGTTTTATTTATTAAAGTTCACTTTAGGTTTCTATTTTTCCTCTATTTGGGGGGGGGAATGCACCAGCTTAATTTGCAGGGGTGCTGTATCTTAAACAAGAAAATACACGTGTGAGAGACAGGAACTGAATCAGGATTGTTTGTACTTTATTACAATGAAACCACTTCAACAAGAAGTGTAAAGACACACTTTGATCAATGGTTATGCAGTCTCAGCAAAGACTTGGCATCAAAAACACAATGCAAATATATTTCTAAATCAATGGTAATGCAGAGGAGAGAGAGAAGAAAACATTTTCAAAATACAATAAGCATTATAGCCTCAGCCAAAGACGCTAGAGAAGATGGCTGAGGGAAACTACACATGCATCATGATCCAAGGGGTCACTTGTGCGAGGTAGTTCGACAAATGGACTGAGGAGCAGATCATTTATACTCTTTAAATGAGGAACTATTGACCACAGACCTTTGGCCACTTCTCGGAAATATTATGAATACAGAAGTGACACCTACATTACAAAAGTTTACCAAAAGGTCACTTGATGTTTGACCGTAAATCATAATGAAATTGAACATTTATCGAAAAGAATTTGCGTCACTTCTCGGAAACGTTTTAAGAAAGCAGAAGAATACAAAATGTTAGACGTCACTGGTAATTTCTAGAGCTACAGAAAGTCCCAGTTGGCCCCCACTCCTACTCTTGGCCAATTTTGTTCTTCTAAATGACAGACAGAGAGATGTACATGAAGAGGTATGGGGCCTACTGCCTCTTTAGACGCTCAATGCAGTGTGGGCAATTTTAACACAACTCTGTCTATGGGCTGGCAGGGACAATTGAGACTTTTATGCTTCAGATGTGGACAGAATGGGCTTGGGGCACTATATGGTAAAATAGACCCTGCTCAGTCCCTCCTCTTGTTCATTCTTGAACAAAATTCTTACAGCATACCTTTCAGGCCCTCCTTCTAGTTGGTGTATCATTCACATTGGAACATTGGCTCACCTCCGTCTTCCTTAACTCAATATACTCTCCTTCAGGTATGTCAATGAGGGATGTATATGGTGTCGGTGCAGGTGATGTTAGATCTATATTTAAATCCTATCTCAGTTGGCATCTACTAGTGGTGAGTTGGGGGCTATCGACCTGGCATTTGGTAATGGTAGCAGGCTGCATTTAGTGTAGTCCTATTGTTGTGACTTCTACTACTTCTATAAGTGCTAAGTTATTCTCATTCCCTGTTCTATCCTTTTTCCTAGATATAGGCTTTCTGAATGTTCCCTATTCCTACCTAATTCATACCTACTAATTTACTATCAGTATTTCTATCAAAATGACAGAACAACTGCACGGTACAACAGAGGAGCAACAGCAAAAACTTTTCGAATGGCAGACAGCCACGAAGGTATCCAGTCAAAGTTCAACCAATCAGTGGCTGTGTCTGCTATGGCACCTCCTCCAGCAATCATTTTCTTTTCTTTGTTGTTCAAGTCCTTGATGGCCTTGGTGATGGAGCCATTTTCTTCAGCATTGGCAATGTGCAGCACAGACTCCCTATCCAGATGCATACCCTCCTCTTGATATTTTTTTAAAGATATCTGGACCCTGTTCAATAGGCGGAACTCCTTCGGTATGTCTTGGGAGGCTGTCCACCCATAGTACTCAGCATACTGCCAATGTCGGTGGAGCAAGGTAACAGACCAGGGATGGGCATGGATGTGGGAGATATTTGCTGCTGGAACGATCAGGGAGACTTTGTGCATTGTTCTAGTGAGCACAGGCTGCTCCTTCATGGGGGCTGTTTGAGATAGAGACGTTCTCTGCAGACCCAGTAAAAATCCATTAGGCTGGAGGTGCCATATTTCATATCCGAATTAAAAATGGTGCTGTTGCATCCAGAGTTGCTACCCACAGGTGCTGTGCCATTTCCTAGAAAACAGAGAAGAGGTGACTTTAATTTCTAATCTTTTTAAAATTGTGGACATTTTCTCCCCACCCCAAGTATACTTCCAGTCTATCCCATCTTCATAATCTGAGTCTACCCTATGTGGCCCTAAGGACGCTGCTCTATACCTCAAGTAACCTGGGGCACTCCATTTGTCATGGACGTAAATTGAAGCAAATAAGCATAAAGCAATTCTATTTTGGCTTGGGCAATGTAGGGTGTGGGGCAAAGAGCCATTACAGTCTGATAGTGATCCTGTTATCATAAACCCATTGTTCCTACCAAAAGCTACACTAAGGACGATATCAGGAACTCCTATCTTAAACATCTTTGTTACCTTCCCTTCTATTCTGGAATTGTCAGTGATAACCTCATGCATTGTTTGGGTGTTGTCCCAACTGTTCTATTTACAAACACTTCAGAGATGTTGGACTCAATAATCTGAACTTGCCCCTGTTTTCTGTAGAGGAACAGGTGTAGGAGATATTCTACAGTGTGTGGTAGTATTTCCCTTAGGAAAATCAGTCTATCTGCGCCTACTGCATGGGGAATATATGAGTCATATAACAGTATTCCTTAGTCTTCTGTCTACCTACTATTGTCATCTCACTTTACCACATGTTGTCGTGAAGGGAGTCATGAGCAGCATGCTGTCTAACTGCTTGGGCAGTATTCACATTATTGCATTATTGCATTAATACTTCCAACAGGGGAAGGGGATGAGGACACAGGGTGCGCAGAAGTATTTGGGGTGCTGACGGTACTGGCAGAGGATGTGGAACCTTTTGCATTCCTACGGGGGCCATTTTCAGTACATGTGCTAGCAGGTAAATTGGGAGGTGACATGGGGTGCACAGTGGTATTGGCAACTTCAACATTTTGAGGATTACAAGCCTTTCTATTAATACAATGAACTAATTAAATCTTCCTAGTGCCACTCTGACAATAATGTAAAACATTAGAATACAAATACATAACTTTCGCATAAGACACTTTTGTGTGGCGGCGGCTGAGTCCATAGACCACCAAACGATAATTGTCTTCTTCTTCTTGGACAGTCAATGGAAACACGATGCCTTCCTCTCAGCAATGCGGACAATTGTTGGTGAAGAGTCTATTACTTTAAAAAGTCCTTTTAAATTGTGGATCACCGTATGACATTTTTCTGGACAAAAATCTGTGTTCCAGGACGGATATGTGGAAGCTTATGCTAGATGGGGGCCTTCTCCTTCCGCCTGTATACCTGAGTAGAAAGAAACTTCGCAGCGCATGTTAACTCATTCAAATATATGTCTTCTTTCATAATTTCAATGTCACTGTTAGGTCTAGTTGATGTGACTTATACATATATTAATTATTCAGTGAGAAGTATATGGGCCGTTAGGTGGTGATCAGAACTTGGAATATTTGTGAGTGATAGGGCAATCCATAGGCAATAAACTATTTTTGCTTGGTCTTAATTATTTATTTATTTATTTATGTCCCTCAATTGTGGCGCTTATCTTGCCTGTTTTATTTTTAAGCAGTCCGTTCGGGCATTGCTGAAAGTTGTTGCTGCTTTAATATCATAATGGACACATGGTCCAGCTGTGATCCAAATGAGTGGGAAACTTGTAGTAGGGCCTGTGGTATGACATGTTTTCCTGTTACAGCCTGCCTATAGATAAAATCTAGGGGATCTAGTTGTACTCCCCTCTTTTTTTCTTTTTATTTCTAACCAGACATGAGGTGGTGGAAACATCAATATTGAGCCTATGTATGCAAACATCCTGAAAACAGGAAACCTAATACACTGCTTAGGGACGTAGGGAAGAACCCAAAAATAATAATGTTGCAAAACCTCAAAACATCAATTAACTCCGAAAGTGAAATAAGAACCAAAACATTGTACTTTAATGGTTCCCAGGAGATAGGAACATTTAATAATCTCCATCCTAGTAACACAATTTGGAAATAAAAACTCCTAGTGGTCAAACTGCAAAATAAATGCAACCACCACTAAAGTCTGCACCTGCAGTCTAAAAGGCATTTTTAAATTTACACACATTTTATTCTGACAATATTGCAATACTGAGCATCCCTACTCCATGCATATTATCCTTCTACATTGAATTACACTTTAAATTAGCACTTTTTATTTATTCCTCACATTTCCTAGCACTGGGGGTGTGTGGGGAAGTCGGTGTGGCAGCTATCTGCGGTAATCTATTCCTACTGATCTCTGGTCTCTGTACCAAAGTGGACGCTAAAACCGAATTCTAGAGAGGTCTAATTCATATACTTAATGAGGGAAGTCTGTGAGCAAAGCCCTGATGTGCTGCGCCATTATGCTCAATCCTTTTATTCACGAACCAAGCCCACACCGAACCCACCACAATTCTTTTAATTGATGCCAGGCAAAGTGGCAGTTGGTCGGTTCTTTTGCTTTAGTTCAGTGGTCATAGGGGAGCTAAGCATATATATATATATATATAGATATATACATACCCAGTCACTAAACTGCATAACCTGAAACCTGAAACCCTGTATTTAATCTCGGCTTCTCCCCTGTACCAAATTGTGTGATCCTTGGCATTTTATTTCTCTTGTTCCTGTTTTTCCAACTTCACTCCAAGTTCAATATAGGCATCTCTGCCACGGTGGGGAAGACAATCAGTCTTTCCTAATTCATTCTTTAAAACTATTCCTTGAAACAAAAAATTGTCTCAACGCACTTGACCTAATCTGTTTGTACGGGACATGAAACTTTATACAATAAAATTAATTTCTTTTTTTCAAAACTGTTAATCCATTCACACAGCTCTTTGTGTTCTGCTAACTGTATACAAATATATATATATTTTTTAATTTCCTGTTCGTTCGTACCCACAGGAAACTATTGCATTGTTTCTTTCTGGCCTGGCTCAACGCCCAGAATCTGTGGCCAGCCAGGAGCGTTACTTCTAAAGGCAGCCCAAGAAAAAATCTATTAACCCTTCAACAGCACTTTAATATCTAAAAACATGTGTTGTATTTAATTGTACGTTATGCTAGTAGAGCCTATTTTAACAGAACATGTCTTTTTTGGTAAACGCACGTTCACTCAGAAAGGTATTTTGACGCATCAATAGCAGATCTTTATTGTTCCTCAACTCAATGGTACTCATTTTATCCACCTCAGAATGATGAAGGGCTGAACAGACCCCGCATCTATCCACCTCCGAAGGATGAAATGCTCAGTAGACCTAGTAGCATTTGAACCTGTGACCATGAAGTCAAACACAGGCTCCCACAAACCCAACTCACGTTCCTTATGTGTCAGGCATGTTGTGTAATACGCCGTCTTATGCTCCTAAGGGCCTATAATAATGTATTGGACCTATATTTTGAAGCATATTGTTGTTGATAGGTGATAGGTGTCATTGAATCTCCAGCCAGGAAATGTTATATGCTATCCAAGACTAAAATTTTGTGTAGTTAGTGTGCATTCCATTCAATCAATATGTCTCCCCTCTTCTCTCCCTAGTTCTGTGCACATGAAATTGGGAGAGAAGAACAGACCTATTTCGCTAATTCCTTTCTGCTGTCTAATGATCACCATCTGCCCCGAAATGTACGTTGCTCTTAGTCCAGTGTCACTAACTTCCTTGTTCATGAGATCTCTGTCGTAATAGCTAACTCCAACTGTGTGTGCTCTGTGGCAGTACCTCCTTTATCGGTGCGTGCATTCTTGCTACTGCCTGTGCCTGGAGAGGTGGCACTCCCTACATCTTGGGCTGTTGTTGAATTGGACGCAGGTAGGAGTAAATTATTTGGTGCTTAGTTGCTTGGTGCTGCAGTATTTTGTGCTTGTTTAATCTTCAGTGTGAATGCCTGCAAAATTCCTCCTCCCCCTCTTTCTGCCACTTGACTGAATAGTCAAGTGGGAGTATCCATTACTATGGGGCCAAGCACGCAGAAAAGGTGAGGTGAGAAGCGTGCGGGGTGATGGTCAAGGAACGGAATGTACGTTATTCAGGTTGTAATGAGTTAAATAGGGGAGCCCATTGAAAATAGTTCACAAAAGTCGTAATTTAAGTGTTGTGACGGCTGCTATCTGGAAACTAAATGTAATATTAAATGTGGCACTGCGCCACCACATGCTAATCTTAGCAAAACATAGGCTGGAGGAAGACGGGGGATGGCAGTGTAAGCCTATGCAACAACACTATTCACAGGGGACTCAAAGACTCGACAATATGCATATGACAATACATTTAAACAACTAGCTATTTTATCTTGCTACTCAAACACAGTTTTTGAATTTGATGCACCAGGCACCAATCTTTTTACAGAAAACCACAATATAGGAGAAAGCCGCAATATAATCAAGATAGAAAATATGAACACAAAAGAATCACAATCTTGTTATATAAACATGAAACGCAATATACATACATTTTACTAAATTAAAAAAATGAAGGTAAAACTGCGCAGTTTCCTCTGTTTGCCTGAATGAAGACAGAAGGATGGTCTTCTTATTTAATGTTGAAAAACGTTACAATAAGAAGTAAGAGTCTCCATGTTACTTGTACCCGAAGAAAACAGGAAACCACCACTCCCCTTTCTGTTAGCTACGCAGATGGAAATGGGTTCTGTTCTAACTCTATTCTTTTCCACAAACTTACTTACGCGCTACCATAGTTGACTGTCTGATCAAATATAAATATATGTACTGACAGTCCCTCCCAAAAGCTGGAGACGTCTGATAACTGTTATCACAACCCCTCTTGTGCCAGCCACAAGACATAAACTGACAATTAGGTCGGAGGCCCTGACCCGCTCAGGACCCGCAAAAAGCTGGGAAACGCAAGACGCATTTCCCCTTACCTTCCTGCACAGGTGTCCTGTCTCTTGTAGACAGGCAATATGTGGAAATATATCTCTTTATATAAAAAGTCACGATTTAAACAGTCAAAAAAGTATTACACTAACTCCTGACTCAGTGCCTGTGTACACGTGTTTAAAGATGAGGAATTCGTCTACGTGGCAAGAGGCCAGTTAAATGCAAAGAACTGTGGTTTTGGACAGAGGGACGCCTATAGATGCATAGCCCACTAATACAGGCACACAGCACGCCGGGGAAAGGCCAAAAGTACAAGAGAGGAATATACTTCTATCTTGGGCTTACCTGTGAGTGCTGTGTCTGCTCAGTCAGGAAGAGGCACGAAAGGCAATCACTCCATCCGCTTCCACAGGATGCCGGCTGGAAACGAGCACGTCCCTTCGTGTGGTCGCCAGATGTTAAAGGGTGAGATTTTCCTCTCTGTGGGGGGGGGCAATGCACCAGCTTAATTTGCAGGGGTGCTGTTTTTTAAACAAGAAAATACACGTGTGAGAGACAGGAACTGAATCAGGATTGTTTGCACTTTATTACAATGAAACCGTTTCAACAAGAAACGTAAAGACACACTTTGATCAATGGTTGTGCAGTCTTAGCAAAGTCTTGGCATCTAAAACACATTTTAAAGTAGAGAACAAACTCATGCAATGCAAATATACTTCTAAATCAATGGCAATGCAGAGAAGAGAGAGAAGATTAATTTTAAAATACAATAAGCATTATAGCCTCAGCCAAAGATGCTAAAGAGGATGGCTGAGGGGGCACAAACACATGCGTCATGACCCATGGGATCAATTGTGCGAGGTAGTCCGACGAATGGACTGAGGAGCAGATCATTTATACTCTTTAAATGAGGATCTATTGACCGCTGATCTTTGGCCACTTCTCGGAAATATTAGGAATACAGAAGTGACACCTACATTACAAAAGTTTACCAAAAGGTCACTTGATGTTTGACCGTAAATCATAATGAAATTGAACATTTATCGAAAATAATTTGCGTCACTTCTCGGAAACGTTTTAAGAAAGTGGAAGAATACAAAATGTTAGACGTCACTGGTAATTTCTAAAGCTATGGAAAGTCCCAGTTGGCCCAGTTGGCCCCCATTCCTACTCTTGGACAATTTTGTTCTTCTAAATGACAGACAGAGAGATGTACACAAAGAGGTATGGGGCCTACTGCCTCTTTAGACGCTCTTTAGACAGATCCCAACCTTGCTTCGGTAAATTATACCAATTGGCTCCTCAATGCTATCAACCAGCTGGTGCCAAATAAAACTTTTTCAAAAAATCGGCTTTCGCCGTCAGCCCCCTGGTTTTCTGAACTCCTCAGAGAAAAGAAAAAATTGTGTAGAAATCGTGAAAGACAATGGCGCAAATCTTATAATTGTCAGGAGAAACTTCTATATAAAGAAGAGCTTAGTAAATATAAATTATTAATTACGCAGGAAAAAGTAAATATTTCACTGCTCAGATTGAATCTGCACAAGACTCTAATAAAAAGCTTTACCAAGTAGTTGCCAATCTGTCGGGACAAACATCCTCTTGTTCTTTAGCCCCATCACAGTCTTTATGTGACTCTTTAGCGAACTACTTTTTTGAAAAAGTAAATGATGTGTATTCTAATTTCGCATCCAAGGTCAATACTACTAACCAGTCTTTAGCAACGAACACTATTGAATCTTCCTTGCTACAATTTGATAACATTACATCTGATCAGATTGCTACCCTAATTTCCTCTGTAAAATCAGGCTCTGCTATTGACCTTTGTCCTCCGACTGTACTTTCTTTAATCACAGAATATGTGGCACCTGTTCTTTCCAGCATTGGTAATACTATGTTTGCCTCAGGCATATACCCTACGGCCTGGAAGAAAACTATTATAAAACCACTGTAAAAAAGGCAAACTTAGACCACAATGATACAAAAATTATAGACCAATAGCCAGCTTGCCTTTTCCAGCTAAAATTTTTGAAAAGGTGATGAATACTCAACTCTCCAAGTATCTTGAAGATCATCATCTGTTAGATGACACTCAATTTGGTTTTCGCAAAGGCCATGGAACAGAAACCGCACTCATTAAGGCAGCTGAAGATATTAGAATCATTCTGGATCAAGGAGGCACAGCAGTTCTTGTATTGTTGGATCTCTCAGCAGCTTTTGACACAGTCGATCATACTATTTTGATCGACCGTGTCACTAAAATGGGTATCCAACACAATGCAAGAGCACTGCTGACTTCCTTCCTTACCAACCGGACTCAGTCGGTAAACTTTGGCACTTTCCAGTCTGCCCAATTGGCCCTCCCATGTGGTGTCCCACAAGGGTCATCCCTAAGTCCGACTCTATTCAATATCTATGTGTCGGATTTAGCTAGAGTTATTAAGGCTCATGGGATGGGCCTTACATCGTATGCCGACGACACGCAGTTGGTGTTGACTATTCACAATGATGGTGAAAAGGTAGCAGCCAATTTTCAAAAAGGCATGCTCGCAATCAGTAGCTGGATGTCCAGCAATTGCCTCAAATTAAACTCTGATAAAACAGAGGTTATGACATTTGGCAAGTTATCTCCTGTTTGGTCCCCCTCTTGGTGGCCTGTCTCATTGGGTTCCCCCCACTCCCAGTTACCAGGGTTAGGAACCTGGGTGTCATATATGATGACAAATTGACTTTCTTGCCTCATGCTAACTCAGTGGTCTCGGCTTCATTCTACAAGTTACGTATGATAAAAAAGATTTTACCATTTCTGCCGCTGAATGCAGGGAAAACTTTAGTTAGTACATTGGTTATGTCTACTATTGATTACTGCAATGGGCTTCTTGTAAATGCCCCAATAAAAGTCATTCATAAGCTACAGTCAGTCCAAAACGCAGCCGCCAGGATGCTATCAGGAACCCTAAATACAAGCCAATCTCTCATGTGATTCGGAAATATCACTGGCTTTCTGTGAAGAACCGTATAAAGTTCAAGGCCTTGTGTATTGCTTATAAGGCCTTTTGTAAAATAGGACCTCAGTTTCTAATCAGGGAGTTAGCAGCTTACATTCCGGGCCGAGCCCTTCGCTCATCCACTGCTTTCCTGCTTAAGGTTCCTCGTACGAAAACTGCATCATGGGGCGATAAACGTTTTATAGTCGCCACTGCAAAACTTTGGAATTCTCTTCCACTAAAGATCAGATCCTCCCAATCTTTGTTAACCTTTAGAAAAATGACAAAGACCTGGCTGTTCAACCAGTAAGTCTCTCCGATATTTGGTCTCTGCCTGCTGTCCTCAGCGCCGAGACACCTATGGGTAGTTGTGCGCTTTACAAATCTCCAAAAATAAATAAATAAAAATAAATAAATGCAGTGTGGGCAATATTAACACAACCCTGTCTATGGGCTGGCAGGGACAATTGAGACTCTTATGCTTCAGATGTGGACAGAATGGGCTTGGGGCACTATGTGGTAAAAATAAACCCTGCTTCACCTTTTTTGCTTCATAAAAGTTTCTATGCCCAAAGGTAAGCTTTCCACCGGGAAAAGCCTGGTCCCTGAATCTGACTAGCAATCCATTGTGGTCGGCCTTAAGTTTTGATTTTGACATGGACTAGCATGACCACATGACCATGGTTGGCACTTTGTGCTTTCTAAATCAAAATGTAAAAAACTCATATCTTTGGTTCTACTGATTGGATTTTTGTTATTCTAGTGTTGTTTCATTTATTAAAGTTCACTTTAGGTTTCTATTTTTCTAATTTAGTTTGGGATTTTTCTTGTGTTGTGTTTTTACTTTATTACTGTTTGACTACTGCATAAATACTTTACACATTGCTTTTAAGTTAAGCCTGACTGCTTTGTGCCGAGCTAGGAAAGTGTTAAGCACAGGTTTATTTTAGGGACGTTATTTGGTCACCCTGACCAGGATTATGATATTGTGATTATTATTTGAGTAGGCTCTCACCCCCCTCAACTAATTATTAACATTTCTTTCAAATATAATCGGTCTTTAGATATATTTTATTACCGCACTAATGCCATTGTAAGGGCAATGCAATAACAATCTTTTGTTTGAAAATGATTTTTTTAGCAGTGCTATGCAAGGTATAAATAAACATATTAAATTTGGCTATGCCTGAGGTAACCAGTGTTTGAGGTCATACTGCAGGCTTTGTCACTGAGCCATATTCACAAATAAATTCAGATAGTATAGGTGGAGATAATCTCAGCGACTCCCTGCAGTACTTTTATGACTTTATGCTACTTTAAAAACATTCCCAAGAGTACTCCTGGAAAGCTGTTCATGATGATCCCCTTTCTGATATGCAGGTGGAGGGGTCAGCAGACACAAGCATCTGAAAAAATACAGAGGAGTAATGTGAAATGCAATGATGTAAGGATGGTAATTTTCCAACCCCACTCAGTTTCCTTAAATTACTCCCCTCAAGAGGGACAGCACTTGTCTTAGATATGGATGACAAAGATCATCATACATTTAGGCACATAGGTTTGTGCCTAAATATTTAGCACATTGACAACTTTCTTGGACTTTACAAAAAATGTCTGTATGTTTCCACGAGTGTTCATTTACTTTGGGAAGTATTCCCACCCTGAAGCACTTGCCATCGACCATGTAAAATGCATTGTTCACACAAATTAAGTCCTTCTGCTGACATTTTCCATGTGAATAAACCAATTTAGGATTGCTAAGCAATATTTTGCCAGGCATTATGTGGCTCACACTAGCTGATTTAAATCATAAATGTTGATATTGGAAAATCTAACACACTGAGGTATGCAAAAACATTTGAAAGTCAAACCATAAAAAGTCACAAAGGACATAGAAAGGTGCCTCAGAACATTTTGGATGCTCAAAAAATTGCAAGGACCTAAATTATCTCCTGCTTTTCTCACCCACAGGTGCTACACTGTATCAGAAATGTGCATCTGCAGAGAAAAGGCAACACAGAAGTGTTCTTTGATGAACATGGTAACCCCCCACCACGGTACGACATTGTGAACTGGCAGAAGTGGTCCGAGGGCATTGTGTGGCATAGAAAGGTGGGGGAATATGATGGCAGTGCCCCTGCTGGAGAGACCCTGCTCTTTAATGTCAGTGCCCTCCTGTGGACAAAAGGAAGCAGAAAGGTAGGGTAGAGGTTAGGTAGAATATTCTTGCATGTAATGAAACATTTGCTAAACTAGACAAACCCATAATGATCTGTTGAGAGGGGATTCCACCCACCATATGCAACATAGAAAACATAGAAAATCTGAATTACAATCCATCATATATTTGACTGACCTGTGTACAACATTGTAAGACATGGCAACTCATTTTGGGAATGCTCTTCACTTTGATTCTTTGGAGGGTGATTTATAAGAAAATGTGCTGGAGTCCTTAGAGCCCTCAGATCCTTGTCTCTAGATTGGCTGTGCTGGTGATTAGAGGTGGGATCAAATGAACAAGAAGTTAGGTTCAATTTATTTGGTAGCTTGATCTGTCATAACTCTTAGGTGAATGGCTGCAATTTCTCTAGGATGACACCATATAAGGGTTCAGCCTGCATGATGGTGGCAGGCACATAATCTCTGAAAATTCCAGTGAATCCCATGATATCCGGAATTTATAGGAATCATCTACTGAAGGAGATCACAATACTAGGCCCCTGTACAGGAAGCTACAGTGGACCATGCTTGTGAGACCCTGGGAGCAGGTTATTGGGCTTAACTGGTTGAATTAGTAGAAATCCCCTTACCCAATGTGACAGCCACAGTTAAGATGACGGGATCCCCGCCCACCTCTAAAGTCAGCTGCTGGAGACATGATTACATGTCTTGGGGGATGAGAGCACAAGGAAATGTCACTAGCTTTGAAGAAGAGCCTGACAGTGGCTTTAGTGTCACCGTTGGTGCCAAGGGACGTATGAGATTCATCTAAGCCCTGGATCATGAAGCTTCTGAGGCTCCACTCTCCCCATACTATGAGTACCACAGTGGGAGGCGGTAGCTATAGTCCCTTTGTTCTCACTCCCACTGCAAGACCACTGGAGTTTCACCAGGTAGCATGCATTAGAAGGTGCAGGGGCATAGGTAAAGAGCATCCCCTATGAGTAAAGCTCTGGGTACCAATCTGCTTCTCAATACTTTGACAGTAATGCTGCCTATGGAGTGCAAGGGATGCTATTTGGTAGGGAACTAAAGAGTAACAGTGAACTACTCCCTGAATGGGGGAACTGTTATCTCTTATCCTTCATGGACACCTGATGCAGTTTTACACAGCCACTATCTCATGAGATAAGGCATTGGACTCAATGGGTGTCAGGAATGTTATTTTTTGTGTGGTGTACCTCTAGATTTTTCCTTTATCTGTTTTTGCTGGCCATAGAACACTGTGCACTTTACCCCTGTTATTCAGTAGTAAAGTGCTTATGCTCCCCCCGTTAACATGGTTGAATTGGCATAACCGTGATTGGCATATTGAACTCACCTACAAATCTCTAGTCACCTACAAGTCTCTAGTATATGGTAGATGATATATGGTTCCATAGAGGCAAACTGGGATGTAATAGTAAATTTAACAATTAGCAAAAAGTTAAGAAATTCCTTCAAATTTAATTCTTGGACTTTTTGTAACATTTATTAAAAGCCCTGGGTAGGATTTTATATAAATATTAAGGAAAAAGCACTTTTAGAAAGTAATATTTTCCCTGCCTAAAGCCTCTGGAGGGTCATTTGCATGTGCTGTGTCACACTCTGCCTGTGCTGTTTGTGCTGCCTGGTTACATCCCCTGCCTTCTCAGATCCAGTCCACCCTCTTCCTCCTGTTATCATGACCCTCCCGCCACCCCATACTCCTGTTCCTTTTGTAAATCACTCCATGGCCCCACACTGACATGGCTCTTCTAATTTTGCCCTCCTTCCTACAGTCATTGTCCATTTAATTTTGACCTCCTTCCTACAGTCCTGGAAACCCGCTTACTCCCATGGCCTTGGGGAGTGGCTACCATCAAGGGCACGGTCTTGTAAGAAAGCCTTGCCCCTACGCATTCAAACTTCTTTCAGGCTTCCAAAGAAGAGAGTTTATCTACCCTGCAAGCCTGTTTATTTTTGTTGACCCTCATTACTACTTACATGATCCAGCAGGTACTCCGTTGGGGCATCTACCCTCTGCCCTGACATCTATAGTCGACGTTTTCTGCCCAAGGAGATGCCCTCCAAGGAAAACAAAAGAAACAGTCATTTCTCGCATGGTAAGGCGAATTACCACACGCTTTTGCTTGCCAGAAAAAAGAGCGCAGCTTTCTGAAAAAAGGCTTGTCGGACAATGGAATGCTGAGTTATTTTTAAGTATTAAGGTTAGATGCAGCTGCTAAAGACATTCACAATGAAAGGCCACAGCAATTAAGCCAGAAGAGAAGAACTAAATAGACCCTGAAGGCAAGGTGTCCCTCTGAACTTTAAGAACTGGCAAGACACGTTGAGATGCCAACAATAGAGGTTACTGATTAAAAGGGAATACACACTTGTATAGTATTGTTTAGCTAACCCTGAGGCTAATTCACGTCTTGTGTCTTTTAAGCAATAACAAACCACAGACCCTCATTTGAGAGGGACATACATGATTATCAGCCTTGAAATGAATGAAATGAAATTTGTACTTGTAAAGCGCACTTATACCCCCAAAGGGGTGTCCTGGCGCTGTACGCATACCGCTGTGGAACCCTTCCTGGCTTTTCCCTGTGAAATGTCCACTCCTGGGCACCCCCAGGGTGCAGCCAGGCATCCCAGCGCTGTTGGGGCCGTTGTGGAGATTAAGCAAGCTATTGCCCAGAGTTGGACCCATGATTAGAATAGGCACCGAGGCGAGAATTATCAGGTCCGAGGAAATTGAGCCCAAGACCCGCCGAGGCGGGAATTGAACCCTGGTCCCGGGCCAGATCTCTGCATCAAGGTCTGCCGCTCTAACCATTGAGCCACACTTCTCCACATTGCCTTGCTACTTACTGACACACCACTACAAAATAAGTCATCAGGAGTAGGGGTGGGAGGAACTCTCAGTTTCACTCCGCGGACTTCCACATACTTCAATAGAAGATTCCACAGAGTTTTGCCAACAGGTGGAAAATATGCAGCTTGTGCTGCAATTTGGCACTGGTAGTGTGCAAGAGCGCATGGCCATTGAAGTTGATTTTTTTGCTGCTTGAGTATAAAATCTACTCAAGCAGCATCCCTTTGACCACGACAGGGAACAACCGCCCTCGTAGAAAATCATGCTAAGGAATGCCAAATCTTGCTTGCCCTCACCAGCTCACATTTTCTGGTGCCTCAAAGGAGAAAAACTCTGTCACACAGTGATTTGCAGAATTTGTTCGAAACTCCTTGTTAAAGAGTAACATGGAGAGACCAAAATTCTGTCAATTCCTTGAGCAGTATGAAACATTCCACCCACCCCAAATTAGGAGCCCCAACACTACATTCCTCATAGAGACAAGGTACACAACCAGGGAGTGGGAATTGGGTGGAGCCTGGTGGGACAGGGTAATAGTCCTTAACAGGAGGGATCCTGAGCTCCACTAACCATGTGACCTTGGTGATCGGCGACCAAGGAAGTCAGACAACACCCATGAATGAGGTGTAAAACTGCTCCTGGAGCACAGACAGAGGCCTGGATGTGGGCAGGTGTTTCTGTTCCTCTGGCAGGATGACCATTTAGGCAATGCCCAGGAACATATTTAACTTCAATAAAGGCCTCCCCTTTCAAGACAGACATCAGATGACACCTGTATAGCCCCTTATTTGTTCCTCCAGTCAATCAGACTCCAATCACAGTGAGGAGGAAGCTGCCCCCATAAATACTTTTAAATGACCGCAAAGGAGGGGTTGTTCATTTCCCTGGCCACACCTCTCCACTAGGGGAGAAGGGTTTCACCCTCTTGGAATCAGGCAGAGAGGGGCACTGTTGTATTGCTTGCAGTAGAGCACACAGGAAAAACTGCAAAAGTGGGTAAGGTAACTCTGGGGAACTTTTACCCCATTGGTTAAGGAGGAGAAAGAATTCCCCCACCCACAAACTGGTGTCAGAAATAAATGTGGCAGCCCCAGTATCCTCTTCAGAACACTTCTAAACTTGAGGAAGATCAGAAGAAGACTGAACCTGCTGTCAGAGACCTGAGATGAGCCTTAAAGGACTGAACCTGTTTTGTCCTTGACAAAAAAGTGGACTCCAAAGATCATAAGACTGGCCACCTGGTCATGCTACAAGAAGACAACAAGCTACAAGAGGTCTTTCCTGAAGATTTCCAACTGACCAGTGCCAGCTTGACCTGGCCTGACGCCTGCTGTTGACCTCTGCTGGAGTGAGTCTTAAACCCAAGTGCTGATCCTGAGGTGCGGGAACTCGGGCTAGGTCTAGCTGGGTTTCTCCTACCACTACTGAAAACCTGAGACTTACCAACTATTTGGCTTTAAAGACCTCCAAAGAACTGGGGCAAACCTGCCCACTGATCTGACCTATGTGCTTTGCTGCTGGAATGAAGATTCAGGTTTCTCAGGTTTGAAGCATCCACGGAAGCAAATCTGATTCAGCAGGATCTCGTGGAGAGTGGATCCAGCCTAGTGGAGCCCTCTTCGGCCATAGCCTGCAGCCTTATACCACTGGAGGAATTTGAGCTCCAAAACATGACCAAATACAAATGAATAAATATTAACCAGGTGAAGTAACCAAAAGTATTCCGTAGGTGAGGGACCTTTCCTGATGGAGAAATTCCAATTTCTCCTACTCAGTACTTTCCCACCAAAAAACTTACATCTTTACCAACACTTCATCCCTTGGTTATCTTACCTTGTGGAGCACTCCTCAGTCACATCCTGTTGCTTTGCCCCAGTGAAGATTTCAGACTTAAATTTTTGAGACTAAGTTCCAAGGTAAAACTTCCGAACGAGTCATACCTGGTTTCTGTATCCGAGCCATGCTTCATTCCAATCAGCCTCAAATCATGCCTACGTCCTGGTCTACTACGACCAGTTGACCAAGTTTCACGGTTAATGCTTTTTGGTGCTATTTGTATTTAAAAATCCTAAAATTCATATCTCACTCCTGTTATTTTTCTTTTGGATTTTTCTTGTGTTGTGCTTTGACTTTGATACTGTTTTGGTACTGCATTATTAATTTACACTTTGCCTCTTAGTTAAGTCTGTCTGCTGTGTGCCATAGCTACCAGGGTGCTGATCTCAGGTTAATTTTGTAACTTTAGTGGTTCATCCTTACAAGGATTGTCTTTGTTGTTTAACGTGGGTAGTCATCCACCTTATCTAAAAAACATAATTTCTTACAACATAGGAATGTGAAGGACACAGAGACCACCTTTGACTCTGGGCTTGATAATGTCATGATTGATCCGGGATTGGCTGGAGCCACTATTTGCCTGGCGTCTTGCTGTAAGATTTATTCCCTTTGAGGTGAGCAAGAGCCTTGGGAAAACAGATTTCAGAAGCATCTTCTGAGTGCTGGTCCCTATTATTCAATCTCTGGACCTGTAAAACTCAGAATTTGCCAGATAGATGCACCAGCCACATTGATTTCCATGCTGGTAATGGGATGGACATTTTTGGTACAGCAGATCTGCTGCAGAATGGCTCTGATAGGAATCAGAGACTAGATCATACCCTATTGGCAGCTCAGAAGGGTTCCATCCTGAAAAGCAAGATTGACAGAGATTGACACTGAAGACTGGACGTTTGGCTCCTCACTGCACATCAAAGCAAAATCACTAAAAATAGGCGTGCATTAGCAAAGGCATTGGACACAGTATTTAGTTAGCATATGTATACATTTTGATTAAAACATCAATAAGGTACTCATTGCCTTTATCTTTTGACTTTTTTTAATTGTATTTACTGATTCCTGCATTTCCTCCTTCCTGCTGTGGGATGTCTCCTTGTGCTTGACCCATGTAACATAAAGTAAGGTAAGGTAAGATAAGACTTTATTATTCAGGTAATCAAAAACTTACAATACATCACAATATGATCACCAGTTAAAACATCATCAATAAATACCTTCCTAAAATCCGTCTTCAATCAGTTGGCATCCTCAAGATTTACATCATTAGCCCTCAAAGGAGAAATCGTTAACCTGAATCGTATGTCATATAATAATGACCCACAACTGTAAACCACCAGCTATGGAATATAATCCAGATAACTTTGCCCGGTTAAGTGTTAGAAAAAAGTGCTTCAATATTCAGGTATTTCAGAGCATGGACCTTGTTGTTCCAGTTTAGTATAATTGCATTTAAAGTATACCACCAAGCAATGTTGTAATGATGAATGTCTAATTTGTGCAAAGTAGTCAAAACAAAGTGCTACATGCTTTTAGTAAATTTCCTACTTAATATTTAAACCATTCTTATGATAGCAGTACTACAAACAAAAACTTCCTAGTTTAGCATGATCAATCATATATAACTATAGTATTCACGGTTAAGGGCAAAACCAATAAAATTCATACTGATTAAGACCAATTTATATCATTTTTTAACACAATATAAATGGGAACATAAACATCTCCTGCACGATACATGTGTCTCTGACAATATCCATTCTATCTCAAGCTTTGCTAGTTTGAACTCAGAAATAGACATAAACTTCAGGAATTTTCCACAAAATATCAAATGATCCCCTTGGAGACAGACTTTAACTGCTTGCCTACATGTTTCTATTATATTTCTAATAAACAACTGCCCCAACAGTCCATTGCGTTCCACCATTAGGGCTGGGCAACTACAGACAATATGACAAATGTCTTCCTTAAAATAGTTACAATGACAACATGATGTCTCTTCAGACAATCTCCTCCAGATGGGTGAATTAAAACCTGTTTGCAAATCTCCAAGTCGGAAATGCAGCAGCTTTAGTTTTGGCATTAGACAGTTCAACCCTCCTAAGTATGACAGGAATTTTAGGGGACCATAAGAACCAATAGCCATCCATGCATGGGCTCTTTCAGACAGCACAGTTTTATCCATTAAGGATGAAATCTTTTTTCCTGATTCCTTTATAACTCTATTTAATGCAATTTGAGAAAGGAGTAAGGCCCAGAGCTCCTCTGCCTTAAAAGTGGTTAGGGCCAAGTTCAAATATTCACACGCTGCTGTATTTCTTGGGTCTCTTATTGCTTCCCACACAATTGTGCTTAGCGTAGATCTTGGATAATGTTTTAGCTTGTAGTAGAATTTCAAATATGCTCCCAAACTACTTATAGACTGCCTCCTAAGGCCAAACTCTAAGCGGATTTGGGCCTGCGAGGTCTGCCGAGGTAGATTAAAAAGGTGATGACAGGTCCCTAAAATTGCATTGTATATTATTATTTAATCCACTTTTCCTCTCAATACCTGAACTCCATATATCAGAGAGGGGACATGCAGGAGAAGCTGGAGGGATAGGTCATTTAAAGGGTTCCGCAATGAAGAGAAAGTTGCAGATAGTGTATTATTTCTCCTTTGAATTGTAGAACTCTGGTTCTTAAATAAGCCTCTGGAGTCAAATATCACCCCCAAGTATTTGCACTCGGACACAGTTTCCAAAGCCATCCCTTCTATATAAAATGTTGGTGGTGAAAATCTTCTCCTTGATATAAGCATGGTTTTAGTTTTATTTAGATGAACTCTTAACCCATGATCTGCATCATACAGAGCAGTTGTGTTAATTAAACGCTAAAGCCCAACCTTTATATAGCTAATCAGCATAACATCATCAGTATATAACATATGTGAAGCATTAAAACCAGCCACCATAGGCAAATGGGAGTTGACACTATTTACGGCGGGAGACATTCCAGCAAGATACAAATTAAAGTAAAGCGGAGGCAGTACAAAGCCTTGTTTTAGGCCATTTCTTGTTGGAATTGTTTTGAGATCATTATACCATTATCCAATCTGACTCTTGTCCAGGCATCTGTGTACAGTAATTGGATAGCTCTTAGGAGAAGAGGAGGAATTCCCCAGTTCAACAGCTTGGACCACAAGATGTTTCTCTGCACCACATCAAAACCTGAACGAAAATCTATGTGGCATAGGTGTAGTTTTGAAAAGCAGTACCTTGCCTGTTCGAATAATAAAGCCAGCATCTGAATGTTGGTAGTTGTACTAATTCCCTTAATGAACCCCATATGCTTCTTCTGCAAGAATGAACTGGTATCGGCCCAGTCTGTTAGTTCAGCTAGCCGGCATTTTGCTAAAGATTTTGCCTCCCCATCCATCAAAGAAATCAACCTGTAGTTGGAATGTAAGGTGGTTTGACCGGTTTTATAAATTGGGGCCAGTAGAGACTCACACCAGCTATCTGGAAATTCTTGATTGTGAAGGATATACTCCAATAAGGTGACCAGTTTATCGGCCCAAAATTGCAGAGTATACTTGAAAATCGCCTGTGGAAATCCAATAGGGCCGGGGGCAACATCTTGGCGACTCCTGAAAATTATTTTCCACACTTCTCCTAACGAGATGGCTTTGAGTGAGACTTCCCACTCCCAGTTTATAAATATACTTTTGAGCACCCTTTGTTGATGCTTCACCCCATACATTTCCTCTAAGTAAGCTGGCAAGGAGGCTTCTGAGATAAACGAGGTAGAGGCAGACGTCCTTGGGCCTACTGGTTGTTTCACCAACCACCAAAATTCTCTGCATCATTTCGTTTGGAGGCAGAGAAGAATTTACACCAATATAGGTCTACCTCATATTTAACTGAGTCCCAAATAGCTTTTTTACATAATGATCTTAATTTAGTAAGGATCTCACTATGTGTGCTCAGGTTTGGATTATTTCTCAGTACCCGTAAGGCATGGTTCAGCCTTTTTCTTGCTGTTATAAGTCGAGCAGATATTCTTCTGGGCCGGCATTGTACCAGGGCTGAGGCTATTCCCGCCTTATGGGTACCAGCTTGACTCTCAATATCAAAAGGGAATGGATCACTTGACCTGAGTAACCAGGGTTTGCAACATTTGAGTAAGTTACCAATAAAAAACCCTCATTCACGTTACACAAGTCGAAAGGCGGTATATCTTGATTCACCACCCAGCGTTCCCCCAGGTCTCCCGATAAAAATGGTGCATCACTTGTGTGGGAGGCCCAAGTACCCGCGACAGGCAAGGGCCCAAAACGTATTGAGGCGACATCAAAATTGCCTATCACAAAATGTTTTGGGCCCTTGCCTGTCGCGGGTACTTGGGCCTCCCACGTGAGTGAGGCACCATTTTTATCGAGAGACCTGGGGGAACACTGGGTGGTAGGAAATTTGTGTCAGGCCGGTGATGCCACAACTTTCCCACACAAAAATGTGTGGAAAAAGTGATTTTTTCAGCTAAATTTGAGGTTTGCAGGGGATTCTGGGTAAGTAAAATTTGGATCCATGCAAGCCATACCTCCCTGGAATCCCCCGGGTGTCTAGTTTTCAGAAATGTGTGGGTTTGGTAGGTTTCCCTCGCTGGCCGCCGAGCACAGGGCCAAAAACCCAGGTGACCCCCCTTGCAAAACCAGGTCGTTTTGTGATATGCAATTTTGATGTCGCCTCAATAGGTTTTGGGCCCTTGCCTGTCGCGGGTACTAGGGCCTCCCACATGAGTGAGGCACCATTTTTATCGGGAGACCAGGGAGAACACTGGGTGGTAGGAAATTTGTGTCAGCCCGGTGATTCCACAACTTTCCCACACAAAAATGTGTGGAAAAAGTGATTTTTTCAGCTAAATTTGAGGTTTGCAGGGGATTCTGGGTAAGAAAACGTTGAGGGATCCACGCAAGCCATACCTCCCTGGAATCCCCCAGGTGTCTAGGTTTCATAAATATGTGGGTTTGGTAGGTTTCCCTAGCTGGCCGCTGAGCACGGGGCCAAAAACCCAGGTGACTCCCCTTGCAAAATCATGTCGTTTTGTGATAGGCAATTTTGATGTCGCCTCAATAAGTTTAGGGTCCTTGCCTGTTGTGGGTACTTGGGCCTCCCACACGAGTGAGGCACAATTTTTATCGGGAGACCTGGGGGAACACTGGGTGGTAGGAAATTTGTGTCAGCCCGGTGATGCCACAACTTTCCCACACAATAATGTGTGGAAAAAGTGATTTTTTCAGCTAAATTTGAGGTTTGCAGGGGATTCTGGGTAAGAAAACGTTGAGGGATCCACGCAAGCCATACCTCCCTGGAATCCCCTGGGTGTCTAGGTTTCATAAATATGTGGGTTTGGTAGGTTTCCCTAGCTGGCCGCCGAGCACGGGGCCAAAAACCCAGGTGACCCCCCTTGCAAAACCAGGTCGTTCTGTGAAAGGCAATTTTGATGTCGCCTCAATACGTTTTGGGCCCTTGCCTGTCGCGGGTACTTGGGCATCCCACACGAGTGAGGCACCATTTTTATCGGGAGACCTGGGGGAATACTGGGTGGTAGGAATTTTGTGTCAGACCAGTGATGCCACAACTTTCCCACACAAAAATATGTGGAAAAAGTGATTTCTTTCAGCTAAATTTGAGGTTTGCAGGGGATTCTGGGTAAGAAAACATTGGGGGATCTACACAAGCCATACCTCCCTGGAATCCCCCGGTGTCTAGTTTTCAGAAATGTGTGGGTTTGGTAGGTTTCCCTAGCTGCCCGCCAAGCACAGGGCCAAAAACCCAGGTGACCCCCCTTGCAAAACCAGGTCGTTTTGTGACAGGCAATTTTGATGTCGCCTCAATATGTTTTGGGCCCTTGCCTGTCGCGGGTACTTGTGCCTACCACATAAGTGAGGCACCATTTTTATCGGGAGACCTGGGGGAACACTGGGTGGTAGGAAATTTGTGTCAGCCCGGTGATGCCACAACTTTCCCACACAAAAATGTGTGGAAAAAGTGATTTTTTCAGCTAAATTTGAGGTTTGCAGGGGATTCTGGGTAAGAAAACGTTAGGGGATCCACGCAAGCCATACCTCCCTGGAATCCCCCGGGTGTCTAGTTTTCAGAAATTTATGGGTTTGGTAGCTTTCAATAGCTGGCTAACGAGCACGGGGCAAAAAACACAGGTGACCCCCCTTGCAAAACCAGGTCGTTTTGTAATAAGCAATTTTGATGTCGCCTCAATAAGTTTTGGCCCTTGCCTGTCGCGGGTACTAGGGCCTCCCACATGAGTGAGGCACCATTTTTATCGGGGGACCAGGGAGAACACTGGGTGGTAGGAAATTTGTGTCAGCCCAGTGATTCCACAACTTTCCCACACAAAAATGTGTGGAAAAAGTGATTTTTTCAGCTAAATTTGAGGTTTGCAGGGGATTCTGGGTAGGAAAACATTGAGGGATCCACGCAAGCCATACCTCCCTGGAATCCCCCGGGTGTCTAGGTTTCATAAATATGTGGGTTTGGTAGGTTTCCCTAGCTGGCCGCTGAGCACGGGGCCAAAAACCCAGGTGACTCCCCTTGCAAAATCATGTCGTTTTGTGATAGGCAATTTTGATGTCGCCTCAATAAGTTTAGGGCCCTTGCCTGTTGTGGGTACTTGGGCTTCCCACACGAGTGAGGCACAATTTTTATCGGGAGACCTGGGGGAACACTGGGTGGTAGGAAATTTGTGTCAGCCCGGTGATGCCACAACTTTCCCACACACAAATGTGTGGAAAAAGTGATTTTTTTCAGCTAAATTTGAGGTTTGCAGGGGATTCTGGGTAAGAAAACGTTAGGGGATCCGAGCAAGCCATGCCTCCTTGGGATCCCCCGGGTGTCTAGTTTTCAGAAATGTGTGGGTTTGGTAGGTTTCCCTTGCTGGCCGCCGAGCACGGGGCAAAAAACCCAGGTGACCCCCCTTGCAAAACCAGGTCGTTTTGTGATAGCCAATTTTGATGTTGCCTCAATAAGTTTTGGGCCCTTGCCTGTCGCGGGTACTTGGGCCTCCCACACGAGTGAGGCACCATTTTTATCGGGAGAACTGGGAGAACACTGGGTGGTAGGAAATTTGTGTCAGCCCGGTGATTCCACAACTTTCCCACACAAAAATGTGTGGAAAAAGTGATTTTTTCAGGTAAATTTGAGGTTTGCAGGGGATTAAGGGTAAGAAAACGTTGGGGGATCCACGCAAGCTATATCTCCCTGGAATTCCCCGGGTGTCTAGTTTTCATAAATTTATGGGTTTGGTAGCTTTCAATAGCTGGCTAACGAGCACGGGGCAAAAAACACAGGTGACCCCCCTTGCAAAACCAGGTCGTTTTGTGATAAGCAATTTTGATGTCGCCTCAATAAGTTTTGGCCCTTGCCTGTCGCGGGTACTTGGGCCTCCCACAAGAGTGAGGCACCATTTTTATCGGGAGACCTGGGGGAACACTTGGTGGTAGGAAATTTGTGTCAGCCCGGTGATGCCACAACTTTCCCACACAAAAATGTGTGGAAAAAGTGATTTTTTCAGCTAAATTTGAGGTTTGCAGGGGATTCTGGGTAAGAAAAGGTTAGGGGATCCACGCAAGCCATACCTCCCTGGAATCCCCCGGGTGTCTAGTTTTCAGAAATGTGTGGGTTTGGTAGGTTTCCCTCGCTGGCCGCCGAGCACGGGGCCAAAAACCCAGGTGACCCCCCTTGCAAAACCAGGTCGTTTTGGGATAGGCAATTTTGATGTCGCCTCAATAAGTTTTGGGCCCTTGCCTGTCGTGGGTACTTGGGCCTCCCACACGAGTGAGGCACCATTTTTATTGGGAGACCTGGGAGAACACTGGGTGGTAGGAAATTTGTGTCAGCCCGGTGATTCCACAACTTTCCCACACAAAAATATGTGGAAAAAGTGATTTTTTTCAGCTAAATTTGAGGTTTGCAGGGGATTCTGGGTAAGAAAACTTTGGGGGATCCATGCAAGCCATACCTCCCTGGAATCCCCCGGGTGTCTAGTTTTCAGAAATGTGTGGGTATGGTAGGTTTCCCTAGCTGGCCGCTGAGCACGGGGCCAAAAACCCAGGTGACTCCCCTTGCAAAATCAGGTCGTTTTGTGATAGGCAATTTTGATGTCGCCTCAATACGTTTTGGGCCCTTGTCTGTCGTGGGTACTTGGGCCTCCCACACGAGTGAGGCACCATTTTTATCAGGAGACCTGGGGGAACACTGGGTGGTAGGAAATTTGTGTTAGCCCGGTGATGCCACAACTTTCCCACGCAAAAATGTGTGGAAAAAGTGATTTTTTTCAGTTATATTTGAGGTTTGCAGGGGATTCTGGGTAAGAAAACGTTAGGGGATCCACGCAAGTCTTACCTCCCTGGAATCCCACGGGTGTCTAGTTTTCAGAAATATGTGGGTTTGGTAGGTTTCCCTCGCTGGTCGCCGAGCACAGGGCCAAAAACCTAGGTGACCCCCCTTGCAAAACCAGGTCGTTTTGTGATTGGCAATTTTGATGTCGCCTCAATAAGTTTTGGGCCCTTCCTTGTCGCGGGTACTTGGGCCTCCCACACGAGTGAGGCACCATTTTTATCGGGAGACCTGGGAGAACACTGGGTGGTAGGAAATTTGTGTCAGCCCGGTGATTCCACAACTTTCTAACACAAAAATGTGTGGAAAAAGTGATTTTTTCAGCTAAATTTGAGGTTTGCAGGGGATTCTGGGTAAGAAAACGTTGAGGGATCCACGCATGCCATACCTCCCTGGAATCCCCCGGGTGTCTAGTTTTCATAAATATGTGGGTTTGGTAGGTTTCCCCAGCTGGCCACTGAGCACGAGGCCAAAAACCCAGGTGACTCCCCTTGCAAAATCATGTCTTTTTGTGATAGGCAATTTTGATGTCGCCTCAATACGTTTAGGGCCCTTGCCTGTTGTGAGTACTTGGGCCTCCCACACGACTGAGGCACCATTTTTATCGGGAGACCTGGGAGAACACTGGGTGGTAGGAAATTTGTGTCAGCCCGGTGATTCCACAACTTTCCCACACAAAAATGTGTGGAAAAAGTGATTTTTTTCAGCTAAATTTGAGGTTTGCAGGGGATTCTGGGTAAGAAAGCTTTGGGGGATCCATGCAAGCCATACCTCCCTGGAATCCCCCACGTGTCTAGTTTTCAGAAATGTGTGGGTTTGGTAGGTTTCCCTAGCTGGCCACCAAGCACGGGGCCAAAAACCCAGGTGACCCCCCTTGCAAAACCAGGTTTTTTTCTGATAGGCAATTTTGATGTCGCCTCAATACGTTTTGTGCTTTTGCCTGTCGCGGGTACTTGGGCCTCCCACACGAGTGAGGCACCATTTTTATCGGGAGACCTGGGGGAACACTGGGTGGTAGGAAATTTGTGTCAGTCCGTTGATGCCACAACTTTCCCAGACAAAAATGTGTGGAAAAAGTGATTTTTTTTCAGCTAAATTTGAGGTCTGCAGGGGATTCTGGGTAAGTAAAATTTAGGGGATCCATGCAAGCCATACCACCCTGGAATCCCCCGGGTGTCTAGTTTTCAGAAATGTGTGGGTTTGGTAGGTTTCCCTCGCTGGCCGCCGAGCACAGGGCCAAAAACCCAGGTGACCCCCCTTGCAAAACCAGGTCGTTTTGTGATATGCAATTTTGATGTCGCCTCAATAGGTTTTGGGCCCTTGCCTGTCGCGGGTACTAGGGCCTCCCACATGAGTGAGGCACCATTTTTATCGGGAGACCAGGGAGAACACTGGGTGGTAGGAAATTTGTGTAAGCCCGGTGATTCCACAACTTTCCCACACAAAAATGTGTGGAAAAAGTGATCTTTTCAGCTAAATTTGAGGTTTGCAGGGGATTCTGGGTAAGAAAACGTTGAGGGATCCACGCAAGCCATACCTCCCTGGAATCCCCCGGGTGTCTAGGTTTCATAAATATGTGGGTTTGGTAGGTTTCCCTAGCTGGCCGCTGAGCACGGGGCCAAAAACCCAGGTGACTTCCCTTGCAAAATCATGTAGTTTTGTGATAGGCAATTTTGATGTCGCCTCAATAAGTTTAGGGCCCTTGCCTGTTGTGGGTACTTGGGCCTCCCACACGAGTGAGGCACAATTTTTATCGGGAGACCTGGGAGAACACTTGGTGGTAGGAAATTTGTGTCAGCCCGGCGATTCCACAACTTTCTCACACAAAAATGTGTGGTAAATGTGATTTTTTTCAGCTAAATGTGAGGTTTGCAGGGGCTTCTGGGTAAGAAAGCTTTGGGGGATCCATGCAAGCCATACCTCCCTGGAATCCCCCGGGTATCTAGTTTTCAGAAATGTGTGGGTTTGGTAGGTTTCCCTAGCTGGCCACCAAGCACAGGGCCAAAAACCCAGGTGACCCCCCTTGCAAAACCAGGTTTTTTTGTGATAGGCAATTTTGATGTCGCCTCAATACGTTTTGGGCCCTTGCCTGTCGCGGGTACTTGGGCCTCCCACACGAGTGAGGCACCATTTTTATCGGGAGACCTGGGGGAACACTGGGTGGTAGGAAATTTGTGTCAGCCCGGTGATGCCACAACTTTCCCAGACAAAAATGTGTGAAAAAAGTGATTTTTTTTCAGCTAAATTTGAGGTTTGCAGGGGATTCTGGGTAAGTAAAATTTAGGGGATCCACGCAAGACATACCTCCCTGGAATCCCCCGGGTGTCTAGTTTTCATAAATGTGTGGGTTTGCTAGGTTTCCCTCGCTGGCCGCCGAGCACAGGGCCAAAAACCCAGGTGACCCCCCTTGCAAAACCAGGTCGTTTTGTGATATGCAATTTTGATATCGCCTCAATAAGTTTTGGGCCCTTGCCTGTCGCGGGTACTTAGGCCTCCCACACGAGCAAGGCACCATTTTTATCGGGAGACCTGGGAGAACACTGGGTGGTAGGAAATTTGTGTCAGCCCGGTGATTCCACAACTTTCTCACACAAAAATGTGAGGAAAAAGTTATTTTTTTCAGCTAAATTTGAGGTTTGCAGGGGATTCTGGGTAAGAAAGCGTTGGGGGATCCATGCAAGCCATACCTCCCTGGAATCCCCCGGGTGTCTAGTTTTCAGAAATGTGTGGGTTTGGTAGGTTTCCCTAGTTGGCCGCCGAGCATGGGGCCAAACACCCAGGTGACCCCCCTTGCAATACCGGTTTGTTTTGTGATAGTCAATTTTAATGTCGCCTCAATACGTTTTGCGCCCTTGCCTGTCGCGGGTACTTGGGCCTCCCACACGAGTGAGGCACCATTTTTATTGGGAGACCTGGGGGAACCCTGGGTGGTAGGAAATTTGTGACAGCCCGGTGATGCCACAACTTTCCCACACAAAAATGTGTGGAAAAAGTGATTTGTTTCAGGTGAATTTAAGGTTTGTAGGGGATACTGGGTAAGAAAACGTTAGGGGATCCACGCAAGCCATACCTCCCTGGAATCCCCCGGGTGTCTAGCTTTCAGAAATATGTGGGTTTGGTAGGTTTCCCTTGCTGGCCGCCGAGCACGGGGCCCAAAACCCAGGTGACCCCCCTGGCAAAACCAGGTCGTTTTGTGATAGGCAATTTTGATGTCGCCTCAATAAATTTTGGGCCCTTGCCTGTCGCGGGTACTTGGGCCTCCCACACTAGTGAGGCACCATTTTTATCGGAAGACCTGGGAGAACACTGGGTGGTAGGAAATTTGTGTCAGCCCGGTGATGCCACAACTTTCCACACAAAAATGTGTGGAAAAAGTGATTTTTCAGCTAAATTTGAGGTTTGCAGGGGATTCTGGGTAAGAAAGCTTTGGGGGATCCATGCAAGCCATACCTCCCTGGAATCCCCCGGGACTCTAGTTTTCAGAAATGTGTGGGTTTGGTAGGTTTCCCTAGCTGGCCGCCGAGCACGGGGCAAAAAACCCAGGTGACCCCCCTTGCAAAACCAGGTTGTTTTGTTATAGGCAATTTTGATGTCGCCTCAATACGTTTTGGGCCCTTGCCTGTCGCGGGTACTTGGGCCTCCCTCACGAGTGAGGCACCATTTTTATTGGGAGACCCGGGGGAACGCGGGGTGGTAGGAAATTTGTGTCAGCCCCGTGATGCCACAACTTTCCCACACAAAAATGTGTGAAAAAGGTGATTTTTTCAGCTAAATTTGAGGTTTGCAGGGGATTCTGGGTAAGAAAACGTTGGGGGATCCATGCAAGCCATACCTCCCTGGCATCCCCCGGGTGTCTAGTTTTAAAAAATGTATAGGTTTTCTAGGTTTCCCTAGGTGCCGGCAGAGCTAGGGTTCAAAAACTACAGCTAGGCACTTTGCAAAAAAAGGGTCATTTTTCACTGTGAAAATGTGGTATGTCGACCTTGCGTTTTTTGCCGTTTCCAGTCGCAAGAACTAGGCCTACCCACACAAGTGAGGTACCATTTTTCTCGGAAGACTTTGGGGAACGCGGGGTGGGTGTAATTTTGTGGATCCACGCAGATTCCAGAACTTTCCACCACAGAAATGTGTGGAAAATGTGGGTTTTTTGACACTTTTTTAGGTTTGCAAGGGATTCTGGGTGACAGAACCTATTGAGAGGCAGTCAAATCACCCCATTATGGATTTCCCTGGGTGTCTAGTTTTCAAAAATGTATAGGTTTGCTAGGTTTCCCTAGGTGCCGGCAGAGCTAGGGTTCTAAAACTACAGCTAGGCACTTTGCAAAAAAAGGGTCATTTTTCATTGTGAAAATGTGGTCTGTCCATCTTGCGTTTTGGGCCGTTTCCTGTCGCGGGCATTAGGCCTACCCACACAGGTGAGGTACCATTTTTCTCGTAAGACTTTGGGAAACGCGGGGTGTTGTGGAATTTTGTGGATCCACGCAGATTCCAGAACTTTCCACCACAGAAATGTGAGGAAAATGTGTTTTTTATGACAATTTGTCAGGTTTGCAAGGGAATCTGGGTAACAGAACCTGGTGAGAGCCAGTCAAGTCACCCCATCCTAGATTCCCCTGGGTGTCTAGTTTTCAAAAATGTATAGGTTTGCTAGGTTTCCCTAGGTGCAGGCAGAGCTAGGGTTCAAAAACTACATCTAGGCACTTTGCAAAAAAAGGGTCATTTTTCATTGTGAAAATGTGGTGTGTCCATGTTGTGTTTTGAGACGTTTCCTGTCGTGTGCACAAGGCCTAACCACACAAGTGAGGCACCATTTTTATCGGGAGACTTAGGGTAACACAGAATTGTAGAGCAACTGTTTTTACCTATTGACTTTCGATGCATTTCTGCCTTCCAAATGAAAGACAATGTGTAAAAAGAAGTCATTTTGAAAAATGACCTATAATTCTCATGCTAGTATGGGTACTCCCAATTTCGGAAATGTGCAAATATCTACTGTTTCTAAACTCTATATTTTGTTCCTATTTCAGAAATACATAGGTGTTTTTCATACCGATTTTTCCATGTATACATTTTCCCAAAATAATTGCTATATACCCGGTACATAATAAAAAACCATTGTAAGACGCTGCTCAGTTATTGGCTCTGGGTTTGTCGGGTTCTTGGTGAACCTACAAGTCCTATATATCCCCACAACCAGAAAGGTTCAGAGAATGTAATGGTATATTGCTTTCAAACAGCTGTCATAATTAGAAGAAGTTACAGGTGAAAACGTTGACACAACTGGCTATTTTTTTCAACTAATTTTCACTTTTTCCTATATTTAACTGTTAGTTTCTATGAAGAAACCTTGAAGGATCTACACAAATGACCCCTTGCTGAATTCAGAATTTTGTCTACTTTTTTTAAATGTATAGCTTTCCAGGATCCATTATTGCTTTCATGCCCATTTCTACCATTAACTGGAAGGAGGTTGAAAGCACAAAAAATTGCAAAAATAGGCTATGTCCCAGAAAAATGCCAAAACTGTGTAAAAAATTTTGGTTTTCTGACAAAAGTCTGCATGTCCCTGAAATCTGGGAAGATGGTGATTTCAGCACCACAACCCCTTTTTTGATACCATTTGCAGGGAAAAAACAGACGCTTTCATCTGGAGCCCTTTTTTCCCATTTTTCCCCCCCAAAAAAATATTTGCTGTATTTTGGCTAATTTCTGGGTCCCCTCCGGGGGAATCCACAAAGCCTGGGTACCTTTAGAATCCCCATGATGTTGGAAAAAAGGACGCAAATTTGGCGTGGGTACCTTATGTGGTCAAAAAGTTACAGGGGCCTAAGCGCGAACTACACCAAATAGCCAAAAAAAGGCTTAGCACAGGGGGGGGGAAAGGCCTAGCAGCGAAGGGGTTAAGCCACCCTATGTAATAAAGGGAGTGGCACTACGGTGTAGTCGATAACTGAATGAGAAGTTGCTGAGTGATGCTTTGCGTGTGCCGGAATATCAGTATTAAACTGGCCATTCAAGATTATCAGACCCAGATGCTCCACATTACTTATAAATTGTCTCTCAATAGCATCCTTCCTCTGTTTAAGGGGTTGGAACTTTGGAACATGTCAAATCTGATCAAGTGTTTCCACTATTTGATCCCTGGGCACCACCTGGAGCAAGTTCATGTTAAAATTGCCAGTCATAAAAATAATGGATACGGATTTGTTGTAGATTGGGCAGTCATAAAATCCAATAAAATATCAATGGTTTCTTTCTTTTTTTGCCAGCGAGAGATGAATATAAACATTTATAATCAGCAAAGGAAGTTCACTAGATGAAGTATAGTCCCAACCCTGGTGGTCAATATTATTCTCCTCTATTCTGGCATTTAGATCAACCGCTACATGTAAGGCAAGGCCTCCTGCAAAGCGGGCCTTTATATTTGTTTTGACCGCCGTTTTGCCAAAAGGCAAGTATGCTGGAAGATTTATGACGTCTTGGGCCCAAGTTTCTTGCAGGATCACCACATGAAATATTTTGATGTAAGTTAAATTATCCTCATTCACAATATTTTCCAAGACTCCCTCTATATTCCAGACACAAAATGAAAGAGACTCCTTTAAGGGGCTGGCAACTGAGTGGTTTGTCTGTCAGTTGCTTGTGTTCTTATGTGAGGCAGGCAGAAGGGCACCCAGAAGCCAAGACCAGTCCGTTGCTGCAAGTTGTGATTGATGTGCAGACTGGGCCACTGTGACTTGACCATTTATATTGACCTTAAGGACACTTGACCGTATAACAGAGTGGCTCCGGCCCCTCTTAGACCAGAAGCTGGCTGGGACTGAGTATTTCCAATGGGATTTTTATTCTGACCTTGGAAACCCCCTCTCCCCTGCTGACCCTGTGACTGAGGAGCTTTTTTCAGTGCTTTACGACAAGAAAAATTGAGGGTAGGCTTCTTTGGCCTTTCGAATGATTAAATTCCCCAGTTTAATAATGCCTGCTTCTCTGCCGACACATGTTAGCCTGAAACCGGTCCCAGGATGCTTGTTTCCGGTCCAGGGAAGACATGGCATGGTAGTTCGGGCTGGACTGTTCCCATGAGACACAGGGTCAAGACTGATTTGCATATAGCTGTTTCTGAACTGGGGTGGCAAAGTGAGCTAAAGAACGATGATGGATTCAACCCAGATCTGTGACTGGGGGTGAGTGTCTGAAAAGTTTCAGCACTCCGTCCATCAGCTCCTTGTGTTTACTTTGTTTGCCCTAAGTTGGCAGGGTATACCCAGACGTGGGTCCCTTGCTCACTTTGCCACTGGATTCAAGCTAGCCTGGCTGATGAGGGCTGTTAGCCTGAAACCGGTCCCAGGATGCTTGTTTCCAGTCCAGGGAAGAAATGGCTTGGCAGTTCGGGCTGGACTGTTCCCATGAGGCACAGGGTCAAGACTGATTTGCATATAGCTGTGTCTGAACTGGGGTGGCGAAGTGAGCTAAAGAACGTTGATGGATTCAACCCAGATCTGTGACTGGGGGTGAGTGTCTGAAAAGTTTCAGCGCTCCGTCCATCAGCTCCTTGTGTTTGCTTTGTTCGCCCTAAGTTGGCAGGGTATACCCAGACGTGGGTCCCTTGCTCACTTTGCCACTTGATTCAAGCTAGCCTGGCTGATGAGGGCTGTTAGCCCAAAACCGGTCCCAGGATGCTTGTTTCCAGTCCAGGGAAGATATGGCTTGGCAGGTCGGGCTGGACTGTTCCCATGAGGCACAGTGTCAAGACTGATTTGCATATTGCTGTGTCTGAACTGGGGTGGCGAAGTGAGCTGAAGAACGTTGATGGATTCAACCCAGATCTGTGACTGGGGGTGAGTGTCTGAAAAGTTTCAGCGCTCCGTCCATCATTTCCTTGTGTTTGCTTTGTTCGCCCTAAGTTGGTAGGGTATGCCCAGACGTGGGTCCCTTGCTCACTTTGCCACTGGATTCAAGCTAGCCTGGCTGATGAGGGCTGTTAGTCCGAAACCGGTCCCAGGATGCTTGTTTCCGGTCCAGGGAAGACATGGCTTGGAAGTTCGGGCTGGACTGTTCCCATGAGGCACAGGGTCAAGACTGATTTGCATATAGCTGTGTCTGAACTGGGGTGGCGAAGTGAGCTAAAGAACGATGATGGATTCAACCCAGATCTGTGACTGGGGGTGAGTGTCTGAAAGGTTTCAGCGCTCCGTCCATCATCTCCTTGTGTTTGCTTTGTTCACACCTGTTCTGTGAGCAAATCTGTTGCTCAAACGATGATGATCCATTCGTCCCCACCAGGAATTGAAGCACTTATAAAAGTAACCAAATGAATATCAGATGATTTAATGTGACTTAGAGAATGAATTTCTTGTACCATTCGAAGCATTGACCTTTATCAAAATACCTTTATATTTTGGTGTAGAAATCACATTGCAGAGTTTGTTGGGGGCGGACAATGTTTGATGCTGGTCTCTTAGATAGAGATAATTTGAGTTCCGAAGATAGCTGTTGAATAATGGAAACTTGTGGGGTAGGCCATACGTCATTAATAATCATTGGAGAGGCTGCATGTACAGGCTGTTGAATCCGAAACTGAATACAAAATTTCCTAGCTATCGTGAAGGAAAGTTTCAATTCTATTAAGGACACGGAGGCTAGGTTTATGCTTATCTCTTTCTCATTTTATTGCTCAGAAGCCTTAACCAATAACAACAAAAGACCACAAATCCCATGAGTCTTTTCACAGATCAAAATAACCATAGAGGCAGTCCCACATAAACAACATCAAGGAACAGCAATTCCTCTTTCTTCGGGCGAAACACATGATCCGACATGCTGTTAATACTCTTGTTTCTTATTGGATCCTGAAAATAAAAGGAATAATATCATCAATTTGATAACTAATCATTATCCCTGAAATAGAACGTCAATGAAGCAGGACAATCAGCAATCAACACAATAAGAGTTCACATAACAAATCTCCCCATAATCCTCTGAAACTACAATACTTAGTCAAAATGAAGTGTGCCAACATCGAGGGAGGGTAGGAATAATAATTATGCTTAGTTTGATAATCCTAGCCTCCACGTCCTTAATAGAATTGAAACTTTCCTTCACGATAGCTAGGAAATTTTGTATTCTATTTCAGGAACGGAGGCTCGGATTATGCTAGTTCAAAGCTGATCGACAACCATAGAAGCCATGCCCAAGATAGGTTTAAAATAAAAGGTCTTAAAGGTGGAGTCTGAGGACCAATCCGCTGCTCTGAGGATGTCCTCCAAGCGCCCTCCAAGGGCGAAGGCTTTTGAAGCCATGGCTCCCCTTGCTGAATGGGCTCCAAAGGCTGAAGCATCAATGCCCGGTACCTGGAGCACCCATCTCACCCAGCGGGCAATCGTGGCTGCTGTCACAGCTTTGAAAGGCTTTTTGAGCGAAAGAAAAAGTTGTGATACCCCTGGAGGTCTGTATTCCTCCGTCATCATCTCGTATGTCCTATGACATCGCACAACACACAACTTCAGGTGACCTGGGAAGGCCGGACAGTGAACCACTCTGGTGTTAGACTTTGTACGTTGCGCGACCGTGAACGACACCCCTAACGGTGTGAGTAACTGCGCTGTCACCTCCAAGGCTCAGACATCCGATACTCACTTGCACGAGATCAGGCAAAGGAGCATCGCCAATTTACCTGTGAGCTCCTTACGGGAAAGGTATTGATTGTCTTGCCAAGATTGCAGCAGACGGAGCACCGTACTAACATCCCACAAGGAGGAGTACCTCGGACAGGGAGGAAACGACAGGTGTATGCCCCTAAACTATCTACAGACCAGGGGATGTTCCCCTACTGGAACCTTGTGAATGGGCAAGTGGCCTGCTGAAATCGCAGATCTACTCACGTTAATCGAGCAGTAGGCTAGGCCCTGATCCACTAACTCCAACAAGTAGTTGACCACATGAATCACATTGGCCCCCACAGGATCCAAACCCCATCACACACACCAGCGTGACCACTTTCTCCAAGATGATCTGTAGTGCTTGAACATAGAATCTGCCCATCCCTTCTTGATAAGGGATGAAGCTCTTACCGAAAGGTTCGGGACCTCCCAACGTTCCCTGTAAACTTCCAACCCATGAGATGGAGGCTGCCCTCCCGAACCTGAGGGTGCAAGGTGCCCTGAGCATCCGTCAGAAGATGAGGAGTCCGGGGAAGTTAGATTGGAAAATCCATGGAAAGTTCCAAAAGAACTGGATACCAGACTTGAGATTTCTAACGCGGCATCACCAGAATTACCTCTGACTTCTGCCTCTGGACTAAAGCCGTGAGCCTGGGAATCATGGCAAATGGGGGAAACACATAACCGCGGAACAGGGTCCAATCCTGCAAGAAGGCATCCGTCGCCTCCACTAGGGGATCCGGGCGCCAGCAGAAGAAACGTGGAATCTGAAAGTTGAGACGTAATGCAAAGAGGTCCACGAGCCATCAGTCTCTGAAAGTACACGCTGTGTTTTTAAACTTACTGTGCTCTTTAGTTAGTAAAGCGCGGTGCGGGGGCAGATTGTGGGCTTTTGTTTCAATATTCATGTTAATCACAGCTCGTGAAGGGGCTGTGATTAACATGAATACTTAAACAAAAGCCCCCAATCTGCCTCGCACCACACTTTCTTCCTACCTTTCCTCTTTCTCTATAGTACTCCTTTAATCAAGCGTGTTTCAATCCTACCTCCCCCACCCCTCTCTTTTCTCATTGCCTCTTTTTCACCCTGCCATTTAAAGCACTGGCATCCAGTGATGTTTGTCAAATGCAGGCAGGGTGCAAAAGAGGCAATGAAAAAGAGAAGGTGGGAGTAGATTGAAACACGCTTGATTAAAGGAGTACTATAGAGAAAGAGGAAAGGTATAAAGACCCCGAAAAGCCCGCCAGAAATACAGACACAAATCTGTTTATTTATGTGTGCAGGGTGGGGGGTGGGGGGCAGAGCCCAGCATACAAGGGGTTATTTGTGGGTGATGGCTGGGCTCACCACGGTTGGTATAAAATAGAACCAGTGAGTCTGGGGGCTTTAATTGGAGAGTACCAGCACTTCTCAGAAACAAGCAGGTACTCTGTTACAGAGTACCTGCACTTTTATTTTTCCATTTCAAGTACTGTTGGATCGGATGCCAATTACCGAGCCCCCAGACTCACCGGTTCTATTTTATACAAACCGTGGTGAGCCCAGACATCACACACAAATAACCCCTTGTATGCTGGGCTCTGCAACCCCCTGCACACATAAATAAACAAATTTGTATCTGTATTTCTGGCTGCTAAAAATGTCAAAATGGTACAAAAACTGAAATTTTTAAGGTTGTGGCCAAGGCACACATTTCAAAATGACAACAATGAAGAAACCAAGAGCAGGTGTAGCAAGCAGCGAACAATTTGGGAAAGGGTCATCTATGCTGCAAGGATCACATGTCACCAATTTGTTAGGGGTCCACCTATAATTACCAAGACTGAGTTATTGATATGTAAAGGCCCATAATGCCAACAGTACAAACAGATCAATAAAAACAGTAAAACACCCATGCACCCAAAACTGCCTCAATCACCTCCAGGAAGTTGTGTGTTGGCAGATTAGCATGATTTATTTTAAGCAAACGTTATCATGCCAGTAAATGATAAGTACAGCAGAATTTATCACTTAAAATTAAACAGAATGTATGTTGTTCTGTCTAAATTGCAACTTTCAGTAGAGTGTTAAATGTTTTATTTGGGGCTAGCCAGGGGTAGAAGTGGCTCGCAGTGCCTTTCTCAATGGATGCTCTAGCACTGTCCCTGTTACGTTAAGTAAGTTAAGTTAATCTGGTTTGTAAAGCATGCAGATACTCAGCACAGTGTCCCAGCGCTTAGGCAGTGGGCATTCGACTGGGCACCAGATTGACTATTTAAAGAGCCAGTTCTTAAGCTTCCTCTTGAAGATGTCCAGGTTGTCTACTAAGTGAAGGTCGACTGGAAGTTTGTTCCAGTTGAGAGGAGCCAATTTAGAAAAAGATCTCTCGCCTATTCTAAGGCGGTTGATGCAGGGCACTCTTGCTAAGCGTGCAGAGGAAGAGAGCAGGGTGCGTGCTGGAATATATTTGCTGATTCTCTCTCTGTGATATACCGAGTCCGTGTCATGCATGGCCTTATGCATTGGGACAATAGCCTTTAAGGCAACCCTCTTTTTTTATAGGGAGCCAGTGGTGTCTGAGTAGCAGTCTCGCCGCTGCGTTCTGCATCACCTGCAGTCTGTTAAGGAGATAATCATGGAGACCAAGATAAGGAGCATAGTAATCAGGGCCTGCACTACCTTTCTCCCAGCAGACTCTGATAGAAGAGGTAGAATTTTTTTTTAGCATGCGGAGCATGCTGATGTAAGAGCCAGCGAGGGCTTGAACCTGCGGTTGGAAGGAGAGGGAGCTGTCAATTTTAATCTCTAAGTTCTTTACACAATTTTGGGGGGAGCCAGGGTGTGGTTTATCGCTCGGCCAGCAGGTTTCCACTAAATTATGAGGGACATCTCCGAAAATCACAATTTCGCTTTTATCCGGGTTGCACCTCAGATGGTGAAGTCCAGCCAATGGAACACCCTGGCGAGACACCGAGATAAGCTTCCCATCTAAGTCATTTCCCTTTTTACAGGCAAAAAGAAGCTGCATGTCATCTGCGTAGGAGATGACTTTTGCACCCAGGGACTCAGCAAGAGTAGCCAAGGGCGTCAGATATATATTAAACAAGGTGGGACTTAGAGCCGAACCCTGTGGAACGCCCACACTCAGGGTTCTGGCTTGTGAGGTGTGAGGAGGTAGGCATATTTCCTGAGTACGTTTGTCCAGAAAGGATGTGGCTCCTGCTCCCATGGTTTATGAAGGCAATGACAGGAAGCGAAAGTAAACTGGCTCATAGTGGCTCATTTACATTCTGTAGTCTCTACACCAGGTGTCTCCAACAAGTCAATTGGGAGCTACCCATAGCTCCCAGACACCTTCAGAGTAGCTCACAGCCTTGTGTTCATTTTTAAAAAAAGCACAAGGTCATATTTTCCTTTTAAAGTTAAGGTACGGCTGTGCTTATTTGACACTATTATCATCAGGCTGCAGATAGCAGGGCCTGAAAACAAGCAGTTCTCAGTCAGATTTATGACCCAGGCTGCAGCTGGGGCACAGAGGTGAACAAAGGAAGCACTGAGGTGTTTAAGTCTTAAATAAAAGTCCTTGTCAACTCAATATTGGAGCTGTGAACAAAATGAAGTTTCTGACTGCTTTTAGATGGGAGAAAATTAAAATGATAAGTTACCTTAATGGTGACCTCTTCATTAAAATTCTCTCCCATTTCAAAGTGTCACATTTACAAACAGCAGGCCTTTTGCTCCTAGTGGCCAGGAGACTCTGTGCCATAGTTATAACCACTGTTCCCTGTAAGGTTTGCGCGCACCTCTGTCTTCCCGAGCACGCAGTGCTGTGTGTGAAGCGCACACACACAGCACATCCGGGGAGAGCGTTCGTTCGCCGAAAGGCAGAAAATGCTCCTGCACTTGATGCCTTTCTTTTCTAACTAGAGCGCGGCTGTGGGGCTGATTGTGTGCCTTTTGAAAGTATTTATGTTAATCACAGCGCCCGTCAAGGGCTGCATTTAACATAAATACTTTCTTAAAAGGCAAACCATCAGCCCCGCATTTAGAAAAGAAATGCTGCAAGTTTTATATAGTGTTAACTCCACCCAAAGTATTGGAGCGCTTTACATGATTTTTCTTTGTTGCTATGCATGGGGAGATTAATTGATTCGCCCAGAATCACAGGATGTAAAGCTGACCCGATACTCAAAACCCATCTCCTAAGTCGGCACCTCGAGCATTAAGCCACAACCTCTACCACAAGAGCGGAAGCATTTTCAATATTATATACAACTTTATGCAACAAACAACCATTGACAAAGCCAATAGTCCTGGCTTCTTGTAGGTGTAATGCAATGACAGAAGAAGCAAAATATCAGTCGGGTGGCACACTATGCTAAGCACAGATTTTTAGCTTAATTGCTTTAAAGCCACGCCCTTAATTGCATCGGTCACGCAACTTTGAGAGACCACCTCGTTTTTTCATCCCACTTAAAGCCATGGTCTACACGTGCGGTCGGGTTCTTGGCGCACATAGCCTTGGCTGCAGCGCACAGAGACCTTACTCTGCCGCACACAGAGGAAAAAAATTAGAGGGAACATTGGCCCCACCCAAGACGACTGGCGTCTGACTCGATCACGAAGTCCGGTGCTGATCCAAAAATGGCCCTCCCATTCCAGGCCTGCATGTGTTCGAGCCACCAGTGGAGCTCCATGCGCGCCTGTTGCGAGAGGGAGATCTCCTGCGTATACAAGAGACCACGATGCAGGTGTTGTGTCTTTATGTGTTGTAAGGCCTGATAATGCAATGGGCCTGGAAAGATTGCCTGTATCAAAGATGAGAGGAGGCCAACAATCCGGGTTAGATGACGTAACGAGAACTTCTCTCTCGCTAGGGTCCGGCGCAATTCCCTGTGGATCAAACTCATCTTCAGTTGGAGTAACCTGAGGGACTGACGGACCGTATCGACCTCGAAGCCCAAGAAAGACATCTGTTGGGCCACAACATAAACCGATTTCTGGTTGCTCAATACGAAACCCAGGCTCTGCAAGAGGTTCTGAGCCAGTTGGATTTGCGAGGTCAGAGTGTGCTTCACCTGGTGCATCAAAAGGATGTCGTCCAGGTGCACGATGAGATGAACACCTTGAGCCCGGAACCATTCCATGGCTGGTCTCAGCACCTTGGTAAAGCACCAAGGAGCTGATGATAGACCGAACGGCAGACACGTAAACTCATAGATGAGCCCGCCCCACTGGAATTGAAGAAATCGTCTGTGGGGCGGGAAAATAGGTATGGTAAGGCAGGCGTCTTTTAAGTCGAGCCTCATAAGCCAGTCGTTGGGGAGCAACACGTCTCCGAGAAGGTAGATGCCTTCCATTTTGAAATGGCGATACACCACCCATTGATTGATGTCTCAGAGATTGATCACCAGCCTGAACCCCTTGTCCTTCTTCTCCACAAGGAAGATATTGCTCAAAAAACCTTTGGGATGTAGAGAAGTCTGTACAATGGCCTTTTTGCTTAAGAGTTCTCGAACCTCCATGTCTACTACTTGGGCGCCCTCGCAAGAAAACCTTAACGGACTGGGGCGAGAGAGTTGCTGGGGAACCCCATGAAACTCATTGTGGAAACCCTCCACCGTTTGCAACACCCAGGCATCCCCTGTGATTGCCACCCAGTTGTGTCAAAACCACTGCAACCTTCCCCCCACCTCTGGTAGGAAAGAAGGGATAGGCCTTACCGATGGGTCCACCTGCTGCGTTGTTCGCTGCCAGGGGGTTTGCCTCTCAACCGCGTCCTTTGCGCATCCTTTCAAGGGATAAATAAAACCCTCCGAACTTCTTTTGATCCTGCCACTGCATGGAGCATTTGGTCTGGCACTTGTGGGGGTTGTTGTTGTAAGGATGGCTGGAGGAGGGCCCCCTACCTCTTCCAGCCCCTCCAAAAATCTGCTGGCTGAACACCTTCTTTATAAACTGCTGGGCCTTGCCATGTGAGGAAAAGGTATTGACAAAACAGGATAGTTCCTTAATAAAAGGCTCTCCGAAGAGACCTCCATTGACCACGGCTCTGGTCTCAGTAGAGGCCAGCTCGCCCAGTCTGGGCTCGATTTTGATGAGTAAAGAGCGCCTACGCTCTGTAGATAATGCACAGTTGGCGTGGCCAAGGAAACATAGGGCTCTCCATGCCCAGCCTGAGAGGATCTCGGGAGCTATCATGTGGCCTGTCTCTTTGGCATCCTCTGCCATGTCTAGAATCTTGGTAAGTGGCCCCAGTACGTCCAAGACCATATCCTGGCAGGACCGCCAGGATCGGTCCAGAACCTTTTTAGGGTCTTTGATGAACTTGCCAATAAAGGTGGCCATTTTGGCATCAATTTCTGAAGTACATGCCACTTTACTTGGCAGGGATGGCCGGGAACATTCCCCTTTCAGACGACCCCAGACCTCCTGATCCATAGGCTTCTGAATCCGGCTAGCCACATATGACGCCACCAAGGGCGTCGGTATTCAGTCTGCAGAGCAGCGGAGGTATATGTCTTCCGGGTTAAGCATACCCAAGATATCTAATGAGTCCTGGGTATGAGGTACCTCCAACCGGGGTTTCTTCATGCCCCCTTGCAGGCGCCAGGGTCTGCTTGGACCCGGTTCCTCATCTGACTCCCCGTTAGAGGCGTCTGTGTCGACCCAGTATATCCATCTGCCCCAGCATGGGGACAGGAATCGTCATCAGGGGTCCCCTCCGGTTGGGAATCCTCTTGCCTTTCTAGGCCATCCAGGCGTCTTTTAAGGAAGGCACAGCCTCTCAAAGGCATCGGACGAGGCGGTACCCCTGGTAGCCTTGGCTGGGGCTTTGGCCTTGCCCTTACCTTTAGAGGGCTCTTTTGCATTGGGGGCAAGGTCTCAGACCAGTCACCCTCAGTAGAGTAGACCACTCTGCGCCAGACCGTAAGCTCAATGATACAGCGGCTCAGGGGTTCAAAGGCCAAGGAAACTGCCCTCTCTAATGATGTGTCTATTGCATCCACCAACCTCAAATGAATGGGGAGAAGTGACTGATCCTCCTCCTCGGGTTCTCAGGAATTAAATTCACCCGCCATTATAGTAAAAATTTAGGAGGAGCACCGAGTGAGTTTTCCAATGGAGAGATGACCCAGAAAACAGGAACGTTAGATTGTCCCAACACAGGTCACTAGGAGTAATTGGTTGTGCCAATGCTTGTTGCCCAATCGCTACCAGTAGCTGTTGCTGCGCGGAAGAACCGCACTGCTGGAGCCCATAACTGGGATATAATTACTGCCTAAAGCCGTCACTAAACTGCTCCCCAAGGCGCAAGGAAACCGACAGCCCGCTCAACGGGAAACTGTCATCAGCGCCGCAGGAGCCGAGGAATTCCAATGATGCAGAGGAGTGCCTCCTCCCTCCCTCAGCCTGCGCACGCGTGCACCGCGCCCTCTATCGGGGTGAGCGGTGCACCGTGGTATGAGGAGAAGGGAGTGGCACCGCCGCACGTTTGGGCTCTACTCCCAGTGCGTCTCGTGAACACAATCTCTCACACCAGACGAGGCGGAGGATATCAGGGCTCACAGACACGCACTGAGTCGCGACCTCCTGGGAATCCCCCCCGCAGGCCGCGTTGGTTTTACAGCGGCTGACAGGGACGCTCCGCGGGAAAAAAGGTTAGCACTGGCACTATTAATATGCACAATCGCGATCTAAATAACACATATACCATTAACCATAAACCAGATCCTCAATACGATGTTCCCACACAGAAACAACAAGATCAAGGAAAAGCACTTATCTGGCTGCTGAGCAGCGAAGAAAGAGGAAGTGCTGTTCCTTGATGTTGTTTATATGGAACGGTCTCTATGGTTATTTTGATATGTGAAAAGACTCATGGGATTTGTAAACTTTTGTTGTTATTGGTTAAGGCTGCTGAGCAACAAAATGAGAAAGAGATAAGCATAATCTGTGCCTCCGGTCCTGGCATAGAATTTCTCCACGACTATTATGATGAGTGTTCATCCTCTCCCCAATGGGAAGGTGTTCTCCCCCATGGAGGAATATTGATCCCAGGGATTGGCTTCTGTATTTTCAAAACTAGTTACTGTTGTGGCCTGGTTGTTTGTTGAACCAATTCCCCCTCCTGTATTCTATTCAAATTCTGCTAGAGCCTGCTCTTGTTGCATCACCGGGTCTGTCAGACCTATCTCACCCTGACAGGGAGGAATACCAGTCTGAAAGTTTGAGACAAATTGCGGCCAAAATGGGTTTAAGCTGTTTGAGGGTTCCTGAATGACTTCTTTAGGAGTAGAATTGACCTTGTCTTTGGCAGTATTTGCCTCACCAGTCTGGGCCACTTCATCTCCTGTATTGCCAACTGGCTCTTTTGACTTAACTGGCAGTCTAAAAATGGAGTAGACTTGACCAGTCTGTTGAGACTTTGCTTTACCCCAGCCAGTTGCAGCTTTTTTGTTATGGGATTTCCTAAGCCTCTTACGCTGTCTTTTTGTAAACTGAACAGGCACTGCGGTAAAAACTGACACTGTAACAGGCATTATTTTGATCTCACTAGGCCCCAAGTTTTTGTTTGAAAGTAATTGGTGCTTATTCCTCACGTCACAGTCGAATTCTCCAATGTGCTTACTGGAGGAAGGCCATATGGCCGAGTTACCCTGTTGATCCGAGCCCCCGGTCACTCAGTTGTACAGTATTACCGTATTACCAGATGCTTCTGTAGTAGGCATTTTATAAATCGAAATGGCCTTAGTTGGTTTACTATCCCCTGAAGGCTGTCGGCTGGAAGTCCTTTAATTTCTCACATTATGAAGGGGGATCTCCTGCTGTAGATCTTTAGAAGGTTTTTTAGCAGGATTATTTGCCATAGATATTACTGCAGCGTAGGTGTCTGTTCTCAACTGCTGTTTGATATCAGTTAAAAAGTGATTCTAGAATGCCCGGAAGGCATTCCAGTTTGTCAAGTACAGGGTTGCACAGGACTAGACAAGATGAGCTTCAGCTTGGGACCTCTGTATCAATGAATTTACTCATGAATTTTTGAGTCTATTGCAGTGACATAGATAGCCAATGTCTTAAAAATATCCACCTGTAGATCTAATTTACTTTACTGGTATGTTAAAGCTATGACTACTGCTTGGAATGAATGAAGCAAGACATCCCATGCTTTATCATCTCCACCTTCCAGCAGGGGTGATTTACTGAACAAGGTATCTGCATGGAGTGAGATATTTTGGCTCACTGATAAATGGGTGCCTTCCGAGGGCCTCCTTTCCTCCTGTGGTGCCACAGTCTCAGCCTGAGACCAGGGAAGGCCTCATCTACCTGCTCCTTAGACAATGTTCTATTTCTTGGCCGGGCTGGGGATGCTACACCCTTGCCTATTTGCAGTGTTGTTTCCCAAGCAGGCTCAACTGGGACGGCCGCCTTACCGGGCATTCCTGTGGAAGGAGCTTTATTGTTGTTATTATAGGGAAAATTATGTACCTCAACTGCTACCCGAATTTCCCTGTTTTTTGCCATTGCTTCATTAGGCTCCAAGATACAGTTAACAGGCTATGGGCAGTTAGGAATATGGACATCTGCCTCTACGACATTAGGCAAAAGAAGATGCAGAGACTCAGGTCTACTGCTTCCCATTGAAGGACCTGTTGCCTGGGATCGCCTCTTTTCCCATCTTTTCCCATACTTTTCCCATCTTTTTTGCCCAGTCCTCCCACTGGAAAGCAGTCTTTTTCTTTAATTCCACAGGGGTGTACCCCTGTGCTGCCCACAGTTACTTTTGTCCCTATTTCAAGGACACCAGGTGATAGCGGTTGTAGGGGGGGTTTGTAGACCATTTGCATCTTTCTTATAAGAAAACAGGGTTTCCATTGCATCTTCTAATAAAAAGCCACATTTAGATTGAAATTTCACCAGTGATTCTTGACTGACGACCGCCGGCTCTGGCAGAGGAAGTTGGAACCTCCCCCTTGTTCTGCAGTGACTGTCATAGGCGCTACTGGAGCCATTGCAATATTGTTGTGACGGACAATTGTTGGAGTCCCCCTTCTTTTTCCAGAGCATCTGGTGATTGCTTGATATTCATAGGCATTGGTAAATTACTTGCAGCTTGTTTTGGTATGCAGAACTGAAGAGCTGGAAAACTAGCACTTGAGACTATGCCAAAGTTCCTGGGCTCTGCTCCAGCCCCAACCCATGTCACCAAGTCCAATGCTGGGAAGACCCTCAAGCTCCCAGTACCAGCAGCTACCTGGAGCAAGTGGTCAAGACCCACTATGGCCTGGGGGGAGGTGTCAAGGGATCAAAAAGAGAAAAGGAACCACTAAGGCCCCTGCTCCAACTTGATATTACAAATATAGGTATGTAGTATACAGCAGATCGTAGGGCAGGGGCAGCATTGAGCAAAAAGCAGCCGGGGGCAATAAGCAGCTGGGGGGGTTTGTGGTAAAATGGGATGCAGGACCGGACCTCCAAAGGTGCAAGCCGCACCGGACTAAAGCCGGCCGCTTCCGCGCCAACGAAGAGAGCCGTGGCACTAGCCTTACCTGCCACCAATGCCGCCAATTCCACTTCTAGTCTCCAGTCTCCTGCCTGCACTCAGGACTAGCGGGGCCCCCACTCCAACTGGCCAAGATCTGATATCCTGCAGGGGGGCTGGTGCTGGAAGCTGCAGAGCCGCAGAGACTATGGGGAGCCTTCCCCGATGCACATGCCCCCAGCGCTCCAATGCCCATCTCCAACTCACGGCCGCTTGCATGATGTCACCAAGAAACTAGGAAAAACCATAAAGAAAAAATCTAAGGTAATTACAGGAACTTCCGAATACCACTTCCAGAATAATTGGCTGAAGAGTGTTGTGAAGGCTCAGCTATGGTGATTTGGGCTTCTAGTCTCTTCCTCCTCTAATCTACTAGTGACGTCTTCACAGAGGTCAACCATTTATCAGCTTGAAATACTGTCAAGCTCTTGTTTCATTCTTGGAATTTACTAGCTGAGATCTTAGAATGTTTAATGCTTGGTTTTCCTGTTTTTAAGACAAGAAATGTACTTTGTGTTCCTTAAAATAAAGTAAACCCAGGCCATCACATGCAATATTATAAACACATTTCTTTTTAATGTAATTCTATTTGACCACATTTCACAAATACCTCTCCATATTTTCATATGCAATTCATGGGTATTTGGTTCTGGATGAGCAATTCATGGGTATTTCTGCATGAACATTATTTGGTGTTATCAGAACCTGCTAGAAATGTTTGACATGAATAGTATTTGGATATCCAAAGTCCTCCACAGTTCATTTCATACTTTTTATAAGAGCAAAGCACATTTTACTCATCCACTCTCATGCTGTCTCCAGGTTCCACTGTCCGTCTGCAGCCCTAGCTGCCCAGGGGGATTCAGAAAAGCTGCCATACAAGGGAAGCCCATCTGCTGCTTTCAATGTGTTCCGTGTCCTCAGGGAGAAATGTCCAACCAAACAGGTAAGTATTGCATATCATCAGTGGATGACATTGCTATGAAGGTGACTATGGAGCTCTTCATGAGGCACACTGACTTTCTATTCCAGATTCTGTTGAGTGCTTCAAATGCCCATGGGACCAGTGGCCCAATGAAAAACAAGACAAATGCAGAATGAAGACCATAGAGTTCCTACTCTATGAAGAGCCTTTGGGAACTACTATAGCTACGTGCAGCATTTTCTTTTCTGCGCTCCCTTTATCCATCCTGGCAATCTTCATTTACTGCAAGAATACTCCCATTGTGAGAGCAAACAACCGCTCTGTCAGCTACCTCTTGCTATTGTCTCTTACTCTCTGCTTCCTATCCTCTTTGATTTTCATTGGCCATCCCTCAAACGAGAAATGTCTCATCCGACAGGCTGCTTTTGGCATCATATTTGCTTTTTGTGTGTCTTGCATCCTAGCAAAAACCATCATGGTGGTAATTGCCTTCAATGCAACTAAGCCGAACAGCCAATTAAGGATATGGGTTAGACCTCTTTTATCATATATGGTCATCAGTGTCTGTACACTAATTCAGGTTCTTCTGTGTGCCTCTTGGTTGATTCTGTCTCCTCCTTTCCCCGAGTATAACATACACACTAAGCCTGGAACAGTCATTGCTGAATGTAATGACGGATCACAAATTGCCTTTTGGTTCATGCTTGGATATCTTGGACTACTGGCCACCATCAGTTTCATAGTTGCCTTCCTAGCTAGAAAACTGCCTGACAGCTTCAACGAGGCAAAGTTCATCACTTTTAGCATGCTCGCCTTCCTCAGTGTTTGGCTGTCTTTTATTCCAGCCTATCTCAGCACCCGGGGCAAGTACATGGTGGCCTTGGAGGTTTTTGCCATTTTGGCTTCCAGCTTTGGACTGGTATCCTGTGTATTTTTCCCCAAGTGTTATATCATACTGCTGAGATCTGAGATGAACACAAAGGGTTATCTAATGGGTCGGGGAGCAAGTCTAACCAAGAAGGTAAAACACATCTAGTTGGTGATTCTTCCATATTTCCAATAAGTTCTGAAGAAAACTCTGAATAAGAGGTGTACAGATCTAGTTGAGGTGATGCAGATTCACGGTGTTCAGTGTTGATGTTACATTGATGACATGAAGAATGAGGGGAAAGGGGAACTATTGCATATATGGAGAATTTCGAGATTACGTTTTATGCAGTAACATGTAGACATTTCTGCTCTTTAACTATATTGTGTGACTAGTAAACATGTCAATACATTTATTCTCAAATATTTGTATGTCATTCTCATTTAGATTTAAACATAACGCAGGTTACTTGGTTTCTAAATCTTTTATTCCATATTTTATCATCTGGTGTTTGTTTGCCATGCCTGATGCATCCACATGGTTTTTAGGGCTATTGCAAGCCGGGCGAAAGTAACACATGGGATGGTGAGTGGGTGCATCATTGTTGCTCAGCTTCAGTGGTGCGTATGTGATTTAGTCACAGTAAAATGTAAATAGTCTGCATGAATTTTAGTGCTAGTGAGAGGCAGTATAGAGAGATGGGGATTCAGTCAGAATCCTCTTGTTGCGGGGATTCTGCACATACACAGAACTATGCGCAGGAAAACAGGACCTCGGTGTATAGGGGTTGTACCTTCCTACAACCTTAGTACCCAAAATCCCAAAACCGACTAGCTATAGTGTCTCATTCGTTCTCCTACATAATGACGAAGCTACAAATGATTAGACAACCCAGAAAACAACACTCCCGACTCTCTCAGGAATCGCGGTAGCAAGACGTACCCTTTCGCTCACTCACTCATACTTGTCCACAATAAGAATTGTCAGAGTCACGATTATAGTTCAAAATGTTTGTTTTAACTATCGTGCTCTATAATGCAGTATACGAGCCACCACCAGCAGCAAAATGCATAAACTTAAAACAGTTAGCATTGTTACAATTCCATAGAATATAAAGGGGGATGTCATCATATACAGACAGTGGAAAAAGGACTATAAGGCCTAATCAACCTCCCCTTGGTAAGTTGAATGTTATTATTTAAAGGAAGATCTCTGGGCTTTGTCAGCAGACCCCATACCTTAGTGCCTAGATGGAAGTTTTACATCATAGGAACAGCATAGCTCTTCTCCATGGAAAGGTCCCTCTCCAAGTGTGTGTTTGAACAACATGCATCCCCGTAATATCAAAGCACGAGTTTCCAGCAGTGCAGCTGTGTTAGCATGTTTTGTCTCAGTGCTAGGGACTGACCAGAACAGAATAACAAGGGGCATTGTTTATCAACCTTGCACATCGTGTTCAGACTACACTCCAGGAACAGGCAGAGAACGCAGAAAGCAGACAGTTCTCATGTGAAAGGCACAAACAGAGTATGCAAAATAAAGTCATGTAGTAACGTGCGCAAAAGCAGCATCATGACAGCAGAGCTCATGCTAACTTAGCAATGTAGACAATGACCCTAACGGCCATATAACACCCTCCCCTTCGTAAGGTCGTAGTATATAGACAAAAGACCAAAACAGAGTTCAAAGTCAAGCAGAGTTCAGAAGCGCTTGAAAAAACCAGATTGGGAAAAAAAGAAAAAAAGAAATATATATGTAATTTAAAATGTTGTTGTTGCAAGGAAAAAGGGATTAAGAAGGAGGTGGAAAAACCCATCAAAGTACGTGAACTTAAGAATGCAATTTGTTCCAAAAGGCCATCCCTATCATTAGTAGAAAAAAGGGATGCCATCCAATCAAGTAGGCCGAAGGAAGAGACGTGCTCCTCGTAATCCGATGCTTTCAAGAGCATTTCCGGGCAACTTGCGTGATTTTTGATGAAACTCTGTCGCAAGAGGTTCTGCGCAGCCGCATAGATATTCCACTGAGCAAAGACTCCAAGTGCAGCCGCACACGCCATATGGCCATTTCCAGAACAGGCCTGTTCATGGGCCATTAAGGGACACATTAACTGGTCATAATCCGGGTCTGAACATGACGTATTGGAGAGGCATAAATCCAAAGCCCAATAGAAGGGGCATCGCTGACAGTAGAACACAGGTTGTACGCAAGTGAAGTAGGCAAAGCAAAAAGTTAGTCCATACCTCACGCTAAGCGTTGCTAATGGCAAGCATCCAAAAAGTTGTTGCAGTCGGTCACGGTACAGTTGCAATTGGCCTGGCCTGTGCATTACCACAAGATGAGCAGCCATTGCGTAGCAGGAGCAGAAGGATCAGGATTCAACCAGCAAGCACCAGTAACAAAGGGAACCCTCCGAAGACGCTAGAAAAAATAGAATGAATAAAAGCCGGTATTACTCCAAATATTGTCTGAAAAGAAGTCACAAGGCCGGATCCCACAAGTTAAAAAAAATGAGCAAGGCCTTTAGAGTCAGACGCATTACATATTTGATGTATAAGCTCCCCAAAGTGAAGTGGGAGGTTCGTATTCAGAAGTGACTGAATCTCGCTAGATGTTCTAGCCACCTGCAATTCGAAGGCTCTCGAGCCGAAGTGAGAGGCACTTCTTGTTGAAACAATAGCGCTTTGAGTCTGCTTAATTTGTTGAAATCTGTTTTCAAAGTCGGAATGGAAGGCCAAATGGAACTATCTACGTTCCCATGCGGGGGCGGAAAAAGCCCATTGGTACAACAAGTAACCCGTTGTGAAACTGTTACTAAATTTGGGATTCCTGTCCGTAAACCACAGCAGTCGTGGTTATTCAAAATAAGATAACTGCCATTAGTAAGCAATGTAAAAGCGGGAATTATTGCTGGGACGGGAGTTCCTTTAAAAAAACAAGCAAGATTAGCCTTGGATACATTACAAGCGCCGTGCAACTTAACGTGTTTACAAACTAGGGAATGTCCTACTGTGGAATCGCAGTCCTCCCCTGTTAGAAAAACCTTCTTATCCTCCCGTTGACATCTGTAAGAGAAAGGTAGGGACCGTAATTCATGGAGAAACGCACTACCCAGGGGTTCAAAGCAGCCAATTGGGAAATGTTTCATGCAAGATTTAAATTGAAACAGCGAAAATGGGAGAGAGATAACCCCATGAATTAACCATACAGCTGAGTCCGTCTCCGCCACGGAGAATGGCGAGTGTTCTAATCGTTCAATGTGTAATAGCGTGTATGTAGCATCTTTCATGGACATAAATCTCTGTTTATCAGTTAGATTAAATGGCAAAAACAATGCAGAAGCGTTCAAATAATCCCAAGGGACTTGTCCCATTTTGAGAGTCTGTAACGTCCATGCAAACTGCATCACTGATCGTAATTGATTTTGACCATGATATAACACAGATACATTATTCTGAACAATATCAATAACAGATGAAACAATATTATCCAAGGTATAGATGCGTGAAGACAGTGTGTTGATACTATTGTCGACCACTGCAAGGACTTTTTCTAAATTTGCTTTGTCAATTTGGCACAGATGAAGCGCTGCTTCAATCTGCGAAAGTTTCCATACTTCATTGTAAGCTGCATAGATAAATCGTTTTGTTCTAGGAATCCTAGGACCCAAGATAAAATCAGCCAAATTGACGTTGTTTGACAAGAGTGACAAGTGTTGTTTCACTGACGACAAAGTGGAGTGTTCTAACCATTGTTGGCACAATTTACCCACAGAGTATGTGGTGACCGAATGTGTATGTGGAAAATGAGGATCCGGTCTAGTCTGTGTGAAACCAGGCGTTACATTACAAAAACGCAGCTGACATGCATTTGAATTGGTTTGCCACACTAACCATCCGGACCGGTCAATATGTGAGACATTGAAAGTGTCATTTCGAAATAAAGCTTTGAATACATCGATCGTATAATTCCACTGGGTATGCCAATCGTCATATAAAGAAGGGACGGAAGGGATATTCAAGTTTTTGGCACTTGCCAAACCAAAATAAGTAGTTTGGTGCACTGTATCATTTAAAAAAAAAAAATCTGAAACACGTATGGTATCTTGAAGACTTCCGTCGAGCCATGAATTTCGAACGCTACAGTATCCCATACGATGCCATCTGCAACTGGGAAAGCCGAAATGTTCACAAGAGTTTGATCACCTTTCATGATATGGGATGATGTATGAGGGGCTAGAATTCCATCGACCAAGTTCACAGCAGAGTGCTCTGGCAAATAATGACCATTGATGAGCAAGAAAAATACTGTCACAAATCCAATTGACATGAAGAGGAAAATCAGGATAAGTACCAACCAGATGTCGGTCCAGGGTGGGACCAGGTAAGTCTTTGTGAACCAAGAGATAAAAATGCTTATTTTTGTTGGTGGAAGTGCCAAAGTGGAAGTAGAGGAGGAAGAGTTATAAGAGAAGCTCGCACAGTCCCCAAAATAACCGTTGCACCCATGTTCATCAAAGGAGGTAGGGCAGTATCAGCTTGATGTTGTTGAGGACTGGTCGGCACCTCACTTTGGGACTCATCCGCAGGGTAAGTATACTCGACTTCATCATTGGATGAGGATGGTGGCAGGACAGGCAAAAGGTCAATAGTAGTGTCCATCTCATCCTCAGTGATACGTGGATTAGTTGAAGAGGATGAATGCACCGGATTCAAATAGATAGCGTTGCATGAAACTGCAGGAGTTACACTATTCAGAATCGGCCAGACGGTGTAACTTGACATTGTCCACTGAAATGTATCTGTTTTCTTTGCGACCAGGCAGAGGTGGTAGAATTACTGTACGAGTACCCTTCAATCCAAGTACTGGAACCGGTGTACGATAAGAGGGACCAAATTCTTTTTTGTTCTTCAGCTTTTCTCGTACCAGATCTCCAATCTTAGGGAGCCAGCCGGCGACCGGAATCAGCGTTGCCGTATCATTGGTAGAGGGCAAATGTTCAGTTGCGTAGCTGTCACGGGTCTTTTGTAGGTCCTGTAACATAGTAGAATGATTATCTACGTCAAAGGTTGCGGCAGCCGCCACAACGTCAAGACCATCAAGGTCTGGCACAAACATTTTAATGCCAAAGAGCATTTTGTATGGGGTCCGCCCACCCAGAGATCTTCGTGGGAGATTATTAAGTGCACGTTGAACCCCATACACATGGGCCAGCCAGTTCCTGCCAGTACCTAAGACCCTAGCTGTCAAAGATTGCTTTAAGTCACAGTTCATTCGCTCCACTATAGAACTGCCCTCAGACCTGTATGGAGACGAAAACTGCACCAGCACCCCCATCGACTTCATCGCGTCCTTGTACGCCTTTAGAGGCGAACGCTGGACCTTGGTCGGAATGGAAGGTGCCACAGGCAAAAGTCCTGACAAAGACACGCAACCCTCGCCCTGAGCCCACCCGCCGAACCATCCGACCCCGACACCGCCGCCCGCAACCTCAGACAGTGGATCGACGACTGCGCCAACACCCTCGCCCCCGCTCAAGAATCCGCCCAACAGCCACACCAGCAAGAAAGCCACCTGGTTCACCGAAGACCTCCAGGCCTCCAAACGAACATGCCGAAAACTGGAGAAGATCTGGCTCCACGAACGGACAGCGGACAGCTACGCCGCCCACAAGAGCGCCACCCACAATCACCATCACCTCATCAGATCCGCCAAAAGGGCCTCACTCAAAGACCGCCTAGGCAACAACGCACACAACAGCAAAGAGCTCTTCAACATCGTGAAGGAACTCTCCAACCCCAGCTCCAACACCAACGACATCCAGCCGTCGCAAGACCTGTGCGACTCACTGGCCACCTCCTTCCACCGCAAAATTGCCGACATCCACGACAGCTTCAACACCACGACCGCCCCGGCAACCACCGAGACCACTGCCCCCACAACCACCAACCGCCTGCTCTCCTGGACCAACATCAATGACGAGGACACCAGCGAGATCATGAACACCATCCACTCCGGTTCACCGCTAGGCCCGTGCCCTCACCACATCTTCAACAAAGCCAGTACAGCCATCGCGCCCCATCTCCGGAAAATAATCAACATCTCCTTCGAGACAGCAACCTTCCCGGAAAGCTGGAAGCACGCCGAGATCACCGCCTTACTCAAGAAACCCAAGGCAGACCCCAAGGACCTCAAGAACTTCCGACCCATCTCTCTGCTCCCGTTCCCCGCGAAGGTCACCGAGAAAATCGTCAACAAACAACTGACCCGCTACCTCGAGGAGAACAACATCCTGGACCCTTCCCAGTCCGGCTTCCGCAGCAACCACAGCACCGAAACCGCCCTCATCGCCGCCACCGATGACATCAGGACCCTGCTAGACAACGGAGAAACAGCAGCCCTCATCCTCCTGGACCTATCAGCCGCCTTCGACACGGTCTGCCACCACACACTACGAACACGCCTTCACGACGCCGGGATCCAAGAGAAGGCCCTGGACTGGACCACATCCTTCCTTTACGGCAGAACACAAAGCGTCCGCCTCGCCCCCTTCCGATCCAAGGCCACCAAGATCATCTGCGGCGTACCCCAAGGCTCCTCCCTCAGCCCAACGCTGTTCAACATCTACATGGCACCCCTCGCCCACGTCGCCCGACAGCACAACCTCAACATCATCTCCTACGCTGACGACACCCAGCTGATCCTCTCCCTCACCAAAGACCCTCACACCGCCAAAGCCCACCTCCACGTAGGAATGAAGGCCGTCGCCGAATGGATGAGGACCAGCTGCCTGAAGCTGAACTCGGACAAGACGGAGGTCCTCATCCTTGGTTCCAACCCTTCAGCCTGGGACGACTCCTGGTGGCCAACATCACTGGGAACAGCCCCGCCACCCACCGACCACGTACGCAACCTAGGGGTCATCCTCGACCCCACCCTCTCCATGACTAAGCAGGTCAACGCCGTTTCCTCATCCTGCTTCAACATCCTCCGAATGCTCCGCAGGATCTTCAAGTGGATCCCCACCGAAACAAGAAAAACAGTCACCCAGGCCCTCGTCACCAGCAGGCTGGACTACGGAAACGCCCTCTACGCAGGAACGACGGCTAAGCTCCTGAGACGGCTGCAACGCATCCAGAACGCCTCTGCACGTCTTATCCTCGACATCCCCCGACGCAGCCACATCACACCCCACCTGAGAGACCTGCACTGGCTCCCTGTCAACAAGAGGATAACCTTCAAGCTCCTCACCCACGCACACAAAGCACTCCACAACTCCGGACCAGCCTACCTCAACAGACGACTCAGCTTCTACACCCCCACCCGCCAACTCCGCTCGACCAGCCTCGCCCTCGCCACAGTCCCCCGCATCCGGAAAACAACCGCCGGCGGCAGATCCTTCTCCCACCTCGCCGCCAAGACCTGGAACACCCTCCCCACCAACCTCCGACAGACCCAAGACCTACTGGCCTTCAGAAGACTCCTCAAGACCTGGCTCTTCGATCAGTAGCAGCACCACCCCCCTCTTCCCCCAGCGCCTTGAGACCCTCGCGGGTATGTAGTGCGCTTTATAAGTGACATGATTGATTGATTGATTGAAATCTCTAATGACATTTCGAGCTTCAGCACTGCGTTGTGGCCAAACCCAGAGGAATCTAGTGCACGAATCAACTGCAACAAAAATATATTTATATGCAGTATCTGAAGTCAATAGACCTCAGTGATCACGATATATACAGCCGAATGGCTGGTTTGATATATATAGCTGTGTCTGTGGTGGACGTGAAACTGTAGACGGTTTGATTTGTTGACAAATGTCACAAGAAAGCACATAACTACGAGTTTGTTTGTACAAACTACGCCACCAATAATGTTGCTGTAGAATAGACACTGTTGCAGACACACCAGCATGTGCAGAAGCCATGCCTTCATGAGCTGCTATCATCAAAGGAAGTCTCCGGTCCATGTTGGGAATCAGCCGATCCCCAATTTACGGAATTGAAGCATAAGAACCTTGTTCACGAGATAAATGATAAGAATATTTAGAAGGGAAGCCCTGCGGATAAGCAGTTCCATTCATCGTAGCAGCTATGGCTGCCAGGATCTCATTATCTATCTTAGTCATGGACCTTTTAACTGCTGCAACAGAACATGTGGCTATGCAGATTTGGCTGCCTCGTCAGCCAAAGAATTACCAACAGCATGTGCTACCACACGCTGATGGCCAAGAGTGTGAATAACCTGTGTGAGTGGCAGAAGTTTTTTAAGCTCCGCCACTCAAACCCATAGCATTTTATGCTTTATTGCGTGGCCCTTAGAGTCCCGATAATCATTTTGAGACCAAAAGAATAAGTTATCATTAAAAGACTGGACACAGTAGTAAAAATCGCACACAATAAGAGTATTCACATTAGGATCTGCAAACTCGAGTGCTAGAATAAGAGCACGCAGCTCCGCCAATTGCACCGTACAGTCCCCAAGTGCCTGTGTATGCACTATAGAAGACTTAATTTCACCATTTACAATTGAAGCAGCAACAATAGCGAAAGCCACGGAATAAGCATGTTTGGACCCGATGGACGGTTGAGCCGAGCCGTCGGTGTAAATGATACATTTGTACTCATCCAAAGGAAGCAAAGACAACGGAGGAGGATGAACATGTTCATATTGTAAAAACTCCTGTGTCTCAAGAGCAGGATCATAGATAAACGTGACATCCGCTGATGTCAAAGAAGTAGCCCATTGAATCCAACGGGGATGTAAAGCCTTAGAGGTTGGTACACTTAACTTAGTCACTGGTTCTAAAGCAGGGATAGGCGAAACCATCAGAATGCGTTCTCCCTGCGCCTGCGAGTGTTCTTTCAGAATCGCCATTTGGACTGCAGTTAAAATCTTTTCCACATTCGAAAAGCGCATTTCCACTGCTGTGTACAGATGTTATTTGTATGCAATAGGTACTGTGTCCCCTTCGTTGAACGTTAGGTACGTGAAACCTACCGTCCCTTGTACAATATGTATGACCAGGTTCGTAGAATTATCACGTGTCAACAAGAAGTTAGTCTCTAGCAGATCTGACTGCAAAGAACATAAAATAGAGGTATGTTCCAGTAACCATCATGCAGAAGTAAATGTAGGTTGTATCAATGCATAGAACGGTTTAATACGCTGGGCGTAATCGGGAATGTATGTCCCCCCGAAATTCAAAAATCCCAGCAAAGACTGAAGCTTTTTCAGTGTAGAAGGAGGTTGCAATTGTGCACATTTCTCCAGAAAGTGGGGGAGGGGGTAACCCCCTACCTTCATTGTTGAGCTCATAGCCCAAAAAGAGCACCGCCAAGCAAGCGATGTGAGATTTTGCAAAATTAAATTTGTATCCATAGTCGGTGAATGATAATATAATTCTGTTGACTCGGACCAGATGTGGCATCAGCTCGTCGTCTGTCACATAAATATCATCAACTTATGAGAACGCATCCGGGTCTATGCTGTATAATAAAGACACTACACGTGCAGCAAAAGCCCTGGGGCTATTCTTATACCCTATAGGCAAGCGTGTAAATTATTTCTGATTCCCGACGGCAGTAAATGCTGTCAAGTCACGGCTCTCAGGAGCCAAGTTGTGACTATAGAAACTATTGGATATATCCAGTGTCATCTTAAATTTTTTACGAACTATGTTGTTCACTAGCGCAGAGCTGTGGGTGTTCTGTACCGCAAATGTACGACAATGCCTATTCAATTTTCGATAATCAAATACAATGCGATATGAACCGTCTGGTTTCGATACCGGAAAAAGAGGATTATTCATAGGAGATACACAGGATTTAATTACACCTTGATATTCCAGTTGAGTCAGAATGACACAAACAGGAGCTTTTGCCTCCCGCCTGATTTGATATTGCGGTTGTGGCTGCGGCATAGAATGTAATGGAATCTCGTGTGCCGGTGAATCTCTATCCCAGACCACTTGATTACGGTACACCGCCGGGGCAAGGGCCAAAGCCCACTCAGCTGCAAAAGCCTTTGCATGCTCCTCAGGGACATGTCGTGAAAAACTTGGAAGTATCACGTCCTCTCCTCTAGAAGCGGCCAAAACAAATGGCAGAGGCCAATCCGCCTCCACCAACAAAATGTCAAAAGAGGAAGTCAGATTTTCCCCAAAAAACGCTGTTATTGTACGCTGTATACCACCCTCAATTTGGAGGACTACTTCATATAGTCTATCTGGGGGAGCAACTCGGGTATCCGCAGTTTCTACTGTAATAAATGTATCAGTTGCTTTCGCCTCCAGACAGGGACGCAGTGCCTCCTGCACTATGGTAACCTCCGCCGTGCTGTTAAGCAGAGTCACCGCCCGTGTCCAATCTAGAAGTCGTGTTCTCACCGTCTGAGGCATACTTCGCTGTTAAAGCGGCAACTTTTTTCTTCTGATACGGGGTCTAAAACGAAGCAGATCTTCTTGTTTAGCTTTAACATCAAACTGTTGAATTGATCCCATCCCTGCTCTGTGGTCAGACCTTTGCCACTATCCTGGTGTTCCCCACCACCGACTTGAGAGTCCGATGTGTCCTGTAAAGAACGAGGAGAGCGCTGATCAGGGACCTGAAATCTATCAGGAGTTTAAATTTTCACGCAGTCGGCAAGTCATAAGTACACTCAGAAGACTCAGGTGTCGGTGAACCAGCACACAAACCCTGCTTCTGTTGTTGCTGCCCCTGTTTTTTTATTTCTCCAGTTCTTTTTAGGAAAGAAGGGCGCCCATCTTTGTCAGTCTGGGCCTTTTGTTGAGTTTGCGCTTGAGTTTGCTGTTGCGTAAAAGGCTTAATTCCCAGACTATTGAGCCCTAAGGTTTTATAAGATTTGGTAATAATCTTCGGCAATTCGCTCTGTTTGTCTGCGTCAGCCACAGCCTCCAAGCGTTGCACCACTTGCAAGCTCACTGCATCACCCTTAACATTAGCAAGGATCATATCACAAACAATATCGAACACCCCCACCAGTCTCATTCCCAACTCCAGGGCCGCATCGGCCCCATGTTCATCCTGAACACGTTTTATCACGGATGGGAGAACGGTCATTGAGGGGGTGCCGAAACACATCGAATATACCTCTGCAAACACTCTACCCCAAGTGTTACAATCAGCTTATTCGGGAACAAGGCCTTTAGGTAAACTCATGGTCAGGATCCTGTGTTTCTCCACAGGCGTGGTATTTGAAAAAACAGCTTTGAGTTGTCCAAACTTTTCAGCAAGCCAATAAGGAAGTTCATCCTTATTTTTCGGACGCTTGCCCATCACAGAATTCATCATTAATGGACTGATGATTACACCACAAGGTGCTGGTAGTTGCGCAGCAATGCAGGTGGTCCCACCTGGAAGTTGCGCGACATGAACTGAATAACAGCTCTATGTACACGTATTAACAAAGTGTGCAATACGCGCAGCTCTGTGACTGTAGCAGTGAGATAATTTGGGTGCAGGGTATACCCTGCCAAAACGGGCCACGTGGCCCCATCTATCTAAAAGGGGCCTAAACGGACCGGTGTTATTGGGTGTGGAAGGGCGCCATTAAACCATATTGCATGTTGCCAAGCCGTTAGCAGAATTCAAGAGACCTATAGGGTCGATAATTCTGAGGTAGGGCCATGGCAGTATATTCGTGAAACAAATTATGTGTTCCATCGACCGCCGGAATGGTGACCCAAGAATTAAACACCTCGAAGAGGTGAGCTGCATCCGCCTCAACAACAAAAATGAGCGCAACACCAGTATTAGGGACCCCATACTGAGTCAAATAAGCTGTGACTGCTGCGCGGTTAGACAGGGCAAAGACAACCGCCATAATCAAAAGTCAATACTAACAACCAATACGTAGCAGCGCAATAACGGGTTAATAAGAAAGAGAAAGACCTTTTGAAATTCAAGCTTGAAAAACCTATAAAATATCACAATATAGGAGGTTACACCGTCACCACCGTCTCCGGAAACAGAAGTGAGGGGTTTGTGGAGAAGCACAAGTACTACTCAGGACTCTCGCAGATAAGAACCAGACCAAACGTTGGCGGCGCCGTGTTGTGGGGATTCTGCACATACACAGAACTATGCATAGGAAAACCGGACCTTGGTGTATAGGGGTTGTACCTTCCTACAACCTTAGTACCCAAAACCGACTTTCTATAGTGTCTCATTCATTCTCCTACATAATCACGAAGCTACAAATGATTAGACAACCCAGAACACAACACTCCAGACTCTCAGGAATCGTGGTAGCAAGACGTACCCTTTTGCTCACTCACTCATACTTGTCCACAATAAGAATTGTCAGAGTCACGATTATAGTTCAAAATGTTTATTTTAACTATTGTGCTCTATAATCAATCAATCAATCAATCAATCATGTCACTTATAAAGCGCACTACATACCCGCGAGGGTCTCAAGGCGCTGGGGGAAGAGGGGGGTGGTGCTGCTACTGATCGAAGAGCCAGGTCTTGAGGAGTCTTCTGAAGGCCAGTAGGTCTTGGGTCTGCCGAAGGTTGGTGGGGAGGGTGTTCCAGGTCTTGGCGGCGAGGTGGGAGAAGGATCTGCCGCCGGCGGTCGTTTTCCGGATGCGGGGGACTGTGGCGAGGGCGAGGCTGGTGGAGCGGAGCTGGCGGGTGGGGGTGTAGAAGCTGAGTCGTCTGTTGAGGTAGGCTGGTCCGGAGTTGTGGAGTGCTTTGTGTGCGTGGGTGAGGAGCTTGAAGGTTATCCTCTTGTTGACAGGGAGCCAGTGCAGGTCTCTCAGGTGGGGTGTGATGTGGCTGCGTCGGGGGATGTCGAGGATAAGACGTGCAGAGGCGTTCTGGATGCGTTGCAGCCGTCTCAGGAGCTTAGCCGTCGTTCCTGCGTAGAGGGCGTTTCCGTAGTCCAGCCTGCTGGTGACGAGGGCCTGGGTGACTGTTTTTCTTGTTTCGGTGGGGATCCACTTGAAGATAATGCAGTATACGAGCCACTACCAGCAGCAGAATGCATAAACTTAAAACAGTTAGCATTGTTACAATTCCATAGAATATAAAGGGGGATGTCATCATATACAGAGAGTGGAAAAAGAACTATAAGGCCTAATCACCCCCCCCTCCCTTGGTAATTTGAAGTTTATTATATAAAGGAAGATCTCTGGGCTTTGTCAGCAGACCCCATACCTTAGTGCCTAGATGGAAGTTTTACATCATAGGAACAGCATAGCTCTTCTCCATGGAAAGGTCCCTCTCCAAGTGTGAGTTTGAACAACATACATCCCCGTAATATCAAAGCACAAGTTTCCAGAAGTGCAGCTGTGTTAGCATGTTTTGTCTAGGTGCTAGGGACTGACCAGAACAGAATAACAAGGGGCATTGTTTATCGACCTTGCACATCGTGTTCAGACTAAACTCCAGGAACAGGCAGAGAACGCCAAAAGCAGACAGTTCTCATGTGAAAGGCACAGAGTCTTGCAAAATAAAGTCATGTAGTAATGTGCACAAAAGCAGCATCATGGCAGCAGAGCTCATGCTAACTTAGCAATGTCAACAAATACCCTAACAGCCATATAACACTCTTCATAAAGACACCATGATTTCATTAGCAGATTGGAAGGTTTTTTCAGCTGACCAACATGAAAAGACCTCTAAGCACCAGCATCCCATCAAAACCATGAACAGGCGATACAACTAGCAAACACAAATACTTTTGAACAGTCAGCTCCTGATAGGTTTCAGATACACTGGGCAAGTGGATGTGGTGGATGTGAGGATAAAAGTTATTCAAGAAAGGCGAAATCTTCAACCTGAAAAACCTACCACCAAAGAAGGCTTTGAAATTATGGGTGTTAATAGCAATCTACAAGCCACTATGGCACAATCTTTCCTGAGCAAATTGAATGAACTGCCTTATGATAGAACCCATGGCAAAGTCAACAGGTCAGACTATTTTAGGCAGTTGTGTTCCTTGTTGAAATGCATTTTTGTTGCTCGATTATATGTTTGGACGCACAAAGGTAAAGAACCACTATGTACATAGATAATACCCAGAAACTCCTACACACAAACATACATACATAGACTCACATGCAAGGAGAATGTCTGCCCCATGTTGCTCGGAAGAGAGAAAGCAGAAATGCTCCATCTTTACAAAGATATTGAGCATGTCTGCTCTCTCCTTGTGCTGGTGCACTGTGTGCTGCCTAGCATCAATGCAGGCATTATAGTGCAAGGGTGCCTGCAATACGAGCAGGATTGTTTTTGATCCGGAAGGGACACATTCCTGCACATAAACATTCCTTAGAGGCATTTTCATCTTTCTATGTGTGCTGTAGAGTGGGAAAGGGGTAGAAGTTTGATACATTCACAGGTTTACTAGCTTTAGTAAATCTGAGAATGTGCTAAAATCCATGGGTGGATGCATGGGAACCCTCATAGTCCACCCATAGAAAACCTCTTAGCTTGAAATATAATGTAATGCAGCACAAGCTGCTGCGTTGTCTTACATTTCTTTACAAAGCCACACAAGGTAACACAAATAGCTCCTTGTGTGGCTTTGTAAATATTAATGAAGCCTTTGTATTGTCCTTCGGTTGCCTAGTGCTAAGCAAGGATAATACAGAGGCTTGATATATTCGGGCGATATTGTCTTCAAGCATGAGTAGTTGGCTAGGGGTGTGTACAGTATTGGCTTATTAATGGATGTGATGGATGTGATTGCATGGCTGGAGGACGCAACTGTGAGTGGATGAATAAATGAAAGCTGGTTGTGTGTAAGTGACTGGGTATGGTATTATGGTTATATTGTCGGATGACAGTAGAAGGTGGATGCAAGGGGATGGGTGAATGGATGATTTAATCTGGGTATATGTGTGGAGGGGTGGGTGAGTGCCTGTGGATGGGAGTATAAATAGATGATTGCATTGGTATAAAACTGTGTGGAGATGGGGAGGTCATTGTAAATGGATGGATCCATAAGTATGGTTAGACTTCTGCTAGGATGTGGTAGCATGAAAGATGTGAATCATTTGACATTACAATGATCTTCTAATGATCAATCAGCAATTTATGAGAAAAATTCCAAATCTGCTTTGACACTAGGTTTAACAAACATACGCTTAGCGCTTGACTACCACAGCCTTGCCTGGACAGTATTCCAAGCCGTATTGAATATAGGCTAACTGCTTGGACTGTCAGGCATGTCCTGTGCATCTGCTCCTATATTGTCCACACTAAAGTATACAAAGAAGTGCTGGATAGAATGCTTGAATTAATCTCAACCACTGGTAGTTACTTGGGGCTGCATCCCAATTCATCTTTATTTTGCACACTATGCCACTTAAGTTTGGCCCCAAGTATATGCAAATCAGTCTTGAACCTGCTCCAATGGGAACAGTCAGGCCTGAACTTCCAATCCCTGAACGGGAACACAAGCAAGCCAAGCCCAGTTTCACCCTAGTTATTGGCCCATCAGCCAGGTATAGCTTGACTCCAGTGACACAGTCTGCATGGGAACAAAGTCTGGGCATACCTGTCTCTCTTAGCATGACACACTACAGTATATGCAACTCAGTCTAAAGCCCAGTCGGATATCCATGGTAATTTATCAAAGATGAGGATAAGCAACAAAGGTCACTGGGAGAAAATGGCCTCAGATTAGAAATAAAGTGTTCAAATGTAGCCTAAAAAGGATGACGGTTCATATTTTCTTAGACTATTTATGAACCCAATACGCAACCAATCTTTTTCAAACTTTATGTGTGACTCAGTGATTATGTGTCTCGCTGCATGATTCAGTGAATAGCCATGTGACTGGCTATATGGGTGAGTGGCTGTTTGAGTGAATAAGTGGCTGTGTTGGTGAGTGAGTGGGTATGTGAGTGGCTTTATGGGTGGGTGAGTGGCTGTGAGAGTATCTGTATGGGTTGTGAGAAGTTGGCCTGGCATATGCTGTCCACTAATTATAGTGGGCACCTTGCACCAGTCCAAATCGACTCTTATGGTAGGTAGGTTAAAGACAACCTTATTGAAAGCTATCCTAGTGGTAGCTGTGGAGAGCAGCCTTCAGGCTAAGTCTTGAAGGAATGTAAAGCAGCTTGTTTTACCAGTCTATAATCTCTTGAGTGACCAAATGAAAGAGCACCACACCAGGTATATATTCAAAATATATGTATTTATTACTAAACACACCCCTCTAGTCTCTTTATGAGGCTAGAGTTCGAAATACATAGGTTATAAGATCTTAAATCACAGTAATAGCACAAATACACGTTTGAGCCCTAGGGGCGTACCAAACCATATACCAATAAAATGGTATGCGAACCACGACTGAACTAGACACTAGGCCTAGAGCCTCTAGAAGTGCTTGGACCACAAGGAACCACCCAAGGTAGTGACACAGGGGACCCACGGGAGACGCGTGCAGTGTAAATACACAACCGCGATACGCCGTTAACTTCTATGGAGAAAGTCGGGATCGGGAAAATAGAGGAAAGGGACACTTTAAAGAGGACTAGGACAAAACCCTTTGAGATCTAGGACTTTGAAGAGTCTCTACCCACGGGAGCACCGGAGTACTCGTGTTACCTCACCCAGGGAAGCCGGGTGCATAGGTGCCTTTCGGGGTCGGGTTTCGTCGTCGTTTCTTATGGCGATCTGCTGCAAAGTGCTGCTGGCGACCAGGAGAAAAGTGTCCGGGTGGATCCAAGAGTGGATCGGAGTTCTGAAGAACCTGAAAGCAGAGGGGACAGAGTCTGGGTCACTAGCCAGTGACCAGGAGGGCGATGGACAGATGCCCACCGATGTCGAGTGCTTCAAGTTCGTTGACGGTCGTCTTGACTCTTCAGCCACGAGGTCCGGGAGGCGTTGTCGGCGACCAGGAGCAGGATTCGGGCTGTTGCTCGATGTCTGTCGAGTGCAGAGGTGTCGGCGACCAGATTGGACCCAACAGGCCTTGGCAACGGCAAGTCTCGAGTAAGATGTAGATCGTCGATGATGCAGACCAGCAAGGTCTGGGGAACTCACCCAGCAAGGGTAAGTGAGGGCAGGCCTGGAGCAACCAGACTGCCAAGTAAAGAAAAGATTGGCCTTCGGTAAGGGCTACTAGCCAACGGGCTAGCGACCGCGAAGGAGCCTCGTGACGCCGCACGTGGAGCTGGCTTACAGGACACTCGTGGAGTGGGGGCCAGTGATCTTCGGTGCAGGTGGTGCTGGAGGCTAGGGCTACTCGGAGCCCAAAGCACGACTTCTTGGGAGACCCAGAAGATGGTGCACTTGCAAATGTGCTCGGTGTCCAGGGGTCACGGTCTCACGTTACCCACGATAGCCACGGGCCTCAGCTTTGCTGGGGACTCAGGGTAGCCTCGGGGAAGTCTGAGAATCCACCTCTGGTGATGCGATGACTTCGGCGTCCGACGGGAGCTTCAGTGATGCGAACCGGACAGATGCTTCTTTGGTGCCTGCCAAGCAGGGGAGTCACTCCTTGACCCCAAGGGAGATTCTTCAGTCCTCTAATCGTGAGTAGAGCGTCGAAGGTCCAGGATTCTGTTTCAGAGTTTCGTCCAGGTATAATCTAAAGTCCTAAGGACTGGGTTCCTACCTTTATTCCAAAAATAGGGGATGGACTACTCTGTGGCCCCACCTATGGGTGGGTCAGGGCAGAGGGGTGGCTACACCCCTTTCCCTTTGTCCAGTTCGCGCCAAAGCAGGGGCTGCAAGCCCCTGATCCGGTTTGAACTGGGGTATGCACAGGGACACCAAATGTGCCCCCAGTGCAGGACTTCAAAGCACCCGAAAGTGCTCCCGCCCAGCCCCAATACACATTGTCCTGTCTGGGGAGGTGGTCACACCTCCCTGGGACAGGAAACCTATTGTCCAGGCCTCCCCTGCCGGAGTTTTGTCCAGCAGCAGGAGGCCAGACTCGTGTCTGTGGCAGCAGCATCCATTTTGTGATGCCAGGGCTCTGGAAAGAAGTTACCGGACTCGTCAGAGTTAACATGCCTTTCCCTCTAGAAGGGTGGAATGCTACCCCCGCCGCCAGAATTGGCGGGGGGTAGTATTCCAAGATGTTTGACACCAAACACGACATGTTTCGGTGCAGCCATTCCATAGTTAGCATTTTACCGCGAGGATATAATGCGTTTAAGAGTATATGGTCAGGCTGCACTACAAACAGCATCAGAGATGGTCTCCGAACGCTGCAGAGGGGCCCTGCTCATGCAGGGGCACCCTCTCACATAGGAACCATGCACTCTGCCTTTAGGATTGATAAGGCCTGCCTTAGGAGTGACTTATAGGTTTATATGTGTGTATGCATTTAGTGATATAGGTAACCTATACCACAGCAAGGGGTGCATGCACCACCTTACCCAGGCTGCAGTAGCAGACCTGTGGTGTCAGTTTGGATGGCCTACCAGGGGTGGCATAATATATGCTGCAGCCCCTGGCAGGCCTCTGAGGTACCTATGCCCTTGGTACATAGTATACCATATACTAGGGACTTACAAGGGCACTCCAGATCCCAATCAGAGATGTGCCTAAGGCACATGGAGACCCTTTTAAAGAGGAAACAGCTAGGCTGGGGTTCTGAATAGCAGGGCCCCAGCCAGACTAATGTCGAAAACCAGTGAAGTATCAGCAAAAAGTGGGGGTACCCCTGTGAAGCAGATCCTACTCTCCTACACAACCCCCCCAAACGTAGGGACATTAAACTAACCTTGCCCAGTTAAGTCTTCATGTTCTAAGTGGAAATACCTAGAGAGTCCATCTGCATTCGCATGGTTACTCCCAGGCCTATGTTCCACTGTAAAGTCCATCCCCTGTAGGGAAATGGACCACCTAAGCAGTTTGGGGTTTTCACCCTTCATTTGTTTTAGCCATAAGAGGGGCTTATGGTCTGTCTGAACCAGGAAGTGTGTACCAAACAAGTATGGCCTCAACTTCTTCAGAGCCCAGACCACAGCAAAGGCCTCCCTCTCTATGGCTGACCAACGTTTCTCTCTAGGGGTCAGCCTTCTGCTAATAAAAGCTACTGGCTGATCCTGACCTTCTTCATTCAATTGTGACAGTACAGCCCCTACCCCCAATTCAGATGCATCAGTTTGAACAATGAACTTCTTGGAGTAATCAGGACTCTGCAGAATTGGAGCAGTGCACATGGCCTGCTTGAGGTCATCAAATGCCTTTTGACAGCTAACTGTCCACTGAACCTTTTTGGGCATTTTCTTAGAAGTTAAGTCATTCAAGGGTGTCACTATTGATCCATACCCCTTGACAAATCTCCTATAGTACCCAGTCAGGCCTAAGAAGGCTCTCACCTGAGTCTGGGTAGTGGGAGCAGTCCAGTCCATGATGGTCTGGATCTTGCTCTGCAAAGGTTGAACCTGGCCTCCACCCACAAGGTGGCCCAGGTACACAACCTGACTCTGCCCTATCTGGCACTTAGTGGCCTTGATAGTCAGGCCTGCCTTTTGCAGGGCCTGTAAAACATTCCTGAGGTGGACCAGGTGATCCTCCCAGGTGGAGCTAAAGACAGCAATATCATCTAGATAAGCTGCACTATAGGCCTCCAGTCCTGTGAGAACTGTGTTCACCAACCTCTGGAAAGTGGCAGGTGCATTTTTCAGACCAAAGGGCATCACCACAAATTGATAATGCCCACTAGGGGTTGAAAATGCTGTTTTGGGCTTTGCAGCATCAGCTAGTCTGATCTGCCAGTAGCCAGCTGTTAGGTCAAATGTGCTGAGATATTTGGCAGAGGCCAAAGTATCTATGAGCTCATCTGCCCTGGGTATTGGATGGGCATCAGTCCTAGTGACTGCATTGAGGCCCCTGTAGTCTACACAAAACCTCATCTCTCTTTTCCCACCACTGGTGTGAGGTTTAGGTACTAGGACTACTGGACTAGCCCAAGGGCTATCTGAGGGCTCAATCACTCCCAATTCCAACATCTTCTGGACTTCAGTCCTGATACAGTCCCTGACATGGTCAGGTTGCCTATAAATCTTGTTTTTAATAGGCAGACTGTCCCCAGTGTCCACTTCATGAGTGCACCAGGTGGTCTGACTGGGTGTCAGAGAAAACATATGTCTAAACTGATTGAGGACTTGCCTGCAATCAGTTTGTTGCTGGGTAGTGAGGCTGCCTGCCAAGGCTACACCATCAACTGACCCATCGTCAGGGTTCTGTGAGTGCAGGTCAGGGAGTGGGTCACTCTCTTCCTCCTGCCCTTCATCAGTAGCCATGAGCAAGCCCATGTCTGCCCTGTCCACATATGGCTTAAGTCTGTTGACATGGAGAACCCTGTGGGGACTCCTGGGTGTTCCCAGGTCTACTAAGTAAGTGACCTCACCCTTCTGCTCAACAATAGTGTGGGGTCCACTCCATTTGTCTTGGAGAGCTGCTGGGGCCACTGGCTCCAACACCCACACCTTCTGTCCTGGCTGGTAAACAGTTAGGACAGCCTTTTGGTCATGCCAGGCCTTTTGAAGTTCTTGGCTAGCCTCAAGGTTTTTGGTTGCCTTTTTCATGTACTCAGCCATCCTGGAGCGGAGACCAAGTACATAGTCCACTATATCTTGCTTTGGGGGCTTGAGAGGTAACTCCCATCCTTCCTTCACCAAGCACAGTAGACCCCTCACAGGGTGGCCAAACAGAAGTTCAAAAGGGCTGTAACCAACCCCCTTCTGAGGCACCTCCCTATATGCGAATAAAAGGCAGGGCAAGAGTATGTCCCATCTACGCCTAAGCTTTTCTGGGAGCCCTTTAATCATGCCCTTCAAGGTTTTGTTGAATCTCTCAACTAAACCATTGCATTGTGGGTGATAGGGTGTGGTGAACTTATAAGTAACTCCACACTCCTTCCACATTGCCTTTAAGTACCCAGACATGAAGTTTGTACCCCTGTCTGATACCACCTCCTTAGGAAAGCCCACTCTTGAGAAAATTCCCAGGAGGGCCCTTGCCACCACAGGTGCTGTAGTGGTCCTAAGGGGTATAGCCTCTGGATACCTGGTGGCATGATCCACTACCACCAGTATAAATCTGTGCCCAGATGCTGTTTGGGGATCCATGGGACCAACAATGTCAATCCCTACCCTCTCAAAGGGCACCCCCACCACAGGTAGTGGTATCAGGGGGCCTTTGTAGTGCCACCTGCTTTGCCACTGGCTTGGCAGGTTACACAGGAGCGACAAAACTCCTTACTGTCTTCAGACATGTGGGGCCAGTGAAAGTGAGGGACAATTCTGTCCCAAGTCTTGTTCTGGCCCAGGTGTCCTGCTAAGGGAATATCATGGGCTAGGGTCAATAGGAAGCCCCTGAACTTCAAAGGTATTACCAACCTCCTGGTAGCACCAGGCTTGGGGTCTCTACTCTCTGAGTACAGGAGTCCATCATCCCAATACACTGTATGGGGACCACTAGCTTTCCCAGCAGCCTCAGCAGCAGCTTGCTGTCTGAGGGGTTCAAGGGAGGGGCAGCTCTGCTGCTCCTGGCTCAGATCTGCCCTAGAAGGTCCCCCTGTCCCCAAGAACTCAACCTGGTCAGGCTCAAGTTCCTCTGGGACAGTTCCTTCTTCAGGGCTGAGATCATCCCCCTCAAGGGACTGATCTTCCTCCTGAGCCAAGGGGAAGGCACTGCCTTAACCCTACTACTCCTCCTCTTGGAAGGCACTTGGTCCATTCTTCCAGAATCCAAGGCCTGTTCAGTTTTAGACAGTTTAGCTTGTGACCTGGTCACAGCAAACACATCTGCAGGGATCCCCAGCATTTCTGCATGGGTCCTGAGCTCCACTTCTGCCCAAGCAGAAGTCTCTAAGTCATTGCCAAGCAAGCATTCGACTGGTAGGTTTGCACTTACCACAACCTTCTTAAGGCCAGTTACCCCTCCCCAGGAGAAGTTAACAACTGCCAGAGTATGGTCTGTTCTGACATTGCTAGCATTGGTCACTTGGTACATTTCACCAAGTATAACTTGCCCAGGTAGCACAAGGTCTTGTGTCACCATTGTGACACTTGCCCCTGTGTCCCTAAATGCCAAAGCCTCTCGTCCATTGATTAAAGGCTGTTGTCTGTACTTGCCCAGATTACTGGGACTCACAGTGGAGGTCACATCCATGCCTCCATCACAGACTAACACAGCCTGAGTCAGCTCCCTGACTAAGTCAGAGCCCAACTCAGTTCCCAGGGTGAACCCTACTAAACCCTTTGCTGGAGCACTTCCACCAACTGTACTAGGGGGAACAGGTGCCTTAGGGGCATTGGTGGATGCTGGACTGGAGTCTTTGGACTTGGTGCAATCACTGGTCCAGTGGGTCTTTTGCTTACAGACCTTGCACCATGGTTTTCTTTGGCCTTTACCCTTGGTAGACTGGGAATCCCCACCAGAAGAAGATTTTTGGGGGCCTGATGAAGACTTTTGATCTTTACCCTTCTCCCCACCCTTGTCAGAGTTCTTAGCATCTTGCTTCTTGGTTTCCCCACCTTGGTTCTGTACCTTCTGCTTCACCCTGGTTCTGACCCATTTGTCTGCCTTCTTTCCCAATTCTTGGGGAGAGGTCAGATCAGAGTCAACCAGGTACTGATGCAACAGCTGGTTTTGACAGTTATTAAGAATCTGCTCCCTCATTATCAGATTATACAATCCTGAGAAGTCACACACCTTACTGCCCATCAACCAGCCTTCCAGAGCCTTGGCAGAACAATCCACATAGTCTACCCAGTCTTGAGTCTGTGCTTTTTGGGTGTCTCTGAACTTCAACCTGTACTGTTCAGTGGTTAGGCCAAACCCATCAATAAGAGCACTCTTCAAGACCTTGTAATTGTCAGCATCCTCCTCTCTAACAGTGAGGAGCTTGTCTCTACCTTTGTCAGCAAAGGAGAGCCACAAGATTGCTGCCCACTGCTCCTGAGGGACCTTCTGTACTTTACAGGCCCTCTCTAAAGCAGTTATTCATTTGTGGATATCATCCCCACTCTGGTAGGGAGGGACAATCTTGCTCAGGTTCCTATGGTCATAGGACCTTTCCCTATCTCTAGGGACATGGCTGCCACCATGGGACTCTAGTCCCAACTTTCTTCTCTCCCTAAGGAGATCTAGGGATTCTCTATCTAAAGCCAATTGCTTCTTCCTGATCTCCAGTTGAGTTTCCTCATACTGGACCAGTCTCTTTCTTCTCTCATGAGAGGATTCCCTCCTGTGAGAAGAAACAGAGCTCCCTATTGAGGTGCCAGAGTGGTTAGACTCCTGAGAAGGAGACCTAGACTTTCTGAGCACACTCATAATCCTTCCTGGGGGAACAAAGGTGTGGTTCTCCAGATCCTCATCTTCATCTTCCCCAGAAGGGATTGGGTTTTCCAGGTCAGGGTCATTGTCACCCTCCTGGTCAGTTTCAGAGGGGGGCTGGGGGTAGTAGTACCCCTGGCCCCTTCCTCATCTGCTGGCCCACCCTCTGCTCCTACCCCTTCAGTCTCTGAGGACTTACTAAGATCATAAGCCACCAACATCTCCTGGAGGTGTTGGGTGGTGGGACTTAGGCCTGTCCTTAATTTCCTCACGTTACACAAAGCTCTCAGTTCCAAGAATGGGAGTGTGTCATACTTGGAGGGGGGAAGCTCCATGGCTTCCTGCAGGGCATCTCTAGATCCTGCTTTTAAAGACATTACTAGTGTGGTGTGGTGTATGCACTACCTACTCTAGTGTGGCCTACTAAACTCTCTTGAGTTGTAGAAAGGGTTGTGCTATCCCTTAACACACAACTCTAAGTTCAGTAGAACTTACTGATATTCTAAGCTTAAATTATATGTACCTTAGGTACCTTTAGTGGTTTTCAGTTGATCAATTCAATTGAGATTATCTGGTAAAACAATAGCAAGCTGGAATCCCACACGCTGCACACCAATGTGAGAAGTTGGCCTGGCATATGCTGTCCACTAATTATAGTGGGCACCTTGCACCAGTCCAAATCGACTCTTATGGTAGGTAGGTTAAAGACAACCTTATTGAAAGCTATCCTAGTGGTAGCTGTGGAGAGCAGCCTTCAGGCTAAGTCTTGAAGGAATGTAAAGCAGCTTGTTTTACCAGTCTATAATCTCTTGAGTGACCAAATGAAAGAGCACCACACCAGGTATATATTCAAAATATATGTATTTATTACTAAACACACCCCTCTAGTCTCTTTATGAGGCTAGAGTTCGAAATACATAGGTTATAAGATCTTAAATCACAGTAATAGCACAAATACACGTTTGAGCCCTAGGGGCGTACCAAACCATATACCAATAAAATGGTATGCGAACCACGACTGAACTAGACACTAGGCCTAGAGCCTCTAGAAGTGCTTGGACCACAAGGAACCACCCAAGGTAGTGACACAGGGGACCCACGGGAGACGCGTGCAGTGTAAATACACAACCGCGATACGCCGTTAACTTCTATGGAGAAAGTCGGGATCGGGAAAATAGAGGAAAGGGACACTTTAACGAGGACTAGGACAAAACCCTTTGAGATCTAGGACTTTGAAGAGTCTCTACCCACGGGAGCACCGGAGTACTCGTGTTACCTCACCCAGAGAAGCCGGGTGCATAGGTGCCTTTCGGGGTCGGGTTTCGTCGTCGTTTCTTATGGCGATCTGCTGCAAAGTGCTGCTGGCGACCAGGAGAAAAGTGTCCGGGTGGATCCAAGAGTGGATCGGAGTTCTGAAGAACCTGAAAGCAGAGGGGACAGAGTCTGGGTCACTAGCCAGTGACCAGGAGGGCGATGGACAGATGCCCACCGATGTCGAGTGCTTCAAGTTCGTTGACGGTCGTCTTGACTCTTCAGCCACGAGGTCCGGGAGGTGTTGTCGGCGACCAGGAGCAGGATTCGGGCTGTTGCTCGATGTCTGTCGAGTGCAGAGGTGTCGGCGACCAGATTGGACCCAACAGGCCTTGGCAACGGCAAGTCTCGAGTAAGATGTAGATCGTCGATGATGCAGACCAGCAAGGTCTGGGGAACTCACCCAGCAAGGGTAAGTGAGGGCAGGCCTGGAGCAACCAGACTGCCAAGTAAAGAAAAGATTGGCCTTCGGTAAGGGCTACTAGCCAACGGGCTAGCGACCGCAAAGGAGCCTCGTGACGCCGCACGTGGAGCTGGCTTACAGGACACTCGTGGAGTGGGGGCCAGTGATCTTCGGTGCAGGTGGTGCTGGAGGCTAGGGCTACTCGGAGCCCAAAGCACGACTTCTTGGGAGACCCAGAAGATGGTGCACTTGCAAATGTGCTCGGTGTCCAGGGGTCACGGTCTCACGTTACCCACGATAGCCACGGGCCTCAGCTTGGCTGGGGACTCAGGGTAGCCTCGGGGAAGTCTGAGAATCTACCTCTGGTGATGCGATGACTTTGGCGTCCGACGTGAGCTTCAGTGATGCGAACCGGACAGATGCTTCTTTGGTGCCTGCCAAGCAGGGGAGTCACTCCTTGACCCCAAGGGAGATTCTTCAGTCCTCTAATCGTGAGTAGAGCGTCGAAGGTCCAGGATTCTGTTTCAGAGTTTCGTCCAGGTATAATCTAAAGTCTTAAGGACTGGGTTCCTACCTTTATTCCAAAAATAGGGGATGGACTACTCTGTGGCCCCACCTATGGGTGGGTCAGGGCAGAGGGGTGGCTACACCCTTTCCCTTTGTCCAGTTCGCGCCAAAGCAGGGGCTGCAAGCCCCTGATCCGGTTTGAACTGGGGTATGCACAGGGACACCAAATGTGCCCCCAGTGCAGGACTTCAAAGCACCCGAAAGTGCTCCCGCCCAGCCCCAATACACATTGTCCTGTCTGGGGAGGTGGTCACACCTCCCTGGGACAGGAAACCTATTGTCCAGGCCTCCCCTGCCGGAGTTTCGTCCAGCAGCAGGAGGCCAGACTCGTGTCTGTGGCAGCAGCATCCATTTTGTGATGCCAGGGCTCTGGAAAGAAGTTACCGGACTCGTCAGAGTTAACATGCCTTTCCCTCTAGAAGGGTGGAATGCTACCCCCGCCGCCAGAATTGGTGGGGGGTAGTATTCCAAGATGTTTGACACCAAACACGACATGTTTCGGTGCAGCCATTCCATAGTTAGCATTTTACCGCGAGGATATAATGCGTTTAAGAGTATATGGTCAGGCTGCACTACAAACAGCATCAGAGATGGTCTCCGAACGCTGCAGAGGGGCCCTGCTCATGCAGGGGCACCCTCTCACATAGGAACCATGCACTCTGCCTTTAGGATTGATACGGCCTGCCTTAGGAGTGACTTATAGGTTTATATGTGTGTATGCATTTAGTGATATAGGTAACCTATACCACAGCAAGGGGTGCATGCACCACCTTACCCAGGCTGCAGTAGCAGACCTGTGGTGTCAGTTTGGATGGCCTACCAGGGGTGGCATAATATATGCTGCAGCCCCTGGCAGGCCTCTGAGGTACCTATGCCCTTGGTACATAGTATACCATATACTAGGGACTTACAAGGGCACTCCAGATCCCAATCAGAGATGTGCCTAAGGCACATGGAGACCCTTTTAAAGAGGAAACAGCTAGGCTGGGGTTCTGAATAGCAGGGCCCCAGCCAGACTAATGTCGAAAACCAGTGAAGTATCAGCAAAAAGTGGGGGTACCCCTGTGAAGCAGATCCTACTCTCCTACATGGGTGAGTGAGTGGATGTGACTAGCTGTGTGGGTGAGTGAGTGACTGTGTGAGTGGCTGCATGGGTGAGTGAGTGCATGTGCAAGCAGCTATATGGGAAAGTGAGGGGGTATGTGAGTGGCAATATGGGTGAGTGATTTGCTGTGTGAGTGGCTGTATAGGTGAATGAGTGCTAGTGTGAGTGGCTGTATGGGTGTATGAGTGGCTATATGGGTAAGTGAGTGGATGCATGAGTGGCTGTATGGGTAGGTGAGTGGCTGTGAGAGTGTGTGTATGGGTGAGTGATTGACTGTGTGAGTGGCTGTATGGGTAAGTGAGTGACTGTGAGTGGCTGCATGGATAAGTAGATATCTGAGTGGGTGTATGGGTGAGTGCATGGGTGTTTGAGTATCTGTATGGGTAAATGAATATATGTGTGAGAAGCTGTATGTGTGAGTGGCTGTATGGGTGAGTGAGTGCTTGTGAGCAGCCATATGAGTGAGTGAGTGGGTGAGTTAATGGCTGAATGGGTGAGTTAGTCAGTGTGTCAGTGACTATACTGGTGAGTAAGTGTGTGTGTTAATAGCTGTATGGGTGAGTAAGTGGCTATGAGAGTAGCTGTATGGGTGAGTGAGCATGTGTGTGAATGTCTGTATGGGTAAGTGAGTGTGTGTGTGTCTGAGTATTTGGGTGCTTGAGTGGGTATGTCAGTGACTGTATGGGTGAGTGAGTGAGAGTGGCTGTATAGGTGAGTGAGTGCATGTGTGAGTGGTTGTATGGGCAAGTGACATATTGTATCAATGACTGTGTGGGTGAGTGTGTGGGTGTGTGAATGGTTGTATGAGTGAGTAAGTGGGTATGTGAGTTTTTGTATAGGTGAGTGAGTGGGTTGTCAATTACTGTTTGGGTGAGTGAGTGGCTGTATGGGTGAGTAAGTGGGCATGTGAGTGACTGAGTGGGTGTGTGAGTAAATGCAAGAGTGAGAGCATGTGTCAGTAGCTATATAGGTGAATGAGTGGATGTGTCAGTGAATGTATAGGTGAGTAAATGGGTGTGTTAGTTCCTGTTTGGGAGCATGAGTGCATGTGTGAGTCACTGTATGGGTAAATGACTGTAGGTCAGTAGCTGTATGAGTGAGTGAGTGGGTGTCTGAGTGGCTGTATGGATGAGGTAGTAGGTATGTGAATAGTTGTATAGGTGAGTGACTGGATATGTCAGTGACTGTATGTGTGAGTGAGAGAGTGTGTGAGTGATTATATGGGTGAGTGAGTGCAAGTGTGAGTGGCTCTATGGGTGAGTGACTGCATGTGGGAGTAGCTGTATGGGTGAGTGAGTCAGTGTCTGAGTCTCTTTATGGGTGAGTGTGGGTATTAGTAGCTGTATGTATGAGTAAGTGAGTGGGTGTGTCAGTGATTGTATGGGTGAGTGACTGCATGTGTGTCTGTATCAGTGAGTGAATGTGTGTGAGTAGCTGTATGGTGAGTGAGTGGATAGGTCAGTGGCTTTGTGGGTTAGTGTGTATATGTGTGAGTAGCTATATGGGTGAGTCAGTGTGTGTGTTAGCAGCTGTATGGCTGAGTGAATATATATGTTAGCAGCTGTATAGGTGAGTGAGTGTATGTGTTAGTAGCAATGTTATGAGCCCCAATGTACCCCAATATAGGCCTAGGTAGATGCACAGCCTTTTACCTACATTTGTCCTACCTTACTCTACATAACAGCTTTGGCGCTGACCTTTTGCCTAGTTATGTGCCGAATAAATGTTGTGTGGTTTTCTCTGAAACTAGCCTAATTGATTATGCATGAGGATTCTTAGTATCATATCTTAATCCCCTGCCTAGGGCATACTCACAATACTGTACAAAATTCACCACTATCGTCATCCTTGAATGACAGGCCCACAGCACCATTACATATCTAGGTAGATCCCTTGAGGGTACCTTTTGGGTATAAAAGACCCACATATTCCACTGAGCAAGGAGAGGAGAAGCTTCCATGCTGACACAAGACGCTGAGATTCCTGCCCCAGGAAATCATAGCACGCAGTGGTCTGACACCCCGCAAAGACGGGGTCCTTCATTCTCTCCCATCAGCTAATGGGGTTGGCTCTTTCATAGCGGATTCTTGACTTTACACCCACATGCATGCTAGGTACATTGAGGTGCACTTAGATAGGGTTAGCATTTTAGGAGTACGCTTGATTACTATCATGTATCTATATGCCTGCATATATTCATTGTTTTAGCACCATGGTAGAATTCTACCTTTTATTTACTCTGTTGGTGCTTGTAATCATATACATCTGCTTCTGTCTAATGGTTGTTGCAGCACACATATTTTATACTCGAATGACGGTGGTTCAATAAATGCTTATTAAAAAGTCCCCATCGTTTATTCTGTGTATCTCTCTGAGAACAAGTGAGCACGAGTGACTGAGTGAAAAGTACTGTACTGTTTCCACGATCCCTGAAGGATCAAGGGTTGTCATTTTCGATAGTTGCCAGAAACTATTTGCTCCTTGGTAAGTTTAGGGGGTTTAGGGTGGGACTGTGAGCTAGCTGGTCTAAAGGCTAAAATATCCTTTGGGGGTGTCTGGAATCAGTCTTGACACCAATCCCTCAGTTTATGTTGTTAAACTCCCAGATCCTATATAGATTTATAGGAACTACACAACATAGGGGCACCAACGTGGGTTTGGTTCTTATTTAAGGGTCAAATCTGAGTAGTTCAGTCGTGCTTTCTCAGAGACCCCTACTCACATTTACCCAGAGACGTCTGGAGTGGGAAGGGAAAAATCCACAGCAGCTGAGTAGGTATTTCCTATGTATTGGCTGTAGGTTTGTTCAAGCTTGAAGGAATATAGTTTCCCACATTGTGCAAAACCTTATCTCTTTCTCTAAAAAACGTCCTCCCATAATGTTGCAGCCTGCAGATGCTGGTACAAGTGGTGCTGGTGAGGAGGATGCAGAGTAGGAAGGTGCTCTAAACATTTCAGAAAATTGCAGAAGTGCACGTACTATAAAATTAGCAGATTATGGTCCCTCATCATTAGGTGGGACCATTACCTTCGTGATTGTGGCACACGAGGCATACAGGACAGAGGGTTAAATTCCTGCCTGCAGATGCATGCACCCACGTATTTCATAGTTAGATTCCAGATAAAATACCAGATGAATACTCTCCATACTAGGACATAGAAGTCCTGTTAACTTACCAAGAGCATATACATTGGTTTAAAGGCGCCCTCCCCACACCACAGAAAAAGTGAGACTTTGTCTGCTCAGTAGAGCCGTACCAACTTGGCTGGGCCTAGCTGCATACACACCGCATCCAGAGATTGATACATTGCCAGCAGCAGACTACGTCCACTTTACAAAGAAATAATAAGGCTATATAGAAATATTACACAGTTCAGAATGCAAACACTTACAATTCAAACCATGAGGGTCACTCAAGCTGGTCAACTAAAAGGGACTGCAACAAAAATCACCCCACAAACGCTGAACACGATTATGAGAAGAATGCCCACTAAACGTGAGCAAATGCTGTTCTGGATAGCACAGAAAACAGCACAGCTTGAGGTAATGTTTCCACGCACAGGCACGCAACAAAAAAACTGAATATTGACAATTTGCCTGCCACTGGGGATAGCTCCCCCGATAGACGACTGTACAACTTGGGGTACAGTGTTCGCTGCCGTTTATACCAGAACACATGGTACCCCCTCAATAGCAGTCATACCAGAAGTATTGAAACAAATACAGAATGAGTACGGGGCAGAGCCTGCCCTGGAATTAGGGATGAAATTGATAGGCAATTTCGCCCAAGTATCAACAATTATGTTAGCCAACATAAAAGGGGAGGCCGCAGCAGTGGCTGTACGCCAGCACCTGAGAGAATGCACTCCTGCACAACAGGAGCAAGAACTATCTAAAATTATCAAAGAGACCTATGCTTCACTTGGTAGAGATAATTTGGGAGCTATACTTGTGAAGCCACAATTAATGGGTAATACTGAAAAGGACAACTCAAAACAAGCACCCGTTTCTTCTAAAAAGAAATGGGACAACAAACAATCAAAAAATAATAAGCAGAATGCATCAGGGTCAGAGGGTGGCTCCAGGAGCCCTCTGACAGAAAATATAACTTAAAAAACATGCCATTATTAAAAAACCTGACATGTATCAAGATACTGATACACGTTACTCTCGTTCCTTTCAGGGTTCATCAAAAAACTCAGAGAGGGAAGGACGGTCAGAAAGCAGATCAGAAGAGCAAGCCAAGCCAAGAGACACACATCGCAATTCAGACTACATTATCAAACAAGAGGATAAACCAAAATCTAAACCTCAATTTAAAAAGAAGAAGGTAGCTGGCCTTAAAATAAGAAATGCTCATGCTAACGTGGACTCAACTATTGAACAGGGAATGGGCTCTGATGATGCTAGACAGTGCAGCAGAAGTAACAATAGCTCACCAGAATCTGATGGAATTTCTGGTGACAGCAGCGTTGAATTAACATATCACTATGGAAACACCTGACACAAGGGTAAGTGCCCCAAGATGAGTTATGCGAAATAACACTCCAACTGGAGGGGGACATACCCAGAAAAGTGAAAGGTCTGTTCGGGAGAACCTGACTTATGGATATGACATCCTAATGGCTGAAAAAGATTTGCCACCTGAGTTCGTTATGGACTGCCCAAAAGGGGAAGACGTAATATTTCCAGCCTTCTCCGACCTCGTTCCAGAGTCCCATAAACATTCATGCGAGCAGGAGTGGGCAGTAGAGCTAGCCCCTGCATTATACATCAATCATGTAGGGTGGGATGCTGAGTCACCTCACCACGAAAACCATATTTAATATATTTGATTTTTAATGTTATAAATATTATTTATTTATTTTATATATATTTTTGTGTATATATATATAGTAAACTTTACCCCTCCGCTATCCAACACTTTGCCTACTGATGCAATCACTGGAGTTGGAATAGTAAATTTAATTACTCAGCTATCCAACACTTACTCTACTGTTGCACTCACTGGAGTGGGAATAGTAATTTTTAACCCTCGCTATCGAACATTTTCCCTACTGTTGCACTCACTGGAGTGGGAATAGTAAATTTTACCCCTCCGCTATCCAACACTTTCCCTACTGTTGCACTCACTGAAGTTGGAATAGTAAATTTAATTACTCCGTTATCCAACACTTACTCTACTGTTGCACTCACTGGAGTGGGAATCGAAATTTTTACCCCTTCGCTATACAACATTTTCCCTACTGTTGCACTCACTGGAGTGGGAATAGTAAATTTTACCCCTCGGCTATCCAACACTTTCTCTACTGTTGCACTCACTGGAGTGGGAATAGTAAATTTTACCCCTCCGCTATCCAACACTTTCCCTACTGTTGCACTCACTGGAGTTTGAATAGTAATTTGTACCCCTTCGCTATCCAACACTTTCCCTACTGTTGCACTCACTGGAGTGGGAATAGTAATTTTTACCCCTCCGCTATCCAACACTTTCCCTACTGTTGCACTCACTGGAGTTTGAATAGCAATTTTTACCCCTTCGATATCCAACACTTTCCCTACTGTTGCACTCAGTGGAGTAGGAATAGTATGTTTTACCCCTCTGCAATACAACACTTTCCCTACTGTTGCACTCCTTGGAGTGGAAATAGTAATTTTTGCCCCTTCGATATCCAACACTTTCCCTACTGTTGCACTCTTTGGAGTGGGAATAGTACTTTTTTGCCCCTTCGCTATCCAACACTTTCCCTACTGTTGCACTCTTTGGATTGGAAATAGTAATTTTTGCCCCTCCGCTATCCAACACTTTCCCTACTGTTGCTCTCACTGGAGTGGGAATAGTAAATTTAATTACTCTGCTATCCAAAACTTACCCTACTGTTGCACTCACTGGAGTGGAAATTGTTATTTTTACCCCTTCGCTATCCAACACTTTCCCTACTGTTGCACTGACTATATTGTGAAATGTAAGTTTAAATATATTTTAATAGTTTAATGTTTTAATTTATCATATAATTTAAATCATTGAAATATATTTGTATTTTTTATATACTTTAATCTTTTAACATAAATTAAAACTAATAGTTTATTAATTGTTTTAAAGTAAATATATGTGTATAAATAATGATGTTTGTGTGTTTATCTTTTTTTATTAAGTTTATTTGTTATATTTTATTAAAATGTATATTAAATGTATTTTATTTTGTTAAAATTACATTTAATATTGAATATATATTAATTTATTTTATATTTATATACAAGTTGATATTTTATACATCTATATTTTTTACATCAATATTTTTTGTCGATATTTTTGTACATATCTGTTTAAGTATCGGAGTCAATATTTTTGTTGTCTATATTTTTTCATCAATATTTTTTACATCAATATTTTTTACATCGATGTTGTGTCAGTGAACCTAAAGCAAGCATTTCAAACACAAAAGCACTGTATCCGTGATGGATACAATGGGCTAATTCTCTCATTGCAACAGAGGTAGACTACAAATTTGATTCTACATTAAAAACACAAGCATTCCTGCAGTACGAACAAGAATATCATCTCCCGAATTAAATATTGGCTCTAGATCAGTATGAATACATCATTTACACTGACGAATCTGCCCAGCTTGCTGTAGGAAGTAAACAGCAATACAGTGCTGCATGTGTGATTGTAAAGGGACGTATGTGGGATGACAAGTTCCGTCCTAGCAATACGCAGACACAGTCTCTAGAAGATTGCACGGCACAGCTGGCAGAACTAAAAGCCCTGATACTGGCACTAAAAAATACGGAGCGGGAATTCCCCACACTCATTGTGTGCGATTCGTTTTATTGTGTCCAGTCATACAATAAATATCTTCACTGTTGGGGCCAGAATGTGTTTAGATATTCCAAAGGGTGCATAATAAAGCACAAATTGCTGTGGAAACAAGTGGCAGAGCTGAAAAAAAGGCTTGCCGCAGGCTAATGTTATTCACACATAGAGTCATCAGCGTTTTAGCGTGCATGTTGAAGGGAATTCACTGGCAGATGAAGCGGCCAAGGATACAGTGCAAACTGCTGCTGTTGCTTCAATCACTTGTTCTAGTACGAGAATAGACTGACAGATAATGATAGCTGTGAACGTTACCCGCAACAACAGCTCAGCCTTAACAAAAGGTTTTCCACTCAAAGTACTCCTACAAGTTAGATGTGCAAAACATTCCATATGCTCAAATTCCAGGAGAGGGGATAGAGTAATACCAAACATGGATCGCAAGTTAGGTTTAATTCTAGCTGCATACAAGGGTCTGGGCTCAGCACACACAGGTATTACTGGAACGGTTTCACTACTGAAACAATGTTATTGGTGGCCAAACCTTACTAAACAGATCAAGGGCTTTGTCCTTAAGTGCGACATCTGTTAGCAGATGAAAGGTTGCACCGTAGCATGTCTATTGCAGACACCACTACTGATTCAGACAGACCTCTCGCCTGTGTCTATTTAGACCACTGCGGCCCCTTACAATCAGATGGGGCTTACAAGTACATCTTGGTGGCACTGTATTCATGCTCTAGATTCTTGTGGGTTGGCCCCAGCGCTCGGCTGATGCTCAAACTGTTATAAATGATTTACGGGTCTTCATAGGGACATACGCAATTGGCACATTACATTTTGATTGTGGCCCTATGGTTAGCTCACAGGCTTGCAAAGAAGCCATGGGAAGTTGGGGTGTGGTCTTGCATTACTCCTCTCCATATCATCCCAAGGGAATTTCGATTTCGGAGAGAAAAAAACGGGACTTAAAACAATCCTTAACAGCAAGGCTATTAGGCTCAGGTGGCAGTTGGGTCAATCACCTATATGGGGTCCAGAGGGCACTTAATAACATGCCAAAATGTTCCCTAGGGGGCCGTACTCCATATGAAGCCCTGTTTGGGACTAGAATGTGGGTACCCGACCTCTACTATGGCAGCGCAGTGGCGGATGAAAAACTGTTTGACATCATTGACCGTTTGGCTGTTTTACAGCAACTCAATGTATTACAAAGCAAAGTCCAAGTAAAACGCACTGCCATAGGCGACGTGAAAGCTGTTCCGGCAAGACCTGCCTGGGGTCCTGGTCAGAGAAAAGATTGTGGACAAAAAATTATTTGGGCCATCTTACAGTGCGCCTGTCCTGGCTGTGGAAGGACCAAGAACAGTACTTCTACCGCCTCTTGCCAGCAGGAAAGAAAAGATATTTGTCTCCGTTGAGCGGACCAAACCACACTATGTGGCTGATACTAAATAGTAGGCTGTGTGGGCTCCTGGGTAGCCGTTGATCTCCTCTTGCTACCATACAGGAAGCTCAGACAGAAAGATTAATAACCTTTGAAGATTCTACTCTACAAAGTGAAGGAGTTACCAACAATGGAATGGAACTCGTGCCTGTTGAAATTGAACAGCAACAAAATACAAATGAAACACAGATCTCAATTCGGCCTAATACCGACATCTATGTAAAAATTTCTCAAAACGAGTCATCTGCCAGTTCAACAAAACCTGCTGAGCTACCAAAGATAGATCGAACTGAGTCAGGCTACATCATCGATTTTGATACTTTCTCTCTGGATCCAAGTGAACCCGAATCACCGTCAGCTTCTGTTTCCAACAAACAAAAACTCTGTGATTTCTACCATTGGCTGAAAAAGACTTACCTTATTTTTCCCTGGCCACAGCTCTGGATTGCAATTGGTCTACTTTTCCTAGTCCTTTGGATAGGTGTAGTGATAAGTTTAGTGACTGTCTTTTTCCTGCTCCTGAACGGACATTAGCTCCCAGAACGCTCGGCAGTACAAAATGTGAACTTGGTCCTGAAACCGCATGCATCATCACACCGTGAACAAAGAGACCTGTCCTTAGTGAACATTACAGCAGTTGCAGTTACAGAAGGACTAGTTTGGGATAGGGTTTCATATGATGTATATGGTCCAACTGAAATTTTAAAAATAGCACACTTGTTTAAAATTTCTTTAAGTGATATCATCACCTCCAGTATTTTCTCTGATGATTGGGTCTTTGAAACTGTAAATACTATGCTGTCTGATTTAGAACAATCTGCTGCATTTTCAAGTAATGAATTGTATGATGATACATCTGATTTTGACACCATGTACTGTTACCAACACTATGGTCATCATTTCTTGCACAAAGCAAGTATCCCACTTAATATTTTCTCTTACCATCAATGGGAACATTACCCAACACTGCCAAAAGGTAGTTCAACAACAGTTGCACAAAAGTTTGTTTGTTTTTCTGAGTTTAACAGTTCAGACCCGAGATCTTATTATTATAAGGTTGCGCCTACACCTGCAAAGAAAAATATGCTCACTAACCCGAAACAGATATACTCTGCTTCCTTTATTTCCCAGCTGTTTTTACAGGGTATCGACTTATGGAGGGACACCATAGACACAAAATCTGTCTGGGGGACTAAAGGTTGGCAAGTTCAGGGAACTGAGGCCCTATTTAGAGCATGCCTCATACCACAGCAAATTATCTTCCTGAACAACACAGTGCAACAGACTTCCTGTCTTGAGCTAGCCAAGATCAAGGACTTGAATACACCTCAGGTTCCCTCACTACACACTTTGAGGGGTGGCAAAAATATACACAACATAGTGAGGACACACTAGATGAATTCTACATGATGGTTGGTACAATTCATCAGACCCCAATTGGAAGGGATGGTTGGTTTGGCCTATTGACACAAATAGGTGTCAGTCAAGATTCAGGGGTACCATCGAAGGGTTTAGTATCCATAGGCCTGACCAACGTTATGTACAACTCAGGGGTGGTGACATCTCACAGTGTTGGGAAGTTATGCATAGAGTGGCTAGAAACCTCAACACTGTCCCAGGTGAAACAACACTTGTCCTTACTCTCAGATGACATGGATCTTAGGGACTTTTTGTAACGGTCCCCAGAAGCCACTTCAAAAGTGCTTCATATACGCTATTTGCAACGAAGTATGTAAAATCTCTCAACAAGAGGCTGCTGAGAGATTGCGTGAGATTGAATGGGTTAACCTAGAAAAGGCTTTGGCAGTGGTCGACAATGGCATGACCACACTGACATCCAGGATTTATTCATTGGGCAACATTGTGTCTTCTGCAATAGATATAATAGAACAGGATTTGTCTATTCTTCAACATGGACAATCGCAATTGCAATCCATTCTATTATTGAGCTGGACGCAACACTCATTGCGCTGTGGTCACATGCCCTGGTGGTATTTCAACAGTAAGTCTCTGTTTTCTGCATACAATCTAACAGAAAGACAGACAACAATGGCATGAAGTGATGCAAAATAAACAATGCTACACATTAAAAATTTCAATACTATCTACAGTATCATGAGGTAGGCAGGTATGAAGTGTTGGGAAAGGGCTACATACATGAATCTCGGGAGTTACCATACAGATTTAGATGTAGGAATGGGGACACTGAAGTTTTTCTCAGCGGTTTGGACTGTAAAATTGCTTTAAGTGGGTCTCTAGTTTGCTTCACGGAGCCTGTAATGCTTTGGTTGCAAACTTATCATGTCACTTGAAAGGATCCCCAGCTGCCGTGATTCATCCGGTGTTCAAGCTACTTTCAAATGGAAGCTATTTGATGTTGAATGATCAAGGTTGTTGTGGGATGGTACCAGGCATCGCATATCTGGTTACAGTAAGTTTCAGGGTTACTTGTTGTGTGCAAGTATTGTTTCCACCGACCCACACAGTTAGGGAGGCAAAGCTATGGCCTTCATAGGAGGTTTCCCTTATACGGTTTGATTCTCTGAGCAGACTGAAAACCATACTGTTACAGAAGGATGTGGCCTTAAACTCAGCCTGAGATAATTTTGATCTCCAGATTGCAAGGTCTTCGGCTGAGATACAGGCACTAGTACAAACGAACTTCCCGCTCCATTTCGGAGAAATGGTACATCGTATCTTTAACATGTCTGATACGAGTGGGATAGTACACCTATTTAAGAGCATTGGTTCCGGACTATTGAGCACCTTTCAGGCAATCTTTGGAGTTATTCCATCACTTATACACTCCGTATTGGGAAGCAATTTTGGAGGGCTTCTGCTGGTCCTAGTACTTGTAGTGGGTATCCTTATTTTAATTTTCCTACTATGCAATGGACGCCCCAGGTTCCAAAGAGATAAAAAAAGCACTCCTGGTGCGACGTTGCCATGAATGCATGGTACTCCATCTGGGCGCACCTCGGCTTTGGGAGCTAACTGAGGATTTGTTCCTTTCGTTCAGATCAGTCTGGGTTGACTGCATCTTGCCTGTGCTCCGCTTCCTATTCTGGGAATACGAATGCATGTTGGACATATGTCTGACCCTTTCATCGGTTGGGCCACTGGATGTGAATGTACTACTGGACCCCTTAAAGGCCCACGTATGACAGTGTCCTCAGCGTATTCCAATGTTGATGACAGCATTCATAGAGCCTCCACGGGATGCTTCAGCTCCTGTTGGTACGGACACCGGCTCGACAACCATCACACAGGTTTCAAGTATTTCCTCGGCGGCTGCTGCAGGAACTGAAGATGATCACCTTTGCTCCATTGACCTGATACAAGAGGTGTTACAGGGACCATTGTCTGCGAATGTGAGCAACAGTGATGTTGAGTCTCCCACACAGGACACATAAACATTTGGCTCTCTGTGTGATGGGAACAATTCAGCCTTTTTCCAAATCAAACCAAATTGGAATTCGAAAACATAATTTTTGTTTTATTTTTCTCCTGCTGTCACTGGGCATCATGGCTTTTGGTGTGCTCAGTTGGTCTAAGAGTATATTGACTATTTAGAGGACTTATAGAGATTTTTTAACTCTTGCAAAAACATTTCACGTGTACCATGTTTTGAGATGTTTTTACACGCATTTTTTATAACAATGTTTTTATGCTTTTATGACAGGCATATTTTAGCATTAAGTAATCTTATCGTCCTTCGGATGAGGAGTGGGTTTTACGAGCCCCAATGTACCCCAATATAGGCCTAGGTAGCTGCATGACCTTTTACCTACATTTGTCCTACCTTGCTCTACAAAACGGCTTTGGCGCTGACATTTGCCTATTTACGGACCGAATAAATGTCATGTGGTTTTCTCTGAAAACTAGCCTAATTTATTATGCATGCGGATTCTTAGTATCATATCTTAATCCCCTGCCTAGGACATACACAGCAGGATTACCGTCTCCTATATAATAACTCTATACAAAAGTCACCTCTATCATCATCCTTGAACGACAGGCCCACAGCACCATTACATATCTAGACAGATCCCCTTTCGGGTATGAAAGACCCACATCTTCCACTGGGCAAGGAAAGGAGAAGCTTCCATGCTGACACAAGATGCTGAGATTCCTGCCCGCAGAACTCACAGCGCGCAGTGGTCTGACATCCCTTGTGGGGTGTCCAACTCGAGACCAAGACGGGGTCCTTCGTTCTCTCCCATCAGGTAATGGGGTTGTCTCTTTCTTAGGGGATTCTTGGCTTTACACCCACATACATGCTAGGTACCTTTAGGTACACTTATCTAGGGTTAGCATCTTAGGGGTACGCTTGATTACTGCCATGTATCTATATGCCTGCATATATTCACTGTTTTAGCACCATGGTAGAATTCTATCTTTTCTTTACTCTGCTGGTGCTTGTAATCGTATACATCTGCTTCTGCCTAATGGTTGTCGCAGCACACGTATTTTATACTCAAATGATGCTGGTTCAATAAATGATTATTGAAAACGCCCCCATTGTTTATTCTGTTTATCTCTCTGAGAACAAGTGAGCACGAGTGACTGACTGAAAAGTACTGTACTGTTTCCACGATGCCTGAAGGTTCAAGGGTTGTCATGTTCGATAGTTGCCAGAAACTATTCGCTCCTTGGTAAGGTTAGGGGGCTTATGGTAGCACTGTGAGCTAGCTGGTCTAAAGGCCAACATATCCTTTGGGGGTGTCTGGAATCAGTCTGGACACCAATCCCTCAGTTTATGTTGTCTAAAAGCACAGATCCTATATAGATTTATAGGAACTACACAACAGCAATATGAGTGAGTGTGTGTGTTAATGGCTGTATGGATGAGTCAGAAAGTGTGTAAGTGACTGTATGAGTGAGCGAGTATGTATGTTAATTGCTGTATGGGTGAATGAGTGGCTGTATGGGTGAGTGAATGGGTATGTGATTCCCTGTATGGGTGATGAGTGATTGTGTGAGTGTCTGAATGGGTGAGTGAGTGGCTGTGTTACTGACTTTATGGTTGAGTGAGTAGGTGTGTGAGCACCTGTATGGGTTAGTGAGTGGGGTGAGGTTGTATGGGGTGACTTGTTATGTCAGTGACTGTATGGGTGAGTGCTTGTGTGAGTATCTGTATGGGTGAGCAAGTGTGTGTCTGAGTCTCTGTATGGGTGAGTGAGTGTGTATGTTAGTAGCTGTATGGGTGGGTGAGTGAGTGAGTGGGTTTGTCAGTGACTTTATGGGTGAGTGAGTACATGTGTGAGTGGGTGTATGGGTGAGTGAGTGTATGTGTTAATAGCTGTATGGGTGAGTTCATGTGTGTGTTAGTAGCTTTATGGGTGAGTGAGTGTGTCTGTTAGAAGCCATATGAGTGAGTGAGTGTGTTAATGGCTGTATGGGTAAGTCAATAGATGTGTCAGTGGCTGTATGGGTGAGTGGGTGGGTGTGTTAGTAGCTGTATTGGTGAGTGTATGGATGTGTCAGTGACTGTATGGGTGAGTGAGTGGGTATGTGAGTGGTTGTATGGATGAGTGGGTGTCTCACTGGTTATATGGGTGAGTGACTAGGTGTGTCAGTGACTGTATGGGTGAGTTACTGAGTGTGTGAGTGGCTGTATCGGTGAATTAGTGGATGTGTGCACAGCTGTATAGGTGGGTGAGTGAATGTGTCAGGGGCTATATTGGTGAGTGAGTGGTTGTGTGAGTGCATGTACCGGTATGGGTGTGTTAGTGACTGCATTGGTGTGTGTCTGGATGTCTCAGTAGCTGAATCACCATCTGCCTCAGTGTGTATACCAGAATGTAAGTTTGTCCAAGAGCACAGTGAGAAATAATTAGTAAATATAAACAAAACAGTAGACATTTTCTTATGCTGTAATAATATCTTATATTACATTGAAGCGTTTCATTTTCCTTTTTTTACTGTTCTCAGCTTTCTTACTTGGACACCGTGATTGATGTACTGTGTAAAGATTTATCCTTAAACAGTGGGGAAAAAAACATTCATATGCATTGTAGAAAAAAACCCAGAACTGCACAGTATGTCACTACAAATAATCAACATTATGCATTAGACTCACTACAATTATTTAATCAATTGTTTTGCTTATAGTTAATGAACTAATCTAAACAAACATATGTTAAAAATAACTTCTTTATTATTAAAAGTGGTATAATACTACTAACTGATATAAAGGACACAGGAATATGAAAACCCTTATAAAGACATCACCCCTGGTAGGCCGAATGATGTCATAAACACTGATGATCCACGTAGAACAAGTGCACTAAACCACTTTTTTAGCAGTAATCCTCCATAGAACATTGGTTGAAGAAGAATAAGATAAGAGTTTGGTAGCATAAAAAGAACAATTTAAGGTTTCTGCCATTACATTCCATCCATCCAGTTTCACTTTTTGAATAGACAGTATAGTGTCCAGATGTAACACTTAGTCCTTTGTGAAAGATGATAGCCATAATAGTATAAATTATTCCAGAAATAGATATTTGTCCAGCTTTGAAGTTCATAGTCTCTGTTTCCAATTTACTTCCATCTGCTCCACATCGTTTTAGAATGAATATAAGATACTTTCCACTTCTTCATACACGTAATGTTGAAATAACAACTGATCGACATTTTGGGAAGGTATTGTTTTGGTTAGCTTTTTTGAACAATCTGTCAAAAAGACACAGTTTTGCAATCCGGTAGTGTTAAATAAAGAAATCGCTTTGAATCTATATGTGTACTTGACGTGAAAGAGCAATCTTCACAGTCATGGGTCCATGAGTACCTCAGTCCAAATAGGTTATCAGTACTTATTTCTTCTTCTTCTAAAACTCCAAGATGACCATTATAAACTCCTGTGCATCTTGCTGAGTGTTGTGAGAAAATTGTACTGATCCACTACATATATCTGCTAGATCACGAAAGTCTGAAGCACAATGTATTACAGTCCTATCCCTAAGTAAGCGTTGCAGCAAACAACACATTGCAGAACATAATCTCTTTTGCGTTTTTTGTTCAATTGTATTTTCAGGATGTGGTAATTGAAAGAGTACATTGAGAACAATATTTGCATGTAGTTCACACCAAAAGGATTTGACAAATGGTAACCTAAAACATCTCCCTTATTGTCTATTTTGTTCTCCTTAACAGCTTCCTTGTTCTCCTTCTATTCAGCAACACCAATACAATGCTGTTTAAGCTTTTGTTTTGGACAGATTATCCATTTTTCATAAATGGGATACTGTCCTAAATGAGGAGCATATACATTTCTTAACTGATTGTATTCTTTAACACAACTTGGATCAGCATTTACTTGGCGGTCATCAAACCAACCAAATACAAACCGGACAATTTTCTAACTCGGGATAATGCTACATATGCCATACATTCTTTAAATACAATACTACCAATATTAGTAAAAGCTAGAGAAACTGGAAACTGCTGCTGCCAAACATACAAGTCTTTTAAAAGTAAAAAAACATACAGTGCACATTATAATCTGTTTTATTCCATCAATCTGATCAAATTTTATTGCTAAATATTCAACCTCATTCCTATTTGGAAAATGAATGAAATCAATCACTTTACCCATAGTACCATTTACTAATCTTTCCTCAACATTTAAATTTCAATGCCAAATTACATTAAACATTATACTTCATACAGCAAATGGCGGCAAGGTATATGTTGCTGCACAGACTACACATGTTATTCTATATTATATCCAACAGACAATGCCCACCTACCGAAACCAGCCACCAATTATGGTTTCAAACACAACATAGCAATACATAAAAATGGGAGAGGCATTAAAACAAGAGCATAAATTCATAGGGTACAGATCCCACAAATGATGCACAAAATGATGATAGAAATATTGAGTCTTTCGCTTTTGAATTTTATTGATCCTTTTTTCGAAGTAAGACGTTTTGCACCGGATGGCCGCAAATAGAGGCCGGTGATTGAGCGCGTGATATTTCAAGACAGCTTGTTGCAGGAATGGGACAGTGATCTAGGACCTTTATATAAGGATTTAACACATTTTCAGACTCTGCAGGAGATTCCAAATCTCTTGAAAAAGTGCTGTTCTAATTTGAACTCACACCATAGGGACAACAGTTCGCGGAATGTGCGGACCAGTATTTGCCCTGAAGAAGCCCGTATGGGTGAAACGCATTGGCTGTTGTATGTAAAGAATAAAGAATAAAAGGATCAACAAAATTCAAAAGCGAAAGACTCAATATTTCTGTCATCATTTTGTGCATCATTTGTGGGATCTGTACCCTATGAATTTATGCTCTTGTTTTAATGCCTCTCCCATTTTTCTGTATTGCTACATTAAACATTTCTCTAACCCCGTAGTTCGGAAGACAGACTTTCCCAATCATTCCAGTTTCACTTGTAGTTTTCATTTAGGAGTACTGTCACACCCTGGTGTTCTATTGTGTCTATTGCCATAAGTTGCAAAATTTCTTCTTTCTCAAATTTTAGTAAGTCTTTGTTAAAACAGCAGACCTCTTGAAGGCATTAGGCAGACAATCAACTTTTTCTTCTTGAACGAAAATAAACATTAGCTCTGCTGCTGTCTTGGTTGTAGGAAACAGTTTCCTAACAAGTTGACTTTCCAACTGGTGTTTCCCCTCTTTTGTGAGAACTTCTACTCTAATATTCTTGAGAATATTTCAATATTCAACATCAGATTCTTGCTGCATATTCCTACGTAGTTCTTTATACTGGAAGTGTAATCAAATTTGTACATTTCAATGCTTCTCAGTGAATTTCGAGGTTCACCATTTAGAAGTTTCTTGAATACAGGCTTTCCTTTCACGGGGTTATGTTGTACTATATCTCCAAAACACAAATAAATGCATTTCTCCAAACAGCACATCATAGTCTGTCTTTAGAATCTGTTGCATGCTCAAGTGTACAAAGGCAAGCATTAAGCTTGAGACCATCACCTCATCAATGATAAAAAGATTTCATTTCTTCACTACTCTTGAGACTTCATAACAAGCTCCACAGGAAAACTTTTGGTACTTCAGTTTGTTATCATGTTCTACAGGCAGCATAAGAAGTCAATGTAAATTAATTTCTTTAATGTTGTGTGCTGCTAATCCCATGGGTGCTGTTATTACACGCGACAAATTAGAGTTGCTAGTACTCTGTAGGAAAGCAGTGAGAACTTCAATTAAAAAGCTTTTCCCTGTGCCAGCTTGAACACTGACATAATAATAGTATTGGCTTAAATGATGTGCATGTACACTGTTTCTTCTCATGAAGGAATCCATGCTCTATTGCCTCTTTTACCTCCATATATACTTCTTTTTGCTCATCATTTAGTTGTCCAACTAACTGTTCCAAATCAGCACTTTACTGTTGTGCTTCGTGCATTGCAGTTTCCACCTCATGCATGGGTATGGCAGCTTTATTTTCAATAACTGGTTGTCCAAGAGGATCCTGACGTAGTGGTCCTGAACTTTGGCTGCTTTGTGAACTCTCCTTAGCTATCTCTACAGCAATTGTTTCTTCCTGTTCAATCTCATCATTTAAAATTCCCAAATAGTTTGCGAACACAGAATGCTGTCTTTCACATTGTTGAAAGAATTTTCATAGCAGTCAAAGGGGGATATGTACTAGGACTGGCGAAAACTATCGCTAACATTAGTTAGCAGCAAATTTTTTACTGCCGCGTACTGCCGAAAACTATTGCCACGTTAGCGATGTATGTACAAGCCGTCGCTACATGCCGATAGTTTCTCATCTCTGCGGAAATTGACGATGTTAACAACAGCGTCACAGCGTTAAAAATCTTGCCGCTAAGGTGAAAAAAGTGGTGGCAGGCCAGTCAGCGGCCAGAAACTGCACGCTAATTAGCGTGACGCCACTTTTTTTCACGTTAGGCGGGAAAAGCGACTACAAAACGCCCGCAAAGTATCACAAACAGAAAAAAAAATACCTGAACTACCATGGAGGAAGCTGGACCCAGTACTGCAGGAGACAACCCCCCAAACAGCCAGGAGGACCAGCCAGAGAGCCAGGAGAAGGGCAAGGGGAAGAGGAAGAGGAAAACCAGGTTCAGCCAGCAGGAAAACCAGGTCCTGATTGCGGAGGTGACAGTGAACCAACACCAGCTGTTTGTCAGCTCCACTGTGTCATTGGGGACCAAAAATGCAATATGGCAGTCCATCGCAGCCAAGGTGAATGCTGTCGGAGAGGTGAGGAGGACAGTGATCGACTGCAAGAAGTGCTGGCATGATGCTAAGCGCAAGACCAAGGAGAAACTGTTGGCCAATCGCAATGCAGCACTGCAGACCGGAGGTGGGAGTCCAGCGCCACAGGAGGAGCTGGATGCGTTGGAGGAACAGGTGTCTGTAGTTGTTAGAAATGGGATTTCTGGTTGGCTAAGGCTTGCGCCAAAGCCAGGCAGAAACCACCACTCTAGTCAGGGCAAGGGAGTTACACGCCGAAGATAACCCCTGCTCACCCCCTTGGTAGCTTGGCACGAGCAGTCAGGCTTATCCCGGAGGCAAGCTGTAAAGCGTTTGCGCAACACACACACACAGCAGCAACACACTAGACACACCACAAAAGGAACTCCACACAAGGTTATATCAAAAATAGCCTTTGTATTATCAGAAACACATTAGAGTAGTAATCACACAATATACACTGTGCCAACTGGCACTAGGCAATATTTACAGGAGACTAAATACACCTGACAGGGCCAATTGGGCCACTGTCAGGACCATCACAAAGTGGAAAGAGTAAATGTAGAATTTATAATAAAATTAGATCACAACCAGTAATTACTGGCAAACACTGTACTCAGCATTATCCTGCAACAGAAAACATAGGCTGCGCAAATCACCTAATCATAAACCACAGTAGAGGCATGAATCTCATTAGCATAAACCACCTTAGGTTAGGCATAATTAGCACACAACCACATTATGCAATAATCATATGAAGCAATAGGCCCGCAAGCATAAACACCTTAGGCAATAATCAGCATAAACACAGGGCGCCCCAATCGGGGGCACAACGCACTGAAACTGGTTCAGGCCAACTGGCCTCCCTCAGGGGCTCAAATGCCCTATGTCCCGCCAAGTCAGGGCTGGCTGCAAGAGCAGCAAAAGCAAAAGTGAGCAAAGCGCTGGGGGCGTGGGGTGCTTCTCACCCCCTCTTCCTCATGAAGAAATAGAATGCCCCAAAACATGGCAGCTGCCTGCGCTCTCGCAGGGCAGCTGGGAATCTGGCACTACAGTGCCTTTGGGGCTCAACACCAATTTGCCCCCCCAGGAAAATAGGCACTGGCACTACACGTACCGTGGAAGCCCCACTCCGGGACTCCTAAAATACTTGGCACCCAAGATGTAGTTGCCCGCAACGGCGGCGCAACTGTGAGGAGCTGAAAAACACTTCACGTTGCAGCTGCCCGCTATCAGATGGGGCAGCTGGAAAGGATCAAGACACGCACTGGCCCAGGGGGCGGGCACTGACAATGTGCCCCGACACTCCCCCCAACCACCATGCAGCTGAGCCCCACTCACCGGGCTCCTGTCTGACTGTTCCGGTCTCAGGCAGGTTTCTCCCTCACGCAGGGGAGTCTTCCACGGCTCTCTTTTGATGCGGCGGGGGCAGGCGCCGATAGTGTGCCTCGGTCCCCCTCCGCCTCACTCGCTGACGGCAGCTGCACTGGTGGGGCTCTCTCCACTCATGGGAGCCCCGCGCCGCGATCAGGACGCGCTTCACCCGGTCCCCCTTCTTGGGACCGGGACTTCGTTCTGGAGCCCGCGAGGCTCCTGGACTGCTTCCGCCTCACGTCACGCGGCCCCTCCCACAACCAGGCAAGGCCGCCTGGTTTCCGGGTCATGCCTGCAGCGGCCCGACAACTTCTTTAACTTGAATCGGGCCGGCGGCAGTGATCTCCTTTGAAGCGGGGTGGGCACCCGCTAGTAATATAATTCAAGATGCGGCAATAACGCGGGATAGGCTCCCGTGGATATAATAAATTCAAATGCTTCAATGCAGGGTGGGCACCAGCTATAAAATCAGCAAAAGCGGGGGAATCCCCACGGCGGGATTCCCTCAAAAATGATTGCAGCTCCGCACTGCAAGCTGAAAAGAGGAGCGCACTGTAAAATAAGGAAAGCGCTCTTAAGGATGAAAGTAAAGCGCTCCCAAAGCGCTAGAATCAAAGTCTAGGGGGCAAAGGCTGGGCCCAGGCAGGCCAGCACACAGGGCCCTCCAGCAGGGAGGCAGTCCCTCGTGGCGGTTCCTCCTGGAGCCTAGCAGCAGGCCCCCCCCCCCAAGTCAGGAACAGCACAAATACAGAACATTTTCATGGGGTCACAGCCCCTATATTTATATCACTTTTTCCTTTGAAAGCACAGGGCTTGGGGAAACCAGTTGCAACTGGTTCAGGGGGGAATTGGAGCACTTTGTTTACAAGGCTCCTCTTCCCCTTTGTCAGGTGGGGGCTCGTCATCAGACACACCACAGGGGGGTGGAGCCAGCATTCACTAGTGCAGGCACACTCCTATTCAGGGACCAGGGACTTCTCCTCCCACTACTCAAAATGTAGATGTCCCATTCAGCCTAGCGCTGACTCACCCTGCCCCTCCTGGAGCCACCCACACCTCAACAGCCCCTGTCACTCAAAAGCCAGACATGCAATTCACATCAGGCAGGCAGACACATAGCACACAGAAATGCCAACTTCTAAAAGTGACATTTCTAAAATAACCACAATAAATCTGCGCACACCATTGCGCAGCATTTATTAATACCATTTCATACATACAAGACTTGACCACGCTGCACCTCTCATATCAGGATTTACCACTGACCCACATTCATCAGGGAATCCCCCATGCATTCCTATGGGAGGGCAGGCCAATCTTACTAAATGTACACGGAGAGCGCACGCACTTTACACTAGGTCACAGTGCTAAAGTGCCCAGAGGCCTAAAACCACTACCACCATGTCAGAGCTTAAGGCAAAAAGTTCAGAGGTGAACCTGCCAAAAAGGGCCAAGTCCAACACAACCCCCTTCCAGCCAAAATGCAGGGCAGACCAATCACCACTGTGATGGGCTTCCCTGCTTGGGGCGATAGAACACGGACGTGGGCCCGCAACTGCAGGGACACCCTCCTGTTCTACGCCACTGTGAACCCATGTGGTTCCCTTTGTAAAAGCTCTCAGGACCAACTAGGCTACCCCACTGGTACTCCCTAGCTGTCCGCAGCCAGGACCAGGCCCTAGGCCACCCAGATGCCACTGGTCCTTGCCCATCCACAGAGTGGGGGGTAGTAACCCCTGGCACATAGTAGCCATTCTCCACTCTTCCCCTCATCAGGGCAGTTCTAGACTGCCACTGATCCTCCAGCCCAGGGTCCTCACCCTCAGGCTGGCTAGAAGTCACGGGCAAGGCTCTCCTCCCCCTACCTCTCCTTCTAGGGTTCCGCACTCTCCTCCTTGGAGAGGCACCCTCAGAACACCACTCTCCCACCAGTTCAGGACCTCTCTCCAGCAACTGGTCTCCCAACCTAGGGTCTAAACCCTCAGGTTGCACCGGGGTCAGAGGCGAGGGCTCCCTCCCTCTGCACCCCCTTCCAGAGTTCTGCACCCTCCCAACTGGAGTGGTACCCCTGGAAGCCTAACCGGTCAGGACACTGGTTACAGAGGTCCCTCCCTCCAGGTCAGGCAGATCCTGAACCTGTCCTCCCAACCCAGGGACCAACCCCTGCGGTTGAACACTTGCCTGGCATGCCAGGACTTCTGGGGACTCACACAGTAGCCCCCCGAGGGTAACACATGACTCATGTGTCGTGTGACAGTCTGCCTGGCGCAGATCTCCCGACCCCTGTTCATCTGACAGTGCGCGAAGATCCCCCAGGACAGAAGTGGTGTCACCATGGTCACTTCTAGGAGACTCAGCCCTTCTGGCTGGTCCCTGACCCACTGGTTCTTCCACTGGGGAACACATCCCCCTCTCACCCCTCACTCTGGACTTCTGTACCCTCCCAACTGGAGCAGCACCGCCAGACACCAGAACCACTGGACCTCTATTTACAGACGCTCCAGGTTCTCCAGACACTAGGAGCTCCCCCTCAAATGGTCTAACAGTACAGCCTAGGCCCCCAACCTGGTGTTCCCTTAGGGAACCCTCCAAGTCCTGAGACTGGGTTTCGGGCACCTTGGGACACACAGTCCCACACTCACTCCAACTCCACTGAGACAGGACGTGAGCCCCTACACCCATCCCACTACACTGGGACCTAGCTGGGCTACTCTGAACCTCTCCTTCCACACAGGACTGGAAGATACCTGAGCCACTCTTGTTGGAATCACTCCCCAATGCCTCGGCAGAACCTCGGGCACTTACCCAGAGGTCTGCCTCCTGTGCAAGTTCCCAAGGATCAAAGGACTCACACTCCAACAGGTGTTGGCGCAACCCCGGAAAACAACGACCGAGCATGTGCTCTTTGATAACCATATTGACCAGTCCCTCAAAATCATGTTCCGGCTTAACCATCACCCAATCCATCAGTGCATCATAACATTAATCTGAAAACTCCCCCCAAGACTGGTGAGACAGTTTCTTACTGCCCTTCTTACTGCCCCTGAACTTCAACCTGTACTCCTCTTCTTGGGAACTAGGTACCACGCTCTGGGATCTGGGAGTGGGACTTCCTGCACTGGACTCCATATTGCTGCCACCACTGGACCCCACCCTAACTGGTGAATCCAGACAACTAAAACTACACTCAGAGGACGTACCCCCAAGAGCTAATTTCTCCTTGGTGAAGGCCCTCTCAGCCTCCGCCATCCTCTCCTGCGCTAAGACCCTTTCGGTCTCTAGCTTTTTCTCCTCTACCCTCAGCTGCGCTATCTCCTTGGCATGCTCTAACCTGAGCTTCTCCAAAGCCAGCTGATGCTCCCTTTCTTCCCTCCTATCGACCCACTCCTCTGGGGATAGGGAAAGGGATGGGGCACTGCCCCCGACACTGGACCCAGCAAGAGACTCCCTATCTATGGGGTCCTCACTATCTACTGGCGTCCCTGTCCTGTCATTTTCTTCCTCCCCTTCAGACTCCTCAGGGCCCCCCTCAGACCCACCACCCTCTTGGCGTGTGGACAGGGCCCTCTTCTCCTCATTGTGCTCACGTTCCCATTCATCCTTTTGCCATTGGATCAGGGTTTCCCGAAGTTTTGACTTGGCGTCTGACCCACTCACTGCTATGTCTCTCTCCTCACAGAACCCCACCAACTCCCACATACTGTATCTAAACAGACCATAAAAATTAAAGGCAGACTCCATTTTGGCAGGACGCTCAGAGACACGTGCAACACAGGAGACCTAGGTGCAAGAGCTGCAACAGGGGTACGTAATTCAAAAATGACACTTTTAGGAGAAAAAATAAAATAAAACTCAGAAACAATAATCCCCAAACCTGTGATTATCTAAATGCAGAGTTTGTAGTGCAACCAGTTGTTGCTGTGGTACAGCGCAAACACAAGTCCTATCCCCACCGCTGACCACCAATGTTAGAAATGGGATTTCTGGTTGGCTAAGGCTTGCGCCAAAGCCAGGCAGAAACCACCACACTAGTCAGGGCAAGGGAGTTACACGCTGAAGATAACCCCTGCTCACCCCCTTGGTAGCTTGGCACGAGCAGTCAGGCTTATCCCGGAGGCAAGGTGTAAAGCGTTTGCGCAACACACACACACAGCAGCAACACACTAGGCACACCACAAAAGGAACTCCACACAAGGTTATATCAGAAATAGCCTTTGTATTATCAGAAACACATTAGAGTAGTAATCACACAATATACACTGTGCCAACTGGCACTAGGCAATATTTATAGGGGACTATATACACCTGACAGAGCCAATTGGGCCACTGTCAGGACCATCACAAAGTGGAAAGAGTAAATGTAGAACTTATAATAAAAGTAGATCACAACCAGTAATTACTGGCAAACACTGTATTCAGCATTATCCTGCAACATAAAACATAGGCTGCGCAAATCACCTAATCATAAACCACAGTAGAGGCATGAATCTCATTAGCATAAACCACCTTAGGTTAGGCATAATTAGCACACAACCACATTATGCAATAATCATATGAAGCAATAGGCCCCGCAAGCATAAACACCTTAGGCAATAATCAGCATAAACACAGGGTGCCCCAATCGGGGGCACAACGCACTGAAACTGGCCCCAGGCCAACTGGCCTACCTCAGGGGCTCAAATGCCCTATGTCCCGCCAAGTCAGGGCTGGCTGCAAGAGCAGCAAAAGCAAAAGTGAGCAAAGCGCTGGGGGCGTGGGGTGCTTCTCACCCCCTCTTCCTCATGAAGAAATAGAATGCCCCAAAACGTGGCAGCTGCCTGCGCTCTCGCAGGGCAGCTGTGAATCTGGCACTACAGTGCCTTTGGGGCTCAACACCAATTTGCCCCCCCAGGAAAAAAGGCACTGGCACTACACGTGCCGTGGAAGCCCCACTCCAGGACTCCTAAAATACTTGGCCCCCAAGATGTAGTTGCCCGCAACGGCGGCGCAACTGTGAGGAGCTGAAAAACACTTCACGTTGCAGCTGCCCACTATCAGATGGGTACAAAAGGGGATGATGGACGGAACGTTTGAGCCAATCAAACACTCACCCCCAGTCAACTGATCTGGGTTTAATCCATCATCATTCTTTAGCTCACTCCACCACCCCAGTTCAGACACGGCCATATGCAAATCAGTCTGACCCTGTGCCTCATGGGAACAGTCCAGCCCGAACTGCCAAGCCATGTCTTCCCTGGACCGGAAACAAGCATCCTAGGACCGGTTTCTGGCATTTCAGCCGTCATCAGCCAGGCTTGCTTGAATCCAGTGGCAAAGTGAGCAAGGGACCCACGTCTGGGCATACCCCCGCCAACTTAGGGCGACCAAAGCGATACAAAAGGGGATGATGGACGGAACGTTTGAGCCAATCAAACACTCACCCCCAGTCAACTGATCTGGGTTTAATCCATCATCATTCTTTAGCTCACTCCACCACCCCAGTTCAGACATGGCCATATGCAAATCAGTCTGACCCTGTGCCTCATGGGAACAGTCCAGCCCGAACTGCCAAGCCATGTCTTCCCTGGACCGGAAACAAGCATCCTAGGACCGGTTTCTGGCATTTCAGCCGTCATCAGCCAGGCTTGCTTGAATCCAGTGGCAAAGTGAGCAAGGGACCCACGTCTGGGCATACCCCCGCCAACTTAGGGGGACCAAAGCGATACAAAAGGGGATGATGGACGGAACGTTTGAGCCAATCAAACACTCACCCCCAGTCAACTGATCTGGGTTTAATCCATCATCATTCTTTAGCTCACTCCACCACCCCAGTTCAGACATGGCCTAATGCAAATCAGTCTGACCCTGTGCCTCATGGGAACAGTCCAGCCCGAACTGCCAAGCCATGTCTTCCCTGGACCGGAAACAAGCATCCTAGGACCGGTTTCTGGCATTTCAGCCGTCATAAGCCAGGCTTGCTTGAATCCAGTGGCAAAGTGAGCAAGGGACCCACGTCTGGGCATACCCCCGCCAACTTAGGGCGACCAAAGCGATACAAAAGGGGATGATGGACGGAACGTTTGAGCCAATCAAACACTCACCCCCAGTCAACTGATCTGGGTTTAATCCATCATCATTCTTTAGCTCACTCCACCACCCCAGTTCAGACATGGCCATATGCAAATCAGTCTGACCCTGTGCCTCATGGGAACAGTCCAGCCCGAACTGCCAAGCCATGTCTTCCCTGGACCGGAAACAAGCATCCTAGGACCGGTTTCTGGCATTTCAGCCGTCATCAGCCAGGCTTGCTTGAATCCAGTGGCAAAGTGAGCAAGGGACCCACGTCTGGGCATACCCCGCCAACTTAGGGCGACCAAAGCGATACAAAGGGGATGATGGACGGAACGTTTGAGCCAATCAAACACTCACCCCCAGTCAACTGATCTGGGTTTAATCCATCATCATTCTTTAGCTCACTCCACCACCCCAGTTCAGACATGGACATATGCAAATCAGTCTGACCCTGTGCCTCATGGGAACAGTCCAGCCCGAACTGCCAAGCCATGTCTTCCCTGGACCGGAAACAAGCATCCTAGGACCGGTTTCTGGCATTTCAGCCGTCATCAGCCAGGCTTGCTTGAATCCAGTCTGGGCATATCAGTTGACTGGGGGTGAGTGTTTGATTGGCTCAAACAAAAGGGGATGATGGACGGAACGTTTGAGCCAATCAAACACTCACCCCCAGTCAACTGATATGCCCAGACGTGGGTCCCTTGCTCACTTTGCCACTGGATTCAAGCAAGCCTGGCTGATGACGGCTGAAATGCCAGAAACCGGTCCTAGGATGCTTGTTTCCGGTCCAGGGAAGACATGGCTTGGCAGTTCCCATGAGGCACAGGGTCAGACTGATTTGCATATGGCCATGTCTGAACTGGGGTGGTGGAGTGAGCTAAAGAATGATGATGGATTAAACCCAGATCAGTTGACTGGGGGTGAGTGTTTGATTGGCTCAAACGTTCCGTCCATCATCCCCTTTTGTATCGCTTTTGTCACCCTAAGTTGGCGGGGGTATGCCCAGACGTGGGTCCCTTGCTCACTTTGCCACTGGATTCAAGCAAGCCTGGCTTATGACGGCTGAAATGCCAGAAACCGGTCCTAGGATGCTTGTTTCCGGTCCAGGGAAGACATGGCTTGGCAGTTCGGGCTGGACTGTTCCCATGAGGCACAGGGTCAGACTGATTTGCATATGGCCATGTCTGAACTGGGGTGGTGGAGTGAGCTAAAGAATGATGATGGATTAAACACAGATCAGTTGACTGGGGGTGAGTGTTTGATTGGCTCAAACGTTCCGTCCATCATCCCCTTTTGTATCGCTATCAGATGGGGCAGCTGGAAAGGATCAAGACGCACTGGCCCAGGGGGCGGGCACCGACAATGTACCACGACACTCCCCCAACCACCATGCAGCTGAGCCCCACTCACCGGGCTCCTGTCTGACTGTTCCGGTCTCAGGCAGGTTTCTCCCTCACGCAGGGGAGTCTTCCACGGCTCTCTTTTGATGCGGCGGGGGCAGGCGCCGATAGTGTGCCTCGGGCCCCCTCCGCCTCACTCGCTGATGGCAGCTGCACTGGCGGGGCTCTCTCCACTCACGGGAACCCCGCGCCGTGATCAGGACGCGCTTCACCCGGTCCCCCTTCTTGGGACCGGGACTTCGTTCTGGAGCCCGCAAGGCTCCTGGACTGCTTCCGCCTCACGTCACGCGGCCTCGCCCACAACCAGGCAAGGCCGCCTGGTTTCCGGTTCGCGTCTGCAGTGGCCCGGCAACTTCTTTAATTTGAATCGGGCCAGCGGCGGTGATCTCCTTTGAAGCGGGGTGGGCACCCGCTAGTAATATAATTCAAGATGCGGCAATAACGCGGGGTAGGCTCCCGTGGATATAATAAATTCAAATGCCGCATTGCGGGGTGGGCACCCGCTATAAAATCAGCAAAAGCGGGGGAATCCCCACGGCGGGATTCCCTCAAAAATGATTGCAGCTCCGCACTGCAAGCTGAAAAGAGGAGCGCACTGTAAAATAAGGAAAGTGCTCTTAATGATGAAAGTAAAGCGCTCCCAAAGTGCTAGAATCAAAGTCTAGGGGGCAAAGGCTGGGCCCTGGCAGGCCAGCACACAGGGCCCTCCAGCAGGGAGGCAGTCCCTAGTGGCGGTTCCTCCTGGAGCCCAGCAGCAGCAGCAGGCCCCCCCCCCCCAAGTCAGGAACAGCACAAATACAGAACATTTTCAAGGGGTCACAGCCCCTATATTTATATCACTTTTTCCTTTGTCTGAAAGCACAGGGCTTGGGGAAACCAGTTGCAACTGGTTCAGGGGGGAATTGGAGCACCTTGTTTACAAGGCTCCTCTTCCCCTTTGTCAGGTGGGGGCTCATCATCAGACACACCACAGGGGGGCGGAGCCAGCATTCACTAGGGCAGGCACACTCCTATTCAGGGACCAGGGACTTCTCCTCCCACTACTCAAAATGCAGATGTCCCATTCAGCCTAGCGCTGACTCACCCTGCCCCTCCTGGAGCCACCCACACCTCACCAGCCCCTGTCACTCAAAAGCCAGACATGCAATTCACATCAGGCAGGCAGACACATAGCACACAGAAATGCCAACTTCTAAAAGTGGCATTTCTAAAATAACCACAATAAATCTGCGCACACCATTGCGCAGCATTTATTTATACCATTTCATACATACCAGCCTTGACCACACTGCACCTCTCATATCAGGATTTACCACTGACCCACATTCATCAGGGAATCCCCCATGCATTCCTATTGAAGGGCAGGCCAATCTTACTACATGTACACAGAGAACGCATGCACTTTACACTGGGTCACAGTGCTAAAGTGCCCAGAGGCCCAAAACCACTACCACCATGTCAGAGCTTAAGGCAAAAAGTTCAGGGGTGAACCTGCCAAAAAGGGCCAAGTCCAACAGTAGTCATCTGCGAGGAATCGGTGGTTGGAGTCCAGGGACAGGATACTGTTGAACATGACCAGCCACTACAGCAACACAGTGAGTAACAACCAGGGACTGGGGGGACAGGGGTGGATGAGCCCAATGTCACTCATGCACAATTAAATATCTCCCTGTGCACATCCACAATGACTGCAGATCTTGTCACAGATACTCTTGTCCCTGGGGGTATAGACACATATCACCCTAGTCAACAAATATATTGCAAGACACATATTGGTGAGGTCACAGACCTAGAAATCTGCCCAGAAAAGTAATTCTAAACATAGCCAAAGATTCATATCAGACCACTAAATAAGGGCAACATGAAAGAGCACAGGGGCACATTGCCTGGAGATGCAGCAGGCTGGCAAAATGGCCCCCTTGCCTCAACAACACACATATACATTGTGTCTGCACAGGGCTGCATCTCTTTGACAACAATATGAGGATGCACTGTGAACACAACTGATTATGTGCATAAGTGAGAATGCCACCACCAATGTCAGCACACATGCACCATTGTGTACTTGTGTCTTTAGAAAAGTTTTGAACAGTGAATCCATCCAAACGTACACCGAGGGACATATGATAAATGTTCATGATCAACTGTGTCACAGATAGGCAGTGAGATGACTGGGCATGTGAAAACTAGCCATGCCCACATTGCCCAAATACAACCTACTAGCAATATCCCAACATTGCCCTCCGTACATGATGGCAATAGGCATGTGTGGAAATAGGTCCAAGTCAGTCGCATGCCACAAGTAGTGTCTCCATTTAGCATTGATAACAAGTCTCACTTGGCAGATCTACTCACACTCTACGTGGTGGACAAAGCTAATTGTGATGGGGGTCATTGCATGTCACATTCCAAGATAGAGCACACCATATTCACAAAGATGAAGATTCGTAATGACACATATCTACCACCCGCTATTGGAATCACAATGTCTGTTTCAGTGAAGTTGTGGGGGCAATAGGGACTTATCCTAAAGTGCAAGTCCTTAGTCAGCACCTTCACGTGGCTAAACAATGCTTTGGAAATAAGGAACCCTCTCATACTGGGCTCACTGTGAAAGGAAAGGGCAATGTGGCTAGGGATGTGTAGTGCACTGCAATTAGCATATAGTCAGTTGCTGTACCACCATTTCAAGGGTGGCATCCCTATGAGGCAATGACAAAAGTAACAGCTGGGAAAAGTGGGTATGACACTGGCACTACAGGGAGCAATGCTACATTTCCCCTCCTGTTTGCATCAGAACTGTGTTCTGCCATATGCCGTGCACATTTGATCCACAAATTGAAAACATTGTGCATGGGCAGGAGGGTGACCCTCCATGCACAGGAACATCCAATTTCAATAATGCTGACACACTTGCACTACGCAGTAAGTGTGCCTATGTGTGTGCATGGTAGAGGGACTCTGCGCCAGGCTCATGTGATATGCAGGGTGTGGACGTAATCTGTGGAACATGGTGCATACATCCATCATCATGATGGACAAGAGTTGCAATGTCAATGTCTGCTCAAGGCCATGTTCCTACATTGTAAATGGGCAACAATGTGCTGTCCAACTCTGTGAGTCACACATAAGATGTTCAACTTCACAAAAGAGTGTCCCTAGCCTAGGCCATAACTCCTACTTGCCACCCTGTAATCCATGCAAGTTTACTCTGCTCAAATCAAAAGGATCCTGACACTATCCGTCCAGCTAACTAACATGTCATGACCACACATACACATTCAAATGATTGTTCTGAGATTGAATAAGTTGTATACAAGGTATGAAGCAACACTCCACCAAATCACTTCAGACATAAATGCAAACAGAATTCCAAAACAGTAAACATTTATTAACAAGTAACAAAATTAACTACCCTAAACTAACACTAAGCACTACTGCAACTAACCTAATCTTAACTAACTGGAACAAAGTGAATGCTAATCTAAACTATCTAACTTAACTGATACTAAACACGCTACAACATATCTAAGACATCAACCCCCTCCCACCCGTAAAGCACATCAGAAGACAGGACAAATTCATCTTAGCTAAACATAAACTAACTACACAGATATCATACACTATATATATACATATTTTTTTTATAACAACAAATACATCAACCCCCCACCTAAAGGAAAAGGAAACTTATCCCCAAATACTACAAGAGAATAAATAACTAAAACTATGCTAAAATCTAACACTACTTATCCCAACACTACAACTACACTACCTAATACTTCAAAAACTTACCTATCCCTAACTAATAAGAATAAATAACATTGGGGGAACGTAGAAAAGGAGGATGGGTCTCTGTTGGACAGATCAAAATGGGAGACCCAGGGCATTCTTAACTTCCTGCAGGTGGGTGGCCTGCTCCGCCATTTCCCGTTCTACATGTGCTAACCTGATGTTCATGTCCATGATCGTACGACGGTCCCACATGGTAAATGGCACCACCTGATCTGATCCTGCAGCTGGCATTGTAGCTTCTCTGTGGGGCTGTGAGGGGGCACCAGATTGTGTGCCGGATCCTGAGGCTGCAGCTTGTCTGTGGTGTTCCTGGGGGATGTGCAGATCCCTGTCCATATCGGACCCACGCCTGTCGCCAGCAGGGCCCGGTATGGCCTGTGTGTCACTCTGGCTGCGTCCAAGGACTGCATTGGGCAACGACTTCCACCTCCTAGCTGCACAGTCAGCTTGATACCTCCTTGCCATGTTGTGGTATCCCTTGGCCACCTTGCGTATATGGAGATACCAGTCCTTCCTGACCTGGAACGCGTGGGCCTCCTCTGGCGACATGTTGTCTGTCAAATAAGAGCAATGAGAAAATGTGAGTCCTGATGACTATGTCAATGTTCTCCATTTAACTCGGAAACACAAGGTCAGTGAAACCTGGGAGCCTACATAAGGTACCCTTTCACACTATGGTTAGTGTGAAAGGGGCGTGCAGTGGGTGTTGTGTGTGGCTTTCCACCGCAACACCCATTGTATTTGACGCTGCCCCCTATGTACAAGGGTGGCGTACATAGGAGGCAGCGCCAAAAATAAGACCTTGAAAATCCTGGTCTTAAGTTGGCGAAATGAGGAGAAACAATGCATTTCTCCTCGTTGTTGATTCTTCCATATGTGCTGCCTTGTGCAGCACACATGGACAAAGCAAAATGCCATGGTTTGTATATGGACAGGAAGGTGTCCCTTCCTGTAAATAAACAAAGGGGGATATGTACTAGGAAGTGGCGGAGCGTGTAGTTAGCCTCCTTGGCTTAACGACACACTCCGCCACTTCAGAAACGCAAGGCTGCACCATATTTACAAGAATATGGTGCAGCCTTGCGTTTCCCCCTGCGATGGCGCTAGGTTTAACAACTTAGCACCAACGCAGGCACCCTTGCACCAGCGTGCAAGGGTGTCTGTGTGCAGGTGAGGCTTGTTTATGGGTAGGAAGGTGTCCCTTCATGCACATGAACAATCCTGGAAAAGCCCTACTGTCACTTTCACTTGTACTGCATGAAGCATCACACATGGCAAAACAACATTAGGTGGCTGAACACTGACTTATACATGAAGCGCAGCCCCTCTCGCCACCACTACTTCACAATAGGTGACTTAGTGGTGGTGATTGGGACAAACGTGGTTTAACCCACATTTTTCACTCTGCTAAAAAACTTAAAACGCAGGGTTGTACACCGCAAACTGTTACAACGCATTCCCCAAAGTAACGCCCCCCCTGGAGTTAGAATAGTAATTGCGTTTTAATGGGGAATGCGTTGTAACGAATAGCGTTGTAAAGCCCTGCGTTGTAAAAGGTATTGCGGAGTAAAAACTGCTGAGTAAAAGAATGCGTGGTAAATGCATGCGGGGTAACGTCACATATTCAGCGAGAGGGGCTTGTACATTTGGCCATGAGTCGAATAAGGGGAATGAGCCCAAGGAGACAGCTTGACAACACCATTGCAGTGCCAAAAGATGCCAATTACATACATAGGGCCATCTCTGCTAGGTGCTGGGGGAACGTGCCATTGGTAGCCTTGGCTTAAAGCTGCGCCCTGCAAATTTCGGAAAGCTGGTATGCAGCATACATACAATAGTACTGTGCAGACCTGTGTCTGATCCCGCAAAGACTGAAAAACACTACCTCCTCGTGCATGATCTGGCCCACTTGCACAGTCATCTCAGTCAAGGATGTACACGGATTCCATATCTGGTCATACTCATCACCAACACCACTCACATGTCTCCTCTCCTGTCTGTACGCTCTGGAATCCCCATCCATGTGCAGTAGTGACAAAACACATTGATATTTCTTGCATGGGTATCACTGACTGGGGATGTGCAAAGTTACATCCGGAAGACATATGCATTGCTCCATCTTCACCTACTAATTTGTACACCCTTCACACTGCCACGAAACACCATCACACTGGAGTCAAGGTACATGTGATACACACCCATACTGCATAGTACTAAGCACACGATTTGAGCCAGACATTCATCACATCTCACACTGACAATATTTAATGGGTGAACTCACCAGTGGTGTGTGGGTCCCTGAAGGTGTTGATATCCCCCTGCGTGATGAGTGGTCTTCCAGCTGTGAGACAAAAAGCGAAACGTGTGCTGGTAACAAAACAAAATTCATACATGTGTCCTATTCATCATCAAATTCATCACAATCAATGTCAATGCTCTGTAACTGTACTGTTGCAGTTCATGTTGCGTACATGATTGTGTCTAGTTTGCCTGTTATTCCCACAAGACATGATAATGCAGAGTTAGGCCAAACAAGACAATCGTGCTTGCACATTCACACATTTTGCATAGACGACTTGTGTGACACATTCCCAAGGCCCCGTTTCCCCCAACAACATCATGTTCTCCATGCTCTTTTGACAATAGCATCGCTGGAGATCGCACAAGGGTGTGTCACAACTATTGATGGTGTATGACACTCTGGAGATGTCCTATGATAAATGTTGAAATTTTCATATCTCATACAACGTTACTTTAAACCTAGGTACAAGGGCAGCGTACATAGGAGGCAGCGCCAATATTAAAGGTCAGGGAAAAGCTGATCCTAACTTAGATAAACTCGGAGAAAAGCATTATTCCTCATCCTTTTTGCTTTTTCCATGTGTGCTGCCTTGTGCAGCACACATGGAATAAGAAAAATGCCTTGGATTGTTTATGTACAGTAAGGTCACCCTTCCTGTACATGAACAATCTTTGCCCTGCACGCAGACACCCTTGCACTATGGTGCAAGTGTGCCAGCGTTGGCACTACACTGCTAAATTTTGCGCCAGCGCTGGTGGAAACGCAAGCCTGCACCATATGCTTGTAAACATGGTGCAGCATTGCAATTATGCAGTGGAAAAGTTAGGCATGAAGGCATGACTTCGAACGCCTCACTCCGCCACTTTCTTGTACATATACCCCATTGTGTTACAGACCGCATTTTTTATTTGTAAGAAAAGTGTTCATTTAACTATTTTGAGGTTGTACTTACCACCTTGTTGGCCAATGAGGACTCCCAGGTGGTCCAACATGTCACCCTCACGGCCAACGCAATCCTGCCATCGATGCTTCCATTGTTGGACAGTCCTGTCCACACCGAAGACCCGCAGCATCTGGCTCCTCAGATGATCCCACCTCACCTTCCTCACATGTACCGCATAGCCCTGCAGGATCCGACCCCCACTTTCAATCATTTTAATTATTTAGGAATTTATTAAGCGCACAGCTACCCCCAGCGGGGGTGTCCCGGCGCTGATGCAGACCGCTGATGAGAGGTGCAGAGGGAGGATCTAGGGGTTGGTGAACAACCAGGTCTTTAAGGCACGCCGAAAGACGGGTTCAGACTCCGAGGAACGGAGAGAGAGCGGCAGGGCGTTCCAACTTTTGGAGGTGATGACCGAAAAGGCTCTGCCACCCATTCTGGACTTGCGAAAAAGGGGGGTTTAGTCACCGGAAGCCAGTGAAGCTTCCTCAAAAGGGGGGTGATTGAGTGGCAGAAGGGATTTTACAGATCACTCTGGCCGCAGCGTTTTGTATAATCTGTAGGCGCCTAATCAGGTAGGCAGGTGCCCCCAGGTAGAGACTATTGGCGTAATCCAGATGAGATGTGATTAGAGCATGGATTACTGTCCTGCGGGTCTCCAGAGGAAGGAAGTGAAGGAATTTACGCAACATGTAAAGCTTCCCAAAACAGGAGGAGGACACCTGTCTAATTTGAGTTTTGCAGGACAGTTAAGTGTCAAACCGGAATCCGAGGTTCCTAGCCAAATCATCAAGAGCAGGTAGTGCTTCACTAGCTAGAGGAAGCCCCCCAATGCACCTTCCGACATCCTGCCCTCCCTACTCACACCCACCATCTCCCAGCACACACCTAAACCCACTCCTAAAAAATAAAACCCAAATATATACCCCAACAACTATTAAGAATGTAAAATACCCCTTGGACAAACACCCAACAAGATTTAGTACAAGACACAAAAAGACACGTAAGGACAAGTACACAAGACTTCACAGGGACAGTAGGGACAGTTCACAGTACACAACCCCACTCTCAAATCCAAATTCAGCAGCACACAACACCAAACACCTCCAACACTCTCCACAGTCACAAGAAGTGTGCTCAAAAGAGAAAGTGAAGGTGCACAGTACTCCTCCAGGCAACAGGATGACTGCTGACATCACTTCCTGTGTGTTTGCGGCCCGTTTTTTGACTTTGCAGTCATATTCTGCACGCAAATTGGCTTTTGCAGTAATATTCAGTGTTGTCACATGCTATATTTTTCATTTGCGGTTATGAAAAAATGGTTGCGTTAGCGTTAATGCGGCAAAAATCTGGACGCTAAGTGCAAGTTGTTCCTCAGATGAACAGTATTTGCTGAAATTTCCTCTCTGAGACCAAAACACACCCTAAAATTCATCTCTGACCCCAAAACACACCCTAAAATTAATCTCCGACCCCAAAACACACCCTAAAAATCATCTCTGACCCCAAAACATACCCTAAAATTAATCTCTGACACCAAAACAAACCCTAAAATACAAAACACATTCCCACCCACAAACTTACAATTCACCATTACTAACCGCACAATGTTTAACTTTCACTTGTCAGATAGATGTACTCATGCAGAGAATTAACATGCACACAAGGTTTTGGTGTTGTGATGTTTTATTGCACAAACTATGCATTTTGCAAAGGAAAGAAAAAAAGGAATGTCATATTTTGACGTGCTTATATGAAGACATTATTAATAATTCTGTCCCTTCGTGCTGTTCCTGCAGCAGAAGCTGGGGTGTGTGCAGCATCAGCCTCGTCTTCTTGGTCATCCTCAGGATTGTCCGGTTCATCCGGCACTTCAATCCATGGCGCATTGGTGCGGACACATATGTTATGCAGCACACAACATGCCACGATGATCTTGCACACTAGTTCAGGGCTGTACAGCAGTCGAGGCACCGGAACCGTGACTTCAGCACGCCAAATGTTCTCTCCACAATGGCTCTGGTGCATCCAAGGGCAACATTGTACTGTCTCTGTGCCTGGGTGTTTGTGGCTCTGAGGGGTATCTTCAGCCATGGAGAGAGTGCATATCCTTGATCACCTGTGACATATAATGGAGAGATGTGTCCATTAGTATTTGTGCCTGCTGTGTTTGCAGAGTTTCTAGTTTGTGGGTGTGTGATTTGTGCTACTTAAGTAATTCGGGTTTGTCATGTGTAGCTTCAGACAATTGACCAGCATCAATGCAAATTACATTGCCTCCCAGCTGCTCCCCCCTACCCTATGTTATGGCGGCAGCTGTGCGTTTGCGCCGCAGGTGCAACGAAGGCACGCAAAAGGCAAGCCCGTCTGCGCACGTCCGCGACCCAACCACAACCGGCGCCAGGGACCCTGGATCTCCTAACATATACCACTACGACTCATCCGCCGTCCTCGCACTCAACCCCGGAAGAAAGTACAACTGCCAACAGGCCACACTGAACATGACCCACGGCCAGTTCTCCTGCCGCCACTGTCACCAGACCTTCACCACCGCCACGGCTGCCAAATCCGCCAATGCCCTAAGATGCATCCTCTTCATCGTGCGCTCCCTGCACAGACACACCGTGGAAATCTGGAACCTCCGGGACACACTCTCACCCACCATTGCCTTCTTTACGGACACCTGGACTACCACCTCCTCTGCCCCTGATATCGCCCTCGCAATCCTAGACGGATACAAGATCTAGAGGGAGGACTGCCCCAACCACCCGGGAGGAGTCCTCGCCATCGCGCACAAAAACTCCCTCTGCCTCTCCACCTCCAGCGACACATTATCCGCCGCCGAAGACCTGCACTTCCAGGTCCAGACCAGCCCCAACTCCACACTCTGCGGCACACTCACCTACAGACCCCCGGACACCTGGACAGCTTCGCCAACACCATCAACGACCTCATTGCACCCCACGCCATCACCTCCATGGACTACATACTCATGGGAGACCTGAACTTCCACCTCCACAACACCAATGACCCCAACTCCACTACCATCTGGATGAAGAGCTCGCCAACATCAGACTGGAACAACTCTTAACCACACCGACCCACAAGGCAGGACACACCCTCGACCCCATATTCACAGAGGAAACAGCGTACACTTCAGCCACACCAAACAACACCCATGGACTGACCACCACTGCGTACGCTTCCTCTGCAACAAACCCAAGCCGGACAAACCCACACCTCGCCCCACGCAAAGGAACTGGAGCAGAGTCACCGAGGAGCAGCTGAAATCCACCATCAACCGCAACACCCCCACCACTGCAGCCAACGCCAACCATGCTGCCAGGGAATTCCACACATGGATCTCCAACTGCGCAGACAAACTCACCCCGCTACGCGACTCCGACAGACAGCGCACCAGAAAAGCTGCGTTATTCACCACCCACCTCAAAGAATCCAGACGCACCTGCAGACCCCTGGAGAAGAACAGGAGAAACAGCAAGACACCCGTTAACTTCACCACCTACAAGAACGCCATGACAAAATATCACCAACGCATCGGTCGCACTAAAAGGACCTTCATCTACATCTACAACAGAATTGTCGCCTTCTCAACCAACTCCAAAGACCTCTTCAACGTCATCCAGGAATTCACCAAGCCCCTCAGCTAAGCCACGGACAATGCCATCCTGGACCCGTCTCAATCCGGATTCCGCAGCAACCACGGCACAGAGACCGCCCTACTCGCTGCCACTGACGACATCCGCATCCTCCTCAACCAAGGCCACACAGCAGCCCTGATTCTACTCGACCTGTCAGCAGCATTCCACACCGTCTCCCACCGCACACTAGCGGGCAGACTACATGACGCCGGCATACAAGGAACCACCCTTGACTGGATCCGATCGTTCCTCACCGGCAGAAGCCAAAGGATCAGACTGCCACCCTTCCTCTCAGAACCTACGAAAATCAACTGCAGAGAGGCCCAGGGATCATCGCTCAGCCCAACCCAACCCTTTTCAACGTCCACATGGCCCCCCTCACCACCATCATCCAACAGCACAGCCTCAGCATAGAATCCTATGCCAAGGACACCCAGCTCATCCTCTCCCTCACCAAGGAGCCCACCACCACCAGACTCAACTTCCAGGAAGGAATGCAGGAAGTCGTGACCTGGATGAGCAACAGCTGCATGAAACTCTACGTGGAGAGGACATAAGTCCTCATCCTCAGAACCACCCCAGCGGCATGGAACAACCTGGGTGACTTCAACATTCACTGGAATGACACTAAGGATCCACTAGTGAATTGCTTTAAGGCTTTACTCCAGGACCTCAACCTGAACCAAGTCTGTAATCGTCCTACTCATATAAAAGGGGTCATCTTAGACTTAATCATAGCCAAGGAAAATACCATACTATTGGATTCTATTTCACCCTGCGACTGGACCTATCATCACTGCATCACCTTCTCCAATGTTGTAAAGGCAACCATCCACAAAGGCCAGCCTGTGAAAACTAAACATTGGATCAGAAACACCCTCAATCTCAATCCAGACATGATATCTGCCACCAGCCTTAACCTCCTGTCTCCTCCCACTGATATGGTTGATGCTCAAGACCTCACTAAGCACTACCTTAGTTCTATGTCTAACATCATGGACTCCATTGCCCCAAACAACTAAAGAGAGTCCTGATAAGTAAAACCAATACCTGGTTCAACTGTAGCCTTAATGAGGAACGCCATGCCCTTAGACTTGCAGAAAGAGTGTGGAGACAGACCCCATCTCTTTCAAACCTTAAACTGTTGCTTAAAAAAAGAAGGAACTACAATAGGTGCATCAGAAGTGCCAAATCATCATTTTTCCGTCAGCAACTGGACATAGCCTTCAACCGTCCAAAAAAACTCTTTGAACTAGTGAAACAACAAACTAATGGAAAGCGTAAATCCTCCACATCTGACACTACAACCCTACCTAATTGTCAAACATTTTCCTCCTTTTTTTCTGATAAATCTAAGTCAATTTACAATGAGCTCCGCATTGCTGTGAATTGTTTACCGCCTGAAACCCAGTCACAAAGCACCTCCACCTCGCAGGAAATTTGTCCTAGCCACCTTCTCTTTAAACCTAAAAACAATGCCTCGTGGCCCATCTTTCAGACATTTGAGGACACTGACATCTCAAAACTACTGTCTTCCACTAAACTTTCGAATTACCTCTATGACCCTCTCCCCTTCAGATTCCTCAAGGAAACTTCACACTTCCTGATACCCCTATGGACCAGAATTATCAACACCTCTCTTACGCAAGGCACCATGCCGGAATGTCTAAAAAGTGGACAAGTCACACCTATACTAAAAAAGCCAGACGCGAACCTCTCTGATCCCAACAGTTTTCGTCCCATTTCGAGCATCCCAACCTTAGCCAAAGTCCTGGAAAAATGTGTTCATCAACAACTCTGCAATCACATTGACCAGCACCAACTCCTCGACCACTGCCAATCTGGTTTCAGACCAGGTCACAGTACTGAAACCGCCATGGTCCACATTGTCGACGATGCTTTAAGCTTTCTCGATCATAATGAATCCTGTCTTTTAATCCTTCTTGACCTATCATCAGCGTTTGACACAGTCAAACATGAAACCCTCCTGAACCTCTTAGAACTTAGGATGGGTCTCTCTAGTACTGTCTTAAAATGGTTCTGCTCATTCCTACAAAACAGATCTCAACGAGTCCTAATCAATCATGACTTATCCGATCAGACACTGGTCACTATCGGCGTTCCCCAAGGTTCTTCACTTTTGCCCACCCTGTTTAATCTTTACATGGAACTCCTGACTGAAATCCTCAAACACTCCATCATCTCCTACCATATGTACGCTGATGATACGCAATTGTATATGAAGATTACCTCTCCTAACGACATCAGCACTCTCAATAACATCTTGAACAAAACTCAACACTGGTTAACACTTAACCACCTCAAACGTAACGCCCTCAAAACTGAATTCCTATTAATCTCGCCTCCCAACACCACCTCTAACATCAAAGACTGGCTCCCACTACTCACTGCCTTGAACTGTACCCCACATATTGTTGATTCAGCAAAATCCCTACGAATAACAATAGACAACAACCTCTCCATGATGAATCACATCAGCTCCACAACCAGAGCGGCCAATTTCCATCTCCACATCTTAAGAAAACTAAAGCCTTTCCTGCCCAATGCAGATCTCAAGATGGTGGTTCAGGCTCTTGTGATCTCCAAACTTGACTATGGGAATGCTACCCTTGTTGGCCTACCGAAAATAAAACTAGCACCGTTGAGGGCTACCCTCCATGCTGCTGCACGGCTCATCACAGGCGTAAAGAAAAATTATCACATCACCCCAGCCCTCTACTCTCTGAACTGGCTACCTTATGAATCTAGGATCCACCCAAAAATAGCATGCATGACATACAAAGCCATCCACCACAACACTCCTCGCTACTTGGCTCAGAAACTGGTGCTATCCGGAAGGAATAGAGCTTCTCGTAGTACATGCTCCCTACTGCTGAAACCCCCAAAATTTCACAAAAAGAAAACCTATAAGAGATCTTTCTCTGGAATTGCCCCAAGAATTTGGAACTCTCTTCCCCCAGATATCAGGACCATCCCTTCATTTGTTCTTTTCAAAAACGAAGAAAAAATGAGACTGCTGAATAATGTCCTTCCTATCTGAGGCGACTATCCATGCCAATTTGATTTCTTTGCTGGTGTTTTCACTATGTCTCTTTGTATTATCTTTTCATGCTGTATTTTCTATAATTTGCTCCTTGTATATTTAATGCTATTTATTAGGTTGTACAGCGCTCTGACACCAACATTTTGGTCATGTTCGCGCTTTATAAAACTTTATAAATAAAATAAATAAATAAACACCTGGTGGCCCACCGCCCTCGGCAGCCCCCCGACCCCCACAGACCACGCCAGAGACCTGCGCATCGTACTCAACTCCTCCCTCTACATCTACTGACAGGTCACCGCCGTCACCTCCAGCTACTTCAACACCCTCCGCATCCTCCGTAAGAGCTTCAAATGGATCCCCCCGAGTCAAAAAAGACAGTCAACAACGCACTTATTAACAGCAGACCGGGCTACGGACAAGCCCTCCACGTTGTAGGAGAGTAGGATCTGCTTCACATGGGTACCCCCACTTTTTGCTGATGCTTCACTGTTTTTCGACATTAGTCTGGCTTGGGCCCTGCTAATCAGAACCCCAGCCTAGCTGTTTCCTCTCTAAAATGGTTTCCATGTGCCTTAGGCACATCACTGATTGGGATCTGGAGTGCCCTTATAAGTCCCTAGTATATGGTATACTATGTACCAAGGGCATAGGTACCTCAGAGGCCTGCCAGGGGATGCAGCATGTATTATGCCACCCCTGGAAGGCCATCCAAACTGACACCACAGGTCTGCTACTGCAGCCTGGGTAAGGTGGTGCATGCACCTCTTACTGTGATATAGGTTACCTATATCACTAAATACATACACACATATAAACCTATAAGTCACTCCTAAGGCAGGCCTTATCAATCCTAAAGGCAGAGTGCATGGTTCCTATGTGAGAGGGTGCCCCTGCATGAGCAGGGCCCCTCTGCAGCGTTCGGAGACCATCTCTGATGCTGTTTGTAGTGCAGCCTGACCATATACTCTTAAGCGCATTATATCCTCGCGGTAAAATGCTAACTTTGGAATGGCTGCACCTAAACATGTCGTGTTTGGTGTCAAACATCTTGGAATACTACCCCCCCCCCGCCAATCTTGGCGGCGGGGGTAGCATTCCACCCTTCTAGAGGGAAAGACATGGTAACTCTGACTAGTCCGGTAACTTCTTTCCAGAGCCCTGGCATCACAAAATGGATGCTGCTGCCACAGACACGAGTCAGGCCTCCTGCTGCTGGACGAAACTCCGGCAGGGGAGGCCTGGACAATAGGTTTCCTGTCCCAGGGAGGTGTGACCACCTCCCCAGACAGGATAATGTGTATTGGGGCTGGGCGGGAGCACTTTCGGTGCTTTGAAGTCCTGCACTGGGGGCACATTTGGTGTCCCTAGTGCATACCCCAGTTCAAACCGGATCAGGGGCTTGCAGCCCCTGATTTGGCGCGAACTGGACAAAGGGAAAGGGGTGTAGCCACCCCTCTGCCCTGACCCACCCATAGGTGGGGCCACAGAGTACTGCAACCCCTATCTTTAGTATAAAGATAGGAACCCAGTCCTTAGGACTTTAGATATACCTGGACGAAACTCTGAAACTGAATCCTGGACCTTCGACGCTCTACTCACGATTAGAGGACAGAAGAATCTCCCTTGGGGTCAAGGAGTGACTCCCCTGCTTGGCAGGCACCAAAGAAGCATCTGTCCGGTTCGCATTTCTGAAGCTCCCGTCGGACGCCGAAGTCATCGCATCACCAGAGGTAGATTCTCAGACTTCCCCGAGGCTACCCTGAGTACCCAGCAAAGCTGAGGCCCGTGGCTATCGTGGGTGACTTGAGATCGTGACCCCTGGACACCGAGCACATTTGCAAGTGCATCCTCTTCTGGGTCTCCCAAGAAGTCGTGCTTTGGGCTCCGAGTAGCCCTAGCCTCCAGCACCACCTGCACCGAAGATCACTGGCCCCCACTCCACGAGTGTCCTGTAAGCCAGATCCACGTGCGGCGTCACGAGGCTCCTTCGCGGTCGCTAGCCCGTTGGCTAGTAGCCCTTAATGAAGGCCAATCCTTTTTTTACTTGGCATCCTGGTTGCTCCAGGCCTGCCCTCACTTACCCTCACTGGGTGAGTTCCACAGACCTTGCTGGTCTGCACCATCGACGATGTACATCTTCACCGTGACTTGCCGTTGCCAAGGCTTGTTGGGTCCAATCCAGTCGCCGATACCTCAGCACTCGACAGACATCGTATACCAGCCTGAATCCTGCTCCTGGTTGCCGACAACGCCTCCTGGACCTCGTGGCTGAAGAGTCAAGATGACCATCAACGCACCTGAAGCACTCAACATCGGTAGGCATCTGTCCATCGCCTTCCTGGTCACTGGCTAGTGACCCAGACTCTGTCCCCTCTGCTTTCAGGTTCTTCAGAACTCCAATCCACTCTTGGATCCACCCGGACACTTTTCTCTTGGCCGCCAGCAGCACTTTGCAGCAGATCGCCATTCGAATCGACGACGAAACCCGACCCCGAAAGGCACCTATGCACCCGGCTTCCCTGGGTGAGGTAACACGAGTACTCCGGTGCTCCCGTGGGTAGAGACTCTTCAAAGTCCTAGATCTCAAAGGGTTTTGTCCTAGTCCTCTTTTAAGTGTCCCTTTCTCTAATTTCCCGATTCCGACTTTCTCCATAGAAGTCAACGGCGTATCGCGGTTGTGTATTTACACTGCACGCGCTCTCCCGTAGGTCCCCTGTGTCACTACCTTGGGTGGTTCCTTGTGGTCCAAGCACTTCTAGAGGCTCTAGGCCTAGTGTCTAATTCAGTCGTGGTTCGCATACCACTTTATTGGTATATGGTTTGGTACGCCCCTAGGGCCCAAACGTGTATTTGTGCTATTACTGTGAATTAATAACTTATAACTTATGTACTTCGAACTCTAGCCTCATAAAGAGACTAGAGGGGTGTGTTTAGCAATAAATACATATATTTAGAATATATACCTGGTGTGGTGCTCTTTCATTTGGTCACTCAAGAGATTATAGACTGGTAAAACAAGCTGCTTTACATTCCTTCAAGACTTAGCCTGAAGGCTGCTCTCCATAGCTACCACTAGGATAGCTTTCAATAAGGTTGTCTTTAACCTATCTCCAATAAGGGGTTGTTTGGACAGGTGCAAGGTGCCCACTATAATTAGTGGACAGCATATACCATGCCAACTTCTCACATTGGTGTGCAGCGTGTGGGATTCCAGCTTGCTATTGTTTTACCAGATAATCTCAATTGAATTGATCAACTGAAAACCACTAAAGGTACCTAAGGTACATATAATTTAAGCTTAGAATACAGTAAGTTCTACTGAACTTAGAGTTGTGTGTTAAGGGATAGCACAACCCTTTCTACAACTCAAGAGAGTTTAGTAGGCCACACTAGAGTAGGTAGTGCATACACCACACCACACTAGTAATGTCTTTAAGGGTAGGATCTAAAGAATCCTTGCAGGAAGCCATTGAGCTTCCACCCTCCAAGTATGATACACTCCCATTCTTGGAATTGAGAGCTTTATGCAACTTGAGAAAAATAAGGACAGGCCAAAGCCCTCACCACCCAACACCTCAAGGAGTTGTTGGTGGCTTATGACCTTAGTAAGCCCTTGGGGACTGAAGGGGTAGGAGCTGAGGGTGGGGCAGAAGAAGAGGACGAGGCCAGGGGTACCAATACCCCCAGCCCCCCTCTGAAACTGGCCAGGAGGGTGACAATGACCCTGACCTGGATAACCCAATCCCTCCTGTGGAAGATGATGAGGATGATCAGAATGATGCCCTCTTTGTCCCCCCAGGAAGGATTAAGAGTGTGCCCAGGAAGTCTAGATCTCCTTCTCAGGAGTCTAACCACTCTGGCACCTCCATAGGGAGCTCTATCTCCTCTCACAAGAGGGAATCCTCTCATGAGAGAAGAGCCAGACTGGTCCAGTATGAGAAAACTCAGCTGGAAATCAGAAAAAAGCAATTGGCTTTAGATAGGGAATCCCTAGATCTCCTTAGAGAGAGAAGAAAGTTGGGACTAGAGTCCCATGGTGGCAGCCATGTCCCTAGAGACAGGGAAAGGTCCTATGACCATAGAAACCTGAGCAAGATTGTCCCTCCCTACCAGAGTGGGGATGATATCCACAAATGGATAACTGCATTAGAGAGGGCCTGTAAGGTACAGAAGGTCCCTCAGGAGCAGTGGGCAGCAATCTTGTGGCTCTCCTTTGCTGACAAAGGTAGAGATAAGCTCCTCACTGTTAGAGAGGAGGATGCTGATAATTACAAGGTCTTGAAGAGTGCTCTTATTGATGGGTTTGGCCTAAGCACTGAACAGTACAGGTTGAAGTTCAGAGACACCCAAAAAGCACAGACTCAAGACTGGGTAGACTATGTGGATTGTTCTGCCAAGGCTCTGGAAGGCTGGTTGATGGGCAGTAAGGTGTGTGACTTCTCAGGATTGTACAATCTGATAATGAGGGAGCAGATTCTTAATAACTGCCAAAATCAGCTGTTGCATCAATACCTGGTAGACTCTGATCTGACCTCTCCCCAAGAATTGGGAAAGAAGGCAGACAAATGGGTCAGGACCAGGGTGAAGCAGAAGGTACAGAACCAAGGTGGGGAAACCAAGAAGCAAGATGCTAAGAACTCTGACAAGGGTGGGGAGAAGGGTAAGGATCAAAAGTCTTCATCAGGCCCCCAAAAATCTTCTTCTGGTGGGGATTCACAATCTACCAAAGGGAAAGGCCAAAGAAAACCATTGTGCAAGGTCTGTAAGCAAAAGACCCACTGGACCAGTGATTGCACCAAGTCCAAAGACTCCAGTCCAGCACCCACCAATGCCCCTAAGGCACCTGTTCCCCCTAGTACAGTTGGTGGGAGTGCTCCAGCCAAGGGTTTAGTAGGGTTCACCCTGGGAACTGAGTTGGGCTCTGACCTAGTCAGAGAACTGACTCAGGCTGTGTTAGTCTGTGATGGAGGCATGGATGTGACCTCCACTGTGAGTCCCAGTAATCTGGGCAAGTACAGACAACAGCCTTTAATCAATGGACGTGAGGCTTTGGCATTTAGGGACACAGGGGCACGTGTCTCAATGGTGACACAAGACCTTGTGCTTCCTGGGCAAGTTATGCTTGGTGAGATGTACCAAGTGACCAATGCTAGCAATGTCAGAACAGACCATACTCTGGCAGTTGTTAACTTCTCCTGGGGAGGGGTAACTGGCCTTAAGAAGGTTGTGGTAAGTGCAAACCTACCAGTCGAATGCTTGCTTGGCAATGACTTAGAGACTTCTGCTTGGGCAGAAGTGGAGCTCAGGACCCATGCAGAAATGCTTGGGATCCCTGCAGATGTGTTTGCTGTGACCAGGTCACAAGCCAAAATGTCTAGCACTGAACAGGCCTTGGATTCTGGAAGAATGGACCAAGTGCCTTCCAAGAGGAGGAGTAGTAGGGTTAAGGCAGTGCCTTCCCCCTTGGCTCAGGAGGAAGATCAGTCCCTTGAGGGGGATGATCTCAGCCCTGAAGAAGGAACTGTCCCAGAGGAACTTGAACCTGACCAGGTTGAGTTCTTGGGGACAGGGGGACCTTCTAGGGCAGATCTGAGCCAGGAGCAGCAGAGCTGCCCCTCCCTTGAACCCCTCAGACAGCAAGCTGCTGCTGAGGCTGCTGGGAAAGCTAGTGGTCCCCATACAGTGTATTGGGATGATGGACTCCTGTACTCAGAGAGTAGAGACCCCAAGCCTGGTGCTACCAGGAGGTTGGTAATACCTTTGAAGTTCAGGGGCTTCCTATTGACCCTAGCCCATGATATTCCCTTAGCAGGTCACCTGGGCCAGAACAAGACTTGGGACAGAATTGTCCCTCACTTTCACTGGCCCCACATGTCTGAAGACAGTAAGGAGTTTTGTCGCACCTGTGTAACCTGCCAAGCCAGTGGCAAAGCAGGTGGCACTACAAAGGCCCCCTGATACCACTACCTGTGGTGGGGGTGCCCTTTGAAAGGGTAGGGATTGACATTGTTGGTCCCATGGATCCCCAAACAGCCTCTGGGCACAGGTTTATCCTGGTGGTAGTGGATCATGCCACCAGGTACCCAGAAGCTATTCCCCTCAGGACCACTACAGCACCTGTGGTGGCAAGGGCCCTCCTGGGAATCTTCTCAAGAGTGGGCTTTCCTAAGGAGGTAGTATCAGACAGGGGTGCTAACTTCATGTCTGGGTACTTAAAAGCAATGTGGAAGGAGTGTGGAGTGACTTATAAGTTCACCACACCCTATCACCCACAATGCAATGGTTTCGTTGAAAGATTCAACAAAACCTTGAAGGGCATGATTAAAGGGCTCCCAGAAAAGCTTAGGCGTAGATGGGACATACTCTTGCCCTGCCTTTTATTCGCATATAGGGAGGTGCCTCAGAAGGGGGTTGGTTACAGCCCTTTTGAACTTCTGTTTGGCCACCCTGTGAGGGGTCCACTGTGCTTGGTGAAGGAAGGATGGGAGTTACCTCTCAAGCCCCCAAAGCAAGATATAGTTGACTATGTACTTGGTCTCCGCTCCAGGATGGCTGAGTACATGAAAAAGGCAACCAAAAACCTTGAGGCTAGCCAGGAACTTCAAAAGGCCTGGCATGACCAAAGGCTGTTCTGACTGTTTACCAGCCAGGACAGAAGGTGTGGGTGTTGGAGCCAGTGGCCCCAGCAGCTCTCCAAGATAAATGGAGTGGACCCCACACTATTGTTGAGCAGAAGGGTGAGGTCACTTATTTAGTAGACCTAGGAACACCCAGGAGTCCCCACAGGGTTCTCCATGTCAACAGGTTAAAACCATATGTGGACAGGGCAGACATGGGCTTGCTCATGGCTACTGATGAAGGGCAGGAGGAAGAGAGTGACCCACTCCCTGACCTGCTCTCACAGAACCCTGACGATGGGTCAGTTGATGGTGTAGCCTTGGCAGGCAGCCTCACTACCCAGCAACAAACTGATTGCAGGCAAGTCCTCAATCAGTTTAGACATATGTTTTCACTGACACCCAGTCAGACCACCTGGTGCACTCATGAAGTGGACACTGGGGACAGTCTGCCTATTAAAAACAAGATTTATAGGCAACCTGACCATGTCAGGGACTGTATCAGGACTGAAGTCCAGAAAATGTTGGAATTGGGAGTTATTGAACCCTCAGATAGCATTTGGGCTAGTCCAGTAGTCCTTGTACCGAAACCTCACACCAGTGGTGGAAAAAGAGAGATGAGGTTTTGTGTGGACTACAGGGGTCTCAAAGCAGTCACTAAGACTGATGCCCATCCAATACCCAGGGCAGATGAGCTCATAGATACTTTGGCCTCTGCCAAATATCTCAGCACATTTGACCTAACAGCTGGCTACTGGCAGATCAGACTAGCTGATACTGCAAAGCCCAAAACAGCATTCTCAACCCCTAGTGGGCATTATCAATTTGTGGTAATGCCCTTTGGTCTGAAGAATGCACCTGCCACTTTCCAGAGGTTGGTGAATACAGTTCTCACAGGACTGGAAGCCTATAGTGCAGCATATCTAGATGATATTGCTGTCTTTAGCTCCACCTGGGAGGATCACCTGGTCCACCTCAGGAATGTTTTACAGGCCCTGCAAAAGGCAGGCCTGACTATCAAGGCCACTAAGTGCCAGATAGGGCAGAGTCAGGTTGTGTACCTGGGCCACCTTGTGGGTGGAGGCCAGGTTCAACCTTTGCAGAGCAAGATCCAGACCATCATGGACTGGACTGCTCCCACTACCCAGACTCAGGTGAGAGCCTTCTTAGGCCTGACTGGGTACTATAGGAGATTTGTCAAGGGGTATGGATCAATAGTGACACCCCTGAATGACTTAACTTCTAAGAAAATGCCCAAAAAGGTTCAGTGGACAGTTAGCTGTCAAAAGGCATTTGATGACCTCAAGCAGGCCATGTGCACTGCTCCAATTCTGCAGAGTCCTGATTACTCCAAGAAGTTCATTGTTCAAACTGATGCATCTGAATTGGGGGTAGGGGCTGTACTGTCACAATTGAATGAAGAAGGTCAGGATCAGCCAGTAGCTTTCATTAGCAGAAGGCTGACCCCTAGAGAGAAACGTTGGTCAGCCATAGAGAGGGAGGCCTTTGCTGTGGTCTGGGCTCTGAAGAAGTTGAGGCCATACTTGTTTGGTACACACTTCCTGGTTCAGACAGACCATAAGCCCCTCTTATGGCTAAAACAAATGAAGGGTGAAAACCCCAAACTGCTTAGGTGGTCCATTTCCCTACAGCCGATGGACTTTACAGTGGAACATAGGCCTGGGAGTAACCATGCGAATGCAGATGGACTCTCTAGGTATTTCCACTTAGAACATGAAGACTTAACTGGGCAAGGTTAGTTTAATGTCCCTACGTTTGGGGGGGTTGTGTAGGAGAGTAGGTTCTGCTTCACATGGGTACCCCCACTTTTTGCTGATGCTTCACTGTTTTTCGACATTAGTCTGGCTGGGGCCCTGCTAATCAGAACCCCAGCCTAGCTGCTTCCTCTCTAAAATGGTTTCCATGTGCCTTAGGCACATCACTGATTGGGATCTGGAGTGCCCTTATAAGTCCCTAGTATATGGTATACTATGTACCAAGGGCATAGGTACCTCAGAGGCCTGCCAGGGGCTGCAGCATGTATTATGCCACCCCTGGAAGGCCATCCAAACTGACACCACAGGTCTGCTACTGCAGCCTGGGTAAGGTGGTGCATGCACCCCTTACTGTGATATAGGTTACCTATATCACTAAATACATACACACATAAAAACCTATAAGTCACTCCTAAGGCAGGCCTTATCAATGCTAAAGGCAGAGTGCATGGTTCCTATGTGAGAGGGTGCCCCTGCATGAGCAGGGCCCCTCTGCAGTGTTCGGAGACCATCTCTGATGCTGTTTGTAGTGCAGCCTGACCATATACTCTTAAGCGCATTATATCCTCGCGGTAAAATGCTAACTTTGGAATGGCTGCACCTAAACATGTCGTGTTTGGTGTCAAACATCTTGGAATACTACCCCCCGCCAATCTTGGTGGTGGGGGTAGCATTCCACCCTTCTAGAGGGAAAGACATGGTAACTCTGACTAGTCCGGTAACTTCTTTCCAGAGCCCTGGCATCACAAAATGGATGCTGCTGCCACAGACACGAGTCTGGCCTCCTGCTGCTGGACGAAACTCCGGCAGGGGAGGCCTGGACAATAGGTTTCCTGTCCCAGGGAGGTGTGACCACCTCCCCAGACAGGATAATGTGTATTGGGGCTGGGCGGGAGCACTTTCGGGTGCTTTGAAGTCCTGCACTGGGGGCACATTTGGTGTCCCTAGTGCATACCCCAGTTCAAACCGGATCAGGGGCTTGCAGCCCCTGCTTTGGCGCGAACTGGACAAAGGGAAAGGGTGTAGCCACCCCTCTGCCCTGACCCACCCATAGGTGGGGCCACAGAGTAGTCCAACCCCTATCTTTAGTATAAAGATAGGAACCCAGTCCTTAGGACTTTAGATATACCTGGACGAAACTCTGAAACTGAATCCTGGACCTTCGACGCTCTACTCACGATTAGAGTACAGAAGAATCTCCCTTGGGGTCAAGGAGTGACTCCCCTGCTTGGCAGGCACCAAAGAAGCATCTGTCCGGTTCGCATTTCTGAAGCTCCCGTCGGACGCCGAAGTCATCGCATCACCAGAGGTGGATTCTCAGACTTCCCCGAGGCTACCCTGAGTCCCCAGCAAAGCTGAGGCCCGTGGCTATCGTGGGTGACTTGAGACCGTGACCCTTGGACACCGAGCACATTTGCAAGTGCATCCTTTTCTGGGTCTCCCAAGAAGTTGTGCTTTGGGCTCCGAGTAGCCATAGCCTCCAGCACCACCTGCACCGAAGATCACTGGCCCCCACTCTACGAGTGTCCTGTAAGCCAGATCCACGTGCGGCGTCACGAGGCTCCTTCACGGTCGCTAGCCCGTTGGCTAGTAGCCCTTAATGAAGGCCAATCCTTTTCTTACTTGGCATCCTGGTTGCTCCAGGCCTGCCCTCACTTACCCTCGCTGCGTGAGTTCCACAGACCTTGCTGGTCTGCACCATCGACGATCTACATCTTCACCGAGACTTGCCATTGCCAAGGCTTGTTGGGTCCAATCCGGTCGCCAACACCTCAGCACTCGACAGACATTGTGTACCAGCCCGAATCCTGCTCCTGGTTGCCGACAACGCCGGCACTCTTGGATCCACCCGGACACTTTTCTCTTGGCCGCCAGCAGCACTTTGCAGCAGATCGCCATTCGAATCGACAACGAAACCCGACCCCGAAATGCACCTATGCACCCGGCTTCCCTGGGTGAGGTAACACGAGTACTCCGGTGCTCCCGTGGGTAGAGACTCTTCAAAGTCCTAGATCTCAAAGGGTTTTGTCCTAGTCCTCTTTTAAGTGTCCCTTTTCTCTAATTTCCTGATCCCGACTTTCTCCATAGAAGTCAACGGCGTATCGCGGTTGTGTATTTACACTGCACGCGTCTCCCGTAGGTCCCCTGTGTCACTACCTTGGGTGGTTCCTTGTGGTCCAAGCACTTCTAGAGGCTCTAGGCCTAGTGTCTAGTTCAGTCGTGGTTCGCATACCACTTTATTGGTATATGGTTTGGTACGCCCCTAGGGCCCAAACGTGTATTTGTGCTATTACTGTGAATTAATAACTTATAACTTATGTACTTCGAACTCTAGCCTCATAAAGAGACTAGAGGGGTGTGTTTAGCAATAAATACATATATTTTGAATATATACCTGGTGTGGTGCTCTTTCATTTGGTCACTCAAGAGATTATAGACTGGTAAAACAAGCTGCTTTACATTCCTTCAAGACTTAGCCTGAAGGCTGCTCTCCATAGCTACCACTAGGATAGCTTTCAATAAGGTTGTCTTTAACCTATCTCCAATAAGGGGTTGTTTGGACAGGTGCAAGGTGCCCACTATAATTAGTGGACAGCATATACCAGGCCAACTTCTCACACACGTGGCATGGAAAAGTCTCTGCTCGACAAGGTCCAGACTATGCAGAACACCGCCGCCAGACTCAGGCTTGTGTTCACACTTTCCTCATAGGTCCTGACCCTCCATCACACCTACTTGGTTCACACCTCTCCCAGCATTTGCAGATGTGTGATGGAGGGGCAGGACCTTTGATGAAAGTTTGTCTACATGGCTACGCCCAGTGACCGCAGTCCCTTGGGTTCTTGTGTATGGTAGGTGGACATGTTACAAGGCATGTTGTATGACATTTGCTGCATGTGCATTCCTACATTTGTGAGCTACATGGTTGTGGACTTGAGGTGTGTGGTGTGTTCAGTTAGTACTTTCCAACAAGCAGTCCATTTCCATATGTGCCATTCTCAAACCGCTGGTTGATGATGGACTGCCGGAAGATGTAGGAGTCATGCACACTTCCTGGAAACTTGGCAACGACATTGGTGAACAAGCCCCGGTGGTCCACGATTGCCTGCATGTTCATAGAGTGTGTGTGCTTCCTGTTGCGGTAGATATGTGCAGTGTCCGCAGGAGGCACAAGTGGGACATGGGTGCAGTCACTTGCCCCCAACACATGCGGAAAGCCAGCAATGGCATAGAAGCCTTGTTTGGTGTCAAGCTGTTCTTGCGCAGTGTTGGGGAAGCGTAGGTGCTTTGGCGTCAGGCTGATGATGGCATCCAAGACAATTGGGAGGAACCTTGAAAAGGATGACTGGGAGACTCCCCCAACTCTGGCAGTGGTTGGTTGGAATGTACCTGAGGCCAACAAGTGCAGCACTGCTAGTAGCTTTGTCTGCGGAGGGATGTTGGTGCTACGCTGTGTTGGTGCCTCCAACCTGGGGGTTATCTGGGTCAGTATGCGGAGGATGGAGGACCTTTTCAGCCTGTAGTGGGCTATCACATCCTCTAGCGTTAGATCTATCAGGGTGATGCGTCGACGATAGACCCGCTGTCTTTTTTGGCGCAGCCTCCGTGGTGGTCCTGGGGGCGGGGTCGGTGGCGGTGGTTGTTATGGTCTTCTTGGTGCTCCAAGCTGCATGAGTAGTACCTCCATGGCATCAGTAGGTTGGCAAATGTGGCTCTGGGCTACTCTCCCTTATGTCCTGTTTTTTTCTCTCCATTTTTAAGACCACCTTTTTTCTGGTCTTAAAAAGCAGCCGCTAACGGGCCTTAGCAGCTGTTTTTGGAACATATCGCCGGACCGGGTGATCATTGTGAATATCGCAAAGTGGGGTTAGCGGCCGTTTTTGCACGGGAACGCCTACCTTGCATCTCATTTTCGTTAGATATCACTGACAGAAGTGGCGATCGGAAAAACGGACAATATCGCCAGTAAACTGTCGCTGACCGCGGTTAGCAGCAACTTGCACATATGGCGATAAAAAAAAGCCGCCGTAACGTCAAGAAATTGACACTACGGCGGCGTTAACTCCTTGTACATATGCTACAAAGTCTCTTAGTAATTCCGATTCAGAACGCCAAGGCTTGAAGAGCTCTTTTTGATCAGGAGTTTGGCAACTATGTTGTCTTTCATTAGTTAGACTTCCTTTAGTGTGTCAGACCAAACAACCATCACTAGCAGCTGCTGCATATTTCTCTTCATCTATGTTTTCTGTTACATTATTTCTATATTTGTAGTGTTGAAGTATTTTGTAAAGACACGTTTTCTAGATGTGGACTCCTTCTTGGATAGTACGTGTCAGACATATTTGATTTCACAATGTCTGCATTTTCTGGGTATAACTGTGCTAGTTACTGATAATCCAGAAAATACTTCAATACTCTATTCCACATGTTTGTGAGGCCTAGACTTACCCAAACAATTCCTTTTGACTCCAAGCACAAACTGCCTGAGCTCAACCAATCACATAATTCATTGGAACCAATTTTCCTATGAGAAAGCATCTTCAAACTGAAGCTGTACAGTTTCTTGTTTAGAGACTTTCCAGCAGAAATCTCCTCCCACATCTACTTCATCTCCGTTTTCTCTGATTTTGTTACGTAGGAAGTCACATATCAAGCAATAGCTATGGAGTTGTCTGTCACAAACTGTATGTCCATATTAGCATTTCACATTTTAAGAATCACAGGATTATAGTCATTAATATATTTGGAGGCCTCTGTTCTTCTGAGATTGTTAGTGGTTTTCGGTGATTTTTGAGTCAGTGTATGTCTCACTACAGATAAAAAACTGTTCCTTTTGAAATCACAGGTCTTGGAAATCAAAACGGCACCTTGTATAAAAGCTCCCTTTAGCCCTGTATCTTCGACAACAGTACTTGCCACATCTATGTGCATGAAAGCGCAGAACTTGCTGTCTCAGGCCTATTTCACCACTGTCTTTCGGGATGGCACATGTCACATACTGCTCTATGAAGGAGAGTACAGTCATCAATATCTGTTCCAAATTTCTGTGCATCCTTTATCCATTATTTACAAAAAAGGGCAACTGGACGAAATAGGAAAAGAAAGGGGATGCTACTTCCTAGGTTTGCAACCATTGTCAAAATTCACAGACCAATTTTTGAGATCCCTGGAAAGCAAAATGCCTTCATACGTGAAAGACACCAAAGATATCCCTGTCATGCTGCAGGACCTCACGTTTCATCCAGACACAAATTTGTTTGTCACTTTGGACATAAAGTCCCTGTACACAAGCATACCACAAGAGGCCTAACTCCAGGTGTTGGAGGCTTTACTTGTAGAAATGGAATTCAATAACACCGAAGAGCTTTGTCTTAGACTGTGCACACACAGCACTGTCTAGAATTATTTCCAGTTTAAAGAGGGCTTCCATCTGCAGACACACAAAACATCAGTTGACAATACATTTGCCCTCAGTTTAGCCTGTCTGTATGTTCATGGTTTTGAACAAAAAAACATCAGTAAGAACACAAACCCCTTCTATACCAACCTCAAATTATAGAAAAGATTTCTATTTAAAGTTCTGGTCATTTGGAGAGGGGGAGAGAGAAAAACTCTTCAGAATGCTGAGTTGCTGAATTCAAGAGACACCTTCCTGAGATTCACTATTAAAACCAGCACAGAATCAATCACTTTTGTGGATCTCAGAATTTGGTCAGAAAACAATCACCTTAAGACTGAGGTTCGTTACAAACTGACAGATGCCAACAACCTGCTCTGGTACGACAGTTTTCACCCTAAAGCCTTGAGAGACAACCTGCCAGTAGGCCAGTTCCTCAGACTACATAGGAACTGTACAGAAAAGTCCACCTATGACGACCATGGAGCATTACTGAAAAATAAACCTTTCCCACAACAACTTGATCAAAAGGCCGAAAGAGAGAGCAAGAAATAACCAGAGGGAGTCCCTTTTACAAACCTATAAAAAACCAGACAACGATTGGCTGGTATGTCTCACCACTTTTCTAATACATTTAAACCCAATGAAGAAATTGATTTTGAGACACTGGAAAACCATGGCATCTGCTTCCCTTGTTTTTGCGAGACCAATGCTTGACTTTAAGAAAGGAAGAGCGCTAAAAGACTTATTGGTCCACACAAGGCCAAACCAGAAGGAGACCACAGACCAAACACTCCACACTTTGTGGAATCTACCCAAAGCATTGGGCCATTATCCCTGTGGATAATCCAGCATCTATGCACTCACCAAGGCAACAAAAGACATAGACCTAGGCTTACGTACACCCTGGCCCTTAAAGTAACACACAAACTGTAATAGTTCGAATGTGGTGCACATATCGATATGCAAGTTTGGACTGAAATACGTGAGCATGACCACAAGAAAGGTCTGGACATGTATCAATAAGCACAAGAGCGCCTTTTTGGTGCAAGAAAACAATAATGAAATTGATGCGCCACTTTCTGTCCGCAAATCACTCAGAAAATGACTTCACTTGGTTTGTCATTGTAAACTATCCCCATCTGCAACAGAACAACAGCTATTGCAATATTAGCAGAAATTAATCTACACATTGTCAAGCACATCGCTAGAATTGAAAGAGGAAATCCAGAGGATGAAATTAACACAAAGATAGATGGCTGACAATTATAGAACTAGGCCCCATCAAGTGCAATGTATCAGGGGCTCAATACCCAGTCTTATGCTAACTACCATGGAAATGTTCACCATGAAAAATAACCACCAGTGGAAAGCAACACAACTAAGGTTGGATGTGGTGGCCCAAATGGTCATGCATCATTCACCGGGAGGACGACAGTAAGAGAAGTCTTGATACGTCCCGCATAGCTTCTTTTAAAGCATGCTCCCACTGCTAACTAAACCATATTATAGTACATACAATATGGTATGGCCATTAATACAAGACAAAAAAACCCAGCAAGAAATAACATGGGACCAGAGACATAGCACGTAAAAGTGGTCTATATACTTACACATTGCATACATAAGATCAAAAAACTGCGAAATACATATCTCCCTTAAAATGGTTGTTTTTGAGAAAAACGAAAAGAGATGTGAACAGAATGTATTAGAACTATATAAATTCTACAAAACAACTAGGAAATACCTAAACATCACCTCCCAAGTCTATTTATTGAGAGACACATAAAAGTGAGTTAAAACTCCAACTCTCATCATCCCAGGGGTCTCACAGAATGACACGTCATCAGAAGCGCCATCTAGGAACAACTCAGACCACCTTAAAATGAAACGTTCCCTCCACAGCTGCTTTCCGTGGTGGTCTGAGAAGTGGTGACACCTAGATGCACTAGCGGTGTCCAATCCTTGACGCAGTGAGTAAGACAAGGTCATGGTATAACACGAGCAACCCAGAGCAGCACCTAAGATATGTGTGTGTAGGGATTAAGCCCGGGCGTAGTTTGCGTAGTAGCACTTCACGTAGCTACGTGAAGTACAGCTTCAACTACACGTAGCTATGCAAATTGCGTAGTGCGTAGCTGTGTGCTTGACTGCACTGTACAATAATTACCAAAAGCAAACTTGTACAGTGCAAGTTAAGATAAAATAAATATCTCTGTCTTTATATGCTAAAAATGCATATAGTCATTTCACTAAAGTGAAAACAAAAAGTTAACAAGCAGTGAGAGAGGTGATGATTTTGGTATCCTCACTAACTTAGGGAGAGAACCAACAACCAAGCAGATGTCTTGAAAACAAAAAGCACATCTTATTGAACGATTCCTCCTAGGACCACCCCAAGCACAGTTATGGGCAAAAATACAATCCCAACCAAAGGCCCTGCAAGCATTATGGGACGAGATTAGCAGTGGGCAGTGAATATTATAGTGTCCAATATCAAAATAATTCTACAAAGAGCTGCAGTTCAACTAGTCGTCACTGGGTGTCGTCCCTCAAGAGTGAAATGCAAAAGTATTGAAAACCTTTCATGAAGCTTTTGCATTTGACTCGTGAGGGACGACACCCAGTGACGACTAGTTGAACTGCAACTCTTTGTAGAATTATTTTGATATTGGACACTATAATATTCACTGCCCACTGCTAATCTCGTCCCATAATGCTTTGCAGGGCCTTTGGTTGGATTGTATTTTTGCCCATAACTGTGCTTGGGGTGGTCCTAGGAGGAAGGGACCACCATTGAATCGTTCACATGATATGCTTTTTGTGTTCAAGGCATCTGCTTGGTCCTCCCCCTAGGTTAGGGGGACTCCAAAATCATCACCTCTCTCATTGCTTGATATGTCAAAATTCATTTTTGTGAATTGGTTATATGCTTTTTAGCATAAAAAATTGCTTTATCAAAGCATTTGAAGGAGTTTGTTATTATTATTAAGCCTGGGCGTAGTGCTAGCTGTGTGCTTGACTCACTGCACTGTACAATAATTACCAAAAGCAAACTTGTACAGTGCAAGTTAAGATAAAATAAATATCTCTGTCTTTATATGCTAAAATTGCATATAGTCATTTCACTAAAGTGAAAACAAAAAGCAGTGAGAGAGTGATGATTTTGGTATCCTCGCTAACTTAGGGAGAGAACCAAGCAGATGTCTTGAAAACAAAAAGCACATCTTATTGAATGATTAGGTGGTGGTCCCATCCTCTTAGGACCACCCCAAGCACAGTTATGGGCAAAAATACAATCCCAACCAAAGGCCCTGCAAAGCATTATGGGACGAGATTAGCAGTGGGCAGTGAATATTATAGTGTCCAATATCAAAATAATTCTACAAAGAGCTGCAGTTCAACTAGTCGTCACTGGGTGTCGTCCCTCACGAGTCAAATGCAAAAGCTTCATGAAAGGTTTTCAATACTTTTGCATTTCACTCTTGAGGGACGACACCCAGTGACGACTAGTTGAACTGCAGCTCTTTGTAGAATTATTTTGATATTGGACACTATAATATTCACTGCCCACTGCTAATCTCGTCCCATAATGCTTTGCAGGGCCTTTGGTTGGGATTGTATTTTTGCCCATAACTGTGCTTGGGGTGGTCCTAGGAGGAAGGGACCACCATTGAATCGTTCACATGATATGCTTTTTGTGTTCAAGGCATCTGCTTGGTCCTCCCCTAGGTTAGGGGGACTCCAAAATCATCACCTCTCTCATTGCTTGATATTTTATTGTCAACATTCATTTTTGTGAATTGGTTATATGCTTTTTAGCATAAAAAATTGCTTTATCAAAGCATTTGAAGGAGTTTATTATACTCCTGCTACGCTACGTTTATTAGTACAGTTATTCACTCTGCTACGTGCAATTTGCGTAGTGCGTAGTAGCACAAACTTTGCATGCTTCGTGAGCGTAGCAAAGTATTATGCCCAGGGTTAGTAGGGATGGATGCATAACGGAGCGCTTCCTTTTGTTTTGGTTTTTAACAAAAAAACAGACGGAGCCTGGAGCAATTACGAGAGCAGGGATGGCTGTGTAATGGAGCATTTCTCTTTCTTTTTGTTTTTTAATAAAACCTCGTGAAGCCCGGATCAATTACACTAAGTAAATAATTCCTTCCTCATCTACTAAGTAGGACGTGTGGCTTAATAGTTAAGGTGTCTGGGTCGTAAACAGGAACTCTTGAGTTAAAAATGTCCACATCACCTCACTGTTGGCTCTATACTTGGAAGAATAAATCACAAGATATTTTGAAGATTTTAAATACTATGTCTTGAAGGAATAAGGGCAAACAGAATGTGAAACAGCAAGAAAGAGAAAAAAATCACTCTAAATTTGAAGTCAACTAATGTGTTCTGGAACAAGGCATGAATCAAGATTCTATAAATAGGGTAAGCAATCAAATAATGAGGTGTTTTTAAATACATTTAGTGTCCCTGTCTATAGTGTTTGAGTAAAGAGCAGTGTGAACTTAGATCAGATTAAGAAATTGAAAAAGCAGGATTCTCTAGAACACCATAAAGTAAACTATTCCTTCGTGAAAAGCAGAGGTTACGCTATGGCTTAGCTGGTTAATTTACCTGTTTAGTAAAGACTCCTCTAGAGTGAGGTGACTCCGGACCATAAAACTGCCGAGACTGCTGCGGGGTACCTTATGGCTGAAGAGGTAAACTTTATCCCTCTGTCAGATGAAGACGATGTAATAATAACCCACCTTTTACACGGCTCTTTACATTAACAGCCAGTATAATCATCTGGTTTGTTTTACCTTTAATTGCAGAGTGACTTATATGTATATTGGTCCTGAAGAATGCCCATGAACTCTGGCTGGAGTCGAATGAGGGCAGAAACATGTTGACCTTTAGTAGGGGTATATTTGGTCTCAACCCCTAGTCCTCTTGTCTTTTAATTCTGTCCTTGGGTACCACTGAATAAAGTTATTAGGTCCCTTGAGACAGTTTTAACCCTTTCACTCATTTCTTTTTTACTCTGTCCCTTACTAACTCATCTCATTGGCCTCCCCCATTGAAAACATCTCAGCTCCTCTCAACTACTTTCTTTTTGGTGGAGAGTCATAGCCCTCACCGGGAACCTTGCGGGCCCAGTGTGAGGAGGGAACCCTATGATGAAGCATGACACCTGCGGGTGAGTGAGGGTTCTCGTCCTTAAAGACATTATTTTCCATTAACCACCCCCCCCCATTTAGTTTGAGAACGTATCTTTTTGTGAGTTTAATATAGTAAAGAGGAGAGCCTGAGTTCAAATCTCTGCATTAATGTCCTTTTTTTTATCATGAAATATCAAATAATTTTCATTAGGTAACCTGTGATATAATTAAGAAAAGAAAAGTCTGATTCATCTTACTGTTGAACAGTTCATCTTAAACTTAAATAAACCTCATACTGTTTTCAAGATTATAGAAGCAATACTGTGATTGTATAATGGAAAAGGTAGATCAATGAGCAAGACAGAGATGATAGATAATCCTACAGTTGAGCTTTATTAATGTAAAAAACAAATGATAGACTTTTCAAGAAATGTAACTCACTTTCAAATGAGTTGATTTTTATTAAAAGTCAATCAATCAAAAAATCAATAATCTTTATTTCGCAATGTTTCCAGAGCATATAAAGTACATAATTAAAAAAATCTCCGATAAAATAGCACATGGGTAATGATAAAAATTCATCAATGTAAATCAACAATTTAAACAAATACCACATGAATATAAATATATAAAATGCATTATAACATCAGATGTGGGCACCCCAGCAGTTTAAAGTGTGTTGTGCCATTGATCTTAATCATCACAATAGTACAAAGTGCATTGTAATGAAAAAAGCATATCAATGACGAATACGGGGATGAAATATAACCCTAGAGTTGAGGAACATTGATGTATACCTGTAAAACAATTATTTGTAAACTATTCAAGAAATGTAATTCACTTTTAAAGAAGTTCGTTTTTTGTTAAAGCTTAGTTAATTCCTATTTAGTGATTGAGAATCATTTTGTGTTTAAGATTGCCATACATATAAAGAAGACTGTATCGCAGGCAAAAAATCCCCATTATCAACACTAAGTAAATTATTCCTTCCTCATCATTTAGATATGCTCTGTGGTTTAGTAAAAAAACGTCCATATCACCTCACTGTTGGCTCCAAACTTGGAAGACTAATTTTCTTCAAGTAAATATTCAATATAATTTAAAAATAAGAATCTGGTTCTGTTTAGTTTACAATTGGGCCATCTTCAAATGTAATAAATCACAAGGTATTTTGAAGATTATCAATGCTATGCCATAAAGGAATAAGGACTAACAGAGTGTGTAACTAGAAAGAGATAAAAAATCCTTTATGTATTTAACATAGCAACTCATATAATGAAGATTGTATTGCAGGCACCGAATCCCCATCATCAACATTAAGTAAATTATTCCATCTTTGGCAGCAAAGTAGGTGCTGTGGCTTAGTGGTTAGTGCACCTTTCTCATAAGTGAGCACAGTTCTGAGTTCAAATCTCACCGTACTGGTGACTCTATGCTCGTACAAATAATTTTCTTCAAATAAATGTTCAATAAAATTTAAAAGTAAGAGTCTGGCTCTGTTTACATTAGAATGGCTCATCTTAAATTGAAATAAATCACTTTGGTATTTTGAAGATTTTTGAAGCAATGCATTGAGTGAATACGGGAAAAGAGAATGACAAAGAACAAGAAAGAGATAAAAGATCACTCTAGGGGTGAATTTGTTGCAAGGTGAAAGTATTATTTTTTAGTATAGCAGGGGTGCCTTACCATATAATACTAGTACAATACAGAAATATGGAGCCCGTTTACTCTTAGGGACACCTTCTCTCAGTTCTGTTAGAGTGGCAAAGAGCAGACTCGAGAGAGAACTAGATAACCTCCCTCTTGGTAGTTCTCATCGTCTAAGTTGAAGAAGCTGGAAAGGCAATCTGCATTGGCAGGGTCAGTCCCTGGTCTGTGTTCTACTACAAAGTCCGTCTCCTGTTGGGAAATGGACAACAATTTGTGGTAGTCTCCTCTGATCTGCATCAACCACCTGAGAGGCCTGTGGTCAGTTTGAACCAGGAAGTGAGTCCCAAACCAGTAGGGCCTCAGCTTCTTCAGGGACCAACCCACAGCATAGGCTTTTCTCTCCAAGGTATTCCAACACTGCTCTCTAGGGAGAAGTCGCCTGCTAATGTAGGCTACTGGCTGATGTTAGTCTTCATTGCTGGTCTGACCTAACACTGCCCCAATCCTATGTTTAGAAGTGTCTGTTTGAAGAATTGTCTCGTGCTTTTGAGACAGGTGCTGAGAAAATGGCTGCTTTCAAGGTGTCAAAGGCATTTTGACAGGATGTGGTCCAAATTACCTTCATGGGTTGCTTCTTTGAGGTTAACTCAGTGAGGGGGTCACAATGGTACCATACACTTTCACAAACCTCCTATAATATCCAGTCAGGCCAAGGAATGCACTGACCTGAGTCTGTGTCTTGGGAGGCTCCCAGTCCAGAATAGTCTGGATCTTGGGTTGGAGAGGTATAACATGGCCTGAAAGCTACAAGGTGGCCAAGTAGACAACATAACTCTGCCCCATCTGGCACTCGATGGCCTTGATAGTGAGACCTGCATGTTGCAGGTCCTACAAAACGTCTCTCACGTAGGCTAGGTAATCCTCCCAGGTGGAGATAAAGACAGCTTTATTGTCCAGATATGCTGCGCTAAAGTCATCCAGGCCTGATAAAACTATATTCACTAACCTTTGAAAAGTGGCAGATGCATTCTTTAATACAAAAGGCATCACTTTGAACTGAAAGAGGCCCTATGTGTTGGAGAATATAGATTTCTCTTTGGCTCTCTGGGTCATTCCCATCTGCCAGTACCCTGTTGTTGAATCAAAGGTACTGAGAAACCTGACTGCCCCTAGCTTGCAAACACACTCATCTGCTCTTGGAATGAGGTGTGCATCAGTCTTGGTCAATGCATTCAACCCTCTGTAATCCACAGAAAATCTCATCATGACCTTGCTACGCTTTGAATGAAGTTTGGGATCAGTACCACTGGGTTAGCCCAGGGACTATAAGAAAGTTGATTACCCCAAGCTCCAGCTTCTTACTGACTTCAGTGCTGATGCTTACCTTGACTTGATCAGACAGTCTGTTTATCTTGTTCTTGACAGGGAGGCTGTCACCAGTATCCAAATCATGTTGTGTGACCAAGGGTCAAAGAAAAGAGCTCTGCAAACTTTCTGAAAACTTGTCTGCAGTCAGTTTGTTGCTGTACCGTTAGGGTGTCAGAAACTTCACACCCTCCACTGTAGCATCTTGTGGATTTATGGACAATAAATCATGGAGAGGTTAACTCGCATTCTCCTGATCTACAATAGTGCCCATGAGTGTTGAAAAGTTGTTTATTAGTAGTGAATTACCACTAAGAATAAGTCCACAAACACAATCAAAGTTTCAGACAAGGTTGCAATAAATAATTTGCTTGCTCCACCCTTGGTAGCTGGCAACAAGCAGACAGGTGTAACTCAGGAGACAGGCATGTAAAGTATTTAAAAACACCAATACGTTAAATAAGTAAGACACAACACACACTAAAAATCCAACTCCAATTTATAAAATTAGATTATATTTTTATGAACAAATTGACACTAAAATGAAAAAAATCCAATGTTGGAAGAAACCGGAGATATGAATTTTTAAAGAAGAAACAATTTCTAGTGTTTAAAAACATGTAGCACCAATTTACTAGATCATCTTAAACCTAATAAAAACTCAAACTATTGTCAAGATTATAGAAGCAGTACTGTGATTGTAAAATGAAAAAGTATATCAATGAGGAAGATGTACATGAAATATAACCCTAGATTTGAGGAATATTGATGTATTCATGTGAAACAATTATTTGTAAATTATTCAAGAAAAGTTATTGACTTTTAAAAGAGTTATTTTTTATTAAAACATAGTTATTCTTGTTTAGTGATTGAGAATCCTTTTGTGTTTAAGATTGTAATACATATAAAGAAGATTTTATTGCAGGCACCGAATTCCCATCATCAACACTAAATTAATTATTCCTTCTTTATCAGCAAATGAGCTGCTGTGGCTTAGTGGTTAAAGCCCTTGTAACGCAAACAAGAAATCCTGAGTTCAACAAATTAATGAGGTGTTTTTGAATACGTTTAGTGTCTTCATCTAAAGTGTTTGAGTAGAGAGTTGTGTGAACTTAGAAAAGATTATGAGAGTGAAAAAGCAGGATTCTCTTGAACACCATAAAGTAAACTGTTCTTCCGTCCCAATTCAAGGGGGTCCTGTTGCTTAGCTGGTTAAAGTCCCTCTCTAGTAAGCAGAACATCCTGAGTTCAAGTCTCAGCAGTGCCTTGCATTTTATATTGTTAAATAACAAATACATGTTGTTCCTTCTTATTCAGTAAAGCAAGTTCTGTAGCTTGGACTGCAATCCATATAAAGAGGACTTTATTACAGACGCTGAATTCCCATCATCAACACTACATTAATTATTTCTTCACTATGAGTAGGGTATGTGCTGCGGCTTAGTGGTTAAAACGTCTGTCTCTTAAATAGGAAATCCTGGGGCATATTCTCAAGGAGCCATCGCCGATTTAACGGCACTTTAGCGCCGCAAAAGTGGCGATAGACTTATCGCCCCATTCACAAGCTGGTGCAAACTGCCGACATCGCCAGTTTTCCCGCGATAGCTGCCGCAAAACACATCGCTACGGATGAGAGCGACAACTAACGCTAATGATATGCAGAGTAGGCGTTCCCGTGAAAAAACACACAAAAACACCACTTTGCGATATTCTCAACGACCAGCCAGTTCTGCGATGCAATCCGAAAACAGGCGAAAATGCGCTTTAGCAGCAGGGATTCAACACCTGCCTCTTACTGGTGGATGACAACCTGCAGTATGAAAGGGAGCCCAGCCTAGAGCCACATCTGAAGACCAACAGATGCCATGGAGACAATGATCATGCAGCCTGGAGACCCAAGAGAGCCACAACACCCACCGCAACCACCCCCCGGACCCTCCCCCCCAGGTCATGAAGTCCAGTAGTCAACAGTAGTAGAAAAACAGAACTTCATTACAAATACATAAACAACAAGACAAAAAGCACAGCCAACGCATTCCATTCCCAACGGGGAACTTCACCAGGGCAACTTGTGGATCCAATAAACTGCAAATGCTGCGGGAACTCCCCAATACCATTCCATATCCCGAAATCAGTAGCCAGAAACCTGTTGGAGAAATGGTGACAATGGTCAAGCGTCCTCATAGTCACAAACGTAATCTGGTACAGTGTATTGCACTAGGACAAACCGGAATGCATACAGGTATGATGAATCCAGCCCAAACATACTGTAACAGAAGTCCGTGTGCCCGTAACCTTCGCAGGAAAGAAAAGGAAGGTTACGACCACACAAATATCTGTTACAGTCTCATCATGCAGGCTTCATCATACCTGTAAACATCATGGTATGTATCATCTTGATACCCCTGCACCTTCACTTCCCCCATGTTGTGCATGAACAGCTGGAGACCATGCAAGGGAATCACGCCATAGCTGCCTTACCGCATGTGCCGGGGGCAATTGACTGTACACATGTACCACTTGTGCCCACTGCCGACCCTGCACACAATTACTGCTACAGAAAGCACACGCATTCCATCAATGTGCAGGTGATAGTGGACCACCGGGGACAGTTCACCAATGTCGTTGCCAACTTCACAGGCAGTGTGCATGATACCTACATCTTCCGACAGTCCATCATCAACCAGCGCTTCCAGGATGGCACCCATGGCAATGCACTGTTCATTGGTAAGTACTAACTGAACACACCACACACCTCAACTCCACAATCACACAACTCACAACTGTGGGAGAGCACACGTAACAAAATCACATACAACATGCCAACCAACATGCCCAACTACCGGACATGACAACACAAGGAACCGTGGTAACAGGGGCCAGACATGTAGACAAACCATCCACAAAGGCAGAGCCCCTCTGCCTCACAATTGCAGAATGTGGGGAGAGGTGGGAACCTAGAATGTGCGAAGGAGGCAAGTGGCCCAGCACAAAGAAAGGACACAATGCCAAGTGTTGCGGAGATGTGCTGGACAGACTGCAGTATGCAGAGCACAGACATGTCCATGTGGACATCTACTGGTGGTGTTTGCAGTGTAGTGGACACTGGACGCAAACAGGTTACCCCAGGCAGTGTGTAAGCCCTTGGACATGTAGCTATGTGGTCCCCCCCGTAAGCCTGAGCGGAGCGGCCTTGGCCGGCGTATGTCACAAATGAATACCCCAGGGCCCTGGGCGTGGTCCAGTTCCGGAATGGCCACCACAGTAACTACTGCGTGTGTCTCTGTGTCCGCCATATCGTGACCATAGGCCTACACACACGTGCCCGACCACAATCAACGGCCGCATTCACACTGGAGATGAGATGGCTACGTCCCAAGCCAACCCGCACACATCTTGTCAGCGCATGCAGGGCCGTGTCTGCCAGGGCAGTGCCCCCCACCCAGCCACGAGGCTGCTGCTGTGACAGGTGGTGCCTGCGCGATCCTGTGCGCCTGCTGCACCCCAGCCCTGGTCCCCAGACCGGTCCGCCGCCCAACGATGACTGCCCGCCCCTGCTCACCCAGGCCTCAATGCTCACCTGCCGCCCCCGGCGTGTCTCCAAGAGGGCCCTCCACGTGCCGGTGCAACCTCCTCAGCCGATAGCTGGATTCCGCACCACAGGCCCCCAGCGCACCCTGCGGCACCGCACCGCGGAGTCATGTGTGTGCTGACTGCTGACTGCTGCCTGCGTGTACACTGCGGTCCAGCTGGGCTCACAAATCAAATCGAGTCCTGATATGCCGGACGCCGTATCGAGGCCAACGCATCATCGCAGGCTGCACACCCGCTCAGCTCTTCAGGTGGGCCTAACTCAATGCAATGCAAGTCATCGCCACGTGGCGGTAGGCCCGTGCCGGACCCAGGCCATTGGGTGCCACCAACTCAGTGCAATGCAAGTCCTTGCCACGTGGCGGTAGGCCCGTGCTGGACCCAGGCCATCGGGTGCCACCAACTCAGTGCAACGCAAGTCCTTGCCACATGGCGGTAGGCCCGTGCCGGACCCAGGCCATCAGGTGCCACCAACTCAGTGCAACGCAAGTCACGGACCCTTTATGATTGTGTTCCGTGGATGCGGACGCCATCATGTCACCTCCGGCAGTGGGGGATGTGCTGTGGTGGGTCCCTTTTATTGGCAGGGTCACATGTCCCGTGACGTCTGTGCTGGATGGGTGTGGTGTGGGTGTAAACCAGCCCTCAGGGAGTGGCTGTGGCATGCTGACGACTAGACCAGTGACCAGCAGATCACTACAGTGAAGACCTGGGACATGTAGCTTTGTCCCCCCGTGAGCGTAAGCGGAGTGGGATGGGCTGGCGTATTCCAGTCCAGCGTAGGGGTGTGAACAATGAGCCTGGGGCTCTGGGAGTAGTTCAGTTCTGGCCTGGACAAGGAATTTACCAATGCATGTGTCTCCGTTGTAGTGTCTGCGCCACCCGGACCGCAATCGGCAATGTTGCACCCTGTGACCCAAGCCCCACAACATGTGCTAATTGGACGTGAGGGGGAATCAGTGACCCTACATTCATCCATACTGGCATACTTGAAGGATCATAGACATGACACATCTGTGTGAATTTGAATGTCTTATTTACATTCAGTGGCGTGTTGCAGCTGGAGCAGTACAGGGCCATGCAAACCCCACTTTACATTGTTGCCCCGTGGAGGGCCAGCCAGAGTCCATTAGGGAAGGACAGATTCATCGGAAGAGGAAGAGTTCAGTCCACAGTCTGATTGCTTTGTCATTGGTAACCAAACAGAAAATGGCAGTCCATGTCGAGGTCCAAGGTGAGTGCCGCAGAGTGAATTCGGGGGACAGTGGAAGGTGATGATGACAGGGCCGAACCAAGCTGGAACAGGCCATATGGCGGAGATGAATGCTACCACTTCCTCATTACCACAACAGCAGTCTCATCCACATCATCGTCCTCTGATGTGTGATGTGCCTCACCTGTGGGTGGTGGTGTTTCGGCTGCCGCACTGTGGGGCACTGACACATCAGGGGCCAGAGGTGGATTGTCATCCGCACTGTGTGGCAGTGACACATCAGGTGCCGGAGGTGGAATGTCTGCCGCACTGTGGGGCACTGACACATCAGGGGACGGAGATGTGGATGGTGTAGGAGCAGCAGCATTCATCTGCGCCAGGCCTTGTGGCAGCAATGCCATGATGAGGATCTGCAGGACATGAAAGATCCCAGCTACATGTCGCTGATGTGCAGCCGTTGCAGCCATCTTTTCCGCATCCATCCGCACCATGTCCTCCATGAGCCTCCGCATGTGTCCCAACTCCCGGCTGAGATCACTGAAGCCACTCTGACTGGACAGGTGTTCTTGTCTCCGAGTCATGACTCCAGCGATGTCAGCCATGGCTCGTTGGAGACCATGGAGTGGACTGTGGGTGCCCGTTAGGGACTGTAAGTGGTCCCTGATGGGACGTAGACACCCATGGATGGCATCTAGTTTGGCTGACATGAGGTCGAACCCCACCCGCACCTGCTCAGCCATCTCCTTCTGGCCCTCCAACACACGGCGCTGAAATGCCATGTGTTGGTCGTGGGGATCCTGGGAGACAGCCGGGTGGTGGGTGCTTCCTGCTGTGTGGTCTGTGCAGGGGTCGGGGTCTCCTTGATGCAGCTGGGCTGCCCTGCTCCTGGGGGTGGGGTGCTGAGGGTGTCCATGAGCTCTTGGAGGGCGTCGGTGTCGAAGGTGTGGCGGTCCTCTTCGTCATCAGTGAAGAGATGTTGGGTCTGCTCTGCAGGAGGTGTTGATTCTCCCTCTGCAATGTAAAGGGAAGATGCAGTTTAACAGTATGTTCCATGTATGTTCACGCATTGGCCAAGTTTCCAAACAGACTGCATGACAATGTACATTGTGACTGTTTAGGGGGAGCTGCCTATTTGAAGCGGGATAGTGGAAATGTGTGCACCATCAGGGATGTGGGGTTGTACTTCTCCATTATCATGTCACAGTTTCCTGCTATGCCAAATGTGATTGGCCAGTTTCTACACACAAGCGGCAGCAGTTGTGTCCTCTGTTCTGTTGTGAATGTGTTGCAGTTTGTACCACATTGTTGTCAATGTTGATGTGCTCTGATTCTTGTGTGTGTGCTGCATTGTGGAAGAGTCACCCCTGCAGCTCAGACTTTGCTTGGCCTTCTCCCTTTCAGGAGGTGTGCCTTTGACTTCTGTGCTTATGCAGTGCTGTGATGTTGCATACTTGGGTAAGTTGGGCTCTTGGTGGGAGTTGGGGCTCTTGGGAATGGGTTGTCCGCAGATGTCTTGTTGCCGCCAGGGGTTGTTTGTGCACGTGGATGTGTCAGTGTATGACCTGCTCCTTTCCGGATGTGGACCACACTCAGCCACCTCAGTGTCGTGGCGTGCACCATGTCATGATAATTGTACTGCACCCATGCTAATCGTCATGCAGTGTCACTTGCATTGTCAGTGGGGCTCACGGAACCGCAGCTTTGCTGGGTTCAGCACATGTGCATGGGTTTGTTGTGAGATTGGTGATGTGTGGGGAGGGCCCCCTCTGAGTACATTGTGGATGGTGGACTACTTTCTGTTTCTAAGTGTGCTGCAGTGTGCCAAGGGGATCAGGGACATGATCCAGAGTCATTGTGGTTGTGCATTGTGCTATACTTCATTGTGCATGTGTGCCATTGTGCCCATCTTCCCCCGTCCCCCCAGTCCCTGGTGGTTACTCACCCTGTTGCTGTTGTGTCAGGTCATGTTGAGCAGTGTCCGGTCCCCCGACTTCTGCCACAGTCTCCACACTGATGACTGTGGACAGCATTTCCTCCATCTCATCCAGCTCCTCCTGTGGCGCAGGACTCCCACCCCCAGTCTGCATTGCTGCTTTGCGGTCGTTTGCGAGTTTCAGCTTGGTTTTGCGCTTCACGTCATTCCAGCGCCTCTTGAGCTCTTCCATTGTCCTCCTCAGCACTCCGACTGCATTCACCTTGTCCAGGATGGAATGCCATATAGTATTTTTAGTTGCCAATGACACAGTGGTGGTGACGAACAGTTGTGATGGTGTTCTACCACCTCCGTTATCAGGATCCTGTTTTCCTGCGGACTGAACCGTGTCTTCCTCTTCTTCTTCTCCTTGCCCTTCCCTGACCCCGAGGTCCCAGGCTGGTCCTCCGTGGGGCTTGTGGGGTTCGGGTTGTCCTCTGTACTTGCTCCGGCTGCCTCCATTGTGCTTCGCAGTTGTTATGTGTTTTAAAAAAAAAAAATGTGCTGCTTTTATGGTGATTTTTCCCTCCTGATGTGGGAATTGCAAACCTGGCGCTGCTTATCGCCGATTTTTCCATCGCGGTTGAGCCCATCGCAACTTTTTTCGCGTTCGGGTTTCCTTTTTTATCGTCGTCGCGGTAGTTGTATCACGGACATTTGAGGCGTTATCGGGAAACTATCACATGTTACCGCCGTGTTGTGAATACGACGTTGACACGGGGTTATTTCCCCGCGGTAGATGGCGATATGAGTAATTGCGTTAGCCTAGTTTGGCGATGTTTATCGCACGTTCTTGTGAATATCCCCCCTGAATTCTAATCTCAGCTGCACATTTTTATTGGTTTCATACTTGTAAGAATAATTTTCATCAAGCAAATGTTTAATCCAATTTCAAAAGAAAAGTCTGGTTCTGTGAACTTTAGTATGGGTCATCTTAAATTGAAATAAAAAACTTGGTATTGTGAAGATTTTCAAAGCAATGTCTTGAATGAAAAATGGAAAAGAAAATGACAAAGAGTAAGATAGAGATAAAAGATCATTCTAGAGTTGAATTCAATGAATACATTCTTGAACAAGGTATAATTCAAAATGCTATGAAAAGGGTAAGCGACAAATTACTGAGGTGGCTTTAAATAACTTTAGTGTTCTTGTCTAAAGTGTTTCGGTATAGAGTTATGTGAACTTAGAAAAGATTATGAATGTGAAAATGCAGGATTCTCTTGAAAACCATAAACTATAGTGTTCATTAAAACACTAACAATGTGGTCCTGTGACTTAACTGGCAAAAGGGACTGCCTAGTAAATAAGAGATCCTGAGTTCAACTCTCAGCAGCCCCTTGCTTTTCTGACTGTTAAATGACAAATCATTTTCATTCAGTAGTCGTGTTACACAATTATTGTAGAAAAGTCTGATTCATCTTACTGTTGAAAAGATCACATTAAAACTAATAAAAACTCAAAGTGTTGTGGAGATTATAGAAAAAATATTGTGATTGTAAAATGAAAAGGTATATCAATGAGGAAGACGTAGATGAAATATAACTAAGGCTCCCGGTTTTCCGTTTAAACTGATTTTTACATATAAATACAGACGGAAAACTTGTTTTCCTTTGTCTGTATTTATAAGTAGAAACGGAAAAATACTATCAAAAGAAATGGCCATGTGAAATCTGATATCGCTGCCGTCACCCTGCAGCTTTGGAGAGGGATGAACAGAAGGAAGCACAGGGAAGAATTCCAAATACAAACCTGCAGACCGAGAAGATTATACAGGGCATTAGCTGCTCATTTCCCCCCGCACAGAAAGTCAGTACAAATCCGAGGTAGCAGAATGTTCTGCAGAAGTGGAGCAAGCAGGGGAGAAAATGTAGTCTGTGCCATCAACCTTAATGAATCTCGAACTGGCCCACGACAGGCAGGACGGTGTAATTAAAGCTACAATGGCAACAACCACAATCCAAAACTTGGAAACAGACTACAAGGCAGGTAACAATAACCAGGGAAATTCAGCCCACCCAGGCCTAGCTGCTTCGTACTGAGAGTTCTCCCTTACGAGGCTCACACAAAACCCATAGTCAGGCAGCAGGCGCCCTTTCACAAAGACAAACTTAACAAACAAAAGAGGTGTAAAAACACCCCAGGACATCGGCAGCAGCCCCAGCAACCTTTGTTTTGTTTTATGGGAGGGGAGAAGAGGACAAGGGGGGCACAGGGGAGGGGTTGGGTCAGACGTCTGTAGCACCATCCTAGTACCAGAGGGGTTGTGAACATAAGTGTGGCAGAGGCAACCAAAAACAAGCATTGGCAACACCAATAGGACTGGCTTTGATGAGCAAATACAGGTACAAACATATACACATGCCATTTAGCACATTAAAACTAGTCCTGGCTTTGCCAATACTGTGAAAAAAACTAAGGATGGCTTTCTGCATATAACTTAGGAGATAAAGAACTTAATATGACAGACACTAATGATTTAGTTTACTTTTTAGTAGTAATGCGCTTTTAAGATTCCTCATGCATTCCGATGGAAGCACTTTCTAGAAGGTGCAGGAAAGCACAAAACGGCCAATGGCATGTGTGAGAAAAAAAAACACTCTTGTAGGTGGATACAAAGCTTGTTCTATGTATATTTTAAAGAAGGGGTAACAATAGGACTTTGAAGACAGCTGCGCAAACAAGACCTAATCAATACCACTAACTCAAACATCTTTTCCAAGAGCACAAGGAAGACATTTGCTTCCAATATGTAAAAAGCACTTACCATAAACTCCAATTTCAGAAACAGCTGTGCGATGGCCGTGCCAAACATGCTAAAGCCATAAACATTCCAGTGAATGAAGTATCCAGAACAATGCCACCAACAACCCAATTGGGTGTGAACAAACATTGACTGCACTCATGCCTAGTCTGGACATGCATGATCATGCAAGTGCGACTCTAAAATTACACAAGTGCCTTTTCTTTTTAAAATTACCAATCATATTGTGTTTACTTAATCTGGCGTATATATAAATATATCTAAACCTATAAGAATTGAGTGCAAGTGTGCCTGGTCTTTTTAAATAAATGTGGAAAAATACTAGCTGCAGCGTCTTCTTTCACTTGCAACAAAAATAAATGTGGATAAATACAGATAAAATGACCCAAAAATAAATATGGATAAATACAGACAAAAATGTTAAAAAAATAAATACCATAAAACCGAGAGCCCTAAATATAACCCAAGATTCTAGCAATATTGATGTATTTATGTAAAACAATTATTTGTAAACTATTCAAAAAATGAAAGTGAGATTAAAAAGAGTTATTTTTTATTAAAACATAGTTATTCTTGTTTAGTGATAAAAAATCCTTTCTTGTTTAAGATTGCAATCCATAAAACAGGACTTTATTGCAGGCGCTGAATTCCCATCATCAACACTACATTAATTATTTCTTCTTCATTAGTAAAGTAGGTGCTGCGGCTTAGTGGTTAAAGTGCCTGTCTCGTAATCATGAAATCCAGAGTTCTAATATCAAAAGCACCTTTTTATTGGTTTCATACTTGTAAGAATAATTTTCATCAAGCAAATGTGTAATCCAATTTCAAAAGAAAATTCTGGTTCTGTGAACTTTAGTATGGGTCATCTTAAATTGAAATAACAAACTTGGTATTGTGAAGATTTTCAAAGCAATGTCTTGAATGAAAAATGGAAAAGAAAATGACAAAGAGCAAGATAGAGATAAAAGATCACTCTAGAGTTAAATTCAATTAATGCATTCTTGAACAAGGCATAATTCAAAATTCTATGAATAGGGTAAGCGATAAATGAATGAGGTGGCTTTAAATAAGTTTAGTGTCCTTGTCTAAAGTGTTTTGGTATAGAGTTATGTGAAATTAGAAAATATTATGAAAGTGAAAATGCTGGATTCTCTTGAAAACCTTAAACTAATCTGTTCATTTAAACAAAGTCAAGGTGGTGCTGTGACTTAGCTGGCTAAAGCGCCTGTCTAGTAAACCGGAGATCCTGAGTTTATATCTCCGCAGTGCCTTGCTTTTCTGACTGTTAAATAGCAAATCATTTTCAATAAGTCGTCCTGTGATAAAATTAAAGTAGAAAAGTCTGATTCATCTTTCATGTTGAAAAGATCACGTTAAAACTAATAAAAACCCAAAGTGCTGTCAAGATCATAGAAGAAATATTGTGATTGTAAAATGAAAAGGTATATCAATGAGGAAGACGTAGATGTAACATAACCCAAGATTCTAGCAATATTGATGTATTTATGTACAACAATTATTTGTAAACTATTCAAAAGATGAAATTGAGTTTTATTAAAATATAGTTATTCTTGTTTTATGATTAAAAATCCTTTCTTGTTTAAGATTGCAATCCATATAAAGAGGACTTTATTGCAGGCGCTGAATTCCCATCATCAACACTACATTAATTATTTCATCATTATGAGTAAAGTAGGTGCTGTGGCTTAGTGGTTAAAGCGACTGTCTTGTAAGCAGAAAATCCTGAGTTCAAATCTCAGCAGCACCTATTTATTGGTTTCATACTTGTAAGAAAAATTTTCATCAAGCAAATGTTTAATCCAATTTCGAAAGAAAAGTCTGGTTCTGTGTACTTTAGCATGGGTCATCTTAAATTGAAATAAAAAACTTGGTATTGTGAAGATTTTCAAAGCAATGTCTTGAATTAAAATTGGAAAAGAAAATGACAAAGTGCTAGATAGAAATAAAAGATCATTATAGTGTTGAATTCAATGAATGCATTCTTGAACAAGGCATAATTCAAAATTCTATGAATAAGGTAAGCAATAAATTAATGAAGTGGCTTTAAATAAGTTTAGTGTCCTTGTTTAAAGTGTTTCTGTATAGAGTTATGTGAAATTAGAAAAGATTATGAAAGTGAAAATGCTGGATGCTCTTGAAAACCTTAAACTAAACTGTTCAATAAAGCAATATGAAGGTGATGCTGAGGCTTAGCTGGTCAAAGCGCCTGTCTACTAAACAGGAGATCGTGAGTTCAAATCTCAACAACACCTTGCTTTTCTGACTGTTAAATAACAAATCATTTTCATTAAGTCGTCCTGTGATACAATTAAAGTAGAAAAGTCTGATTCATCTTACTGTTGAAAAGATCACCTTAAAACTAATAAAAACTCAAAGTGTTGCCAAGATTATAGAAGCAATACTGTGATTGTAAAATGAAAAGGTATATCAATGAGGTAGACGTAAATGAAATATAACCCAAGATTCTAGCAATATTGATGTATTTATGTAAAACAATTATTTGTAAACTATTCAAAAGATGAAATTGAGTTTAAAAATAATTCTTTTTTATTTAAATATAGTTATTCTTGCTTTATGATTAAACATCCTTTCTTGTTTAAGATTGCAATCCATATAAAGAGGACTTTATTGCAGGTGCTGAATTCCCATCATCAACACTACATTTATTATTTCTTCACGGTGAGTCAAATAGGTGCTGTGGCTTAGTGGTTAAAGTGACTGTTTCGTAAACAGGAAATCCTGAGTTCAAATCTCAGCTGCACCTTTTTATTGGCTGCATACTTGTAAGAATAATTTTCATCAAGCAAATATTTAATCCAATTTCAAATGAAAAGTCTGGTTCTGTGAACTTTAGTATGGGTCATCTTAAATTGAAATAAAAAACTTGGTATTCTGAAGATTTTCAAAGCTTCACTTTCCCAGATGACGTGATGAGGAGGTGGGGACTGAGACCTGCGACTCGACTGAAAGTAATTCTGTCCCTGGTAAGACTTTCACTGGGGCTAATTCTTCTATTGCTGGGACGCGCAGCGCTAATTACTTTCGCCTAGCGTGATTCTTTTCAAGTACTTCTCCTTGCAGTCAGGGCACTACTTTCACAGGGTTCTAATCCTTCCCTCCATTTTCTAAAACTCCCTCCTCGTGGACTCCAGGCACAGCCCCATAAGATGGCGACCCTCTGACCAGCAAAAGGAATGGAGATCATACATTCACTGATCTAAATAAAATAAAAAAATAACAAAATCTGGACCTCGCCTCTAGACAATCCCAATTCACAGAAACCGAAGAAAGACTCCTGACCCACGGCACAAGACACCTTTTACCCAATATATAATCAGCCAAATCCGAACAATCTCTGAGTGGTGTTCCAATACCTAACCACTCAGGGGCATATTCTCAAGGAGCCATCTCCGAATTATCGGCACTTTAGCCCCGCAAAAGTGGCGATAGATTTATATCCCCATTCACAAGCTGGTGCAAACTGCCGACATCGCCAGTTTTCCCGCGATAGCTGCCGCAAAAAACATTGCCACGGATGAGAGCGACAACTAACGCTAATGATATGCAGAGTAGGCGTTCCCGTGCAAAAACACACGAAAACACCACTTCGCGATATTCCCAACGAGCAGCCAGATCAGCGATGCGATCCGAAAACAGGCAATAAGGCGCGTTAGCAGCAGGGATTCAAAACCTGCCTCTTACTGGTGTTAAGCAGGACGACAACCTGCAGTATGAAAGGGAACCCAGCCTAGAGCCACTTCTGAAGATCAACAGATGCCATGGAGACAATGATCATGCAGCCTGGAGACCCAAGAAGGCCACAACACCCACCGCAACCACCCCCCCGACCCTCCCCCCCAGGTCATGAAGTCCAGTAGTCAACGGTAGTGGAAAAACAGAACTTTATTACAAATACATAAACAACAAGACGAAAAGCTCAGCCAACAGGTTCCATTCCCAACGGGGAACTTCACCAGGGCAACGTGTGGATCCAATAAACTGCAAATGCTGCGGGAACTCCCCAATACCATTCCATATCCCGAAATCAGTAGTCAGAAACCTGTTGGAGAAATGGTGACAATGGTCAAGCGTCCTCATAGTCACAAACGTAATTTGGTACAGTGTATTGCACTTTTGTCAAACCGGAATGCACACAGGTATGATGAATCCAGTCCAAACATACTGTAACAGAAGTCTGTGTGCTTGTAACCTCCGTAGGAAAGAAAAGGAAGGTTACGACCACACAAACATCTGTTACGGTCTCATCATGCAGGATTCATCATACCTGTAAACATCACGGTTTGTATCATCTTGATACCCCTGCACCTTCACTTCCCCCACGCTGTGCATGAACAGCTGGAGACCATGCAAGGGAATTACGCCATAGCTGCCTTACCGCACGTGTCGGGGGCAATTGACTGTACACATGTACCACTTGTGCCCCATGCCGACCCTGCACACAATTACCACTACAGAAAGCACACGCATTCCATCAATGTGCAGGCGATAGTGGACCACCGGGGACAGTTCACCAATGTCGTTGCCAACTTCACAGGCATGATACATACATCTTCCGAAAGTCCATCATCAACCAGCGCTTCCAGGATGGCACCCATGGCAATGCACTGCTCATTGGTAAGTACTAACTAAACACACCACACACCTCAACTCCACAATCACACAACTCACAACTGTGGGAGAGCACACATAACAAAATCACATACAACATGCCAACCAACATGCCCAACTACCGGACACGACAACACAAGTAACCGTGGTAACAGGGGCAAGACATGTAGACAAACCATCCACAAAGGCAGAGCCCCTCTTCCACACAATTGCAGAATGTGGGGAGAGGTGGGAACCAAGAATGTGCGAAGGAGGCAAGTGACCCAGCAATAAGAAAGGAGACAATGCCAAGTGTGGCGGAGATGTGCTGGACAGACTGCAGTATGCAGAGCACAGACATGTCCATGTGGACATCTACTGCTGGTGTTTGCAGTGTAGTGGGCACTGGATGCAAACAGGTGACCCCAGGCAGTGTGGAAGACCTTGGACATGTAGCCATGTGGTCCCCCCCTGTAAGCCTGAGCGGAGCGGCCTTGGCCGGCATATGTCGTGAATGAATAGCCCGGGGCCCTGGGCGTGGTCCAGTTCCGGGATAGCAACCACAGTAACTACTGCGTGTGTCTCTGTGTCCGCCATATCGTGACCATAGGCTACACACACATGCCCGACCACATTCAACGGCCATATTCACACTGGAGACGAGGTGACTACGTCTCAAGCCAACCCGCACACATCTCGTCAGCGCATGCAGGGTCGTGTCTGCCAGAGCGGCGCCCCCAACCCAGCCACGAGGCTGCCGCCATGACCGGTAGTGCCTGCGCAATCCTGTGCACCTGCTGTACCCCAGCCCTGGTCCCCAGACCGGTCCGCTGCCCAGCGATGACTGCCGGCCACTGCACACCCAGGCCTCAATGCTTACCTGCCGCCACCGGCGTGTCTCCAAGAGGGCCCTCCACGTGCCGGTGCAACCTTCTCAGCTGATCGCTGGATTCCACGCCACAGGCCCCCAGTGCACCCTGCGGCACCGCACCGCGGAGTCATGTGTGTGCTGACTGCTGCCTGTGTGTACACTGCGGTCCAGCAGGGCTCACAATTCAATTCGAGTCTTGATTTGCTGGACGCCATATCGAGGCCAACGCATCATTGCAGGCTGCACACCCGCTCAGCTCCTCAGGTGGGCCTAACTCAGTGCAACGCAAGTCATCGCCATGTGGCGGTAGGCCCGTGCCAGACACAGGCCATCGGGTGGCACTAACTCAGTGCAACGCAAGTCATTGCCACGTGGCGGTAGGCCCGTGCCGGACGCAGGCAATCGGGTGCCACTAACTCAGTGCAACGCAAGTCATCGCCATGTGGTGGTAGGCCCGTGCCGGACGCAGGCCATCGGGTGCCACTAACTCAGTGCAACACAAGTCATCGCCACGTGGCGGTAGGCCCGTGCCGGACGCAGGCCATCAGGTGCCACTAACTCAGTGCAACGCAAGTCGTCGCCACGTGGCGGTAGGCCCATGCCAGATGCAGGCCATCGGGTGCCACTAACTCTGTGCAACACAAGTCACTGACCCCTCATGATTGAGGTCCGTGGATGCGGATGCCATCATGTCACCTTTGGCAGTGGGGGATGTGCTGTGGTGGGCCCCTTTTATTGGCAGGGTCACATGTCCCGTGACGCCTGTGCTGGATGGGTGTGGTGTGGGTGTAAACCAGCCCTCAGGGAGTGGCTGTGGCATGCTGACAACTAGACCAGTGACCAGCAGATCACTACAGGGAAGACCTGGGACATGTAGCTGTGTCGTCACCCCCTGTAAGCGTAAGCGGAGTGGGCTGGGCTGGCGTATGCCAGTCCAGCATAGGGGTGTGAACAATGAGCCCGGGGCTCAGGGCGTGGTTCAGTTCTGGCCTCGACAAGGAAGTAACCAATGCATGTGTCTCCGTTGTAGTGTCTGCGCCACCCGGACCACAATCGGTAATGTTGCACCCTGTGACCCAAGCCCCACAACATGTGCAAAATGGACGTGAGGGGAATCAGTGACCCTACATTCATCCATACTGTCATACTTGAAGGATCATAGACATGACACATCTGTGTGAATTTGAATGTTTTATTCACATCCAGTGGAGTGTTGCAGCTGGAGCAGTAGAGGGCCATGCACACCCCACTTGACATTGTTGCCCCGTGGAGGGCCAGCCAGAGTCCATTAGGGAAGGACAAGTTCATCGGAAGAGGAAGAGTTCAGTCTGCAGTCTGATTGCTGTGTCATTGGTAACCAGACAGAATATGGCAGTCCATGTCGAGGTCCAAGGTGGGTGCCGCAGAGTGTATTGGGGGACAGTGGAAGGTGATGATGCAAAGGGCCGAACCAAGCTGAAACAGGCCACATGGCGGAGATGAATGCTACCGCTTCCTCATTACCACAACGGCAGTCTCATCCACATCATCGTCCTCTGATGTGTGATGTGCCTCACCTGTGGGTGTTGGTGTTTCAGCTGCAGCACTGTGTGGCACTGACACATCAGGGGGCGGAGATGTGGATGGTGTAGGTGCAGCAGCATTCATCTGCGCCAGGCCTTGTGGCAGCAATGCCATGATGAAGATCTGCAGGGCATGGAAGATCCCAGCTACATCTCACTGATGTGCAGCCGTGGCAGCCATCCTTTCCGTCTCCATTCGCACCGAGTCCTCCATGAGGCTCCGCATGTGTCCCAACTCACGGCTGAGATCGCTGGAGCCACTCTGACTAGACAGGTGTTCTTGTCTCCGAGTCATGACTCCAGCGATGTCAGCCATGGCTTGTTGGAGACCATGGAGCGGACTGTGGGTGTCCGTTAGGGACTGTAAGGGGTCCCTGATGGGACGTAGACACCCATGGATGGCATCATGTTTGGCTGCAATGAGGTCAAACCCCACCCGCACCTGCTCAGCCATCTCCTTCTGGCTCTCCAACACACGACGTTGAAATGCCATGTGTTGGTCGTGGGGATCCTGGGAGACAGCCGCGGTGGTGGGTGCTTCCTGCTGTGTGGTCTGTGCAGGGGGTGGGGTCTCCTTGATGCAGCTGGGCTGCCCTCCTACTGGGGGTGGGGTGCTGAGGTTGTCCATGAGCTCTTGGAGGGCGTCGGTGTCGAAGGTGTGGAGGTCCTCTTCGTAATCAGTGAAGAGATGTTGGGTCTGCTCTGCAGGAGGTGTTGATTCTCCCTCTGCAATGTAAAGGGGAGATACAGTTTAACAGTGTGTTCCATGTATGTTCACGCATTAGCCAAGTTTCCAAACAGACTGCATGACAATGTACATTGTGACTGTTTTGGAGGAGCTGCCTATTTGAAGCGGGACAGTGGATATTTGTGCACCATCAGGGATGTGGGGTTGTACTTGTCCATTATCATGTCACAGTTTCCTGCTTTGCCAAATGTGATTGGCCAGTTTCTACACACAAGCGGCAGCAGTTGTGTCCTCTGTTCTGTTGTGAAAGTGTTGCAGTTTGTACCACATTGTTGTCAATGTTGATGTGCTCTGATTCTTGTGTGTGTGCTGCATTGTGGGAGAGTCGCCCCTGCAGCTTAGACTTTGCTTGGCCTTTTCCTTTTCAGGCGGTCTGCCTTTGACTTCTGTGCTTATGCAGCGCTGAGATGTTGCATACTTGGGTAAATTGGGCTCTTGGTGGGAGTTGGGACTCTTGGGCATGGTTTGTCCACAGATGTCTTGTTGCCGTCAGGGGTTGCTTGTGCACGTGGATGTGTCAGTGTGTGACCTGCTCCTTTCTGGATGTGGACCACACTCAGCCACCTCGGTTTCGTGGCGTGCAACATGTCATGATGAGTGGCCTGCAGACATGCTCATTGTCATGCAGTGTCACTTGCATTGTCAGTGGGGCTCACGGATCCACAGCTTTGCTGGGTTCAGCACATGTGCATGTGTTTGTTGTGATTTTGGTGATGTGTGGGGAGGGCACCCTCTGGGCACATTGTGGACGTGGAACTACTTGCTGTTTCTATGTGTGCTGCAATATGGCAAGGAGATCAGGGACATGATCCAGAGTCATTGTGGTTGTGCAGTGTGCTATACTTCATTGTGCATGTGTGCCATTGTGCCCATCTCCCCCCATCCCCCCAGTCCCTGGTGGTTACTCACCCTGTTGCTGTTGTGTCAGGTCATGTTGAGCAGTGTCTGGTCCCCCGACTCCTGCCACCGTCTCCACACTGATGACTGTGGACACCATTTCCTCCATCTCATCCAGCTCCTCCTATGGCGCAGGGCTCCCACCCCCAGTCTGCATTGCTGCTTTGCGGTTGTTTGCAAGTTTCAGCTTGGTTTTGCGCTTCACATCATTCCAGCGCCTCTTGACCTCGTCAATTGTCCTCCTCAGCACTCCGACTGGATTCACCTTGTACACGATGGACTGCCATGTTCCATTTTTTGTTGCCAATGACACAGTGGAGGTGACGAACAGTTGTTGATGGTGTTCTATCACCTCCGTAATCAGGATCCTGTTTTCCTGCGGACTGAACTGCGTCTTCCTCTTCTTCTTCTCCTTGCCCTTCCCTGACCCCGAGGTCCCAGGCTGGTCCTCCGTGGGGCTTGTGGGGTTCGGGTTGTCCTCTGTACTTGCTCCGGCTGCCTCCATTGTGCTTCGCAGTTGTTATGTCTTTTTTGTTGTTGCTGCTTTTATGGTGATTTTTCACGCCTGACGTGGGAATTGCAAGCCTGGCGCTGCTTGTCGCCGATTTTTCTATCACGGTCGGGCCCATTGCATCTTTTTTCGCGTTCGGGTTTCCGTTTTATCGCCGTCGCGGTAGTTGTATCGCGCACATTTGAGGCGTTATCGGGAAACTATTGCATGTTGCCGCTGTGTTGTGAATACGACGTTGACACAGAGTTATTTTCCCGCGATAGACGGCGATATGAAAAATTGCGTTAGCCTATTTTGGCGATGTTTATCGCACGTTCTTGAGAATATCCCCCTCAGTTTTTTATGTTTTGTATAGAGGCCCTAATATAGACACGTTCAAATATGCCGTATATGGTCATAATCGTATATGCCCTATTATGGTCGTAATCGTATATGCCCTATCATGGTCATAATCGTCTATGCCCTATTATAGTCATGATCTCCTATGCCCTAATATAGGCATGATCTTTCACCTACATTAGTTCCCTACCATACACAACGAACTCTGAGGGTTGAACGTTATCTAGTCTGTGGTTTGAACACTGCAGGGTTTTTCCCGAACACAGGCCTACAATGTACTCATAAATTATGCATGAGCATTCACCAGCTACAACTCCCGCATAATATGTATGTACAAAGTTCACCCCTGACGTCTCCCTCATGTTCAACAAAGACCAATACAAACCATACTAAGGGACGAGACACTTTAGGGTATAAATACACCACATCTTGCCACGGTAAGACAGAGGGAACCGAGACTTCCATGCCGACACACTGACCAGAGACGCTGAGGCTCCTGCATGTAGTCGCTCCACCTGACAGCGGTCTAACGCAGCCCTTGCGGGGTGTCCAACTCGATACCAGGATGGGGTCCCACACTCTCTTCAGGTAATGGGGTTCGACTAAATCCTAGAGGGATTCTTGGCTCTTAAGCTTTCAGACCTACACACATCCTAGGTACACTTAGGTACATCTAGTTAGGCATCGTAGGAGTATGCACACTTTTATAATGCATTTTATATATTTATGTATGTAACCATTATTATTGCAATATGGTAGAACTGTACTATCCGTTCACTTTTATCGGACTGCTGATAATATATCTCTGCTACTGTCTGCTGGTTGCTGCAGCACATATATTTTACACTAGAATAACAACTGTTCAATAAATACTTATTTAAATGCCCAGACTGTTTATTCTGTGTAACTCCCTGAGACAAACCGAATAAGTAAGCACGAGTGACTGAGCGAAAAGTAGTACATTGTTTTCCACGATTCTGAGGGATCAGGGTTGTCAGGATCTAAGGTTGCCAGGAACTAATCTCTCCCCGATAAGAGGAGATTCTAGTGGCACTGTGAGCTAGCTAATGCAATACAGGCTAACATACGCGGTGGGGGTGCACAGAGTCAGTCTGCCACCAAACCCGCAGTTTATGTTATCCAAACGCGCAGGTCCTGCCGGGGTACTATAGGAACTACACGACAAGTTTACTCTGGGAAACGAGCAAAGCACTAAGTCCTCCACCACAAGCCAGGTTGAAAACCTGGAAAGAGAAAACTAACAATAAAGGGACTAATTGCTTTCACCCAAGCCAGCCTGGGAAATAGGGAACTGAAAGAGGACTTTCTCCACCTTCTAGATCTACCCCTCTTATTCTAATACCCTGGGGAGACCCCTTGGCGGAAACCCGCTTAACTGTGAGAAAATGACATCAGGACACCCACTGAGGCAAGATGCCTCTTACCACATCAACCTCCCTCCGCCCCTCTATGAAATGTTTGAAAACCCATGGTCCTAACTCTTTCTCCATCATCTTCCCACCTAATCTCTCACTCAAAGCGAAAAGAAACTTCAAACATAGGTTGATTAGACAACTCCCGGAAACTCTCATCACTGATATATACCACTGCTCCTCCAAAGGCCAACAGAAAATGGATCTCATCTTCCACACCCAGCGTCCCGGGAAATGGAACAACATACTTAGCACCCCTCTCAGCTGCAAACTGACGATCTCTAATGCGAACCGCCCTTCGCTCAGTGGCAACACCTCTGCTACCATCTACAGCAACGGGATAGTCCTGATTCAAGCCAACAACGCCAACCTAGACACATTTGACTCCCTATTCCCCACGCTACGGAACGCCATTACTCACTTACACTTTAACCACTCGCACAACCCCCTATCCCCTATCCCCCTATCCCCTAACCTACCATCCCCTCCCGTGAAATCACAAAACAATCTCAAGACTCACTCCACCAAAGTCAATCTCACCCCCTCCAACACCACCCTCTCTTCCTCTTCCACAACTTCCCACTCGCACACTAAACACTTCTCATCCAGAGCATTTCCGAGGAATATCTCTGCTAAAACCCCCATCCCCCTCCTGACCCCTTCCCATCCCTTTCCTTTCCACGAAATTCATCCACGCAGGCAACCAGGGGAGCCGACACACAATCAAAGTCTCCCAACTCTCTCCACCCAACAGTACTCAACAAACTGTTGCTTAATACACAAGAGTACTCTCACCACATGTCCACGGTTAACCACAGGAGAAACATAGGTACCAATGACACCATAACCCACACTCTCACCGACAGGCTATCGCCATCCCTAGACTGTCCCGCACAGGACATCTTGAACCTAAACTCTCTTACCCCCTCCTCACTGAATATGTCTCAAAGACTTTCTCTAGTGGAAAGCCAACTAGAGATTGTAATGCAGGGCCTAAGCAAAATGTTAACGAACATCACCACACATCTGGAGCCTATCCAACTCTTACACTCCCCACCTACCGACTCCAATGAACAACACCCAAGTCTTCACAAGGCGCAGCTACATAGCTGGAACTCAACCCCCTTCACTAACCAGCCTCAGAGACCCAAAAGAAGAAGCACCACAATGTCCCTGAGAGAGGCGACCGATCTTGCCAACTCTTATGACTCCTCTACAACTAGCAACCCCAGCTCCATGATCCAGGTAATCACTAGATTTGGGAGAGACCGCATCACACCAAGAACGGAGAGACCACCAGCCCTCCTCACGAACGTGCCCATGGCCCCTCCCCAGAAGAAACTCGACAACAAGGCAACGACCCACTGCATGCTTATAAACTGCAGATCTGCGACCAAACAAGCAACAGAACTGGCAGAAACCATCCTAACCCACGACATCGATATCACGTTCATCACAGAAAATTGGTTGAACGAATCCTCCTTACCAATCTTTGACATGCTTGTGCCCCCCGGGTTCTCAATCATAAACAAAGACAGAAAGAACCATCGTGGCGGGGGTATTGCAATCATCCACAAGAGCAACATCTCCATAACTGAAATTGGCTCCTTCTCCTACAATACATTTGAATATCTATCCTCCACCATTAAGACGAAGGACATAAAAAACGATATACTGCCATCTCCTCTACTATCCGCCAGGTAACACTCCCACTTTCGGAGAACACCTTTCCGACCTGATAACACACTGCTCACTCTTAGACTCCAACAACATAATAATAGGGGACCTCAACCTCCATTGGAATGATGAAAATAACACTCTGATCCAATCCCTAAATGATCTTCTACTCAACAATAACCTTATCCAACACTGCACAGAGCAAACCCATAATAGAGGCTCAATCCTTGACGCCATTATAGCTCATGAAGATACAGTCAAAGGTCAAAAAAGGTCAAAAATACTTTATTCGGCAACTTAATGCCATAAAAGTGCACATAACAATATAGTACATTTCATATATATATATATACATTTTCTTTTAAAAACGCAACCATAAAGTTTAAAAAAGGAGAACATTTCATAATATCAGTCGGAGAGCCATTTTTCTGGATACATGAGGATCAGTACATTGTATAAAGTGCAATCAGTTTAATGCGATGGGCCACCTTGAAGGCGCAGAAGGAGCCTAAACATAAGGGCCAACATTAGGGGGAAACATGCTTCTTGTTACTCATAGAATTCAAAACGTAAAATACATAGGGTCCAAGTACGTTATGTAAAGTGCAATGTGCAAAACGTCAGATACGGTCTAAAACAGTGGGCCCACTTAATAATAATACGGGCAATGCCTAAGTTTTAAAACATAATATAAAAACTGGAAATTAAAAAAAAAAAAATTTCCTATGCCTGATGGCTCCAGTCAGGAAGCTCGCAACGCCAAAACTGATCATGGTGGAAGGTAACATTTGGAGGTACAATAAGGCGGGCCTAACTTGGACAAAGTGACACTCTCGGAGTAATGGGAATATGAACCTTTTACGAAAAGAAACATACTAATCACAGAAAAAAATGAAATGAATAGTATCCTGTTCAGAGAAGTTGTCACAAGGACAAGGTTTTAAGGTGCCTAGTTTGTGGAAACCTTGTGGAACAGCCAAAAGCCAGGGAATCAAATCTAAGCGAAATCTTGTTAATACAAAGCGGTGATAAGGATTGCTGACGGTGAGTAGGTATGGCTGAATTTGATTATTCGTAGATAGCATTACATATCTCCTCACCGTTGGTTTTGCTAACTCATTCTCTTCTCTAAGTCCCTGGCGCTTAATCATGAACTGTTCTTTTATATTTCTGATCATAGTTTTTGTCCAGGGGTTTAGGTCTAAAAAATAATTCAGGACAACCTAACCATTTTGTCAAATCCCTTAAGTATTATAGCCATGGGATGCTACCGCCTCTATCAAGCGTCAAACAATCAGTAATTATTGTTTGATTTAGATTTGCGGTGGAGTTAGCCCAGACTCTCAGCCAGCGCAGCAAATGGTGCTACCGCTATCTGGTCTGATATATATCCCACCCCTAATTCTTCATGTAATATATATGTGGGGGTGGAAACCGGGACTGACAAAATTTTACGTAAAAGGTGTCTTCCTCACGCTGGATGTCCCTTCCATCCTTATATCCCCAAATATCGCAGCCATAGATTGCCATGGGAATGCACTTTTCTTTATATATTTTCATCAGTGCCGGAATGGGTTTGGTCCCTACTCTCTTGGCAAAGTTTAGTGTGACCCCCGTGGCTCTAGAAAGGGTATTCCTTTTCTGTGTGATTTGTGGGCACCATGTTCCATGCTCGTCGAAAAGTACCCCCAAATAGGGAAAGGTGGCAACCTTCGTTAATTCAGCCCTTTTACAATAAAATGTAAACTTTTTTGGGACTTTCCAGGGCCAATCGATATAGTATGCGATTTCTTAAAATTAGTTGAAAGATCTAAAGAGTCCATAAAAACAATAAAACCATCTAAAAGTGATTGTAGGCCCACTGCAGTTCTGGCTAATAGAACCGTATCATCTGCGTACAAGAGTGCGGGAATCATCTTGTCGCCAAGTTTAGGAACATCTTTACAGCTGGCTTCTAGGAATTCCCCCAACTTATTTATGTATAACATGAATAAGAGGGGAGCCAGAATACAACCCTGGCGTACCCCTCTCGTCACGTCCCAGGGGGTTGTCAGATCACCATTGCTGTTATATCTTACGGCAGCTGTATTATTTTCATGAATGGTGTGTAGAAAAGACACAAGCTGCGATTCAAGGCCTATATCATTTAGAATTGCCCATAATTTGGATCTATTGACGCAATCGAAAGCTTGGGTCAAGTCCATGAATGCCAGATGTATTAAACCCCTTTTTGCGTCAGTATACTTTCCTACCACCAAATGTAAATTTAGGCATTGATCTAAGGTCCCTTTCTTTGGTCTAAAACCGTACTGTAATTCAGAGATAACATTCCGGTCATCCAGCCATGCTGTTAGGCGGCTGAGTACGGCCTTGCCCATTATTTTGGCCACTGAATCTAAGAGTGAGATCGGCCTATAACATGTAGGTTCGTCCCTCGCACCCTTTTTAAAAATCGGAACAATCACTGCCTTTCCCCAGGATATCGGGTATCCATTTTGGCCTGCGGCATTAAAAACGTTAGTTAATATTCTAGCCCAGACCTTAGGATCAGTTTTATATAGGTCTGCCGGTACCCTGTCGGGGCCCGGGGCCTTACCTCCCAATGTAGACACAATTGCCTTTTCCACCTACTCTACACTGAAGTGAAGCGACATACTTGATTGTCCATCTTCTCCAAATTTTTTCGCTTCCCCTAAGTTTGCGTCGCTAAAGATTTGGCCAAAATGTGAAACCCATTTTTCCGCAGGGATTAAGCAGTCAATCTTAGAATTAGGGGTTTCAGAAAGGAAGGGACTATTGACTACTGACCAGAATTTGGAACTGTCTTTCAAGACACTAACTTGTTCCAAAACGTCCCATGCCTGTTCCTTTAATTCCTTCTTCCTATTCTGGGTTGCTATCTTGTAGGCCTTTCTTTTGTCCCTAATTTCTATTACATCTCTGGGGATCGATTTCAACGCCTGTAAGAGTTCCGTGTGGGTTGTTGAGCATGCACCATCAAACCACCTTACAGCCTTCATGCGTTTGGTCCCACCCACCACTGTGAGATCAAATTGTATTTGTCTTACTAAATTCCCGTAGGCTATTAATATAGAGCTACCTTGTGTATCAGAGTCTAAACAGATTTCAATTTCCGAGGAACAGATTGTGTATAAGTTATTTAAAAAATTGTCTGGGATTACTGCTTCCCATTTTAGCCTACGGGCCTGGTCTTTGGAATGGATAACTTTATTATTCAGACAAGTGGTGGGTTCTTCAGTCGTAATAATAGAAAGCAATATAGTGACGGTAAGAGGATTATGGTCACTGAGGCCCGCCCAAGTAACAATTAGGTCCTCAGCAAACAAAGATAATGGAACTGACAATAAAATATAATCAATAATACTTTGCCTACCGTTCCCAACAAAGGTAGGTATCGGTGTCACACTACCTGTTTGCTCAAGACAACATAGGTTTTGATTTGAGAGAATGCCTTCAAGCAGGACGCCCGACGGTGTGTGCTCAAAATGGGTAGACTAGGGCAAAAACTCATCCTGGTCCTGATTTAAAAAACAATTTAAATGACATTGATGAACATTAAAATCTCCCAAAATTAATACATCATAATACAATTGTTTAATCTCCTCATAGTATTCCAGAAAGTCCTTCAGGTCTTGTAGGTGTTCCAACTCATGCCCTCTGTAAAAGGAATTATAAAAATTCACCACTAATACAGTACTACAGTATTTAAAAGACAGTTCTACCGCCAAAATATTACGTGATTTACATTCAACCAAGTTTATCCTACAGGAGAGCTTCAGTGAAAACATAAGGAGCAAACCCCCTCTGGCTCTACCCATATTTGATGGGGTGGCATATTTACAATACGAAGTGAAACCATCTAAGTGAAAACACTCATTTGCGTCCCAAGTTTCCTGGAGGGCAATAATATGATACGTGGTAAGAAAATGTTCCCAATCCAGGTTTCCTCTTTTAGACCTAATTCCCGCTATGTTCCACGATAGGACTCTTTCGCGAACAACCAGACTGGAGGTAGTGATTGGGACGGTTCCTAGATGGTTATCAACTGTATTACCATGATCCAAAACTAGTGGTATATCAGTGTTTTGGGTCACGTTATTTGAGGGTATGTCCTGACATATTTTCCCTTCTAACCCTAGTCAGTCATTTTCATCCAAACTGTGGGGACTAGTTAGTGGCTGGAAGAAATTGCTCGTTAACATGGCGTTATCTTTGATAGTTTCATTTACAAGCCTATCCGGGTTCCTGGGTAGCTGCCATTGCCATTGCATAGGGCACGTGCGCTGGCTCGGAGGATAAAAATGTTATAAGGAAACTGCTATTATTTTGGAGTTTGAACTATTCTTATATGCACAGCCCATTAGCATCTTGGCTTTGTCTGGGTTCTCAAAATTAACAACTATGCAGTCTTCACCATCCATCCTTTTTGTTTGCTGGCCTATCCACCCCACTCTTCTGGCCATAATGATATCAGATGAAATACCTGAGCCATTTATGACATTATTATTGCACCAATGGGTAACTTTATGTATTAAATAAATCCTGAGCGGATTCCCTGGAATTTTGGGAAAGGGGAGGGACCTTCAATAAGACTGCTACTACAGGTGCGAATGCAGGGGGCAGGTCAAGTATACACTGATTAGCGACCTTAGGTAAAACAGTATTTGGTTGGGTACATACAGGCGGAATAGCCCTCTCGATACTTAGGGGCATATTTATCTGATCTGTTATGGGATTCTGGACTGCAGGTCTTATTTCCTCGCTCCCATTTATTTGTCTGCTTTCCCTAGCCCTGCCCTTAGTCCCTGAAACATTCGCACCCAGGCCAGGCGGGCATTGGTTCCTTTTCTCTGATGAATTTTCCGCCCCTCCCCCCACAGGTCTAGGCACAAGCGTCACAGCACAATGTTTGTTAGCTATAATAGAATCATGGCATAATTTTTCAATCTTTTCCATCCTATGCAATATTGGTGTTAAAAGGGCCTTTGTCATTTTTTCCAGCCTTACAAATAAAATATCCAATAGTTGTTCAAAGTTCGAACCAGATTGCCGGGATGTTTGTGACCGTGTTTGTTTCTGTGGAGACTTTCTCATAGGCTTATTACAGGCAAGTCGTTTTCTCTTTGATGGGGGTAAATCCGAGGCCACATCACTCCCTTCTACTGTTTTAACAGCCAGGGTATTTAAAAGCGTACCGGGGTCCTCCGGGGTTGGCGCTTGACATAAAGGCGCAGCAACGGTGGTAACAATCAAAGACTGGGCCGGGGATACTACAGGATTAATTTGCTCTGCTTGTGTCCCATCCCTATCGCCGGCCGATGTCTGGGCGCACTTTACTGTCTCCAGTGACAGCCTTCTTTCTGTCAGTGCTATTTCTTGTGTGAGCACGTGTGTGGCTTTAGTTAAAAAAGCATAAATTGTGCCAGTCACACTAGCTCCCGGGCCCCCCCCTTGCAAGACAAAGGTTTTCCTCTTCCCATAACAAAACAATATTCCTAACCCCAGTATCTCTGAAATAAGGACAAAGTACAAAATAACTGATGGTGGCCCAGGTACCTTATTTTTTTGACTGTTCTCTCCGTTCTCAATTTCCCAGCAATCCAAAGAGGGGCGTCCAAGAGATATGGCCCAGCCCGGCCTCCTCCGGATGCTGACGGGCGCAGACGGGCCTGCCCTTGTCCCGGGCTTTGCCCGGGCACGGCCCACGCGCGTCCCGTGCTGCGGGATCCCGCGCAAGCTTTTGTGGCGCCTCCGGGCGCGAAGAAACCACGTGGGCGGCAGCGGCCACGATGCGGGCTGGGACCGCTAGTCCGGGTCCCCCTGTGTGGCAGCTGGTGGCAGGACAAACAAACGGGCTTCCCGCGCTACGGGAGCCCGCTAAAGCTTTTGTGGCGCCTCCGGGCGCGAAGAAACCACGTGGGCGGCAGCGGCCGCGATGCGGGCTGGGACCGCTAGTCCACGTCCCCCTGTGTGGCAGCTGGTGGCAGGACAAACAAATGGGCTTCCTGTGCTGCGGGAGCCCGCAAAAGCTTATGTGGCGCCTCCGGGCGCGAAGAGACCACGTGGGCGGCAGCGGCCGCGATGCGGGCTGGGACCGCTAGTCCGGATCCCCCTGTGTGGCAGCTGGCGTCAGGACAAACAAATGGGCTTCCCGCGCTACGGGAGCCCGCTAAAGCTTTTGTGGCACCTCCGGGCGCGAAGAAACCACGTGGGTGGCAGTGGCCGTGATGCGGGCTGGGACCGCTAGTCCGGGTCCCCTGTGTGGCAGCTGGCGGCAGGACAAACAAACGGGCTTCCCGACCTGCGGGAGCCCGCGAAAGCTTTTGTGGTGCCTCCGGGCACGAAGATACAACGTGGGCGGCAGCGGCCGCGATGCGGGCTGGGACCGACAGTCCGGGTCCCCCTGTGTGGCAGCTGGCGGCAGGACAAACACTATCGACCACATCCTTCCTGTCGACTGGTCAGACCATCACATCATTCTATTTCACATTAACCATCTAACTCACAGCCTACCCCGTACACAGGATTCCCTTCATTGGGCGAGAAATCTAAGACAGATTCCCCTTGCTGACCTAGAAGAAAGGGTAAGAACACTACTTCCCCCCAACTCGAATGACCTATCTATAACTGAACTTACTACACACTACAACACAACAAGGACAACCATACTAGACCAAGTAGCCCCCTTGAAGCACAAAAGAGTCAGGAACAACCCATCGAGATCCTGGTACAATACAGACCTAAACTCTGAAAAAAGACATCTCGGAGCTGCAGAAAGACTCTGGAGGAACAACCCGTCCACATCCCACCTTGACCAACTCAAAACAGAACGTAAGAAATATAAAAAACATATTAAGTACGAAAAATCCACCTTCTTCCGTAGTGCACTAGACAATGCCAAAAATCGTCCCAAAGAACTCTTCAATCTCATTAAATAACAAACATCCAAGCCTCCCTCAACAACCATGCAGGCTTCCAAAGAGATATGTGACACCTTTGCCAATTTCTTTCACGATAAAATCACCAAGATTGAACGCTCCCTTGATGACCACCTCCTGTCAGCCAACGAAAGCCCGCCCCACAGCAACGAAGGAAACAATCCCCCTTGGCACCCTCCGAGCAGCTGGAAGACATTCAACCTCATCTCCGAAGTGGACATCACGGAAATGATTATCAGGTCCAAACCTTCCTCACACATAGCTGACCCTATTCCCGCCCAACTGGCTAAAATGCTCAACCTCACCCTAGCCCCTCTCTGGGCCAAGATTATAAATGGCTCCCTGAGTACTGGAGTCATGCCAGACTGTCTGAAAATTGGCCAAGTCACGCCATTATTAAAAAGAACAGGCTCAGACCCAAACAACCCCAACAACTTCAGGCCTGTCTCCAATCTCCCTCTCCTAGACAAAATCCTGGAAAAATGTGTTCTCCTCCAACTTAACCAACACATTGACAGCAACAACCTTCTAGATACTCACCAATCAGGCTTCAGAAAAGGTTTCAGCACAGAGACAGCGATCCTGAACGTCATAGATGATGTCTACAAATCACTCGATGCAGACCGTGACTGCCTTCTCATACTCCTTGACCTATCGGCAGCCTTTGATACGTTTGACCACAATCTGCTCATAAATGTACTCTGAGAAAGAATTGGTGCAGACGAGGTGGTCCTGCAATGGTTTACCTCCTTCCTTTAGAACCGCTCCCAACGTATAAAAATTAACAACTTCACGTCTGACCTTCTCCCCATAACCAGGGGAGTCCCACAAGGATCAGTTCTCTCCCCAACACTGTTTAACATCTACATGGAGCTCCTCACCGCCATACTCAAAAAAGCCAACATCCCCTTCCACCTCCATGCAGATGATATCCAGATCTACCTAGAAACATCCTCAATTGGAGACATACAAAAACTAAATAACACTCTATGAGAAGTCCAGCACTGGCTATCCCACAACCAATATAACATGGAAATCCTTCTCATATCCAACAAGGAGCAGACCCCCCTAGTCACAGATTGGCTAAAATCCATTGATGTCCTTAACTGCAACCTTACCCTGGCAGACTCTGTAAAATCCCTGGGACTCACTCTGGACCCAAGCCTAAAGATGGACAAACATATCAAGAACACTGAGAAGAGCACTTTCTTTAGCCTAAAACTACTCAACAAAATAAAACCCTTCATCCCCCCAACGACCTCAAACTGGCCACACAATCCCTGGTTCTGTCCAGATTAGACTACGGGAACGCAACACTCACTGGCACGGCAAAATCTCACTTAGCTCCCCTCCGATCAACTCTAAATGCAGCTGCCAGGATGATCACTGGAGTAAAGAAATACGACGACATTTCTCCCTCTCTAAGAGAACTATAATGGCTCCCAATCGAAATGCGTGCCAACTTCAGAACTGCATGCCTTGTACATAAAGCTCTTCAAACCGGTAAACCGGCCTACCTGGCTTCCAAACTCAAGGAGGCAGGACAAACGAGGAATCTCAGGAGCACCAATACTCTTCTTCTCATTCCCCCGAAAACTCGCAAACAAAAAACCCTATCTCGCTCCTTCTCGGTAAATGCGCCCAAAATTTGGAACTCCATCCCAGTCCATATCAGGACTAATCCCTCCTTCTTAAACTTCAAAAGTCAGCTCAAAGACCTCTTCCTCAACCGATTTCATCTGAATGGAGAGCTGCTTCACAAAGTGACAGAGCTCCTCTTCCAAAGGAATCCTGCCCAGAGTGGAACATAGAAACTTCGATAAGAAGGCTTTTCATCGCCTGTCTTTTGACTCGCTCCCAGTACCGCATCCAGGCCTGAACAAGATTCGACACGAGACAATGATGTTTATTGTAATACTGTATAACTGATTGCTCACGATAAATGTTGTAAAGTGCTCTGATACCTTCGGGTCTGGCTAGCGCTATATAAAACTCTTAAATAAATAATAAATAAACAATGTTTTGAATGAAAAATGGAAAAGAAAATGACAAAGAGCAAGATAGAGATAAAAGATCATTCTAGAGTTGAATTCAATGAATGCATTCTTGAACAAGGCATAATTCACAATTCTATGAATAGGGTAAGCGATAAATTAATGAGGTGGTTTTAAATAAGTTTAGTGTCCTTGTCTTCATTGTTTCGGTATAGTGTTGTGTGAACTTATAAAAGATTATGAAAGTGAAAATGCTGGATTCTCTTGAAAACCATAAACTAAACTGTTCATTAAAACAATGAGAAGGTGGCGCTGTGGCTTAGCTGGTTAAAGCCCCTGTCTAGTAAACGGGAAATCCTGAGTTTAGACCTCAGCAGCGCCTTGCTTTTCTGACTGTTAAATTACAAATCATTTTCATTAAGTCGTCCTGTGATACAATTAAAGTAGAAAAGTCTGACTCATCTTACTGTTTAAAAGATCACCTTAAAACTAATAAAAACGCAGTGTTGTCAAGATTATAGAAGCAATACTGTGATTGTAAAATGAAAATGTATATCAATGAGGAAGACGTAGATGAAATATAACCCTAGATTTGAGCAATATTGATGTATTTGTGTAAAACAATTATTTGTATACTATTCAAAAAATGAAATTGAGATTAAAAATAGTTCTTTTATATTAAAACATAGTTATTCTTGTTTAGTGATAAAAATCCTTTCTTGTTTAAGATAGCAATCCATATAAACAGGACTTTATTGCAGGTGCTGAATACCCATCATTAACACTACATTAATTATTTCTTCCTTATGAGTAAAGTAGGTGCTGACGCCTGGGTACACCCAGCCCCAGATAGTGGCGCTCTTCCACCCTAACAGGAAGGGAGGCCCACCTATGCAATTGCTGTTAAAGGTGGCTTATCAGTGCTATCGCCGCTCCCTCCACCTCACACACCAGCTTGTACCATATGCACCATCTCTACCTATACTAGGCACCCCCAGAAGGCATCGAACAGTATCCAGCATGGAACTCACACAATGGGAGGAGGCAGGCATACTAACAGTAGGAGACTGATATACTGATGGGCAACTTGTCCCCTTCGAAGAATTAGTGGAAAGTTCAGGCCTGCCACAAGGCCAGTTCCTCCTTTATGCCGCGGTGACTCGCACAGTGAGCACACAGTTTGGAAATGCAGCGCAGGAACCTGCCACGCATTTTTCTATACAATATCTGCACGAACTAGGAACTGGTTACCACCTTACCAAATGGTTTGCGGAATCACTCAGAGCTCACATGGCGCCACCACTGCTCTCTTTACGCGCCCACTGGGATGCGGACCTCCAAAGACCCGCCACGGACCGTGAATGGGGCTGCATGCTTGAGAGCCCCACACGAATCCCCCGTGACATGCGATTTAGGCTCATTCACTATTACATACTACACAGAGTTTACCTCACGCCAGCAAAAATAAACAAATATTTTAATTGTACAGACGCCAAGGGTGCCAGATGTAACGAACTAGGGGTGGACCTTCTACATATGTTGTGGTCCTGCACTGTCATACAGCCGTATTGGGCCGAAGTTACTAGGAGACTAACATTATGCACAGAGCGAACACTAGACTGGACATGTGAGGTATGCATCCTAGGACTTTATCATAGATCTAAGAAACATAAGGTGATGTCCAGATATATCGACCTAGGCCTCATAGTGGCTAAGCGATTGCTCACGCGCCGCTGGAAGTCCCCCGATCCCCCCGGTGGCTAAGGCCTGGTATCACTCCCTTCTGTGCTGGGCACAGGCGGAGAGCGTGGCACTCCGCCGCGAGGACGCGATTGGGCTGCGTAGGCAACCACTAGCACCAGCATGGGACGCAATATTGTTGGATTCTCGCATGGCAGAGCAAGATTCAGACGTAGTGCCCGGCACGGCAGTAAGTGACAACGAACACATCGCACCACAAAGGGCACCCACTTAGGCCCACTAGGACACAAGCACAATGCACCTGGCCACTGATAATCCCTGACGCTCAACCTTACACATCAGTCGCACAGACATGAGTGTTTATAACTGCTCTATCACTTGTTGCTAGGCTGGCAGTTCCTTTGGCTGACAAGATCTACAGTTTCAACTTGTGTGGTTAGGACGAATGAAGCGTATTGTTACCCAGCACAATTGTATACATGAATACCGGTTGGGATTTTCTTTCTGTTTTATCCTTTGTCCTCCCCCCCACTTCTTTTTTCGTACTTTCTTTATATATTCTCTGAACAGAGCGTCCCCTCATCCTGTATTGGTTTTAAAACCTAACAATAATCATATAATTGTACATTGCCATAAAATGTATTGCAATATGTACTGATCATCTGTGACAGGTGATATATAATATGTTAACGGGCTATTCTACTCTGTTTTGTTTTAAAGTTCTAAGAAATAACAATAAAACAAATTTAAACAAAAAAATGAGTAAAGTAGGTGCTATGGCTTAGTGGTTAAAGTGCATGTTTCGTAGACAGGAAATATTGAGTTCGAATCTCAGCAGCACCTTTTTATTGGCTTCATACTTGTAAGAATAATTTTCATCAAGCAAATGTTTAATCCAATTTCGAAATAAAAGTCTGGTTCTATGAACTTTAGTATGGGTCATCTTAAGTTGAAATAAAAAACTTGGTATTGTGAAGATTTTCAAAGCACTGTCTTGAATGAAAAATGGAAAAGAAAATGATAAAGAGCAAGATAGAGATAAAAGATCATTCTAGAGTTGAATTCAATGAATGCATTCTTGAACAAGGCATAATTCAAAATTCTATGAATAGGGTAAGCGATAAATTAGTGAGGTGGTTTTAAATAAGTTTAGTGTCCTTGTCTAAAGTGTTTCAGTATAGAGTTATGTGAAATTAGAAAAGATCACGAAAGTGAAAATGCTGGATTCTCTTGAAAGCCTTAAACTAAATTGTACATTAAAGCAGTGTCAAGGTGGTACTGTGGTTTAGCTGGTTAAAGTACCTGTTTAGTAAACTGGAGATCCTGAGTTTAGACCTCAGCAGCGCCTTGCTTTTCTGACTCTTAAATAACAAATCATTTTTATTAAGTCGTCCTGTGATACAATTAAAGTAGAAAAGTCTGATTCATTTTAGTGTTGAAAAGATCACCATAAAACAAATAAAAACTCAGTGTTGTCAAGATTATAGAAGCAATACTGTGACTGTAAAATGAAAAGGCATATCAATGAGGAAGACGTAGATGAAATATAACCCAAGATTCTAGCAATATAGATATATTTATGTAAAACAATTTTTTGTAAACTATTCAAAAAATGAAATTGAGATTAAAAAGAGTTCATTTTTATTAAAACATAGGGGCAAATTAGCAAGACCCACGTTAAAATTATCGCCGTTTTAGCGGCAGGAAACTGCCGCTAAAGCGGCGATAATGGGCTTGCTAATATGCGTTATGGAATTCAATAGAAGCCCAGGTTAGATGTCCTGCACATCTAACCTGGGCTTCTATTGAATTCTATAACGCATATTAGCAAGCTCATTATCGCCGTTTTAGCGGCAGTTTCCTGCCGCTAAAACGGCGATAATTTTAACGTGGGTCTTGCTAATATGCCCCATAGTTATTCTTGCTCAGTGATAAAAATCCTATATTGTTTAAGATAGCAATCCATATAAAGAGGACTTTATTGTAAGCGCTGAATTCCCATCATCAACACTACATTAATTATTTCTTCGCTATGAGTAAAGTAGGTTACTTGGCTTGTGTTTAAAGTTCCTGTCTCGTAAACAGGAAATCCCGAGTTCAAATCTCAGCAGCACCTTTTTATTGCCTTCATACTTGTAAGAATAATTTTCATCAAGCAAATGTTTAATCCAATTTAAAAAGAAAAGTCTGGTTCTGCGAACTTTAGTATGGGTCATCTTAAATTGAAATAATTACCTTGGTATTGTGAAGATTTTTAAAGCAATATCTTGAATGAAAAATGGAAAAGAAAATTACAAAGAGCAAGATAGAGATAAAAGATCATTCTAGAGTTGAATTCAATGAATGCATTCTTGAACAAGGCATAATTCAAAATTCAGTGAATAGGGTTAGCGATAAATTAATTAGGTGGTTTTAAATAAGTTTAATGTCCTTGTCTAAAGTGTTTCGGTATAGAGTTATGTGAAATTATAAAAGATTATAAAAGTGAAAATGCTGGATTCTCTTGAAAACCTTAAACTAAACTGTTCATTAAAACAATGTAAAGGTGGTGCTGTGGCTTAGCTGGTTAAAGCATCTGTCTAGTAAACGGGAGATCCAGAGTTCAAACCTCTGCAGCTTCTTGCTTTTCTGACTGTTAAATAACAAATCATTTTCATTAAATCTTCCTGTGATACAATTAAAGTAGAAAAGTCTGATTTATCTTACTATTGAAAAGATCACCTTAAAACTAATAAAAACTCAATGTGTTATCAAGATTATAGAATCAATACTGTAATTTTAAAATTAAAAGGTATATAAATGAGGAAGACATAGATGAAATATATCCCAAGATTCTAGCAATATTGATGTATTTATGTAAAACAATTATTTGTAAACTATTTAAAAAATGAAATTGAGATTAAAAAGAGTTATTTTATATTAAAACATAGTTATTCTTGTATAGTGATAAAAATCCTTTCTTGTTTAAGGTAGCAATCCATATAAACAGGACTTTATTGCAGGCGCTGAATTCCCATCATCAACACTACATTCATTATTTAGTTGTTATGAGTAAAGTAGGTGCTGTGGCTTACTGGTTAAAGCGCCTGTCTTGTAAACAGGAAATCCTGAGTTCAAATCTCAGCAGCACGTTTTTCTTGGCTTCATACTCGTAAGAATAATTTTCATCAAGCAAATGTTTAATCCAATTTCAAAATAAAAGTCTGGTTCTGTGAACTTTAGTATGGGTGATCTTAAATTGACATAAAAATCTTGGTATTGTGAAGATTTTCAAAGCAATGTCTTGAATGAAAAATGGAAAATAAAATAAAGAGCAAGATAGAGATAAAAGATGATTCTAGAGTTGAACTCAATTAATGCATTCTTGAACAAGGCATAATTAAAAATTCTATGAATAGGGTAAGCGATAAATTAGTGAGGTTATTTTAAATAAGTTTAGTGTCCTTGTCTAAAGTGTTTCGGTATAGAATTATGTGAAATTAGAAAAGATTATGAAATTGAAAATGCTGGGTTCTCTTGAAAACCTTAAACTAAACTCTTCATTAAAACAATGTCAAGGTGGTGCTGTGGCTTAGCTGGTTAAAACCCCTGTCTAGTAAACGGGAAACCCTGAGTTTAGACCTCTGCACCGCCTTGCTTTTCTGACTGTTAAATAACAAATCATTTTCATTAAGTCGTCCTGTGATACAATTAAAGTTGAAAAGTCTGATTCATTTTACTGTTGAAAAGATCACATTAAAACTAATAAAAACTCAGTGTTGTCAAAACTATAAAAGCAATATTGTGATTGTAAAATGAAAAGGTATATCAATGAGGAAGACGTAGATGAGATATAACCCACATTCTAGCAATATTGATATATTTATGTAAAACAATTATTTGTAAACTATTGAAAAAATTAAATTGAGATTAAAAAGAGTTCATTTTTATTAAAACATATTTATTCTTGTTTAGTGATAAACATCCTTTCTTGTTTAAGATAGCAATCCATATAAAGAGGACTTTATTGCAGGCACTGAATTCCCATCATCAACACTACATTAATTATTTCTTCATTACGTGTAAAGTTGGTACCTTGGCTTAGTGGTTAAAGCATCTGTCTTGTAAACAAGAAATCCTGCGTTCAAATCTCTGCAGTACCTTTTTATTGGCTTCATACGTGCAAGAATAATTTTCACTCTCTATCACTTGCACCGATCACCGGGGTTGAAGCCAGCGCCAGGGACTGCACTTCCCAGGCTCCCCCGCAATGCTGACACTGCATTCCATGCCCGGAGGCGCATAAACTTGGCAGAGAGCTACCGCTGCGCGGGACGCGCCTGGGCGAAGCCCGGGCCAAGGTTGGGTCCGTCCTTGCCCGTCATTGCCAGGAAGAGGCAGGGCAGGGCCACCCCCCTTTCATCTGGTTCCCGGTCTATGCTGATGGATGACACCCGCCTGTGAGGTACTGTGTTTATCTCCCCTTTTCCTCTAAGCCCTATTTGTCGGCCCCACTGGGGAATTGACTCGTATTTCACTACTGCAAGAGAACTAGGACTGGGACAGTTTGCAGACGCTGCGTCTTTGCCTGTTAAGCTATTATTTTATTTAACTGCAGGGTGACTGACTCATTGGAACTGACTCGGGCCTGTGATACTTGTCTTGATATCTGTCTCGCTTGTCGATTACCATCCTGTTTGTGGGCTAGAGTGATGGGGAAAAGGAAATCTATGGAGGGCAATGGTGGTGGCGGCGGTGGTGGTATAGCCGGGAAGGGGAGGAAGGTTAGGAAGACGCTAAAACATCCAGGTAGCAACTGTGTTATTGACCACATTGACACCCTTATCAGTGAGTACGAGGACATCCTGGTGGAGAAACCAGCTGCTGCTCCAGGCACAATCCCTGCCTTATCCCCTCCACGCCTCTCTGGCCTAAGCCGGTCACCCACCATCCCAGTAATGTTTCAGAAAACTTCTTCCAAAGGGGCCCTCCTACGCAGTCAGGAGACATCACTAGCCACCGCCAGGGCTTGTTCACCCCCCGCAAATTCGCCCAATAACCCTAGTAATAACATCTTGCGGTCAGGTCCTTTATCCCCTGTTCAAATAGGTGTATTCCCCTCCTGGATCTGTCTGAAAGTCCGCCCCCTCCTGTGTCCTCCGGAGAGACTACTCCAGTACTTGCCCCAGAACCCCAGGCCACTCACCAACTCATTGATATGCTAAGAGTGGAAATAGGGTCCCTGAGACTTATGATAGAGGGCCTCACCACCCTTGTTAAATTATTAGTGCAGAATGGCCTGCATCGCCAGCAGGATGGCATCCCTATGCCAGGAACAAACTTGCAGCCCTTTCTCGACCACCGCACGACACACGAGGCCACCACCCATGGTAGGGGCTCCACCCCCCATGGCTCCATCCACCCCCCTTTTGTTACCCCGGCCCACAATCGTGTCTTACCCAGACTCACCACCAACCGTATTAACAATTTTAACACCCCCTAAAACATTCTGCATAATGTTGTGGCCACGCAGGAATCCGACAGTAATACAAGATTTATTGTTCCGCCCCAGGTCAAGGACCAGAAATTGTTTCCTCGTGGCTCACAACAGACGGCCCACCAGGCCCCTCCACATTTACCAAATGCCCAGATAATTTATATGGTCAATGTCCCCAAACTTGGCAATGCGAAGGGTCCCGATGTTGTGTAGTTCCTATAGAAAATATACAGGATCTGCGCGTTTAGACAACATAAACTGTAGGATTGGTGTCAGACGAACTCTGATCACCCCCACCGGGTATGTTAGCCTTTCTGTATCAGCTAGCTCACAGTGCCACTATAATCTCCTCTTACCAAGGAGAGAATAGTTTCTGGCAACCTCAGAACATGACAACCCTGATCCCTCAGGACCGTGGAAACAATGTACTACCTTTCGCTCAGTCACTCGTGCTTCCTTAGTTTCTCTCAGAGAGATACACTGAATAAAACAAACCGGGCGTTTCAATAATCATTTCTTGAACAGTTGTTATTCTGGTGTAGAATAGATGTGCTGCAACAACCGTTAGACAGTATAGGATATAAATGATTAACAGTACTATGAAAGTAAAAGGATGGTATAGTTCTACCATCTTACTAATATCATGAATACATTCAAGTATATAAAGCACATGATAAAAGATGCATACTCCTACGATGCCTCCCTATCTAGATGTACCTAAATGTACCTAGCATGGGTGTAGGTGTTAAGCCAAGAATTCCTCTAGGATCTAGTCAACCCCATTACCTTAAATGACACTGTGGGACCCCGAGAGGGATGTTAGACCACTGCGAGCTGGAGCGTCTGCATGCAGGAACCTCAGCGTCTCTGGTCAGTGTGTCAGCCGGGAAGTCTCGGTCTCCTCTAGCTATCTTAGCAAGATGTGATGTATATATACCCATAGGTCTCCCCAGGGGTCCTACCTTGCTGTGTTACTGTGTCGGCCTAAGGATGATGTCGGACCTGAACTTTGCACATAGATTTTATACAGGAGATGGTAGTCCTGCTGTGCTTCCAAGAACAATCATGCATAATGTATGAGATTTCGAACTAGTGAAAACATGCATTATGAATGCTGTATAATATCTAGGTAAAAGGTCAGTCCCTGTAAACCGTGACAAGTGTAATGTAGGGAGAGAATATAGGTGAAGGGTAACAAGTTTACAGAGGCCTATAATATAGTACCTATATGGAATTTAACACCCACTCCTCTTTCGAATGGACGACATCGTTTTAAATTCTACACTGTCATAGTGTTAAAAACATTAGTTTAAAAACGTTTTCCTAAAAATCTAAAAAGTTTTGTTAAAAAAAGGAATGTATTAGAAATTGACAGATAGGCCACCGCTCTATGTCCGTAGGTATAATCCGAACTACTACAAGCATTTTGAAAGCCATACATTTGTGAAAGGAATGCCAATTTTGATACAGAGTTTCAATTTTATCTTTTGTTTTTATAAAGCAGAATTTCTTCCCAGCAAACGACGGGCCAAATGAGTCAAATGTTTATGTGTCCTGGCTGGTAGACGCAACATTCTTGTTGCTTGCTTCCGCAGTTGGCGGTCCCTGTAACACCTCGCAGATTATGCCTATTGAGCACAGATGATTTTCCGTACTGTCCACAGCCAGTGCTGGGGCAGCCTGTGCAGCCTGTGTGCCATGCAAGGCCTGGGTGTCAGAGGAGGAGCCGGTGTCTGTACCAACAGGTGCTGATGTTACCTGCGGCGGCTCTGAGAATGCAGACATCAACATGGGTATACGCTGGGGACACTGCAAAACATGGGCCGTTATCGGGTCCAGTAAAGCGTCAACGTCCGGTCGCGCACATGATGGGAGTGTCAGACAGAGATCCAACACGCATTCTTCACCGCAAAACAGGTATCGGAGGACAGGTAATATGCAGTCCATCCAGACTGTTCTAAACGACAAGAACCAAAAAGCACTTAGTTCCCTTAGGCGAGGTGTGCCTAGAAGTTGTACCATGCGATCACAGTATTTTCTCTCCAGGAGTACTGCTTCCATCTCCTTGGAGACTGGGACTTCCATTGTGTAGCAGAAAAATGACAATCAGGATACCTGCTATTAGAAAAAGGATCAGCGGCAGTCCTACAAAAATGCTTCCCAATACAGAGTGTATAAAGTTTGGAATAACTCCGAGGACCGTCTGAAAGGTGCTTAACAGTCCAGAACCTACGTTCCTAAATAGGTGGACAATGCCTGTCATATCAGACATGTTAAAGATACGATTTACCATTTCTGCGAAATGGAAAGGGCAGTTTGTACGTATAAGTGCCTGTATCTCTGCTGAAGACCTTGCTACTTGGAGATCAAAAGTCTCTCGAGCGGAGGTTGAGGGCAAGGATTTCTGTGTAAGCATGGCTTTCATTCTGCTCAAAGTATCAAACAGTATTAATTAAATGTTTAATGAAGGCCATAGCGGCACCTCCCTGACTGTATGTGCTGGGGGAAACAATACTTGCATACAGCAAGTAACCCTTGAACTTACAGTCACCAGATATGCAATGCCCGGAAGCATCCCACAGCAACCTTGATTGTTCAGCATCAAGTAACTCCCATTCAAAGATAGTTTGAATACTGGAGTGATCACGGCAGTTGGGCACCCTCTAGGTGACAGGACAAGTTTGCTACTGAACCATTACAGGCCCCATGAAGCATTATATCCTGGCATATAAGTGATCCACTTAATGTATTCTCACAGTTAGTACCGCTAAGAAACCCTTTTTTTCCCCACTCCGGCATCGAAATCTGTATGCCAATTTCCAAGATTCCTTGATGAATTCCTTACCCATTTCTTCATATCTGCCTGCCTGCATTTGTTCTAGGCAATAATGGAATTGAAAAGTTGTGACCGGGAGAGTTATATGGCCATTGATTAACCATTCTGTGGACGGTGATTCTGCCACTGTAAATGTTAATCTGTCCAGTTTTTCAACGTGCAGCATTGTATACTTTGCTCCCCTCTGTGCCATTTCTATCTGTTTCTCTGTCAGATTGTACGAGGAAAACAGAGACGTGCTGTTTATAAAACGCCATGGCACATAGCCTGCGTGCAAAGATTGCAGCGTCTAGCTTAACAACATAATAGAACGCAATTGCGATTGCCCATGTTGTAGTATGGACAAGTCTTGTTCTAGTACATCGATAGCAGAAGATACAATGTTGCCCAGTGAATATATCCTGGATTTTAAGGTTGTTAACCCATTATCGACCACTGATAGAGCTTTCTCTAGATTTAGACGATCGATTTCTCGTAATCTTTCCGCGGCCTCTTGTTGAGAGATTTTCCATATTTCATTATAGACAGCATATAAGAAACGTTTTTGACGTGGTTTCCTAGGACCTAATAAAAAATCCCACAGGTCCACATCCCCTGTAAGTAAGGATAAGTGTTGTTTTACCTGTGTGATTGTTGAGGTTTGTAGCCAATCGAGGCATAACTTCCCAACACTGTAAGATGTCACTGTGAGAAGTTGGCCTGGTATATGCTGTCCACTAATTATAGTGGGCACCTTGCACCAGTCCAAACAACCCCTTATTATAGATAGGTTAAAGACAACCTTTATTGAAAGCTATCCTAGTGGTAGCAATGGAGAGCAGCCTTCAGGCTAAGTCTTGAAGGAATGTAAAGCAGCTTGTTTTACCAGTCTATAATCTCTTGAGTGACCAAATGAAAGAGGACCACACCAGGTATATATTCAAAATATATGTATTTATTGCTAAACACACCCCTCTAGTCTCTTTATGAGGCTAGAGTTCGAAGTACATAAGTTATAAGTTAGTTATCAACAGTAATAGCACAAATACACGTTTGAGCCCTAGGGGTGTACCAAACCATATACCAATAAAGTGGTATAAGAACCACGACTGAGCTAGACACAAGGCCTAGAGCCTGTAGAAGTGCTTGGACCACAAGGAACCACCCAAGGTAGTGACACAGGGGACCCACGGGGGACGCGTGCAGTGTGAGAACACAGCCGCGAATCGCCGTTGACTTCTATGGGGAAAGTCGCGGTTGGAATTTTAAAGAAAAGGGACACTTAGAGGAGGACTTGGAGCAAACCCCTTTAGAACTGGGTTGTTCTAGAGTCTATACCCACGGGAGCACTGGAGTACTCGAGTTACCTCACCCAGGGAAGCCGGGTGCATAGGTGTCTTTCGAGGTCGGGTTTCGTTATAGTTTTCAATGGCGATCTGCTGCAAAGTGCTGCTGGCGGCCAAGTCGAAAGTGTTCGGGTGGATCCAAAGGTGGATCGAAGATCTGAAGAACCTGAAAGCAGAGGGGACAGAGTCTGGGTCACTAGCCAGTGACCAGGAATGCGATGAGCGGATGCCCACCGATGTCGGGTGCTTCAGGTAGGTTGACGGTCGTCTTCAGCCACGAGGTCCAGGAGGCATCGACGATGACCAGGAGCTGGATTCGAGCTGTACCATGACGTCTGTCGATTGCAGGGGTGTCGGCGACCGGATTAGACCCAATAAGCCTTGGCAACGGCAAGTCTCGTGGAAATAGAAGAAGGACGGTGGTGCAGACCAGCAAGGTCTGAGGGACTCACCCAGTGAGGGTAAGTCAGGGCACGCCTGGAGCAACCAGGAAAGCCCAAGCAGAAGAAGATTGGCCTTTGGGAGGGCCTACTAGCCAACGGACTAGCGACCGGGAAGGAGCCTTGAGTGGACGCACTTAGAGCTGGCTCACGGGACACTCGTGGAGTGGAGGCCAGTGATCTTTGGTGCAGTCGGTGCTGGAAGCGGGGGCTACTCGGAGCCCAAAGCACAACTTCATGGGAGACCAGGAAGAGGATGCACTTGCAAATGCGCTCGGTGTCCAGGGGTCATGGTTCCACGTTACCCACGACAGCTACGGGCCTCAGCTTTGCTGGGGACTCAGGGCAGCCTCGGCGAAGTCTGGAAATCCACCTCTGGTGATTCAAAGACTTCGGCGTCCGGCGGGAGCTTCAGCGATGCAGACCGGACAATTGCTTCGTTGGTGCCTGCCAAGCAGGGGAGTCACTCCTTGACCCCAAGGGAGATTCTTCAGTCCTCTAATCTTAAAGTAGAGCGTCGAAGGTCCAGGATTCTGTGTCAGAGTTTCGTCCAGGTAAATCTAAAGTCCTAAGGACTGGGGTCCCATACTTATACTAAGTTAGGGGGATGGACATACTCTGGGGACCCACCTATGGGAGGGTCAGGGCAGAGGGGTGGTTACACCCATTTCCCTTTGTCCAGTTTCACGCCAGAGCAGGGGCTGGAAGCCCCTGAGCCGGTTTGAACTGGGGTATGCACAGGGACACCAAATGTGCCCCCAGTGCAGGACTTCAAAGCACCAGAGGGTGGTCCCGCCCAGCCCCAATACACACTATCCTGTCTGGGGAGGTGGTTACACCTCTCTTCGACAGGAAACCTATTGTCCAGGCCTCCCCAGCCAGAGTTTCAGTCAGCAGCAGGAGGCCAGACCCGTGTCTGTGGCAGCGGCATCCATTTTGTGATGCCAGGGCTCTGGAAAGAAGTTACCGGGTAGCCCGGTGTGTACATGTCTCTCCTCTAGAAGGGTGGAATGCTACCCCCGCCGCCAGCATTGGCGGGGGTAGTATTCCAAGATGTTTGACACCAAACACGACATGTTTTGGTGCAGCCAGTCCAAAGTTAGCATTGTACCGCGAGGATATAATGCACTTAAGAGTATATGGTCAGGCTGTACCACAAACAGCATCAGAGGAGGGACTCCGAACGCTGCAAAGGGGCTCTGCTCATGCAGGGGCACCCTCTCACATAGAAACCAAGCACTCTGCCTTCAGGATTGGTAAGGCCTGCCATAGGAGTGACTTATAGGTTTATATGTGTGTGCAATGGTAGTGATATAGGTAGCCCATACCACTGTAAGGGGTGCATGCACCACCTTACCCAGGCTGCAGTAGCAGACCTGGGGTGTCATTTTGGATGGCCTTCCAGGGGTGGCACAATACATGCTGCAGCCCCTGGTAGGCCTCTGAGGTACCTATGCCCTGGGTACATAGTATACCATATACTAGGGACTTATAAGGGCACTCCAGATTCCAATCAAAGATGTACCTAAGGCACATGGAACCCATTTTAGAGAGGAAGCAGCTAGGCTGGGGTTCTGATTAGCAGGGCCCCAGCCAGACTAAAGTCGAAAAACAGTGAAGCATCAGCAAAAGTGGGGGTACCCATGTGAAGCAGATCCTACTCTCCTACACAACCCCCCAAACGTAGGGACATTAAACTAACCTTACGCAGTTAAGTCTTCATGTTCTAAGTGGAAGTACCTAGAGAGTCCATCTGCATTGGCATGGTTACTCCCAGGTCTATGTTCCACTGTGAAGTCCATCCCCTGTAGGGAAATAGACCACCTAAGCAGTTTGGGGTTTTCACCCTTCATTTGTTTTAGCCATAAGAGGGGCTTATGGTCTGTTTGAACAAGGAAGTGAGTACCAAACAAGTATGGCCTCAACTTCTTCAGAGCCCAGACCACAGCAAAGGCCTCCCTCTCAATGGCTGACCAACATTTATCTCTAGGGGTCAGCCTTCTGCTAATAAAAGCTACTGGCTGATCCTGACCTTCATCATTCAATTGTGACAGTACAGCCCCTACCCCCAAATCAGTTGCATCTGTTTGGACAATGAACTTCTTGGAGTAATCAGGACTCTGTAGAATGGGAGCAGTGCACATGGCCTGCTTTAGGTCATCAAATGCCTTTTGACAGCTAACTGTCCACTGAACCTTTTGGGCATTTTCTTGGAAGTTAAGTCATTCAGGGGTGTCACTATTGATCCATACCCCTTGACAAATCTCCTATAGTACCCAGTCAGGCCTAAAAAGGCTCTCACCTGAGTCTGGGTAGTTGGAGCAGTCCAGTCTATGATGGTCTGGATCTTGCTCTGCAGTGGTTGAACCTGGCCTCCACCCACAAGGTGGCCCAGGTATACAACCTGACTCTGCCCTATCTGGCACTTGGTGGCCTTGATAGTCAGGCCTGCTTTCTGCAGGGCCTGCAAAACATTTCTGAGGTGGACCAGGTGATCCTCCCAGGTGGAGCTAAAGACAGCAATATCATCTAGATATGCTGCACTATAGGCTTCCAGACCTGTAAGGACGGTATTCACCAACCTCTGAAAAGTGGCAGGTGCATTCTTCAGACCAAAGGGCATCACCACAAATTGATAATGCCCACTAGGGGTTGAGAATGCTGTCTTTGGCTTTGCATCATCAGCTAGTCTGATCTGCCAGTAGCCAGCTGTCAGGTCAAATGTGCTTAGATACTTGGCTGAGGCCAAAGTGTCTATAGCTCATCTGCCCTAGGTATTGGATGGGCATCAGTCCTAGTGACTGCATTGAGACCCCTGTAGTCCACACAAAACCTCATCTCTCTTTTCCCACTATTGGTGTGAGGTTTTGGCACAAGGACCACTGGACTAGCCCAAGGGCTATCCGAGGGTTCAATAACTCCCAAATCCAACATCTTCTGGACTTCTGTCCTGATACAGTCCCTGACATGGTCAGGTTGCCTATAAATCTTATTTTTAATAGGCAGACTGTCCCCAGTGTCCACTTCATGAGTGCACCAGGTGGTCTGACTTGGAGTCAGAGAGAACATATGTCTGTACTGATTGAGCACTTGCCTACAATCCGTTTGCTGCTGAGAAGTGAGGCTGCCTGCCAAGGCTACACCATCCACTGACCCATCATCAGGGTTCTGTGAGAGCAGGTCAGGGAGTGGGTCACTCTCTTCCTCCTTTCCCTCATCAGTAGCCATGAGCAAGCCCATGTCTGCCCTGTCCACATATGGTTTTAAACTGTTGACATGGAGAACCCTGTGGGGGCTCCTGGGTGTTCCTAGGTCTACTAAGTAGGTAACCTCACCCTTTTGTTCAACAATGGTATGGGGTCCACTCCATTTGTCTTGGAGAGCTGCTGGGGCCACTGGCTCCAACACCCACACCTTCTTTCCTGGCTGGTAAACAGTCAGTACAGCCTTTTGGTCATGCCAGGCTTTTTGAAGTTCCTGGCTAGCCTCAAGGTTTTTAGTTGCCTTTTTCATGTACTCAGCCATCCTGGAGCGGAGAACAAGTACATAGTCCACTATGTCTTGCTTTGGGGGCTTGAGAGGTAACTCCCATCCTTCCTTCACCAAGCACAATGGACCCCTGACAGGGTGACCAAACAAAAGTTCAAAAGGGCTGTAGCCAACCCCTTTTGAGGCACCTCCCTGTATGCAAATAAAAGGCAGGGCAAGAGTATGTCCCATCTTCGCCTAAGATTCTCTGGGAGCCCTTTAATCATGCCCTTCAAGGTTTTGTTGAATCTCTCAACTAAACCATTGCATTGTGGGTGATAGGGTGTGGTGAACTTGTAAGTCACTCCACACTCCTTCCACATTGCTTTCAAGTATCCAGACATAAAGTTAGCACCCCTGTCTGATACAACCTCCTTAGGGAAGCCCACTCTTGAGAAAATTCCCAGGAGGGCTCTTGCCACCACAGGTGCTGTAGTGGTCCTAAGGGGAATAGCCTCTGGGTACCTGGTGGCATGATCCACTACCACCAGGATAAACCTGTGCCCAGATGCTGTTTGGGGATCCATGGGACCAACAATGTCAATCCCCACCCTTTCAAAGGGAACCCCACCACAGGTAGTTGTATCAGGGGGGCCTTTGTAGTGCCACCTGCCTTGCCACTGGCCTGGCAGGTTACGCAGGAGCGACAAAACTCCTTGATGTCCTCAGACATGTGGGGCCAGAGAAAGTGAGGGACAATTCTGTCCCAAGTCTTGTTCTGGCCCAGGTGACCTGCTAAGGGAATGTCATGGGCTAGGATCAATAGGAAGCCCCTGAACTTCAGAGGTATAACCAACCTCCTGGTGGCACCAGGCTTGGGGCTCTACACTCTGAGTACAAGAGTCCATCATCCCAATACACTGTATGGGGACCACTAGCTTTCCCAGCAGCCTCAGCAGCAGCTTGCTGTCTGAGGGGTTCAAGAGAGGGGCAGCTCTGCTGCTCCTGGCTCAGATCTGCCCTGGAAGGGCCCCCTGTCCCCAAGAACTCAACCTGGTCAGGTTCAAGCTCCTCTGGGACAGTTCCTTCCTCAGGACTGAGATCATCCCCTCAAGAGACTGATCTTCCTTCTGAGCCAAGGGGAAGGCACTGCCTTTACCCTACTACTCCTCTTCTTGGAGTGCACTTGGTCCATTATTCCAGAATCCAAGGCCTGTTTAGTGTTAGACATTTTGGCTTGTGACCTGGTCACAGCAAACACATCTGCAGGGATGCCCAGCATTTCTGCATGGGTCCTGAGCTCCACTTCTGCCCAAGCTGAAGTTTCTAGATCATTGCCAAGCAAGCATTCAACTGGTAGGTCTGCACTTACCACAACCTTCTTAAGGCCAGTTACCCCTCCCCAGGAGAAGTTAACAACTGCCAGAGTATGGTCTGTTCTGACGTTGCTAGCATTGGTCACTTGGTACATTTCACCAAGTATAATCTGCCCAGGATCCACAAGATCTTGTGTCACCATGGTGACACTTGCTCCTGTGTCCCTAAATGCCAAAGCCTCTTTTCCATTGATTAAGGGCTGTTGCCTGTACTTGCCCAGATTACTGGGACTCACAGAGGAGGTCACATCCATGCCTCCATCACAGACTAGGACAGCTTGAGTGAGTTCTCTGACTAGGTCAGAGCTCATCTCCTTACCCAGGGTCAACCCTACTAAACCCTTGGCTTGTGTAGTCCCACCACCAACTGTAACTGCACTAGGGGGAACAGGTGCCTTAGGGGCATTGGTGGGGGCTGGAATAGAGTCTTTGGACTTGGTGCAATCACTGGTCCAGTGGGTCTTTTGCTTACAGACCTTGCACCATGGTGTCATGCTCTCCTACAGTCACTACCCCTGGGTGTTGTCTTTGCACATAACGTGGATCTGGCCTATTAATACTAAATCCTTTAGTTTTACCCAAGAATCTTTCTTGACAGTTGTTGGTGTCTATGTGCCAAATCAACCATTCCTTCCAATCGGGGTTTGATCTATTGCTTTGCAAGATGTCATCTACTGTAACCACTTTTTGTGATGTTACATTCTCCTCAGTGTGTGATGGTGCTGGCACCCGAGGTGTATTCAGATCTTTATTCCTGGCTAGCCCAAGACAAGTTGTTTGTTGTACTGTTTCATTCAAGAACATTATTTGTTGAGGAATGAGACATGCTCTAAATAGTGCCTCTGTTCCCTGGACCTGCCAGTCTCTAGTACCCCAGACTGATTTTAAGTCTATTGTGTCTTGCCATGGGTCGAACCCTTGTTCTGACAACTGGGCAATAAAGGAAGCAGAATAGATCTGTTTGGTGTTTGTCAACATATTTTTCTGTGCTGGTGTAGGTGCAACCTTATAGTAATATGAGGCTGGGTCTAATGTGTTAAACCTGAAAAATATGGACATTTTTGTACAAATGTTTTAGAACTGCTTTTCGGCAGTGTGTGGCAATGTTCCCATTGGTGGTATGTGGAAACATTCCTAGGGTTAGCAGATTTATGCAGAAAGTGATGACCATAATGTTGATGGCAATACATTTTCTCAAAGTCTGATGTGACTTCTTACATTTCATATTAGAAAAAGCAGCATATTTCTCTAAATCAGACAACATATTATTTACAGTTTCATAATCCCAATCATCAGAAAATGTACTTGAGGTAATGATATCGCTCAATGATATTTTAAATAAATGTGGTATTTTTAAAAGTTCAGTCGGGCCAAATATATCGAAATCAACCTTGTCCCATACTATACCATCAGGTATAGGAACTGCTGTAATGTTCACTGATGACAGGTCTCTTCTTTCACGATGTGATGATAGGTGCGGTTTCAGGATCACATTCACTTTTTGTGCCGCAGAGCTTTCTCGAAGATAAGTCCCATTAATAAGCATACTAAAAACAATATAGGGCCTATCCAGAAAAGAAAGAAAAGTATTCCTGTAGATACCCAGAGTTCCACCCAAGGTGATACCAGGTAATTTTTTTTTTGAAAAATCAGAAAGTCTTTAAATTGCTGTAGACGAGTTTTTTGGGCTGGTGTCGTTTCAGTTTCGCTTGGATCTAATGAAAAGGTGTCAAAGTCAATGAAATACCCAGAACAATTTTTGGTAGTTCCCAAGTTTTGTGGAAACTGTAGCTTGCTCTGGTTGGGGCATGTTGAGGTAGATATCCGTATTTGGATGAATAACATTTTTTATTTCAGATGAGTTCTCAACATCATCTCCTACGCCGACGACACCCAGCTGATCCTCTCCCTCACCAAAGACCCTCACACCGCCAAAGCCCACCTCCACGAAGGAATGAAGGCCGTCGCCGAATGGATGAGGACCAGCCGCCTGAAGCTGAACTCGGACAAGACGGAGGTCCTCATCCTTGGTTCCAACCCTTCAGCCTGGGACGACTCCTGGTGGCCAACATCACTGGGAACAGCCCCGCCACCCACCGACCACATACGCAACCTAGGGGTCATCCTCGACCCCACCCTCTCCATGACTAAGCAGGTTAACGCCGTTTCCTCCTCCTGCTTCAACATCCTCCGAATGCTCCGCAGGATCTTCAAGTGGATCCCCACTGAAACAAGAAAAACAGTCACCCAGGCCCTCGTCACCAGCAGGCTGGACTACAGAAACGCCCTCTACGCAGGAACGACGGCTAAGCTCCTGAGACGGCTGCAACGCATCCAGAACGCCTCTGCACGTCTTATCCTCGACATCCCCCGACGCAGCCACATCACACCCCACCTGAGAGACCTGCACTGGCTCCCTGTCAACAAGAGGATAACCTTCAAGCTCCTCACCCACGCACACAAAGCACTCCACAACTCCGGACCAGCCTACCTCAACAGACGACTCAGCTTCTACACCCCCACCCGCCAGCTCCGCTTGACCAGCCTCGCCCTCGCCACAGTCCCCCGCATCTGGAAACGACCGCCGGCGGCAGATCCTTCTCCCACCTCGCCGCCAAGACCTGGAACACCCTCCCCACCAACCTCCGACAGACCCAAGACCTACTGGCCTTCAGAAGACTCCTCAAGACCTGGCTCTTCGATCAGTAGCAGCACCACCCCCCTCTTCCCCCAGCGCCTTGAGACCCTCGCGGGTATGTAGTGCGCTTTATAAGTGACATGATTGATTGATTGATTGAGTTCTCATTTTGAACTTCAGTTTCAAGAGGAACGAGTTCCATTGCATTGTTGCTTAGTCCTTCATTCCGTGTAGGTGACCCTTCAAACGCGATGAGTCTTTCTGTTTGAACTTCTTGTATAGTTGTGAGAGGGGGGTGTCTGTTACTTCGGAGTCCACGTGGCCTACTACTCAGTATCGGCCACATAGTGTGGTTGGATTAGGTCAATTGAGACAAATCTTTTCTCCTTTTTTTCCGGCAAGAGGTGGCATAAGTACAGTTCTTGTTCCTTCAACTGCCAGGACAGAGACAGGCTTTCTGTATGATGGCCCAAATTCCTTTTTGTCCGCTATGTTCTCTCTGACTAGATCCCCAACTTGAGGGATCCAGACAGGTCTTGCCATGACACTTTTTGCTTCCTCAGTGGTGTTCTTCTTTATATTGACATTACTCTGTTGTTCCCTGGTTTTATTCAGGTCCTGTAAAACAGCCAAACGTTTATGGATGTCAAACGGTTTTTTATCCGCCACTGTGCCTTCACAATCAAGATCAGGTACCCACATTCTCGTCCAAATGGGACCTCAGAAGGAGTGACCCCCCCTAGAGAGCTTCTTGGCTTATTATTTAACGCCCTTTGGACTCCATACAGATGTTTTACCCAATTTCCATCCGAGCCTAAAACTCCAGCTGTTAAAAATTGCTTTAAGTCCCGGTTTTTCCTCTCCACAACCAAATTTCCCTCGGGATGGTACAGAGAGGAGTACTGTGATGCTACACCCAGACTTTCCATTTCTTCCTTGTAAGCCCTAGAGCTAAACGCGGGGCCACGGTCAGATGTAATGTGCCAATTGCGTATGTCCCTATAAAGACTCGCAAATCTTTTATAACAGTTCGAGCGTCAGCCGAGCGCTGGGGCCACACCCATAGGAACCTAGAGCAGGAATCCACTGCAACCATGATATATTTGTAAGCCCCATCAGATTGTAAGGGGACGCAGTGGTCCAAATAAACACACTCGAGTGGTTTGTCTGATATTAGTAATGGTGTCTGCACCGGACGTGTTACGGTGGAGCCTTTCATCTGCTGACAGATGTCGCATTTCAAGACATAGTCTTTAGTCTGCCTTCTTAGCCCTGGCCACCAGTAGGGTTGTTTCAATAAAGAAACAGTAGCAGAAACTCCAGCGTGTGCAGAACCTATACCCTCGTGTGCTGCTAGAATTAATCCTAACCTTCGATCCATATTTGGTATTACTCTATCCCCCACTCTAGGAATCTGAGCAAATGGAACATTGTTTGCATCTAACTTGTAGGAGTACTTGAGTGGAAATTTTTTCGGTCCTGCTGAATTATTGCGTGTGGCAATAATCGCAACCATTATTTCACTGTCTATTCTCGTTTTTGAATGAGTGATTGCAGCTACGGAAGCCGTGTGTACAGCCCACTTTGCGGCTTCATCAGCCAATGAATTCCCTTCAACGTGAACGCCATCACGTTGATGACTCAGTGTGTGTATCACGTGAGCCCTTGGTAGTTCATTTTTCAACTCCACTACCTGTTCCCATAGCATTTTGTGCTTAATTTTGCCACCTTTTGCATCTTTAAACCCATTCTGTCCCCAGTGATGTAGATATTCATTGTATGACCGTACACAGTAAAAGGAATCGCACACTATTAGTGTGGGGAATTCTCGATCCGTATTTACCAGAGCCAGTATTAGTGCTTTCAGTTCTGCCAGCTGCGCCGTACAGTCTCCAAGAGACTGTGTTTTTGTGCAATTCGAATGAAACTTTCCATCCAGCATCCATCCTTTAACGATAGCACATGCGGTGGTGCATTGCTGTTTACTCCCTATGGCCGGTTGCGCAGAACCGTCAGTGTAAATAATGCATTCATACTGATCTAAAGGCATTATTTCATTTGGTAGAGGATATTCTTGTTCGTATTGCAGGAATGCTTGTGTTTTTAAATTTGGGTTGTACCTGTATTCTACATCTGTTGCAGTGAGAGAATTATCCCATTGTATCCATCTTGGATGTAAGGCTATAGCGTTGGGAACGCTTGCCTTTGTTGCAGCCTCTAAGGCTGGAACCAGGGTAACGACTATTATACGTTTCCCTTGAGCCAGGGCTCTTTCTCTGACTACAGCAGTCGGTACTGCTGTTAGATTTTTTCTGTAGATGCGAAACGCATCTCAGCATTTGTGTACAAGTGAGATTTGTATGCTATTGGTACTGTTTCACCTTCATTATATGTTAGATGAGTGTACCCTGATTGACCCGCAACTATTCGGATCACCAGGTTGTGGACGTTTACGCGTGTCTGTAAGTGTTTTGAAGCTATCATGTCAGCTTGTAAGGAACGAAGTGTATTTCTGTGTTCCTGTGTCCATTGTCTAACTGAAAAATCAGGTTTTATTAAATCGTAGAAAGGTTTTACTCTTTCTGCGTAATCTAAAATGTATGTTCTGCCAAAATTAAGGAATCCCAGTATTGATTGTAAAAAAGTTTATGATTAGGAGGTTGGAGCAGCGCTCACTTTTCTAAAAAGTTAGCTGCCAGGCTTTTCCGTTCACTTGAAAGCTCATATCCTAGAAAAAGGACGTTAAGGTGAGCAATCTTTGATTTTTTAAAGTTGAATTTGTAACCCTCAGAGGTGAATCCCAATATTATGGTATTCACTCTGTTCAAGTGTTCCTCCAGGTCATCGTCCGTTAGATAAAGATCATCCACATAGGACAATGCCTCTTCATCCAGATTTTGAAGTAATTCTGTTACTCTGGCTGAAAACAACCCGGGCTGTTCTTATACCCCTGGGGGAGTCGACAAAATTGCCGCTGTGACCCTAGCGCTGAGAATGCTGTCAAGTATCTGCTCTCAGGCGCTATATTTTGGCAAAAAAATCCATTTGAGATATCTATTGTTCTCTTTATTTTTTCCGCACAATGTTATTCATTAGTACGGCACTGTGTGCATTTTGAACTGCAAATGTCTTGGTGCAAGTGTTTAAATGCCTGTAATCTAAAACTAAAGAATATGAATTGCCTGGTTTTGATACTGGAAACAAAGGGTTATTCATTTGTGAGGTGCATGTTTCAATCCCCCCCTGATATTCAAGTTGATCTAAGATCTCCCTGACCTGTTTTTTAGCTTCTTGCTTTATAGGATACTGTCTTTGTGCAGATGGAGTGTTTTTTAGTGGAATATTGTGGTGGGTTGAATCCTCATCCCATCCAACATGGTTTTTGTATAATGCTGGAGCCTGGGCAACCGCCCACTCCTGTGCATATGTATATTTTAAATGTTTTGGAACGTGGTCGGAAAATGCTGGTAAAATTACTGTTTCTCCCCCTGATGAATGCTGGCGGCCAATCTTGTTCAGCTAACAAAATGTCATAGCCAAACGTCAGGTTCTCCCAAAAGAGACCTCTAACTGTCCTACATTTGTCACCCTCCATTTGGAGTGTTATTTCATACAATTTATGTGGGACACTTACCCGAGTATCAGGTGTTTCCACCGTGATATAATCATTCAAGTCCGCTGTCACCAGAAATTCCATCAGGTTCTGGCGAGCTATTATTACTTCTGCAGCACTGTCAAGCATCGTCAGAGCCCATTCCCCATTCAGTAGTCGAGTCCTCAGAATTCTGGGCATGTCTGATCTTTAGACCTGCAACCTTCTTCTTTTTGAACTGTTGTTTTGGTTTGGCTTTATCTTCTTTTTTGGAAGTATATTCTTGAGCGTGCTGCTTGTCTCTGGACTTTGTACGCTCTTCTTGTATGTCTGACCGTCCTTCCCTCTCTGAGTTTTTCGATGAACCCTGAAAGGAACGAGAGGAACATGTATCAGTATCCTGATACCTGTCATGTTTCCTAATGTTATCCCTATTCCTAAGGTTATACCTCCTTTCAGAGGGCTCCTGTGGAGATCTACCTCTGGATTGAGATCTGTTCTCTTTAATATTTTGTTTTTTGTTATTGTCCCACTTCTTTTTAGAAGAAGTAGGTGTCTGCTTTCCCACCCAAACTGTCCCTGCCTAATTCTGCATATGCAATTTCTATTATTTTGGGTAGTTCCTGCTCCTGTTCTAAAGGACTTAACTCCCTTAGGCGTTGGCGGATGGCCACTGATGCTGCTTCCCCTTTAATATTTGCCAGTATTATAGCTGATACCTGGGCATAGTTACCTAGTAACTTCATCCCTTAGTTTAGAGCAGGCTCTGCTCCGTACTGATTTTGTATTTGTCTTAATACATCTGGTACTACTGCTAATGACAAGATACCATGAGTTCTGATATATATGGCAGTGAAAACTGTACCACACGAGGTACAGTCCTCTACTTGTGGTGTGATCCCCATGGGCAAGCAGTTTGTCAGCATTCTGTGTTTTTCATAAGGGCTAGTATTTGGGAACACTGCTTCTAGCTGTGTTATTTTCTGAGCTATCCAGAATGGCATTTTTTCACGTTTTGCGGGCATCTTACCCATTACTTCATGTAACGTTTGTGGTGTAATTTTAGTTGTGGTATTTTGAACTTGAACTGTATTTGTTGTTGCCATTGCTGGCTGGACTGTAAATGTCCTCATGACGTATTGAGTCATGTTTCTGTAAAGTTTTATTAATTCTTTGTGAAATATGAGTAAGTATGGTCCTGGCATAGTTTCAATGTCAGGATGTGGTGTGTAAGTTGCCAATATTGGCCATGTCGCTCCTTCTCTTCCGAGCGGACCGAGTCTTACTCTTCTTCTTATATGGGGTAGGGCGCCTTTAAACCAGTGTAAGTGTTCCTGGTAAGTGAGCGGAACCTCAATGTCCTCAGACGGACAGTATTCCGCTGGTGCATCTCCTTCTGTGTAGAAGTGAAATGTTTTTGTTCTTGCATTTGCTGCTGGGAATGTAACCCACAAATAAAATACCTCTGTTCTGTATGATTCGTGTGCCTCAATCACGAAAGCTACTATGCTACCCCTGGCTGTTACACCATGCGTAAGCAGCTTCAAGGTGACTGTATTTCTAAGATTTTCTGCAATCGGAATTGCATCTGCATTTTCTTCTTCATCTGAGAGGTGCAAATTTTGCACAACTCCTCCCGCGTTATTCGCGTCTTCAGTCATTGTTTTAGAGACGAAGAACTATTCCAGGAAGTTTAAGTTAAGGTGTTTGCACAATTTTAGGAACTTTGTGTCCTTCAAGCTTGATTAACCAACAGCCAATAAATAGGATGTTTGCCTACTCAGCTGTGGCGGAATTTAGCCTACCCACTCCAGACATCTCTGGTGTTTTGTGAATAGGGATTTCTGAGAATAGCACAACTAAACTACTCAGATTCTACTGTTAAATAAGTACCCAACCAACATTGGCGGCGCCATGTCATGTAGTTCCTCTAGAAAATATACAGGATCTGCGTGTTTAGACAACATACACTGTAGGATTGGAATCAGACGAACTCTGATCACCCCCACCGGGTATGTTAGCCTTTCTGTATCAGCTAGCTCACAGTGCCACTATAATCTCCTCTTACCAAGGAGAGAATAGTTTCTGGCAACCTCACAACATGACAACCCTGATCCCTCAGGACCATGGAAACAATGTACTACCTTTCGCTCAGTCACTCGTGCTTCCTTAGTTTCTCTCAGAGAGATAAACCAAATAAAACAAACCGGGCGTTTCAATAATCATTTATTGAACAATTGTTATTCTGGTGTAGAATAGATGTGCTGCAACAACCGTTAGACAGTATAGGATATAACTGATTAACAGTACTATGAAAGTAAAAGGATGGTATAGTTCTACCATCTTACTAAAATCATGAATACATTCAAGTATATGAAACACGTGATAAAAGATGCATACTCCTACGATGCCTCTCTATCTAGATGTACGTAAATGTACCTAGCATAGGTGTAGGTGTTAAGCCAAGAATTCCTCTAGGATCTAGTCAACCCCATTACCTTAAATGAGACTGTGGGACCCCGTCCTGGTCTCGAGCTGGACACCTCGTGAGGGATGTTAGACCACTGCGAGCTGGAGCGTCTGCATGCAGGAACCTCAGCATCTCTGGTCAGTGTGTCGGCCGGAAAGTCTCGGTCTCCTCTAGCTATCTTAGCAAGATGTGATGTATATATACCCATAGGTCTCCCCAGGGGTCCTACCTTGCTGCGTTACTGTGTCGGCCTAAGGATGACGTCGGGCCTGAACTTTGCACATAGATTTTATACAGGAGATGGTAGTCCTGCTGTGCTTCCAAGAACCCTCATGCATAATGTATGAGATTTTGAACTAGGGAAAACCGCTTTATGAATGCAGTGTAATATCTAGGTAAAAGGTCAGTCCCTGTAAACCGTGACAAGTGTAATGTAGGGAGAGAATATAGGTGAAGGGTAACGAGTTTACCGAGGCCTATATTATAGTACCTATATGGAATATAACACCGAGGGTGAAGATACTTTGACCAATAAAGCGATCCATTGGATACGCTACGTCAGGGGCTGTCACTCGCTAATACGCGATGACATACTTAGGGCCCGTAGATGTACCTCCCCTGGGCAGCCATTTGATTCCATCGAGCTCACTCTTAAAGGGGTTATTCTGGCAGAAAATCTTATTGCCTTAGAATTTCACACCTGCCCCCCGGACACCTCCTCCATCCAGCTTAAGCACTTTCCAATTTGCGACCAGGCTAGACAGCCAGCCCCCCACCGGTTCCCTCATTTAGCGGAGGGCTCCTCTCTGGCGACCAACGATTGACTACCCAGAGTAGTACAGCGGCATCTTGGTCCATACACCTCCTCACTTAACAGCTTAACTAATTCTACCAGCGTCATGGCCTTGCAGCCGGCACCTCGAAGTAAGGAGGACACTGACTGGGGGGTAGTTGGTATAAGCAGCCCCTCTCTTTGTATTAGTGATGAGGTGCGAGAAGACCCTTTAATATGTCCTAGCAATCAATCCCCTGCATATGTTCCATCTAGCCACTGCACTCCCATCCAAAACAATGTATATGACCTTGTAATTCAGAAACAGCTAAAGGTAATATCATGGAATGTGGCTGGGCTAAGCAGCAAAATGTCATCTCCTCCCTGGAACGATCAAATTGAGGGTGCTGACATCTGTATTTTCCAGGAGACCTGGAGCCTGGTACCCCTACATAAATCAGGTTATGTCTGCTTTTGCTCACCAGCGACAACCTTAGGAAGAGAGCATCCGTCTGGGGGTTTGATCATCTGGGTGAGCATCCCTCTGTGTTGTCAAATCACCAGCCTCGCTAGCTCAAGCCCTGACATCCTGGGGGTTAGGATTAGAGGCCTCAGGGGGGGAGTCACAATAAATCTGTCCAATGTCTATGTTAGGGGGGCCAAATGGGGCAGACCCTCACCCATCATCACAACACTGGAAGAGAGTTTATCTACCTGCCCTCCCCTCGCTAGAGTAGTCGTAGCAGGTGATTGTAACTGCACCTTTGAGCCCCTGGATAAAGATGATCTGCTAGGAACCAAGGACGACGACACTAAATGGGCAGTTCCCCCATTAAATCTTCGACCAGTGAAAAGATGGACGCAGCTGGTGCTCCAACTTAACGCCCTCACTGTAGAGTTTGGTCTTAGGGCAGCCAACGGCAGAACATCATCAGATAAGCAGGGCGCGAACACATGGAACAGAGCCAGTAGCCCATCTCGTATTGATTACATCTTCCTTGATGTGCGGCTCTTGGGTGATTTGATCGACATGAGCATGGGTAATACCACAGAAAGTGACCATAACCCCCTCTGTTTAACGATGAAACCTCTGTGGGAAGCCCCCAACCATTTAGTGAACACCTTGCCACTGACCATCACCAGAGAGATCATCCCCTCGAACAGTAACAGATTCCTAAAATGGCGGAAGGTTTCTCTTCAGGAATCAAAGATTGTGGGCATACAACGGGATCTGGCTGCAGGCACACTTGAGCTACAGGCTACTGCCTCTAGTCCGAGTGGGTTGGTCAGTGTACCAGAGGTTCACTCTCGTATGATTGGTAGGCTTGACGTACATTTTTTAGCTCCTAACTCGGGCACTAAACCCAGTATCCCAGTAAAAGGGCCCCACTCGTGGTTCACTAACGATTTCAGACATAAACGACTACTCTTAGTTGCAGCAATTAGAGACAAGAATTGCCCCTCAATTAAAGCTGCTAGGAAATCCTATAGAGCTGCTTTGCAGCAGGCGAAGATAGCTTGGGAGGAAGGCAGATGGTAACAACTTAAGGAAGCAAGCTCGTCCAAGGACGCTAAGTTATTCTGGACCCTAGTGACATGGGGCAGTAAGGTGGGTGCACGTTCACCCCCAAACTATATCACAGGCCAGGAATGGTACAATCACTTTCAGAGCCTTTACTCAACACCAGATCCTATGCCCCCCTCGGAGCTTGCGGCTCCCTCTGGACTATATAGCAATGATGAGCTTTTCGTCCAGACCGAGATATAGGCTGCAATAGGCAGAGTAGTGCCCTCTAAAGCAGCAGGACCGGATGGGCTTCCGGGCGATTTATTTCTTGCAGATACCCCAAACTGGGCATGATACATCCTCCTTTTGGTAAATGCCATAGCTAGCGGGGCTCCCGTACCTGGGTCTTGGAGGGGCGCAGAGGTGGTCCCGATCTACAAAAAAGGCCCTAGACAGGACCCCTCAAATTATAGGCCCATTAACTTGATTGATGCTGTGCAGAAGGTCTTTGGCAGAGTCCTTCTGCAGAGGATTCAGCTATGGGCAGATGATAATGCCATCCTTTCCCAGTATCAGGCCAGCTTTAGGCCTAAGACAGGAACTATTGATCAGGTGCTCCGCCTGCTGCTTATTTATTGGACGGTGGTAGTGATTGGCAAGGGCAGTCTCTATCTTGCATTCATCGATTTAAAGACTGCCTTCGACCTGGTCCCCAGGAGCAAACTGTGGTCGTCCCTAAGGGACATGGGTATTCTGCCTTTTATTTTAAATCTGTTGATCCGATTACATGAAGGAAACTATGAACAGGTTAGATGGGGGTCACAGGGACAATTGACTGAGCACATCCCAGTTAACAGGGGAGTCAGGCAGGGCTGCATTTTGGCACCCAACCTATTCTCTATTTACATGAATGGGGTGGTTAGCTTCCTCCAGGAAGTTCCTGCAGATGTGCCAGCCCTGGGGGGCGACAAGGTACCGACCCTTTTATTCGCTGATGATACCTTGCTGGTATCCAAGACACCAGCGGGGCTGCAGCAACTACTCAACAGGTTCCATCTCTACTGTGATGACCGGGAGTTGGTCATTAACACTCTAAAAACCAAAGTTATGGCTTTCAATCCCCCTAAGACCTATAGGAGCACCCCTCTGCTAGGTGGGATATCCCTGGAAAGGGTGGACACCTTTGATTATCTTGGCGTTCGTCTCTCCGACAAATTGTCATGGAAGCCCCACCTAGCAAAGATGTTGCTGGGACACAAACAAGTAGTGGGTACACTTGGGAGGGAACATCGCCTCTCCCGCAGTAGACTGGTAGCCCCGGCCCTCCAGGTCTATGATGGCTAAGCTGTAGGTGCAGCACTCTATGGAGCAGAGCTATGGGGACTGGAAAAGGCTCACGATCTCTGCAGATCCGAGTACAAGTTTTTCAGAGATCTGGTGATGCTGCCCCAATCCATTCCCCTCACCTCTCTAATGCTCGACATGGGCAGGCGGTCCATTGGCGATATAGCGAGGCTGCGCCCGCTCCTCTTTTGGGCTCACATTAGGTGAACCCCTGACCTCCTTCCCTATGCCAAGGCCCTCACCGAGGTGATACAATTAGACACTAGTTGCAAAATAGGCTGGATCTCTTATGTTAGGAAAGCGATGCTAGCATTGGGCCTCAAAGCGCATTGGGATAGTCAAGAGCCACCCACGAAAGATGAGCTAACACACCGCTACTGGGAATGGGTGGACCACCAAGAATCCTGTAAACCGAACCTAGGCAGACTAACTGCTGAATTCTCTCTCCACAAACAAGCTAGATGCCTAGAGCCCTTTTTAGACACTATTCAGGTTCCACGGGACAGGATGTTATACATCCATTTCAGGTTCGGCACACTTCCTGTTTAAGAGATCACAGCGAAATGGCACTCATGCAACCAAACATCAAAGAATTGCCCTTGTTGCGAGGCCTCACTTGAAAGTGTTGCCCATGTCCTGTTCGCCTGCCTGGCTTTTAATCACCCGAGGGCTAGATGACTAAAACCACTGTGCCTGCAACTGGGAACACAGGACTACCAGGTTGCCTTGCTCATTCTCAGGACTGATCCAAGACCTTTCTTTGCGTGTTGTGTGGCAAAGTTTCCAGGCCACGCATGGCGGATCAGACAGAAGCTTTGGCCAGGATTGGCACAGCACTTTGCCGAAGCATGTAACATCCAATCATTGTAAGGCTCTATGGCTATGCACACACACTTTTTTTTTAATTATCAAACTCATGTGCTGCTATCTTATGAAGGGTGGGATCTTTTTATAAGGCTTTTGGGGGGCCGTATCAACTTACCCGATTCCATCCAAGATGAATTGCCACTTTGTTTTTCTTTTTTATTGCACTACTTGTATGTTTTTATTGATAAAGACGTGTATAAATTTCCTAAAAAAGAAAGGTGGAACCAGGTAACCGCAGTTTATACTGAGGGTGCAAGAGAGTACCCGGACAGGCTACACATCATATCACTTCTTTAGCGCATTGCACTTATAATTAACAGAAGAAGTTGACACTAAATTACTGAAGGGCTCCTTGGCTCATCTCATTAGCCCTAAATCTATATGCTATGAACATGCACTTTTTCCTTCTCTATTTTTAACATTATATGTTTTTATCTTGTGGTGGGTTAGATATTTTTATGAGGCTCATGGGGGGGTTGTATCCCGTCACCTGACTGCATCTATGATGAACTGCCATGTTGTTCCTTTTTTACCCTTTTCATTGCACTGTTTTTACTGATATGACCGTTTCAACCATCCAAAAGGTGGAACCAGGTAACTGTGGCCTATACTGAGGGGGCAGCAGAATACCCGGAGGGACTACGTACCATATCACTTCTTAGCGCATTGTCGTATGACACAATGACCCTGCATTTGTTTTTAAAATGTTTTTTTTATTGCTTTAATGACACTGGATGTCGAAATAAAGCTTTATGATGAATAATTTTCATCAAGCAAATATTTTATCCAATTTCAAAAGAAAAGTCTGGTTCTGTGAACTTTAGTATGAGTCTTCTTAAATTGAAATAAAAAACTTGGTATTCTGAAGATTTTCAAAGCAATGCCTTGAATGAATAATGGAAAAGAAAATGACAAAGAGCAAGATAGAGATAAAAGATCATTCCAGAGTTGAATTCAATGAATGCATTCTTGTACAAGGCATAATTCAAAATTCTATAAATTGAGTAAGCGATAAATTAATGAGGTGGTTTTAAATAAGTTTAGTGTCCTTGTCTTAAGTGTTTCGGTATAGAGTTATGTGAACTTAGAAAACATTATGAAAGTGAAAATGCTGGATTATCTTGAAAACCATAAACTAAGCTGTTCATTAAATCTATGTCAAGATGGTGCTGTGGCTTAGCTGGTTAAAGCAACTGTCTAGTAAACAGGAGGTCCTGAGTTCAAATCTCAGCCGCGCCTTGCTTTTCTTATTGTTAAATAACAAATCTTACTGTTGAAAAGATCACCTTAAAACTAATAAATACTCAAAGTGTTGTCAAGATTATAGAAGCAATACTGTGATTTTAAAATGAAAAGGTATATCAATGAGGAAGATGTAGATGAAATATAACCCAAGATTTGAGCAATATTGATGTATTTGTGTAAAACAATTATTTGCAAACTATTAAAAAAATGAAATTGAGATTAAAAATAGTTCTTTTTTATTAAAACATAGTTATTCTTGTTTTGTGATAAAAATCATTTCTTGTTTACGATTGCAATCCATATAAAGAGGACTTTATTGCAGGCGCTGAATTCCCATCATCAACACTACATTAATTATTTCTTCATCATGTATCAAGTAGGTGCTATGGCTTAGTAGTTAAAGCGCCTGTCTCGTAAACAGGAAATCCTGAATTCAAATCCCAGCAGCACCATTTTATTGGCTTCATACTTGTAAGAATAATTTTCATCAAGCAAATGTTTAATCCAGTTTCAAAAGAAAAGTCTGGTTCTGTGAACAATAGTATGGTTTATCTTAAATTGAAATAAAAAACTTGGTATTGTGAAGAATTTCAAAGCAATGTCTTGAATGAAAAATGGAAAAGAAAATGACAAAGAGCAAGATAGAGATAAAAGATCATTCTAGAGTTGAATTCAATATATGCATTCTTGAACAAGGCATAATTCAAAATTCTATGAATAGGGTAAGCGATAAAATAATGAGGTGGTTTTAAATAAGTTTAGCTTCCTTTTCTAAAGTGTTTCGGTATAGAGTTATGTGAACTTAGAAAACATTATGAAAGTGAAAATGCAGTATTCTATTGAAAATCATAAACTAAACTGTTCATTAAAGCAATGTGATGGTGGTGCTGTGGCTTAACTGGTTAAAGAGTTTGTCTAATAAACAGGAGATCTTGAGTTCAAATCCCAGGAGCGCCTTGCTTTTCTGACTGTTAAATAACAAATCATTTTCATTAAGTCGTCCTGTGATACAATTAAAGTAGAAAAGTCTGATTCATCTTACTGTTGAACCGATCACCTTAAAACTGATAAAAACTCAAAGTGTTGCCAAGATTATAGAAGCAATACTGTGATTGTAAAATGAAAAGGTATATCAATGAGGAAGACGTAGTTGAAAAATAAACAAGGATTATAGCAATATTGATGTATGTATGTAAAACAATTATTTGTAAGCTATTCAAAATTTGAAATTGAGATTAAAAATAGTTCTTTTTTATTAAAACAGTTATTCTTGTTTAGTGATAAAAAACCCTTTCTTGTTTAAAATTGCAATCGATATAAAGAGGACTTTTTTTGCAGGCGCTGAATTCCCATCATCAACACTACATTAATTATTTCTTCTTTATAAATATTGTAGGTTCTGTTGCTTAGTGGTTAAAGCGCCTGTCTCATAAACAAGAAATCCTGAATTCAAATCTCACCAGCACTGTTTTATTGGCTTCATACTTGTAAGAATAATTTTCATGAAGCAAATGTTTAATCCAATTTAAAAACAAAAATCTGGTTCTGTGAACTTTAGTATCTGTCATCTTAAATTGACATAAAAATCTTGGTATTGTGAAGATTTTCAAAGCAATGTCTTGAATGAAAAATGGAAAAGAAAATGACAAAGAGCAAGATAGAGATAAAAGATAATTCTAGAGTTGAATCCAATATATGCATTCTTGAACAAGGCATAATTCAAAATTATATGAATAGGGTAAGCGATAAATTAATAAGGTGGTTTTAAATAAGTTTAGTGTCCTTGTCTAAAGTGTTTCGGTATAGAGTTGTGTGAACTTAGAAAAGATTATGAATGTGAAAATGCAGGATTCTCTTGAAAACCATAAATTAAACTGTTCATTCAAGCAATGTGAAGGTGGGGCTGTAGCTTAGCTGGTTAAAGCCCCTGTATAGTAAACAGAAGATCCTGAGTTCAAATTTCAACCAGTGCCTTGCTTTTCTGACTGTTAAATAACAAATCATTTTCATTAAGTCATCCTGTGATACAATTAAAGTAGAAAAGTCTGATTCATCTTACTGTTGAGAAGATCACCTTAAAACTTAAAGCTTGAATTTAAACCCAAATCCCCATCCAATCCTACCTCCTCCCCTTTTAACCATCACATCAACGAGACTCATGGAAAACACACTCCTCAGTACACCATACCCCAAACCCTATCATCCGGTAACTATGCCCTGATTGATCTAGACTGGGGGAAATTACGCAGGTACTACAACAACTAAAACCTGACCTGCAGAAGCTAACAAGCATCACTACTAAACTAACCCACAACATGAGGCCATCAGATACACTTGCCTGTAATAGTCCGACCCTTCATGACAAATGTCTACACCATGTGGACCATCCATCAAAATTGATCCACTCCCAAACATCCCTGCGCACTAGTTGGTGATCCGCTCCCTTACACAATGCACCCTCGAGACAGGCCAGGACCAAAACCTCCCTATCTGACAATGACATCCATGACATTCTCCATACATACAAGAATGCATACCTTGACCTGTCACATAGCCTCAACCCCATCTCAACAATTATTTCAAATCCACACAGAGAACAGATACCAAACACCAGAGAGATAAACAAGTCCAACCTCAAACCAGTACCCATCACAGGGAACACCACATTGAACACCAAACCCCACCTGAAATGCATACTCCTAAACTGCAGATCGGCCTGGAAACACGCAGCCGACATTGCCGACCTCATCCTTGCCCATGACTTTGACCTACTCCTTCTAACGGAAACTTGGTTAAAGAACGATTCTGCACCAATCCTGGACATCCTAATCCCCCCTGGCTATGACATCGTAAGAGCCGATAGATCGAAAGATCGACGGGAGGCATAGCCTGCATACACCGCATCAACCTAGTGGTAACTCAATCACAATCTATCGACCTTGACACGTGCGAATACCTAGGCATAAACATTGTGAGCAACAACAGCACCCTATGTAAATTACACTTGGTCTACCACCCTCCGGGCAACAATCTTGCATTCACCGAACAAATAATGGAAATCATCTCCTCCAACATGGGGCAACACTGCCCCCAAATCTTACTCGGTGACTTCAATCTTCACTGGAACGACCATAACGACCCCACAGTTAACAGCCTAAAAACCTTCCTAACTGACCTCAAACTTGTCCAATTCTGTGATAGCCCAACGCACATACTGGGTGCAACACTGGATCTGGTCATTGCCAGGCCAAACTCCATCATACTTAAATTGATCATCCCTTGTGACTGGACAGACAACCACAGCATCTCCTTCCTCATCACTGAACCAACGAAGACTCATAAACTCCAACTTAAGAAACCCAAACATTGGAAAAGAAATACTCGCGACATTAACCAAAATGACCTAACATCCCTCACCAACAATTTTCTATCGTCACCAGCGGACCTCACAGATGTACATGAACTCACAACCCACTACAACAACTCGATGACTAACATTCTCGACACAGTGGCGCCCCTTCAACTTAAAAGGCCCTCCTCTAAAGACTCCAAACCTTGGTACAATGGGAGCCTAAATGATCAACGCCGCAACCTAAGACTAGCGGAAAGGACCTGGAGAGCCGCACCGTCGCTAGATCACCTTAAACAACTAAGATCAAGGAGGAGGAAGTACAACAAACACATCAGAATCTCCAAAGCAAATTTTTTCAAAGATCAACTAAACAATGCTAGAAATTGACCAAGAAAACTATTCGAAATTATTAAACTTCAATCCGCTCAACATCACACCGACTCCTCTGTAGGCCCCAACCCTCAACCCAACTGCAACACTTTTGCCACCCACTTCTTAGAAAAATCCAAAATGATAGAAAAAGAGCTCCTTACAGCAAATGAACAACTCTCATTGTCGCCCCCACCTAACCCCATCGGGCCACAATCGGCACAAACACATATCCAGCATGATCTTACACTCAAAAACAATGCACCCTGGAACACTTTTAAAATATTTGACGAAAATGACATCCTCAAGTTAATAACAACACTCAAACCGTCAAACCACTTCTGCGATTCGCTTCCAGCCAACATCTTCAGCGAGGTCAAAACTGCTCTTATACCTATCTGGACAAAGATAGTGAATGCATCTCTATCGCAAGGAACCCTTCCAAGCTGCTTAAAAGAAGGACAGGTAACTCCTATTCTTAAAAAACCCACTGCTGACCACACAATTCCAGATAACTACCGTCCAATATCCACTATTCCTACACTAGCAAAACTACTGGAGAAGTGTGTCCACTCCCAACTATGCAAACATATAGCCCAATTCCACCTCATTGACCAGTTCCAATCAGGCTTCAGGCAAAATCACAGCACGGAAACGGCCATGACCCACATCGTCGGTGACACTCTCAGAATACTCGATCAAAACGAATCCTGCCTCTTAATCCTCCTAGACCTATCATCAGCCTTCGATACGGTCAAACATATCAGTCTCCTAGACCTACTTGAACACAGAATGGGTTTATCAGGAGCTGTCCTGAAGTGGTTCGCCTCCTTCTTAGACAACTGAACTCAAAGAATCAAGATTAACCAATCGCTATCCTCGAACACACTGGTCACCCTGGGAGTCCCGCAAGGTTCAGCCCTTTCTCCTACCCTCTTCAATCTAATTATGGAACCCTTAACCGAAATTCTGAAACTCTCCAATATCCACTACCACATGTAAGCGGATGATATCCAACTATACCTAAAAATATCATCGCCGGATGACATCCGCTTACTCAACACAACTTTACAAAAAACCCACATCTGGGCTATCAAAAAATCACCTCAAACTCAATGCGCTCAAAATTGACTTTCTCCTAATCTCCCCACCACAAGGACAAGGTGACATAGTAAACTGGATGAAACACCTAACAGCCCTCAAATGCAAACCTCACATTATCGATTCCACAAGGTCACTGGGAATAATACTGTATAATAATCTCAACATGAGGGAACACATCAGCGCAGCCACCAGAGGAGCCAACTTTCATATGGACATTCTCAGAAACCTAAAACCCTTCCTCAACGTCAATGACCTAAAAACAGCCGTTCAATCATTAGTTCTACCCAGAATAGACTATGGGATTACAACCTTATGTGGCCTGCCGAGATCCAGTCTGGCTCCTCTAAGAGCCTCACTCAACGCGGCTGCAAGACTTGTCACTGGCTCCAGAAAGAACAACCACATCACCCCGGATCTAAAGGAACTGAATTGGCTCCCTTATGAGGCAAGAGCACAGCTAAAAATTGCGTGCATGAGGGGCGTGGCCAAGATGGCGGCACGGTAGGAAGCGGATCTGTGTCCCTCCGGCGCTGCCTGTTAAAAGCGTTGTTATCGAGCCGCTTTCCGGGGCCATCCATCCGCGATTCCTGGTGGCAGTTACTCTGGGGTGTGCTGGGCGCCCGTAGAGAAAGTTTGGCGACCGCCGTATCGCTGAACGGCCCCGGTGGTATTGCGGGGAGACTGGGCCCGCGCGGCTCCAAGCGCGGCCTGATGAGACGGCGGTCTTGCGGGAGCACTGGCCGATGACGGAGTGAGCGGTGCCTACAGAGAGGGGCGGCTCCTGTGGCACTAGACGGCAGCCGGAGGCCAAGACGGCGGTAGGAGAGCCTGGTGCCGGCCTTCAGCAGGTCAGAGCGGGACTCCGAGCAGCGGAACAGATCGAGCGCAGCAGGCAGCCCCCGGCGTGCGGAGGCCAGAGCGGCGGTGAGGGAGACCGGTGCCGGTTTTAGCAGAGCCCCGTCAGAGCTTCCTGCGGAAGCGCCTCCAGCGAGCAGCCCCTGCCGAAGAGTACGAGGTGAGCCGGGTCCGGGGGTGCAGGAGAACCGGGACAGTGTGGCCTTGCCCGGGGCGGCTCAAAATGAGGGCGGTGTTCCGCCCGGGCGTGTGGCGGCCAGGAGAAAGTGCGATAACGACGTGGGGGCCCCATCGGTCCGCAGACCGGCGGACGGCTCCAACGCGTTCGGCCCCAGTGGTGCCTGGCGTCTGCGAGGGATCTCTCCGGTGAGAGCCACGTGGAGAAGGCAGACGGGCTGGACGCTTACCGCTCTCCTCCATTGGAGATAGGCCATAGGGCCGGTGAGAGCGAAGGGCACCCCCCGCCCCCTGCAGACAGCACCTAACGCATATCAGCAGATGACGGCGCTCCTGCCTTCCTGAAAGGCCGGAGGTGGGGTGAGGCCTGGATGGTCCGCGACACAGTGCCTGGAGGTGGCAATAAAGGCGGACCCGAGATACGGTGGGGCGCTGGCCGGAACGAGAGGAGAGAGTGACCGTTGGATACCCCGCAAGCAGTCGATAACCTGTGGTGGTTCAGGGCAGAAGGTTGGCGGAACATACGGAGCCATACCCAGGTGCCTCCGAGACTGGTGAGTGGATACTCAGCTTACTGGTAGCGGATCTAAGGGAGGCCTAGCGCTCTTGGACACGTGGCGCTCATAGTGGGAGGGCGCTCTCCCGGGCTGGCCGGATTGAAGTGCGTTGGCCGGGCACCCAGTCCCCTGCGTTTCAGAGTCTAGGGGGAGGCAGAGAAGCATGTGAAGGTGTCGTACACACCGCAACGCTGCCAGCGAAGTGTCTACCACCAAAGGAGTCTGTGTCAGCACTGGTGACCGGAACAGAGGTTGGACACGAGACGCGCTGCAGCCCCGGGGGCCCGTCATGGCGGCAGTGAGAGCCCGTAAGGAGAAGTCGCTGAAAGAGCTCCTCCAGAAGCAGTCTAGCCATTCTACAGCTCCGGGTGAGAAGGGGCCTAAAACGATGGAAGGTGATGACTCCCCAGCGACCAAGGCTTTCATGGTGGAGCTCTTCACAGCCATTAAAGAGGACATCCAGGAGCTCAGATCCCAACTCACTGCTGATCTCAAGGAGGTTCGACGTGATGTGGATGACATAGGTCAGAGGGTGGCGACCCTGGAGGAACATGATGTCGGTCGGGAAGAAGAGCTTCATCACCTGCAACAGGACATGTTGCGCCTCCGTGAACAGAACCTGGATCTCCAGGCCCATGCAGAGGACCTGGAGAACCGCTCCAGGTGGAACAATGTGAGGATCAGAGCTGTACCGTGGAAGGAGGAAGAAGACGATCTCCGAGCCTATGTCAGCGCCTTATTCCAACAAATCCTCGGGGAGGAAGAGGGTTCGGACATTCAAATGGACCGGGTACATCGGGTGGGCCTCCCCCGTGGTCAAAAAGCCCCACCTCCAGATATTCTTGTGTGTGTACACAACTTCCAACTGAAAGAGCGTATTCTCCGGAGAGCACGTGAGCAGCAACCAGTGCAGTTTCGCGGACATCAACCAGCGCTATTTCAAGATCTAGCTGTCTCCACACTTGTTAAACGATGAGAATTTAAACCTGTAACCAACTATCTCCGCAAAAAGAACATACCTTACTCTTGGGGTCACCCCTTCCGTTTAATATTTAAACACCAGGGGAAACTGCTGCAGATCAGATCACTGGAGGACGCATTGGAAACCCTGGGCATTGACACCGCCCCGTCTGCGGAGGGAGCAGATCGACCGGACATTCAACGTGCCCGCCGCACTTTGGGATGGCAGCGGGTTGGTAGACCCTCTCCAGCCCGGAAGCCTGACCGGGCCGCGAGTGATCAAGAGAGAGAAGCGGTGATCTCCTCATTGTCACAGGTTACGGGGCGCCCCGACACCCCGTGACATGCCTAGCTGATGGCGCCGGGAGGTGTTCACTGATGGGCGCCGGGGGGGCGCAGATGATCGTGCAGTTTGAGATTTTGCCTTTTCCCCGCGCCAAAGTGATTGCAAGGGAGCGCCTTTGTGGAATAGGCGGTACTCTCGCCACGACCCCCTGAATTTAACCACTGTGACGAACTTTAGTCATGTTCATATTGTTAGTTTGTCTTTCATTGACATTGAAATGTTTGTTATTATTTGGGGATGGGGTTTATTTGGGGTTCTTAAGGGGTCTCCGCATCAGTTCACGAATAGGGATGGTATGCTCCAGGGCGACTGGAGGTGCCGCTGGCGGCACAGATGTTCCTCCGCCTGTAGCTCACACACTGCTTCTTCCTCCCCAAGCGCTCCAATGGGTAGAGATTTGAAGGTGATTAGTCTGAACGTTCGGGGGTTGAATAACCCTGTGAAACGCGCAGAAGTGCTCTCTCTGCTTGAAAATACCAATAGTGATATTTGCCTTCTCCAAGAGACACACCTGCTGTCCAAAGATACATTGCGCATGCGAGACAGGTGATTCCCGCAACAATTCTGGTCTTCTGGGGCATCCCAAAAAAATGGGGTAGCTATCCTGATTGGTGCTCACTGCCCATGTAAAGTAGTCTCGACCGTGGCTGAAATTAAGGGCAGGTTATTGGCCATCAGGGTACAATGGGGTGCATCGCACCTTACACTAGGGTCCCTGTACGCCCCTAATGAGAAACAGGAGTCTTTCCTGCAAGCGGCCTTGCCCGAGGTACTTGCCTCCCCAGATGCTGCGATATTGGTAGGGGGCGATTTAAACCTGGTAATGGACTCGGAACTGGATAGGTCGGGGCAGAGTTCGCACCAAGCTGGGGCTCTCTCGCTGGGGGGGAGAGGATGGCTGGAGGATAGTGGATTGCATGATGTGTGGCGGACACAACACCCAGGCGAGCGCGACTACACATATTTTTCTACAGCTCATAAAACATACACACGCCTGGATCATTTCCTTGCTTCCTCCTCCCTCATGCCTAGTTTACATTCCTCGGAGATTACTCCCCGCTCGCTCTCTGACCATGCACTCATCTCTGTCCTCCTCCCAGCACAGCGCATGCAAGCATTTCCCCCGGGGTGGCGATTAAGGGAGAGTTTGCTGCACTCTGAAGATGTGGTTCAGAGGATACGAGACCCTATAGTGCACTATTTTCAGAACAATGATGTGGGGTCCACTCCTCTTGCAGCGGTCTGGGAGGCTCTGAAATTAGTGACGCGGGGAGAGTTTATCGCGGTGGCAGCAACCTACAACGCTCTGCGCAGGGAGAAATGCGCGGAGTTGGAGAGGGCGGTGGGAGAATTGGAGGCGGTCCATAAGCGTACCGGAGCCCCACGGGTATGGCATGAATTGGAAAATCAAAGGCGAATGCTGAAACACCTGGATCTAGATAGGGCGGAACACGCCCTTCTGCGGCTGCGCCACAAATTCTACCTTAGTAGCGATAAGTGTGGGAAAATGCTGGCGCACAGGTTACGAGCGACGACGCAGAGGTCCCTCATACAGTCCGTGCGAGATTGCACTGGAGTGGAACAGTCGCTGATGATAAGATAGTTGAGGCCTTTCGCGATTTTTATCACCTTCTCTACGCGAACCATGCCTCACTCCCACGTGATCCACACCCATATATGGGCGTTTGTGACATAGCGCCTCTTCCTCAAACGGTGTCTGAAAATCTGGACTCGGCAATTCGCATAGAGGAGGTGATAGCAGCCATTTCTAGGCTGAAAATAGCTAAATCACCGGGGCCGGATGGATTCTCGGCTTCCTTTTATAAAACATTTTGTGTAGAGCTGGCTCCATTTTTAACTAGGCTGTTTAACTCCTTTCTCGATACGGGAACGGCCGTCGATGTCGGAAGCAGCGATTTCGGTCATTTTGAAACCCGGGAAGGATTCCCGGGTTTGTGGGTCCTACCGACCCATTTCACTTCTCAACATTGATGCGAAGTTATTTGCGGGAGTACTGGCGTCGCGTCTCAACCCTCTCATGGCTGACATAGTGGACCCTGACCAATTGGGTTTCATCCCTACTAGACAGGGGGGAGACAACTCCAAAAGATTGCTACATCTTATCGATCAAGTGCACCGCGCTCGGACCCCGGCCTTCCTACTATCTATAGATGCCGAGAAGGCCTTCGACCGCGTTGATTGGGGTTACTTGTTTGTAGTGCTCCGCAAGTATGGTTTTGGTGACAATTTTCTGCGCTGGATCAAGTGCCTTTTTGCTGCCCCCAAGGCCTTTGTGCGGGTTAATGGCTGCAGGTCGGCCCTTTTCTCTATTGCGCGGGGAACACGCCAGGGGTGCCCCTTATCCCCGCTTCTATTCGCGCTCTATATGGAGCCGTTTGCCCAGCGGATTCGGGTAAATCCTGGGGTAGTTGGACTTAAGTTCGGCGCGGATATACATAAAATTAGCTTATACGCCGATGACGTGATCCTCTCGCTCACTCAGCCACGGCTGACACTGCAGGCTTTGACCGGCGAGCTTGCGGCCTTTGGGGACGCCTCGGGATTTAAGGTCAATTTCACGAAATCACAGATCCTCAATATCTCTAACCCTGCTGAGGAAGTGGAGGCCTTACAGCAGGACTTCGCATTCCCCTGGACTAATTCTGACGTGACATACTTAGGATTTAAGATGACGCCAACCATTGCTAAGACATTCTCCCTAAACTATGCTTCGCTGCTGGAACACACAGCCAAGGCGCTGGCCGCCTGGTCACGTCTCCGGCTGGCCTGGTATGGGAGGGTAGCCGCGGTGAAAATGACGGTCTTACCCCGCATCTTATACCTCTTTCAAATGCTGCCACTGACCCCGCCGCCGGGTACCCTTAAGAAACTGCAATCACTTATTAATAAGTTCAAATGGGAGGGTAAGAAGCCTCGTTTCTCGCTAACGCAAATGACTGCCACAAAAGCGCAGGGCGGTTTGGGCCTTCCACTCATAGGAGCCTACTATCAAGCGGCCTGCCTCCGATATCTGGTTGAGTGGAATAGACCATTGTCCAGCAAACATTGGAATTTCATGGACCAAACTGTAGCGGGTGTGAATATTTGGCGGGAACTGTGGTTACCGCGCAAGCACAGAGCGTGGGGACTCTATTCCTCTCCCGTCACCTCACCTACGCTCAGGGTCTGGGATCGGCTTGCCGTGGCAAAAGGATGGACATCATTCCCCTCGCCTATGACCCCCATTGTGGACAATCCCGATTTCCCCCGGGTCAGGCGTCTCCAGTCTTTCAGCGGTGGCGGGAGGAGGGGTGTAAGAGGGTCAGTTTCCTTTTTGACTTGGAGGGGCTGATTCCTTTTGCCCAGTTGCGGACGGACTCCGCTCTCTCGGCTTCTGATGCATTTCCCTACAGTCAGGTAGCGCACTGGGTAATGCGTCCTACCAACTTTGCCCGCATGTCCTGTACTCTTACTAAGTTTGAAAAATGGCTCATGTGCAAAGCGGATGACCGTAAGCTCATCTCTGAATTATATGCTATGATTATGGTGCGTCCTGCGGGTCATCGTACGAAGGCACAGGTGCGATGGGAGACTGAATTGGGGAGGCCCCTAACGCCTAAGGAGTGGGAGCATATTCTATATAGAGCACACCACACTGCACACAACACAGCAGGTGCGGAATCCGCCTATAAGGTAGTTACATATTGGTACTATACTCCGGCCCGTGTGCATTTTTGGGACAAAACCAAAACAGACCTCTGCTGGCGGGGGTGTGGCGCCACGGGGACTCTAGTTCACTTGCTCTGGCATTGCCCGAAATTGGTGCGCTATTGGAAAGCGGTCCTTGACGAAATTGATGCTGCATTCCAGATTACTCTACCCCACGCCCCTGAATACACACTGCTGGGTCTTTCCCATCCTAAAGCCTTCCCACTGAAATCTCTGAGGGGCAGACAGATCGCAATGGCGCTCCTGGCGGCGCGACAGGTTATATTAGTGCATTGGGGGTCATCTTAGGTGCCTGAGTTGATTGATTGGATTCATCGTCTCTGGCAGCTTCTAGCAATGGAGCGCCTTTCGCTCAGTGTAGAAGGGAAGGGCAAAGAATTTGCGAAGTTGTGGGCCCCTTACTTACAAATCGTCACAAAGGATATGCGGGAGGTGACATGCCCTAAATATTTACAGCTCCTCCGGCTTCTGCCGCTGGAACCGTTGGTTACGGTCAAGGACCGATGAGATGAGCAATGCTATTATACTAGGCTGGCCCCGGTGGAGAGGTCTTCATAGCGCTGTTAGATCTGATGTGGAGAAGGGGGGGAGGTGGGAGGAGGGCAGGGCAGGGAGGGTGGGTTTGTTATGGGGTTTTGTTTGCTTTATTATATAAAACTGTGGATGATTTTGCCAAGAGGGTCGATTCAGCTGCCAGGCACGTAGGCCTCAACGCTGTGTACTTGCGTTTATATCCCGCTCTGCAGGCCTCGTGATGTAGGCAGTAAGCTGTGTACATACTCTCTGATTCCCACATAATAAAAACGATTGATTCTAAAAATTGCGTGTGTGACGCACAAAGCCCTGCACCTCAATACACCATAGTATCTAGCCAATAAACTCGAATTATCAGGCAATAGCAGAACTCTGAGAAGCACCAACACCCTGCTATTGAAACCACAAAAATTTAAAAATGTAAGAAAAAGAAAACCTACACACGCACCTTCTCTGACCTAGCAACGAGGATATGGAATGCCCTGCCCCAAGCAATCAGCATGAACCCCTCCACCACCTCCTTCAAAAAAGAAGTCAAACTACTTCTAATGAATAAAACTCTCTCCTGATCCCAGCCCTGAGGCAAGTTGATACCAACCAGAAGCTGCTCATCTACCAAGATACATGATGATCTCTAAATGAGAATGACTAACACAATCCTGACCTTCAACGAGAACTTACAACTTACATGATCTCATCTTAGATACTCATTTATATGTGACTAGCACTCAACTTTATTTTTGATGTAACTTATGTAAAGCACTCTGATACCCTCATCGGGTCTAGTCCGCGCTATATAAAACTTTATAAATAAAATAAATAAATAAACTAATAAAAACTCAAAGTGTTGCCAAGATTATAGAAGCAATAGTGTGATTGTAAAATGAAAAGGTATATCAATGAGGAAGACGTAGATGATATATAACCCAAGATTCCTGTAATATTGATGTGTTTATGTAATACAATTATTTGTAAACTATTCAAAAAATGAAATTGAGATTAAAAAGAGTTCTTTTTTATTAAAACATAGTTATTCTTGTTGAGTGATAAAAAATCCTATCTTCTATAAAATTGCAATCAATATAAAGAGGACTTTATTGTAGGCGCTGAATTCCCATCATCAACACTACATTAATTACTTTTCATTATAAGTAAAGTAGGTGCTGTGCCTTAGTGGTTAAAGCGCATGTATCGTGAACAGGAAATCCTGAGTTCAAGTCTCAGCAGCACCTATGTATTGGCTTCATACTTGTACGAATAATTTTCATCAAGCAAATGTTTAATCCAATTTAAAAAGAAAAGTCTGGTTCTGTGAACTTTAGTATGGGTCATCTGAAATTGACATAACAATCTTGGTATTGTGAAGATTTTCAAAGCAATATCTTGAATGAAAAATGGAAAAGAAAATGACAAAGAGCAAGATAGAGGCAAAAGATCATTCTAGAGTTGAATTCAATATATGCATTCTTGAACAAGATATAAGTCAAAATTCTATGTATAGTGTAAGCGATAAATTAATAATGTGGTTTTAAATAAGTTTAGTTTCCTTTTCTAAAGTGTTTCGGTATAGAGTTGTGTGAACTTAGAAAAGATTATGAAAGTGAAAATGCAGGTTTCTCTTGAAATCCATAAACTAAACTGTTCATTAAAGCAATGGCAAGGTGGTGCTGTGGTTTAGCTGGGGTAAAGCGCCTGTCTAGTAAACAGAAAATCCTGAGTTTAAATCTCAGCAGTGCCTTGCTTTTCTGACTGTTAAATAACAAATCATTTTCATTAAGTCGTCCTGTGATACAATTAAAGTAGAAAAGTCTGATTCATCTTACTGTTGAAAAGATCACCTTAAAACTAATAAAAACTCAAAGTGTTGCCAAGATTATAGAAGCAGTACTGTGACTGTAAAATGAAAAGGTATATCAATGAGGAAGACATAGATGAAATATAACCCAAAAATCTAGCTGAATTGATGTATTTATGTAAAACAATTATTTGTAAAGTATTCAAAAAATGAAATTAAGATTAAAAAGAGTTATTTTTTATTAAAACATAGTTATTCTTGTCTAGTGATAAAACATCCTTTCTTGTATAAAATTGCAATCGATATAAAGATGACTTTATAGTAGGGGCTGAATTCCCATCATCAACACTACATTAATTATTTCTTCATTATAAGAAAAGTTGGTGCTGTGGCTTAGTGGTTAAAGCGCTTGTTTTGTAAACAGGAAATCCTGAGTTCAAATCTCAGCAGCACCTTTTATTGGCTTCATACTTGAAAGAATAATTATCATGAAGCAAATGTTTAATCCAATTTCAAAAGAAAAGTCTGGTTCTGTGAATTTTAGTATGGTTCACCTTAAATTGAAATAAAAAACTTGGTATTGTGAAGATTTTCAAAGCAATATCTTCATGGAAAAATGGAAAAGAAAAGGTCAAAGAGCAAGATAAAGATAAAAGATCATTCTAGAGTTGAATTCAATGAAAGCATTCTTGAACAAGGCATAATTCAAAATTCTATGAATAGGGTAAGCGATAAATTAATGAGGTGGTTTTAAATAAGTTTAGTGTCCTCGTCTAAAGAGTTTCGCTATAGAGTTGAGTGAACTTAGAAAAGATTATGAAAGTGAAAATGCAGGATTCTCTTGAATTCCTTAAACTAAGCTGTTCATTAAAACAATGGGAAGGTGGTGCTGTGGCATAGCTGGTTAAAGCGCCTGTTTAGTAAACAGGAGATCCTCAGTTCAAATCTCAGCAGCGCCATGCTTTTCTGACTATTAAATAACAAATCATTTTCATTAAGTCGTCCTGTGATACAATTAAAGTAGAAAAGTCTGATTCATCTTACTGTTGAAAAGATCACCTTAAAACTAATATAAACTCAAAGAGTTGCCAAGATTATAGAAGCAATACTGTGATTGCAAAATGAAAAGGCATATCAATGAGGAAGACGTAGATGAAATATAACCCAAGTTTCTAGCAATATTGATGTATTTATGTAAAACAATTATGTGTAAACTATTAAAAAAATGAAATTGAGATTAAAAAGTTATTTTTATTAAAACATAGTTATTCTTGTTTAGTGATAAAAAATCCTTTGTTGTATAAAATTGCAATCAATATAAAGAGGACTTTATTGTAGGTGCCGAATTCCCATCATCAACACTACATTAATTATTTCTTCATTGCAAGTAAAGTAGGCTCTGTGGGTTAGTGGTTAAATCGCCTGTTTCGTAAACAGGAAATCCTGAGTTCAAATCTAAGCAGCACCTTTTCATTGGCTTCATACTTGAAAGAATAATTTTCATGAAGCAAATGTTTAATCCAATTTCAAAAGAAAAGTCTGGTTCTGTGAATTTTAGTATGGTTCACCTTAAATTGAAATAAAAAACTTGGTATTGTGAAGATTTTCAAAGCAATATCTTGAATGAAAAATGGAAAAGAAAATGACAAAGAGCAAGATAGAGGCAAAAGATCATTCTAGAGTTGAATTCAATATATGCATTCTTGAACAAGGCATAAGTCAAAATTCTATGTATAGTGTAGCGATAAATTAATAATGTGGTTTTAAATAAGTTTAGTTTCCTTTTCTAAAGTGTTTCGGTATAGAGTTGTGTGACCTTAGAAAAGATTATGAAAGTGAAAATGCAGGATTCTCTTGAAAACCATAAACTAAACTGTTCAGTAATGCAATGTCGAGGTGGTGCTGTGGCTTAGCTGGTTAAAGCACCTCTCTAGTAAACAGGAGATCCTGAGTTCAAATCTCAGCAGCCCTTTGTTTTCTGACTGTTAAATAACAAATCATTTTCATTAAGTCGTCCTGTGATACAATTAAAGTAGAAAAGTCTGATTCATCTTACTGTTGAAGAGATCACCTTAAAACAAATAAAAACTGAAATTGTTGCCAAGATTATAGAAGCAATACTGTGTTTGTAAAATGAAAAGGTACATCAATGAGGAAGACGTAGATGAAATATAACCCAAGATTCTAGCTGAATTGATGTATTTATGTAAAACAATTATTTGTAAACTATTCAAACAATTGAATTGAGATTAAAAAGAGCTCTTTCTTATTAAAATATAGTTATTCTTGTTTAGCGATAATAAATCCTATCTTGTATAAAATTGCAATCGATATAAAGAGGACTTTATTGTAGGTGCTTAATTCCCATCATCAATACTACATTAATTACTTCTTCATAACAAGTAAAGTAGGCGCTGTGGCTTACTGGTTAAAGCGCTTGTCTCGCAAAACAGGAAATCCTGACTTCTAAGCAGCACCTTTTATTGGCTTCATACTTGTAAGAATAATTTTCATCAAGCAAATGTTTAATCCAATTTCAAAAGAAAAGTCTGGTTCTGTGAATTTTAGTATGGTTCACCTTAAATTGAAATAAAAAACTTGGTAATGTGAAGATCTTCAAAGCAGTATCTTCATCGAAAAATGGAAAAGAAAAAGTCAAAGAGCAAGATAAAGATAAAAGATCATTCTAGAGTTGAATTCAATGAATGCATTCTTGAACAAGGCATAATTCAAAATTCTATGAATAGGGTAAGCGATAAATTAATGAGGTGGTTTTAAATAAGTTTAGTGTCCTCGTCTAAAGAGTTTCGCTATAGAGTTGAGTGAACTTAGAAAAGATAATGAAAGTGAAAATGCAGGATTCTCTTGAATTCCTTAAACTAAGCTGTTCATTAAAACAATGGGAAGGTGGTGCTGTGGCTTAGCTGGTTAAAGAGCTTGTCTAGTAAACAGGAGATCCTGAGTTCAAATCTCAGCAGCGCCATGCTTTTCTGACTGTTAAATAACAAATCATTTTCATTAAGTCGTCCTGTGATACAATTAAAGTAGAAAAGTCTGATTCATCTTACTGTTGAAAAGATCACCTTAAAACTAATATAAACTCAAAGTGTTGCCAAGATTATAGAAGCAATACTGTGATTGCAAAATGAAAAGGCATATCAATGAGGAAGACGTAGATGAAATATAACCCATGATTCTAGCAATATTGATGTATTTATGTAAAACAATTATGTGTAAACTATTAAAAAAATGAAATTGAGATTAAAAAGTTATTTTTATTAAAACATAGTTATTCTTGTTTAGTGATAAAAATCCTCTGTTGTATAAAATTACAATCAATATAAAGAGGAATTTATTGTAGGCGCCAAATTCCCATCATCAACACTACATTAATTATTTCTTTATTATAAGTAAAGTAGGCACTGTGGCTTAGTGGTTAAAGCGCCTGTCTCGTAAACAGGAAATCCAGAGTTCAAATCTCAGCAGCACCATTTTATTGGCTTCATACTTGTACGAATAATTTACATCAAGCAAATGTTTAATCCAATTTTAAAAGAAAAGTCTGGTTCTGTGAACTTTAGTATGAGTCATTTGAAATTGACATAAAAATCTTGGTATTGTGAAGATTTTCAAAGCAATATCTTGAATGAAAAATGGAAAAGAAAATGACAAAGAGCAAGATAGAGGCAAAAGATCATTCTAGAGTTGAATTCAATATATGCATTCTTGAACAAGGCATAAGTCAAAATTCTATGTATAGTGAAAGCGATAAATTAATAATGTGGTTTTAAATAAGTTTAGTTTCCTTTTCTTACTTGTTTCGGTATAGAGTTGTGTGAACTTAGAAAAGCTTAAGAAAGTGAAAATGCAGGATTCTCTTGAAAACCATAAACTAAGCTCTTCATTAAAGGAATGTTGAGGTGGTTCTGTGGCTTAGCTGGTTAAAGCACCTGTCTAGTAAACAGGAGATCCTGAGTTCAAATCTAAAGAGCACCTTTTTATTGGCTTCATACTTGTAAGAATAATTTTCATCAAGCAAATGTTTAATCCAATTTCAAAAGAAAAGTCTGGTTCTGTGATCTTTAGTATGGTTTATCTTAAATTGAAATAAAAACTTGGTATTGTGAAGATTTTCAAAGCAATGTCTTGAATGAAAAATGGAAAATAAAATGACAAAGAGCAAGATAGAGATATAAGATCATTCTAGAGTTGAATTCAATAAATGCATTCTTGAACAAGGCATAATTCAAAATTCTATGAATAGGGTAAGCAATAAATTAATGAGGTGGTTTTAAATAAGTTTAGTTTCCTCGTCTAAAGAGTTTCGCTATAGAGTTGAGTTAACTTAGAAAAGATTATGAAAGTGAAAATGCAGGTTTCTCTTGAAATCCTAAACTAAACTGTTCATTAAAGCAATGGCAAGGTGGTTCTGGCGTTTAGCTGGGGTAAAGCGCCTCTCTAGTAAACAGAAAATCCTGAGTTTAAATCTCAGCATTACCTTGCTTTTCTAACTGTTAAATAACAAATCATTTTCATTAAGTCGGCCTGTGATACAATTAAAGTAGAAAAGTCTGATTCATCTTACTGTTGAAAAGATCACCTTAAAACTAATAAAAACTCAAAGTGTTGCCAAGATTATAGAAGCAGTACTGTGACTGTAAAATGAAAAGGTATATCAATGAGGAAGACATAGATGAAATATAACCCAAAAATCTAGCTGAATTGATGTATTTATGTAAAACAATTATATGTAAACTATTCAAAAAATGAAATTAAGATTAAAAAGAGTTATTTTTTATTAAAACATAGTTATTCTTGTCTAGTGATAAAACATCCTTTCTTGTATAAAATTGCAATCGATATAAAGTTGACTTTATAGTAGGGGCTGAATTCCCATCATCAACACTACATTAATTATTTCTTCTTTATAAGAAAAGTTGGTGCTGTGGCTTAGTGGTTAAAGCGCCTGTTTCGAAAACAGGAAATCCTGAGTTCAAATCTCAGCAGCACCTTTTTATTGGCTTCATACTTGTAAGAATAATTTTCATGAAGCAAATGTTTAATCCAATTTCAAAAGAAAGGTCTGGTTCTGTGAATTTTAGTATGGTTCACCTTAAATTGAAATAAAAACTTGGTATTGTGAAGATTTTCAAAGCAATATCTTCATGGAAAAATGGAAAAGAAAATGTCAAAGAGCAAGATAAAGATAAAAGATCATTCTAGAGTTGAATTCAATGAATGCATTCTTGAACAAGGCATAATTCAAAATTCTATGAATAGGGTAAGCGATAAATGAATCAGGTGGTTTTAAATAAGTTTAGTGTCCTCGTCTAAAGAGTTTTGCTATAGAGTTGAGTGAACTTAGAAATGATTATGAAAGTGAAAATGCAGGATTCTCTTGAATTCCTTAAACTAAGCTGTTCCTTAAAGCAATGGGAAGGTGGTGCTGTGGCTTAGCTGGTTAAAGCGCCTGTCTAGTAAACAGGAGATCCTGAGTTCAAATCTCAGCAGTGCCATGCTTTTCTGACTGTTAAATGACAAATCATTTTCATTAAGTCGTCCTGTGATACAATTAAAGTAGAAAAGTCTGATTCATCTTACTGTTGAAAAGATCACCTTAAAACTAATAAAAACTCAAAGAGTTGCCAAGATTATAGAAGCGATACTGTGATTGTAAAATGAAAAGGTATATCAATGAGGAAGACATAGAAGAAATATAACCCAAAAATCTAACTGAATTGATGTATTTATGTAAAACAATTATTTGTAAACTATTCAAAAAATTAAATTAAGATTAAAAAGTTATGTTTTATTAAAACATACTTATTCTCGTTTAGTGATAAAAATCCTTTCTTGTATAAAATTGCAATAGATATAAAGATGACTTTATTGTAGGTGCCGAATTCCCATCATCAACACTACATTAATTATTTCTTCATTATAAGAAATGTTGGTGCTGTGGCTTAGTAGTTAAAGTGCCTGTTTCGTAACAGGAAATCTTGAATTCAAATCTCAGCAGCACCTATGTATTGGCTTCATACTTGTACGAATAATTTTCATCAAGCAAATGTTTAATCCAATTTAAAATGAAAAGTCTGGTTCTGTGAACTTTAGTATGGGTCATCTGAAATTGACATAACAATCTTGGTATTGTGAAGATTTTCAAAGCAATATCTTGAATGAAAAATGGAAAAGAAAATGACAAAGAGCAAGATAGAGGCAAAAGATCATTCTAGAGTTGAATTCAATATATGCATTCTTGAACAAGGCATAAGTCAAAATTCTATGTATAGTGTAAGCGATAAATTAATAATGTGGTTTTAAATAAGTTTAGTTTCCTTTTCTAAAGTGTTTCGGTATAGAGTTGTGTGACCTTAGAAAAGATTATGAAAGTGAAAATGCAGGATTCTCTTGAAAACCATAAACTAAACTGTTCAGTAATGCAATGTCGAGGTGGTGCTGTGGCTTAGCTGGTTAAAGCACCTCTCTAGTAAACAGGAGATCCTGAGTTCAAATCTCAGCAGCCCTTTGTTTTCTGACTGTTAAATAACAAATCATTTTCATTAAGTCGTCCTTTGATACAATTAAAGTAGAAAAGTCTGATTCATCTTACTGTTGAAGAGATCACCTTAAAACAAATAAAAACTGAAATTGTTGCCAAGATTATAGAAGCAATACTGTGTTTGTAAAATGAAAAGGTATATCAATGAGGAAGACGTAGATGAAATATAACCCAAGATTCTAGCTGAATTGATGTATTTATGTAAAACAATTATTTGTAAACTATTCAAACAATTGAATTGAGATTAAAAAGAGCTCTTTCTTATTAAAATATAGTTATTCTTGTTTAGCGATAATAAATCCTATCTTGTATAAAATTGCAATCGATATAAAGAGGACTTTATTGTAGGTGCTTAATTCCCATCATCAATACTACATTAATTACTTCTTCATAACAAGTAAAGTAGGCGCTGTGGCTTACTGGTTAAAGCGCTTGTCTCGCAAACAGGAAATCCTGACTTCTAAGCAGCACCTTTTTATTGGCTTCATACTTGTAAGAATAATTTTCATCAAGCAAATGTTTAATCCAATTTCAAAAGAAAAGTCTGGTTCTGTGAATTTTAGTATGGTTCACCTTAAATTGAAATAAAAAACTTGGTATTGTGAAGATTTTCAAAGCAATATCTTCATCGAAAAATGGAAAAGAAAAAGTCAAAGAGCAAGATAAAGATAAAAGATCATTCTAGAGTTGAATTCAATGAATGCATTCTTGAACAAGGCATAATTCAAAATTCTATGAATAGGGTAAGCGATAAATTAATGAGGTGGTTTTAAATAAGTTTAGTGTCCTCGTCTAAAGAGTTTCGCTATAGAGTTGAGTGAACTTAGAAAAGATAATGAAAGTGAAAATGCAGGATTCTCTTGAATTCCTTAAACTAAGCTGTTCATTAAAACAATGGGAAGGTGGTGCTGTGGCTTAGCTGGTTAAAGCGCTTGTCTAGTAAACAGGAAATCCTGAGTTCAAATCTCCGCAGCGCCATGCTTTTCTGACTGTTAAATAACAAATCATTTTCATTAAGTCGTCCTGTGATACAATTAAAGTAGAAAAGTCTGATTCATCTTACTGTTGAAAAGATCACCTTAAAACTAATATAAACTCAAAGTGTTGCCAAGATTATAGAAGCAATACTGTGATTGCAAAATGAAAAGGCATATCAATGAGGAAGACGTAGATGAAATATAACCCATGATTCTAGCAATATTGATGTATTTATGTAAAACAATTATGTGTAAACTATTAAAAAAATGAAATTGAGATTAAAAAGTTATTTTTATTAAAACATAGTTATTCTTGTTTAGTGATAAAAAATCCTCTGTTGTATAAAATTACAATCAATATAAAGAGGACTTTATTGTAGGTGCCAAATTCCCATCATCAACACTACATTAATTATTTCTTTATTATAAGTAAAGTAGGCACTGTGGCTTAGTGGTTAAAGCGCCTGTCTCGTAAACAGGAAATCCAGAGTTCAAATTTCAGCAGCACCATTTTATTGGCTTCATACTTGTACGAATAATTTACATCAAGCAAATGTTTAATCCAATTTTAAAAGAAAAGTCTGGTTCTGTGAACTTTAGTATGAGTCATTTGAAATTGACATAAAAATCTTGGTATTGTGAAGATTTTCAAAGCAATATCTTGAATGAAAAATGGAAAAGAAAATGACAAAGAGCAAGATAGAGGCAAAAGATCATTCTAGAGTTGAATTCAATATATGCATTCTTGAACAAGGCATAAGTCAAAATTCTATGTATAGTGAAAGCGATAAATTAATAATGTGGTTTTAAATAAGTTTAGTTTCCTTTTCTTACTTGTTTCGGTATAGAGTTGTGTGAACTTAGAAAAACTTATGAAAGTGAAAATGCAGGATTCTCTTGAAAACCATAAACTAAGCTCTTCATTAAAGGAATGTTGAGGTGGTTCTGTGGCTTAGCTGGTTAAAGCACCTGTCTAGTAAACAGGAGATCCTGAGTTCAAATCTAAAGAGCAACTTTTTATTGGCTTCATACTTGTAAGAATAATTTTCATCAAGCAAATGTTTAATCCAATTTCAAAAGAAAAGTCTGGTTCTGTGATCTTTAGTATGGTTTATCTTAAATTGAAATAAAAACTTGGTATTGTGAAGATTTTCAAAGCAATGTCTTGAATTAAAAATGGAAAATAAAATGACAAAGAGCAAGATAGAGATAAAAGATCATTCTAGAGTTGAATTCAATAAATGCATTCTTGAACAAGGCATAATTCAAAATTCTATGAATAGGGTAAGCAATAAATTAATGAGGTGGTTTTAAATAAGTTTAGTTTCCTCGTCTAAAGAGTTTCGCTATAGAGTTGAGTTAACTTAGAAAAGATTATGAAAGTGAAAATGCAGGTTTCTCTTGAAATCCTAAACTAAACTGTTCATTAAAGCAATGGCAAGGTGGTACTGTGGTTTAGCTGGGGTAAAGCGCCTCTCTAGTAAACAGAAAATCCTGAGTTTAAATCTCAGCAGTACCTTGCTTTTCTAACTGTTAAATAACAAATCATTTTCATTAAGTCGGCCTGTGATACAATTAAAGTAGAAAAGTCTGATTCATCTTACTGTTGAAAAGATCACCTTAAAACTAATAAAAACTCAAAGTGTTGCCAAGATTATAGAAGCAGTACTGTGACTGTATAATGAAAAGGTATATCAATGAGGAAGACATAGATGAAATATAACCCAAAAATCTAGCTGAATTGATGTATTTATGTAAAACAATTATTTGTAAACTATTCAAAAAATGAAATTAAGATTAAAAAGAGTTATTTTTTATTAAAACATAGTTATTCTTGTCTAGTGATAAAACATCCTTTCTTGTATAAAATTGCAATCGATATAAAGTTGACTTTATAGTAGGGGCTGAATTCCCATCATCAACACTACATTAATTATTTCTTCATTATAAGAAAAGTTGGTGCTGTGGCTTAGTGGTTAAAGCGCCTGTTTCGTAAACAGGAAATCCTGAGTTCAAATCTCAGCAGCACCTTTTTATTGGCTTCATACTTGTAAGAATAATTTTCATGAAGCAAATGTTTAATCCAATTTCAAAAGAAAGGTCTGGTTCTGTGAATTTTAGTATGGTTCACCTTAAATTGAAATAAAAACTTGGTATTGTGAAGATTTTCAAAGCAATATCTTCATGGAAAAATGGAAAAGAAAATGTCAAAGAGCAAGATAAAGATAAAAGATCATTCTAGAGTTGAATTCAATGAATGCATTCTTGAACAAGGCATAATTCAAAATTCTATGAATAGGGTAAGCGATAAATTAATCAGGTGGTTTTAAATAAGTTTAGTGTCCTCGTCTAAAGAGTTTTGCTATAGAGTTGAGTGAACTTAGAAAAGATTATGAAAGTGAAAATGCAGGATTCTCTTGAATTCCTTAAACTAAGCTGTTCCTTAAAGCAATGGGAAGGTGGTGCTGTGGCTTAGCTGGTTAAAGCGCCTGTCTAGTAAACAGGAGATCCTGAGTTCAAATCTCAGCAGTGCCATGCTTTTCTGACTGTTAAATGACACATCATTTTCATTAAGTCGTCCTGTGATACAATTAAAGTAGAAAAGTCTGATTCATCTTACTGTTGAAAAGATCACCTTAAAACTAATAAAAACTCAAAGAGTTGCCAAGATTATAGAAGCGATACTGTGATTGTAAAATGAAAAGGTATATCAATGAGGAAGACATAGAAGAAATATAACCCAAAAATCTAGCTGAATTGATGTATTTATGTAAAACAATTATTTGTAAACTATTCAAAAAATTAAATTAAGATTAAAAAGTTATGTTTTATTAAAACATACTTATTCTCGTTTAGTGATAAAAAATCCTTTCTTGTATAAAATTGCAATAGATATAAAGATGACTTTATTGTAGGTGCCGAATTCCCATCATCAACACTACATTAATTATTTCTTCATTATAAGAAATGTTGGTGCTGTGGCTTAGTAGTTAAAGTGCCTGTTTCGTAACAGGAAATTTTGAATTCAAATCTCAGCAGCACCTATGTATTGGCTTCATACTTGTACGAATAATTTTCATCAAGCAAATGTTTAATCCAATTTAAAATGAAAAGTCTGGTTCTGTGAACTTTAGTATGGGTCATCTGAAATTGACATAACAATCTTGGTATTGTGAAGATTTTTAAAGCAATATCTTGAATGAAAAATGGAAAAGAAAATGACAAACAGCAAGATAGAGGCAAAAGATCATTCTAGAGTTGAATTCAATATATGCATTCTTGAACAAGGCATAAGTCAAAATTCTATGTATAGTGTAAGCGATAAATTAATAATGTGGTTTTAAATAAGTTTAGTTTCCTTTTCTAAAGTGTTTCGGTATAGAGTTGTGTGACCTTAGAAAAGATTATGAAAGTGAAAATGCAGGATTCTCTTGAAAACCATAAACTAAACTGTTCAGTAATGCAATGTCGAGGTGGTGCTGTGGCTTAGCTGGTTAAAGCATCTCTCTAGTAAACAGGAGATCCTGAGTTCAAATCTCAGCAGCCCTTTGTTTTCTGACTGTTAAATAACAAATCATTTTCATTAAGTCGTCCTGTGATACAATTAAAGTAGAAAAGTCTGATTCATCTTACTGTTGAAGAGATCACCTTAAAACAAATAAAAACTGAAATTGTTGCCAAGATTATAGAAGCAATACTGTGTTTGTAAAATGAAAAGGTACATCAATGAGGAAGACGTAGATGAAATATAACCCAAGATTCTAGCTGAATTGATGTATTTATGTAAAACAATTATTTGTAAACTATTCAAACAATTGAATTGAGATTAAAAAGAGCTCTTTCTTATTAAAATATAGTTATTCTTGTTTAGCGATAATAAATCCTATCTTGTATAAAATTGCAATCGATATAAAGAGGACTTTATTGTAGGTGCTTAATTCCCATCATCAATACTACATTAATTACTTCTTCATAACAAGTAAAGTAGGCGCTGTGGCTTACTGGTTAAAGCGCTTGTCTCGCAAACAGGAAATCCTGACTTCTAAGCAGCACCTTTTTATTGGCTTCATACTTGTAAGAATAATTTTCATCAAGCAAATGTTTAATCCAATTTCAAAAGAAAAGTCTGGTTCTGTGAATTTTAGTATGGTTCACCTTAAATTGAAATAAAAACTTGGTATTGTGAAGATTTTCAAAGCAATATCTTCATCGAAAAATGGAAAAGAAAAAGTCAAAGAGCAAGATAAAGATAAAAGATCATTCTAGAGTTGAATTCAATGAATGCATTCTTGAACAAGGCATAATTCAAAATTCTATGAATAGGGTAAGCGATAAATTAATGAGGTGGTTTTAAATAAGTTTAGTGTCCTCGTCTAAAGAGTTTCGCTATAGAGTTGAGTGAACTTAGAAAAGATAATGAAAGTGAAAATGCAGGATTCTCTTGAATTCCTTAAACTAAGCTGTTCATTAAAACAATGGGAAGGTGGTGCTGTGGCTTAGCTGGTTAAAGCGCTTGTCTAGTAAACAGGAGATCCTGAGTTCAAATCTCAGCAGCGCCATGCTTTTCTGACTGTTAAATAACAAATCATTTTCATTAAGTCGTCCTGTGATACAATTAAAGTAGAAAAGTCTGATTCATCTTACTGTTGAAAAGATCACCTTAAAACTAATATAAACTCAAAGTGTTGCCAAGATTATAGAAGCAATACTGTGATTGCAAAATGAAAAGGCATATCAATGAGGAAGACGTAGATGAAATATAACCCATGATTCTAGCAATATTGATGTATTTATGTAAAACAATTATGTGTAAACTATTAAAAAAATGAAATTGAGATTAATAAGTTATTTTTATTAAAACATAGTTATTCTTGTTTAGTGATAAAAAATCCTCTGTTGTATAAAATTACAATCAATATAAAGAGGACTTTATTGTAGGCGCCAAATTCCCATCATCAACACTACATTAATTATTTCTTTATTATAAGTAAAGTAGGCACTGTGGCTTAGTGGTTAAAGCGCCTGTCTCGTAAACAGGAAATCCAGAGTTCAAATCTCAGCAGCACCATTTTATTGGCTTCATACTTGTACGAATAATTTACATCAAGCAAATGTTTAATCCAATTTTAAAAGAAAAGTCTGGTTCTGTGAACTTTAGTATGAGTCATTTGAAATTGACATAAAAATCTTGGTATTGTGAAGATTTTCAAAGCAATATCTTGAATGAAAAATGGAAAAGAAAATGACAAAGAGCAAGATAGAGGCAAAAGATCATTCTAGAGTTGAATTCAATATATGCATTCTTGAACAAGGCATAAGTCAAAATTCTATGTATAGTGAAAGCGATAAATTAATAATGTGGTTTTAAATAAGTTTAGTTTCCTTTTCTAAAGTGTTTCGGTATAGAGTTGTGTGAACTTAGAGAAGCTTATGAAAGTGAAAATGCAGGATTCTCTTGAAAACCATAAACTAAGCTCTTCATTAAAGGAATGTTGAGGTGGTTCTGTTGCTTAGCTGGTTAAAGAACCTGTCTAGTAAACAGGAGATCCTGAGTTCAAATCTAAAGAGCACCTTTTTATTGGCTTCATACTTGTAAGAATAATTTTCATCAAGCAAATGTTTAATCCAATTTCAAAAGAAAAGTCTGGTTCTGTGATCTTTAGTATGGTTTATCTTAAATTGAAATAAAAACTTTGTATTGTGAAGATTTTCAAAGCAATGTCTTGAATTAAAAATGGAAAATAAAATGACAAAGAGCAAGATAGAGATAAAAGATCATTCTAGAGTTGAATTCAATAAATGCATTCTTGAACAAGGCATAATTCAAAATTCTATGAATAGGGTAAGCAATACATTAATGAGGTGGTTTTAAATAAGTTTAGTTTCCTTGTCTAAAGAGTTTCGCTATAGAGTTGAGTTAACTTAGAAAAGATTATGAAAGTGAAAATGCAGGTTTCTCTTGAAATCCATAAACTAAACTGTTCATTAAAGCAATGGCAAGGTGGTACTGTGGTTTAGCTGGGGTAAAGCGCCTCTCTAGTAAACAGAAAATCCTGAGTTTAAATCTCAGCAGAACCTTGCTTTTCTAACTGTTAAATAACAAATCATTTTCATTAAGTCGGCCTGTGATACAATTAAAGTAGAAAAGTCTGATTCATCTTACTGTTGAAAAGATCACCTTAAAACTAATAAAAACTCAAAGTGTTGCCAAGATTATAGAAGCAGTACTGTGACTGTAAAATGAAAAGGTATATCAATGAGGAAGACATAGATGAAATATAACCCAAAAATCTAGCTGAATTGATGTATTTATGTAAAACAATTATTTGTAAACTATTCAAAAAATGAAATTAAGATTAAAAAGAGTTATTTTTTATTAAAACATAGTTATTCTTGTCTAGTGATAAAACATCCTTTCTTGTATAAAATTGCAATCGATATAAAGTTGACTTTATAGTAGGGGCTGAATTCCCATCATTAACACTATATTAATTATTTCTTCATTATAAGAAAAGTTGGTGCTGTGGCTTAGTGGTTAAAGCGCCTGTTTCGTAAACAGGAAATCCTGAGTTCAAATCTCAGCAGCACATTTTTTATTGGCTTCATACTTGTAAGAATAATTTTCATGAAGCAAATGTTTAATCCAATTTCAAAAGAAAGGTCTGGTTCTGTGAATTTTAGTATGGTTCACCTTAAATTGAAATAAAAACTTGGTATTGTGAAGATTTTCAAAGCAATATCTTCATGGAAAAATGGAAAAGAAAATGTCAAAGAGCAAGATAAAGATAAAAGATCATTCTAGAGTTGAATTCAATTAATGCATTCTTGAACAAGGCATAATTCAAAATTCTATGAATAGGGTAAGCGATAAATTAATCAGGTGGTTTTAAATAAGTTTAGTGTCCTCGTCTAAAGAGTTTCGCTATAGAGTTGAGTGAACTTAGAAAAGATTATGAAAGTGAAAATGCAGGATTCTCTTGAATTCCTTAAACTAAGCTGTTCCTTAAAGCAATGGGAATGTGGTGCTGTGGCTTAGCTGGTTAAAGCGCCTGTCTAGTGAACAGGAGATCCTGAGTTCAAATCTCAGCAGTGCCATGTTTTTCTGACTGTTAAATGACAAATCATTTTCATTAAGTCGTCCTGTGATACAATTAAAGTAGAAAAGTCTGATTCATCTTACTGTTGAAAAGATCACCTTAAAACTAATAAAAACTCAAAGAGTTGCCAAGATTATAGAAGCGAAACTGTGATTGTAAAATGAAAAGGTATATCAATGAGGAAGACATAGAAGAAATATAACCCAAAAATCTAGCTGAATTGATGTATTTATGTAAAACAATTATTTGTAAACTATTCAAAAAATTAAATTAAGATTAAAAAGTAATGTTTTATTAAAACATACTTATTCTCGTTTAGTGATAAAAAATCCTTTCTTGTATAAAATTGCAATAGATATAAAGATGACTTTATTGTAGGTGCCGAATTCCCATCATCAACACTACATTAATTATTTCTTCATTATAAGAAATGTTGGTGCTGTGGCTTAGTAGTTAAAGTGCCTGTTTCGTAACAGGAAATCTTGAATTCAAATCTCAGCAGCACCTATGTATTGGCTTCATACTTGTACGAATAATTTTCATCAAGCAAATGTTTAATGCAATTTCAAAAGAAAGGTCTGGTTCTGTGAATTTTAGTATGGTTCACCTTAAATTGAAATAAAAAACTTGGTATTGTGAAGATTTTCAAAGCAATATCTTCATGGAAAAATGGAAAAGAAAATGTCAAAGAGCAAGATAAAGATAAAAGATCATTCTAGAGTTGAATTCAATGAATGCATTCTTGAATAAGGCATAATTCAAAATTCTATGAATAGGGTAAGCGATAAATGAATGAGGTGGTTTTAAATAAGTTTAGTGTCCTCGTCTAAAGAGTTTCGCTATAGAGTTGAGTGAACTTAGAAAAGATTATGAAAGTGAAAATGCAGGATTCTCTTGAATTCCTTAAACTAAGCTGTTCCTTAAAGCAATGGAATGGTGGTGCTGTGGCTTAGCTGGTTAAAGCGCCTGTCTAGTAAACAGGAGATCCTGAGTTCAAATCTCAGCAGTGCCATGCTTTTCTGACTGTTAAATGACAAATCATTTTCATTAAGTCGTCCTGTGATACAATTAAAGTAGAAAAGTCTGATTCATCTTACTGTTGAAAAGATCACCTTAAAACTAATAAAAACTCAAAGAGTTGCCAAGATTATAGAAGCGATACTGTGATTGTAAAATGAAAAGGTATATCAATGAGGAAGACATAGAAGAAATATAACCCAAAAATCTAGCTGAATTGATGTATTTATGTAAAACAATTATTTGTAAACTATTCAAAAAATTAAATTAAGATTAAAAAGTTATGTTTTATTAAAACATACTTATTCTCGTTTAGTGATAAAAAATCCTTTCTTGTATAAAATTGCAATAGATATAAAGATGACTTTATTGTAGGTGCCGAATTCCCATCAACACTACATTAATTATTTCTTCATTATAAGAAATGTTGGTGCTGTGGCTTAGTAGTTAAAGTGCCTGTTTTGTAACAGGAAATCTTGAATTCAAATCTCAGCAGCACCTATGTATTGGCTTCATACTTGTACAAATAATTTTCATCAAGCAAATGTTTAATCCAATTTAAAAAGAAAAGTCTGGTTCTGTGAACTTTAGTATGGGTCATCTGAAATTGACATAACAATCTTGGTATTGTGAAGATTTTCAAAGCAATATCTTGAATGAAAAATGGAAAAGAAAATGACAAAGAGCAAGATAGAGGCAAAAGATCATTCTAGAGTTGAATTCAATATATGCATTCTTGAACAAGGCATAAGTCAAAATTCTATGTATAGTGTAAGCGATAAATTAATAATGTGGTTTTAAATAAGTTTAGTTTCCTTTTCTAAAGTGTTTCGGTATAGAGTTGTGTGACCTTAGAAAAGATTATGAAAGTGAAAATGCAGGATTCTCTTGAAAACCATAAACTAAACTGTTCAGTAATGCAATGTAGAGGTGGTGCTGTGGCTTAGCTGGTCAAAGCACCTCTCTAGTAAATAGGAGATCCTGAGTTCAAATCTCAGCAGCCCTTTGTTTTCTGACTGTTAAATAACAAATCATTTTCATTAAGTCGTCCTGTGATACAATTAAAGTAGAAAAGTCTGATTCATCTTACTGTTGAAGAGATCACCTTAAAACAAATAAAAACTGAAATTGTTGCCAAGATTATAGAAGCAATACTGTGTTTGTAAAATGAAAAGGTATATCAATGAGGAAGACGTAGATGAAATATAACCCAAGATTCTAGCTGAATTGATGTATTTATGTAAAACAATTATTTGTAAACTATTCAAACAATTGAATTGAGATTAAAAAGAGCTCTTTCTTATTAAAATATAGTTATTCTTGTTTAGCGATAATAAATCCTATCTTGTATAAAATTGCAATCGATATAAAGAGGACTTTATTGTAGTTGCTTAATTCCCATCATCAATACTACATTAATTACTTCTTCATAACAAGTAAAGTAGGCGCTGTGGCTTACTGGTTAAAGCGCTTGTCTCGCAAACAGGAAATCCTGACTTCTAAGCAGCACCTTTTATTGTCTTCATACTTGTAAGAATAATTTTCATCAAGCAAATGTTTAATCCAATTTCAAAAGAAAAGTCTGGTTCTGTGAATTTTAGTATGGTTCACCTTAAATTGAAATAAAAAACTTGGTATTGTGAAGATTTTCAAAGCAATATCTTCATGGAAAAATGGAAAAGAAAAAGTCAAAGAGCAAGATAAAGATAAAAGATCATTCTAGAGTTGAATTCAATGAATGCATTCTTGAACAAGGCATAATTCAAAATTCTATGAATAGGGTAAGCGATAAATTAATGAGGTGGTTTTAAATAAGTTTAGTGTCCTCGTCTAAAGAGTTTCGCTATAGAGTTGAGTGAACTTAGAAAAGATAATGAAAGTGAAAATGCAGGATTCTCTTGAATTCCTTAAACTAAGCTGTTCATTAAAACAATGGGGAGGTGGTGCTGTGGCTTAGCTGGTTAAAGCGCTTGTCTAGTAAACAGGAGATCCTGAGTTTAAATCTTAGCAGCGCCATGCTTTTCTGACTGTTAAATAACAAATCATTTTCATTAAGTCGTCCTGTGATACAATTAAAGTAGAAAAGTCTGATTCATCTTACTGTTGAAAAGATCACCTTAAAACTAATATAAACTCAAAGTGTTGCCAAGATTATAGAAGCAATACTGTGATTGCAAAATGAAAAGGCATATCAATGAGGAAGACGTAGATGAAAAATAACCCAAGATTCTAGCAATATTGATGTATTTATGTAAAACAATTATGTGTAAACTATTAAAAAAATGAAATTGAGATTAAAAAGTTATTTTTATTAAAACATAGTTATTCTTGTTTAGTGATAAAAAATCCTCTGTTGTATAAAATTACAATCAATATAAAGAGGACTTTATTGTAGGCGCCAAATTCCCATCATCAACACTACATTAATTATTTCTTTATTATAAGTAAACTAGGCACTGTGGCTTAGTGGTTAAAGCGCCTGTCTCAAAAACAGGAAATCCAGAGTTCAAATCTCAGCAGCGCCATTTTATTGGCTTCATACTTGTACGAATAATTTACATCAAGCAAATGTTTAATCCAATTTTAAAAGAAAAGTCTGGTTCTGTGAACTTTAGTATGAGTCATTTGAAATTGACATAAAAATCTTGGTATTGTGAAGATTTTCAAAGCAATATCTTGAATGAAAAATGGAAAAGAAAATGACAAAGAGCAAGATAGAGGCAAAAGATCATTCTAGAGTTGAATTCAATATATGCATTCTTGAACAAGGCATAAGTCAAAATTCTATGTATAGTGAAAGCGATAAATTAATAATGTGGTTTTAAATAAGTTTAGTTTCCTTTTCTTACTTGTTTCGGTATAGAGTTGTGTGAACTTAGAAAAGCTTATGAAAGTGAAAATGCAGGATTCTCTTGAAAACCATAAACTAAGCTCTTCATTAAAGGAATGTTGAGGTGGTTCTGTGGCTTAGCTGGTTAAAGAACCTGTCTAGTAAACAGGAGATCCTGAGTTCAAATCTAAAGAGCACCTTTTTATTGGCTTCATACTTGTAAGAATAATTTTCATCAAGCAAATGTTTAATCCAATTTCAAAAGAAAAGTCTGGTTCTGTGATCTTTAGTATGGTTTATCTTAAATTGAAATAAAAAACTTGGTATTGTGAAGATTTTCAAAGCAATGTCTTGAATTAAAAATGGAAAATAAAATGACAAAGAGCAAGATAGAGATAAAAGATCATTCTAGAGTTGAATTCAATAAATGCATTCTTGAACAAGGCATAATTCAAAATTCTATGAATAGGGTAAGCAATAAATTAATGAGGTGGTTTTAAATAAGTTTAGTTTCCTCGTCTAAAGAGTTTCGCTATAGAGTTGAGTTAACTTAGAATAGATTATGAAAGTGAAAATGCAGGTTTCTCTTGAAATCCATAAACTAAACTGTTCATTAAAGCAATTGCAAGGTGGTACTGTGGTTTAGCTAGGGTAAAGCGCCTCTCTAGTAAACAGAAAATCCTGAGTTTAAATCTCAGCAGTACCTTGCTTTTCTAACTGTTAAATAACAAATCATTTTCATTAAGTCGGCCTGTGATACAATTAAAGTAGAAAAGTCTGATTCATCTTACTGTTGAAAAGATCACCTTAAAACTAATAAAAACTCAAAGTGTTGCCAAGATTATAGAAGCAGTACTGTGACTGTAAAATGAAAAGGTATATCAATGAGGAAGACATAGATGAAATATAACCCACAAATCTAGCTGAATTGATGTATTTATGTAAAACAATTATTTGTAAACTATTCAAAAAATGAAATTAAGATTAAAAAGAGTTATTTTTTATTAAAACATAGTTATTCTTGTCTAGTGATAAAACATCCTTTCTTGTATAAAATTGCAATCGATATAAAGTTGACTTTATAGTAGGGGCTGAATTCCCATCATCAACACTACATTAATTATTTCTTCATTATAAGAAAAGTTGGTGCTGTGGCTTAGTGGTTAAAGCGCCTGTTTCGTAAACAGGAAATCCTGAGTTCAAATCTCAGCAGCACCTTTTTATTGGCTTCATACTTGTAAGAATAATTTTCATGAAGCAAATGTTTAATCCAATTTCAAAAGAAAGGTCTGGTTCTGTGAATGTTAGTATGGTTCACCTTAAATTGAAATAAAAACTTGGTATTGTGAAGATTTTCAAAGCAATATCTTCATGGAAAAATGGAAAAGAAAATGTCAAAGAGCAAGATAAAGATAAAAGATCATTCTAGAGTTGAATTCAATGAATGCATTCTTGAACAAGGCATAATTCAAAATTCTATGAATAGGGTAAGCGATAAATTAATGAGGTGGTTTTAAATAAGTTTAGTGTCCTCGTCTAAAGAGTTTCGCTATAGAGTTGAGTGAACTTAGAAAAGATAATGAAAGTGAAAATGCAGGATTCTCTTGAATTCCTTAAACTAAGCTGTTCATTAAAACAATGGGAAGGTGGTGCTGTGGCTTAGCTGGTTAAAGCGCTTGTCTAGAAAACAGGAGATCCTGAGTTCAAATCTCAGCAGTACCATGCTTTTCTGACTGTTAAATAACAAATCATTTTCATTAAGTCGTCCTGTGATACAATTAAAGTAGAAAAGTCTGATTCATCTTACTGTTGAAAAGATCACCTTAAAACTAATATAAACTCAAAGTGTTGCCAAGATTATAGAAGCAATACTGTGATTGCAAAATGAAAAGGCATATCAATGAGGAAGACGTAGATGAAATATAACCCAAGATTCTAGCAATATTGATGTATTTATGTAAAACAATTATGTGTAAACTATCAAAAAAATGAAATTGAGATTAAAAAGTTATTTTTATTAAAACATAGTTATTCTTGTTTAGTGATAAAAAATCCTCTGTTGTATAAAATTACAATCAATATAAAGAGGACTTTATTGTAGGCGCCAAATTCCCATCATCAACACTACATTAATTATTTCTGTATTATAAGTAAAGTAGGCACTGTGGCTTAGTGGTTAAAGCGCTTGTTTCAGTAAACAGGAAATCCAGAGTTCAAATCTCAGCAGCACCATTTTATTGGCTTCATACTTGTACGAATAATTTACATCAAGCAAATGTTTAATCCAATTTTAAAAGAAAAGTCTGGTTCTGTGAACTTTAGTATGAGTCATTTGAAATTGACATAAAAATCTTGGTATTGTGAAGATTTTCAAAGCAATATCTTGAATGAAAAATGGAAAAGAAAATGACAAAGAGCAAGATAGAGGCAAAAGATCATTCTAGAGTTGAATTCAATATATGCATTCTTGAACAAGGCATAAGTCAAAATTCTATGTATAGTGAAAGCGATAAATTAATAATGTGGTTTTAAATAAGTTTAGTTTCCTTTTCTTACTTGTTTCGGTATAGAGTTGTGTGAACTTAGAAAAGCTTATGAAAGTGAAAATGCAGGATTCTCTTGAAAACCATAAACTAAGCTCTTCATTAAAGGAATGTTGAGGTGGTTCTGTGGCTTAGCTGGTTAAAGAAACTGTCTAGTAAACAGGAGATCCTGAGTTCAAATCTCAACAGCACCTTTTTATTGGCTTCATACTTGTAAGAATAATTTTCATGAAGCAAATGTTTAATCCAATTTCAAAAGAAAGGTCTGGTTCTGTGAATTTTAGTATGGTTCACCTGAAATTGAAATAAAAACTTAGTATTGTGAAGATTTTCAAAGCAATATCTTCATGGAAAAATGGAAAAGAAAATGTCAAAGAGCAAGATAAAGATAAAAGATCATTCTAGAGTTGAATTCAATGAATGCATTCTTGAACAAGGCATAATTCAAAATTCTATGAATAGGGTAAGCGATAAATTAATCAGGTGGTTTTAAATAAGTTTAGTGTCCTCGTCTAAAGAGTTTCGCTATAGAGTTGAGTGAACTTAGAAAAGATTATGAAAGTGAAAATGCAGGATTCTCTTGAATTCCTTAAACTAAGCTGTACCTTAAAGCAATGTGAAGGTGGTGCTGTGGCTTAGCTGGTTAAAGCGCCTGTCTAGTAAACAGGAGATCCTGAGTTCAAATCTCAGCAGTGCCATGCTTTTCATACTGTTAAATGACAAATCATTTTCATTAAGTCGTCCTGTGATACAATTAAAGTAGAAAAGTCTGATTCATCTTACTGTTGAAAAGATCACCTTAAAACTAATAAAAACTCAAAGAGTTGCCAAGATTATAGAAGCGATACTGTTATTGTAAAATGAAAAGGTATATCAATGAGGAAGACATAGAAGAAATATAACCCAAAAATCTAGCTGAATTGATGTATTTATGTAAAACAATTATTTGTAAACTATTCAAAAAATGAAATTAAGATTAAAAAGAGTTATTTTTTATTAAAACATAGTTATTCTTGTCTAGTGATAAAACATCCTTTCTTGTAAAAAATGGCAATCGATATAAAGATGACTTTATAGTAGGGGCTGAATTCCCATCATCAACACTACATTAATTATTTCTTCATTATAAGAAAAATTGGTGCTGTGGCCTAGTGGTTAAAGCGCCTGTTTTGTTAACAGCAAATCCTGAGTTCAAATCTGAAGAGCACCTTTTTATTGGCTTCATACTTGTAAGAATAATTTTCATGAAGCAAATGTTTAATCCAATTTCAAAAGAAAGGTCTGGTTCTGTGAATTTTAGTATGGTTCACCTTAAATTGAAATAAAAAACTTGGTATTGTGAAGATTTTCAAAGCAATATCTTCATGGAAAAATGGAAAAGAAAATGTCAAAGAGCAAGATAAAGATAAAAGATAATTCTAGAGTTGAATTCAATGAATGCATTCTTGAACAAGGCATAATTCAAAATTCTATAAATAGGGTAAGCGATAAATTAATCAGGTGGTTTTAAATAAGTTTAGTGTCCTCGTCTAAAGAGTTTCGCTATAGAGTTGAGTGAACTTAGAAAAGATTATGAAAGTGAAAATGCAGGATTCTCTTGAATTCCTTAAACTAAGCTGTTCCTTAAAACAATGGGAAGGTGGTGCTGTGGCTTAGCTGGTTAAAGCGCCTGTCTAATAAACAGGAGATCCTGAGTTCAAATCTCAGCAGCGCCATGCTTTTCTGACTGTTAAATAACAAATCATTTTCATTAAGTCGTCCTGTGATACAATTAAAGTAGAAAAGTCTGATTCATCTTACTGTTGAAAAGATCACCTTAAAACTAATATAAACTCAAAGTGTTGCCAAGATTATAGAAGCAATACTGTGATTGCAAAATGAAAAGGCATATCAATGAGGAAGACGTAGATGAAATATAACCCAAGATTCTAGCAATATTGATGTATTTATGTAAAACAATTATGTGTAAACTATTAAAAAAATGAAATTGAGATTAAAAAGTTATTTTTATTAAAACATAGTTATTCTTGTTTAGTGATAAAAAATCCTCTTTTGTATAAAATTACAATCAATATAAAGAGGACTTTATTGTAGGCGCCAAATTCCCATCATCAACACTACATTATTTATTTCTTTATTATAAGTAAAGTAGGCACTGTGGCTTAGTGGTTGAAGCGCCTGTCTCGAAAACAGGAAATCCAGAGTTCAAAACTCAGCAGCACCATTTTATTGGCTTCATACTTGTACGAATAATTTACATCAAGCAAATGTAATCCAATTTTAAAAGAAAAGTCTGGTTCTGTGAACTTTAGTATGAGTCATTTGAAATTGACATAAAAATCTTGGTATTGTGAAGATTTTCAAAGCAATATCTTGAATGAAAAATGGAAAAGAAAATGACAAAGAGCAAGATAGAGGCAAAAGATCATTCTAGAGTTGAATTCAATATATGCATTCTTGAACAAGGCATAAGTCAAAACTCTATGTATAGTGTAAGCGATAAATTAATAATGTGGTTTTAAATAAGTTTAGTTTCCTTTTCTAAAGTGTTTCGGTATAGAGTTGTGTGACCTTAGAAAAGATTATGAAAGTGAAAATGCAGGATTCTCTTGAAAACCATAAACTAAACTGTTCAGTAATGCAATGTTGAGGTGGTGCTGTGGCTTAGCTGGTTAAAGCACCTCTCTAGTAAACAGGAGATCCTGAGTTCAAATCTCAGCATCCCTTTGTTTTCTGACTGTTAAATAACAAATCATTTTCATTAAGTCGTCCTGTGATACAATTAAAGTAGAAAAGTCTGATTCATCTTACTGTTGAAGAGATCACCTTAAAACAAATAAAAACTGAAATTGTTGCCGAGATTATAGAAGCAATACTGTGTTTGTAAAATGAAAAGGTATATCAATGAGGAAGACGTAGATGAAATATAACCCAAGATTCTGGCTGAATTGATGTATTTATGTAAAACAATTATTTGTAAACTATTCAAACAATTGAATTGAGATTAAAAAGAGCTCTTTCTTATTAAAATATAGTTATTCTTGTTTAGCGATAATAAATCCTATCTTGTATAAAATTGCAATCGATATAAAGAGGACTTTATTGTAGGTGCTTAATTCCCATCATCAATACTACATTAATTACTTCTTCAGAACAAGTAAAGTAGGCGCTGTGGCTTACTTGTTAAAGCGCTTGTCTCGCAAACAGGAAATCCTGACTTCTAAGCAGCACCTTTTTATTGGCTTCATACTTGTAAGAATAATTTTCATCAAGCAAATGTTTAATCCAATTTCAAAAGAAAAGTCTGGTTCTGTGAATTTTAGTATGGTTCACCTTAAATTGAAATAAAAACTTGGTATTGTGAAGATTTTCAAAGCAATATCTTCATGGAAAAATGGAAAAGAAAAAGTCAAAGAGCAAGATAAAGATAAAAGATCATCCTAGAGTTGAATTCAATGAATGCATTCTTGAACAAGGCATAATTCAAAATTCTATGAATAGGGTAAGCGATAAATTAATGAGGTGGTTTTAAATAAGTTTAGTGTCCTCGTCTAAAGAGTTTCGCTATAGATTTGAGTGAACTTAGAAAAGATAATGAAAGTGAAAATGCAGGATTCTCTTGAATTCCTTAAACTAAGCTGTTCATTAAAACAATGGGAAGGTGGTGCTGTGGCTTAGCTGGTTAAAGCGCTTGTCTAGTAAACAGGAGATCCTGAGTTCAAATCTCAGCAGCGCCATGCTTTTCTGACTGTTAAATAACAAATCATTTTCATTAAGTCGTCCTGTGATACAATTAAAGTAGAAAAGTCTGATTCATCTTACTGTTGAAAATATCACCTTAAAACTAATATAAACTGAAAGTGTTGCCAAGATTATAGAAGCAATACGGTGATTGCAAAATGAAAAGGCATATCAATGAGGAAGACGTAGATGAAATATAACCCATGATTCTAGCAATATTGATGTATTTATGTAAAACAATTATGTGTAAACTATTAAAAAATGAAATTGAGATTAAAAAGTTATTTTTATTAAAACATAGTTATTCTTGTTTAGTGATAAAAAATCCTCTGTTGTATAAAATTACAATCAATATAAAGAGGACTTTATTGTAGGCGCCAAATTCCCATCATCAACACTACATTAATTATTTCTTTATTATAAGTAAAGTAGGCACTGTGGCTCAGTGGTTAAAGCGCCTGTCTCGTAAACAGGAAATCCAGAGTTCAAATCTCAGCAGCACCATTTTATTGGCTTCATACTTGTACGAATAATTTACATCAAGCAAATGTTTAATCCACTTTTAAAAGAAAAGTCTGGTTCTGTGAACTTTAGTATGAGTCATTTGAAATTGACATAAAAATCTTGGTATTGTGAAGATTTTCAAAGCAATATCTTGAATGAAAAATGGAAATGAAAATGACAAAGAGCAAGATAGAGGCAAAAGATCATTCTAGAGTTGAATTCAATATATGCATTCTTGAACAAGGCATAAGTCAAAATTCTATGTATAGTGAAAGCGATAAATTAATAATGTGGTTTTAAATAAGTTTAGTTTCCTTTTCTTACTTGTTTCGGTATAGAGTTGTGTGAACTTAGAAAAGCTTATGAAAGTGAAAATGCAGGATTCTCTTGAAAACCATAAACTAAGCTCTTCATTAAAGGAATGTTGAGGTGGTTCTGTGGCTTAGCTGGTTAAAGCACCTGTCTAGTAAACAGGAGATCCTGAGTTCAAATCTAAAGAGCACCTTTTTATTGGCTTCATACTTGTAAGAATAATTTTCATCAAGCAAATGTTTAATCCAATTTCAAAAGAAAAGTCTGGTTCTGTGATCTTTAGTATGGTTTATCTTAAATTGAAATAAAAAACTTGGTATTGTGAAGATTTTCAAAGCAATGTCTTGAATGAAAAATGGAAAATAAAATGACAAAGAGCAAGATAGAGATAAAAGATCATTCTAGAGTTGAATTCAATAAATGCATTCTTGAACAAGGCATAATTCAAAATTCTATGAATAGGGTAAGCAATAAATTAATGAGGTGGTTTTAAATAAGTTTAGTTTCCTCGTCTAAAGAGTTTCGCTATAGAGTTGAGTTAACTTAGAAAAGATTATGAAAGTGAAAATGCAGGTTTCTCTTGAAATCCTAAACTAAACTATTCATTAAAGCAATGGCAAGGTGGTACTGTGGTTTAGCTGGGGTAAAGCGCCTCTCTAGTAAACAGAAAATCCTGAGTTTAAATCTCAGCAGTACCTTGCTTTTCTAACTGTTAAATAACAAATCATTTTCATTAAGTCGGCCTGTGATACAATTAAAGTAGAAAAGTCTGATTCATCTTACTGTTGAAAAGATCACCTTAAAACTAATAAAAACTCAAAGTGTTGCCAAGATTATAGAAGCAGTACTGTGACTGTAAAATGAAAAGGTATATCAATGAGGAAGACATAGATGAAATATAACCCAAAAATCTAGCTGAATTGATGTATTTATGTAAAACAATTATTTGTAAACTATTCAAAAAATGAAATTAAGATTAAAAATAGTTATTTTTTATTAAAACATAGTTATTCTTGTCTAGTGATAAAACATCCTTTCTTGTATAAAATTGCAATCGATATAAAGTTGACTTTATAGTAGGGGCTGAATTCCCATCATCAACACTACATTAATTATTTCTTCATTATAAGAAAAGTTGGTGCTGTGGCTTAGTGGTTAAAGCGCCTGTTTCGTAAACAGGAAATCCTGAGTTCAAATCTCAGCAGTACCTTTTTATTGGCTTCATACTTGTAAGAATAATTTTCATGAAGCAAATGTTTAATCCAATTTCAAAAGAAAGGTCTGGTTCTGTGAATTTTAGTATGGTTCACCTTAAATTGAAATAAAAACTTGGTATTGTGAAGATTTTCAAAGCAATATCTTCATGGAAAAATGGAAAAGAAAATGTCAAAGAGCAAGATAAAGATAAAAGATCATTCTAGAGTTGAATTCAATGAATGCATTCTTGAACAAGGCATAATTCAAAATTCTATGAATAGGGTAAGCGATAAATTAATCAGGTGGTTTTAAATAAGTTTAGTGTCCTCGTCTAAAGAGTTTTGCTATAGAGTTGAGTGAACTTAGAAAAGATTATGAAAGTGAAAATGCAGGATTCTCTTGAATTCCTTAAACTAAGCTGTTCCTTAAAGCATTGGGAAGGTGGTGCTGTGGCTTAGCTGGTTAAAGCGCCTGTCTAGTAAACAGGAGATTCTGAGTTCAAATCTCAGCAGTGCCATGCTTTTCTGACTGTTAAATGACAAATCATTTTCATTAAGTCGTCCTGTGATACAATTAAAGTAGAAAAGTCTGATTCATCTTACTGTTGAAAAGATCACCTTAAAACTAATAAAAACTCAAAGAGTTGCCAAGATTATAGAAGCGATACTGTGATTGTAAAATGAAAAGGTATATCAATGAGGAAGACATAGATGAAATATAACCCAAAAATCTAGCTGAATTGATGTATTTATGTAAAACAATTATTTGTAAAATATTCAAAAAATGAAATTAAGATTAAAAAGAGTTATTTTTTATTAAAACATAGTTATTCTTGTCTAGTGATAAAACATCCTTTCTTGTATAAAATTGCAATCGATATAAAGATGACTTTATAGTAGGGGCTGAATTCCCATCATCAACACTACATTAATTATTTCTTCGTTATAAGAACAGTTGGTGCTGTGGCTTAGTGGTTAAAGTGCCTGTTTCGTAAACAGGAAATCCTGAGTTCAAATCTCAGCAGCACCTTTTTATTGGCTTCATACTTGTAAGAATAATTTTCATGAAGCAAATGTTTAATCCAATTTCAAAAGAAAGGTCTGGTTCTGTGAATTTTAGTATGGTTCACCTTAAATTGAAATAAAAAACTTGGTATTGTGAAGATTTTCAAAGCAATATCTTCATGGAAAAATGGAAAAGAAAATGTCAAAGAGCAAGATAAAGATAAAAGATCATTCTAGAGTTGAATTCAATGAATGCATTCTTGAACAAGGCATAATTCAAAATTCTATGAATAGGGTAAGCGATAAATTAATGAGGTGGTTTTAAATAAGTTTAGTGTCCTCGTCTATAGAGTTTCGCTATAGAGTTGAGTGAACTTAGAAAAGATTATGAAAGTGAAAATGCAGGATTCTCTTGAATTCCTTAAACTAAGCTGTTCCTTAAAGCAATGGGAAGGTGGTGCTGTGGCTTAGCTGGTTAAAGCGCCTGTCTAGTAAACAGGAGATCCTGAGTTCAAATCTGAGCAGTGCCATGCTTTTCTGACTGTTAAATGACAAATCATTTTCATTAAGTCGTCCTGTGATACAATTAAAGTAGAAAAGTCTGATTCATCTTACTGTTGAAAAGATCACCTTAAAACTAATAAAAACTCAGAGTTGCCAAGATTATAGAAGCGATATTGTGATTGTAAAATGAAAAGGTATATCAATGAGGAAGACATAGAAGAAATATAACCCAAAAATCTAGCTGAATTGATGTATTTATGTAAAACAATTATTTGTAAACTATTCAAAAAATTAAATTAAGATTAAAAAGTTATGTTTTATTAAAACATACTTATTCTCGTTTAGTGATAAAAAATCCTTTCTTGTATAAAATTGCAATAGATATAAAGATGACTTTATTGTAGGTGCCGAATTCCCATCATCAACACTACATTAATTATTTCTTCATTATAAGAAATGTTGGTGCTGTGGCTTAGTAGTTAAAGTGCCTGTTTCGTAACAGGAAATCTTGAATTCAAATCTCAGCAGCACCTATGTATTGGCTTCATACTTGTACGAATAATTTTCATCAAGCAAATGTTTAATCCAATTTAAAAAGAAAAGTCTGGTTCTGTGAACTTTAGTAAGGGTCATCTGAAATTGACATAACAATCTTGGCATTGTGAAGATTTTCAAAGCAATATCTTGAATGAAAAATGGAAAAGAAAATGACAAAGAGCAAGATAGAGGCAAAAGATCATTCTAGAGTTGAATTCAATATATGCATTCTTGAACAAGGCATAAGTCAAAATTCTATGTATAGTGTAAGCTGATAAATTAATAATGTGGTTTTAAATAAGTTTAGTTTCCTTTTCTAAAGTGTTTCGGTATAGAGTTGTGTGACCTTAGAAAAGATTATGAAAGTGAAAATGCAGGATTCTCTTGAAAACCATAAACTAAACTGTTCAGTAATGCAATGTTGAGGTGGTGCTGTGGCTTAGCTGGTTAAAGCACCTCTCTAGGAAACAGGAGATCCTGAGTTCAAATGTCAACAGCCCTTTGTTTTCTGACTGTTAAATAACAAATCATTTTCATTAAGTCGTCCTGTGATACAATTAAAGTAGAAAAGTCTGATTCATCTTACTGTTGAAGAGATCACCTTAAAACAAATAAAAACTGAAATTGTTGCCAAGATTATAGAAGCAATACTGTGTTTGTAAAATGAAAAGGTATATCAATGAGGAAGACGTAGATGAAATATAACCCAAGATTCTAGCTGAATTGATGTATTTATGTAAAACAATTATTTGTAAACTATTCAAACAATTGAATTGAGATTAAAAAGAGCTCTTTCTTATTAAAATATAGTTATTCTTGTTTAGCGATAATAAATCCTATCTTGTATAAAATTGCAATCGATATAAAGAGGACTTTATTGTAGGTGCTTAATTCCCATCATCAATACTACATTAATTACTTCTTCATAACAAGTAAAGTAGGCGCTGTGGCTTACTGGTTAAAGCGCTTGTCTCGCAAACAGGAAATCCTGACTTCTAAGCAGCACCTTTTTATTGGCTTCATACTTGTAAGAATAATTTTCATCAAGCAAATGTTTAATCCAATTTCAAAAGAAAAGTCTGGTTCTGTTAATTTTAGTATGGTTCACCTTAAATTGAAATAAAAAACTTGGTATTGTGAAGATTTTCAAAGCAATATCTTCATGGAAAAATGGAAAAGAAAAAGTCAAAGAGCAAGATAAAGATAAAAGATCATTCTAGAGTTGAATTCAATGAATGCATTCTTGAACAAGGCATAATCCAAAATTCTATGAATAGGGTAAGCGATAAATTAATGAGGTGGTTTTAAATAAGTTTAGTGTCCTCGTCTAAAGAGTTTCGCTATAGAGTTGAGTGAACTTAGAAGAGATAATGAAAGTGAAAATGCAGGATTCTCTTGAATTCCTTAAACTAAGCTGTTCATTAAAACAATGGGGAGGTGGTGCTGTGGCTTAGCTGGTTAAAGCGCTTGTCTAGTAAACAGGAGATCCTGAGTTCAAATCTCAGCAGCGCCATGCTTTTCTGACTGTTAAATAACAAATCATTTTCATTAAGTCGTCCTGTGATACAATTAAAGTAGAAAAGTCTGATTCATCTTACTGTTGAAAAGATCACCTTAAAACTAATATAAACTCAAAGTGTTGCCAAGATTATAGAAGCAATACTGTGATTGCAAAATGAAAAGGCATATCAATGAGGAAGACGTAGATGAAATATAACCCAAGATTCTAGCAATATTGATGTATTTATGTAAAACAATTATGTGTAAACTATTAAAAAAATGAAATTGAGATTAAAATGTTATTTTTATTAAAACATAGTTATTCTTGTTTAGTGATAAAAAATCCCATGTTGTATAAAATTACAATCAATATAAAGAGGACTTTATTGTAGGCGCCAAATTCCCATCATCAACACTACATTAATTATTTCTTTATTATAAGTAAAGTAGGCACTGTGGCTTAGTGGTTAAAGCGCCTGTCTCGAAAACAAGAAATCCAGAGTTCAAATCTCAGCAGCACCATTTTATTGGCTTCATACTTGTACGAATAATTTACATCAAGCAAATGTTTAATCCAATTTTAAAAGAAAAGTCTGGTTCTGTGAACTTTAGTATGAGTCATTTGAAATTGACATAAAAATCTTGGTATTGTGAAGATTTTCAAAGCAATATCTTGAATGAAAAATGGAAAATAAAATGACAAAGAGCAAGATAGAGGCAAAAGATCATTCTAGAGTTGAATTCAATATATGCATTCTTGAACAAGGCATAAGTCAAAATTCTATGTATAGTGAAAGCGATAAATTAATAATGTGGGGGCATATTAGCAAGACCGGCGATAAAATTATCGCCGTTTAGCGGCAGGAAACTGCCGCTAAAACGGCGATAATGGGCTTGATAATATGGGTTATAGAATTCCAATAGAAGCCCATGTTAGATGTGCAGGACATCTAACCTGGGCTTCTATTGAATTCTATAACGCATATTAGCAAGCCCATTATCGCCGCTTTAGCGGCAGTTTCCTGCCGCTAAACGGCGATAATTTTATCGCCGGTCTTGCTAATATGCCCCGTGGTTTTAAATAAGTTTAGTTTCCTTTTCTTACTTGTTTCGGTATAGAGTTGTGTGAACTTAGAAAGGCTTATGAAAGTGAAAATGCAGGATTCTCTTGAAAACCATAAACTAAGCTCTTCATTAAAGGAATGTTGAGGTGGTTCTGTGGCTTAGCTGGTTAAAGCACCTGTCTAGTAAACAAGAGATCCTGAGTTCAAATCTAAAGAGAACCTTTTAATTGGCTTCATACTTGTAAGAATAATTTTCATCAAGCAAATGTTTAATCCAATTTCAAAAGAAAAGTCTGGTTCTGTGATCTTTAGTATGGTTTATCTTAAATTGAAATAAAAACTTGGTATTGTGAAGATTTTCAAAGCAATGTCTTGAATGAAAAATGGAAAATAAAATGACAAAGAGCAAGATAGAGATAAAAGATCATTCTAGAGTTGAATTCAATAAATGCATTCTTGAACAAGGCATAATTCAAAATTCTATGAATAGGGTAAGCAATAAATTAATGAGGTGGTTTTAAATAAGTTTAGTTTCCTCGTCTAAAGAGTTTCGCTATAGAGTTGAGTTAACTTAGAAAAGATTATGAAAGTGAAAATGCAGGTTTCTCTTGAAATCCATAAACTAAACTGTTCATTAAAGCAATGGCAAGGTGGTACTGTGGTTTAGCTGGGGTAAAGCGCCTCTCTAGTAAACAGAAAATCCTGAGTTTAAATCTCAGCAGTACCTTGCTTTTCTAACTGTTAAATAACAAATCATTTTCATTAAGTCGGCCTGTGATACAATTAAAGTAGAAAAGTCTGATTCATCTTACTGTTGAAAAGATCACCTTAAAACTAATAAAAACTCAAAGAGTTGCCAAGATTATAGAAGCGATACTGTGATTGTAAAATGAAAAGGTATATCAATGAGGAAGACATAGAAGAAATATAACCCAAAAATCTAGCTGAATTGATGTATTTATGTAAAACAATTATTTGTAAACTATTCAAAAAATGAAATTAAGATTAAAAAGAGTTATTTTTTATTAAAACATAGTTATTCTTGTCTAGTGATAAAACATCCTTTCTTGTATAAAATTGCAATCGATATAAAGATGACTTTATAGTAGGGGCTGAATTCCCATCATCAACACTACATTAATTATTTCTTCATTATAAAAAAGTTGGTGCTGTGGCTTAGTGGTTAAAGTGCCTGTTTTGTAAACAGGAAATCCTGAGTTCAAATCTCAGCAGCACCTTTTTATTGGCTTCATACTTGTAAGAATAATTTTCATGAAGCAAATGTTTAATCCAATTTCAAAAGAAAGGTCTGGTTCTGTGAATTTTAGTATGGTTCACCTTAAATTGAAATAAAATACTTGGTATTGTGAAGATTTTCAAAGCAATATCTTCATGGAAAAATGGAAAAGAAAATGTCAAAGAGCAAGATAAAGATAAAAGATCATTCTAGAGTTGAATTCAATGAATGCATTCTTGAACAAGGCATAATTCAAAATTCTATGAATAGGGTAAGCGATAAATTAATGAGGTGGTTTTAAATAATTTTAGTGTCCTCGTCTAAAGAGTTTCGCTATAGAGTTGAGTGAACTTAGAAAAGATTATGAAAGTGAAAATGCAGGATTCTCTTGAATTCCTTAAACTAAGCTGTTCCTTAAAGCAATGTGAAGGTGGTGCTGTGGCTTAGCTGGTTAAAGCACCTGTCTAGTAAACAGGAGATCCTGAGTTCAAATCTCAGCAGTGCCATGCTTTTCTGACTGTTAAATGACAAATCATTTTCATTAAGTCGTCCTGTGATACAATTAAAGTAGAAAAGTCTGATTCATCTTACTGTTGAAAAGATCACCTTAAAACTAATAAAAACTCAGAGTTGCCAAGATTATAGAAGCGATACTGTGATTGTAAAATGAAAAGGTATATCAATGAGGAAGACATAGAAGAAATATAACCCAAAAATCTAGCTGAATTGATGTATTTATGTAAAACAATTATTTGTAAACTATTCAAAAAATTAAATTAAGATTAAAAAGTTATGTTTTATTAAAACATACTTATTCTCGTTTAGTGATAAAAAATCCTTTCTTGTATAAAATTGCAATAGATATAAAGATGACTTTATTGTAGGTGCCGAATTCCCATCATCAACACTACAATAATTATTTCTTCATTATAAGAAATGTTGGTGCTGTGGCTTAGTAGTTAAAGGGCCTGTTTCAGTAACAGGAAATCTTGAATTCAAATCTCAGCAGCACCTATGTATTGGCTTCATACTTGTACGAATAATTTTCATCAAGCAAATGTTTAATCCAATTTAAAAAGAAAAGTCTGGTTCTGTGAACTTTAGTATGGGTCATCTGAAATTGACATAACAATCTTGGCATTGTGAAGATTTTCAAAGCAATATCTTGAATGAAAATTGGAAAAGAAAATGACAAAGAGCAAGATAGAGGCAAAAGATCATTCTAGAGTTGAATTCAATATATGCATTCTTGAACAAGGCATAAGTCAAAATTCTATGTATAGTGTAAGCGATAAATTAATAATGTGGTTTTAAATAAGTTTAGTTTCCTTTTCTAAAGTGTTTCGGTATAGAGTTGTGTGACCTTAGAAAAGATTATGAAAGTGAAAATGCAGGATTCTCTTGAAAACCATAAACTAAACTGTTCAGTAATGCAATGTTGAGGTGGTGCTTTTGTTGTAATTTGGCAGCACTTAAGTTAAGCATTGGCTGAAGACAGCCTGTATTCAGAGGCTAAATTGTCCGCTTTGTGGAATCCATTTTGTATTTCTGGCAGCCATTTTGGCTGCCATGTGCTACCATGTGCTCGCCATGTGCTCTGTCCTACCTTCCTGTTAACTGCTCTTGAAATCTGCCTAGAGACAAGTTATATTTAGTTCTTTTTGCTTTGCACATACTCAGTTGATCTTGCAGCTGTTCCGAGTTTATAAATGTCAGGATGTGTCTACTAGAAGTAGAAACTGTTAGCTCCACCCACTTGTCGACTGTGCATTTTCTGTATGACCTTATATGTACCTAAAACCAGCATTTGTGTTTGTACCGCCTCCATTTGAGCCCCTGTGTGGGTATAAAAGGACCATGGTCCTTCCATTCAGTGTGCTACTTCATGCATTACCGAAGGGTGGTGTGTAAACGTAGCTCCACCTCATGAGGTTTAATAAACTCTGTCTTTCTTATTCCAGTTTCTATGCCAACTTCTTCCTAAGTGTCTGAGGACTCTGTGCAGAGAAGGGTGAACCCCTAAGCACTGGTAGGCCTTGCTGAGGCTCACTACTACAAATTGGCGCTTCCAACGCGGGCTCATCAGCGACTCGGATGCCCGAAGGACTGGTCGAGACGAAGGATTGGAATCTCGCTCTTGGACGCGATCGCTGCCTGAGGAGACCAGAGTCTTGGCACCCACGGCGTTTTTCCTTTCTTTCTGATCTGACCATCTCGGCGGCGCCGGTCCTCGACTGAGATCTCTTCTGTTGATTCGCCGTGCAGTGACCATTTGGTCGATTTGAGAAGTTGGCAGTTGGAACCTGGACACCATTTGATTGGTAAGAGCCGCTTTGCGGCACTTGCTCTTGGTTTGATGCCTTTGATTGGTAAGGTAGTTTTAGTAACACTTACTGTGGCTTTGTTTGTATGATTGGCCAATTTTGGAATTTGTTTTGTAAATTATATATGCATTGCAATACATATAGGCAGGTAATGAGGAGAATTTTCTCTATTTAAAATTGTTTGAACAGCGCAACGTACGAAGAGTACCTTAAGCGCTACTTTGATTATAATACTGCATATTTTGCACTATTTTTTGGCATGCCTGTTTTCAGCACACTTCGTAGGATGTGTTGCTTTTGTAGTGGTACCAATTTGAGACTTGACGAAGCACAACCAGCCTCCCGGAGGGGACGCCTAATAGGGATATGTATATTAAGTATGGTATTTCTTCTATAATGTACTGCACGTTATGGAACAAATATACTAGTAAAGATCCTGAGTTGCGTTGGCCTATGTATGGGTCATTTGATTTGCGAAAAATTCAGTATGTGGAACAATGTATGTTTAAACGAAAGACTAGGCAAGATATGTTTGATTGTGTGCGAATGTGGGAGAAAGAAGTGCGTGAGCGAATGAAGCGTGAGCAAGCTTTGATTGACAAAGAACAGCGAAAGACCATTTATGCGAAAGCATTAGAGTTAAAAAACAAGGAGATGAAAGAAATTAAAGAGAGGGAAGATAGGGAACGCCATTTACAGGTAACTGGCCAATACGCTGTTAGGCAGCCCCTTTATCCTATCCTTAATAAACCGCAAGATAATTTCTTGTTATTAGATCGTTCTCCACCTCCGTATATTTTTTCTTCCGCTCCTCATGAGTCAGATGAGGACTCTTTTTCAGACCAGGACAAAGCTCGAGAAACTCGCTCCATGCTATCTGCTGAGCGTGCATCTGACATCAGATCTACTGCGCGTAAAGCCGTTCGTAGTACTACCACTGCTTCTGAACTTTTAGATAGTATAAAAGGATGGCAGGAAAGGGAGCAAATATATTTTACCGATACATTTGCTGCAGAGGTTATTGAACAATTTAGGAAGTATTCGGTAGAAGTGGAGCCCGATGATGTAGCAGCTGATTGTAAACAATTACGTGACGGTCTTTTTGTCTTCTCCCAGGTGGCTGACACGATCAGACGCTTGGTTAAACTGCGTGTTGAAGCAGCCCGTTTGCGAGAGGAGAAAAAGGCAGCAGAAACAGCTGCACTAGCATCTCAGATCAGCATGGCATGAACTTCTACTCCTGAAACAGATAAGAATGTTGTAATTCATGTGAAACCCATGCGGGAAGCCGCGCTTTATATGTTCCTCCTAAAGGAACGGGTACAGAGGATGATAAGACTTCTCTTAATGCGAAAGGGTACTTTATTTATAATTGGGTTTACACTCCTTGGAATAGAGCAGATGTTATGGCCCTTAAAAATGCATTACCTGACCCGCGAAAGAATCCAGCAGCCTTTTATGAGGAAGTTGAGGGTGCAATCAGCTCTTGTACTATGACTTTGTCGGATATTGATTTGTTTTTTGGATTAATATTACCACCTGATATGTGGAGAACTGTGTGCAAAATAGATGATAATGCGACATTTGGAGCATTGTGGAAAGATTTAGAGCATTTAGATGAAGATAGAGAACCTGCACAGAAACTGTGTCAGTTAATTTTAAATCTTCCGACAGCTATATTAGTTAAATTAAAGACGATCATTCCCCCTAAAAAGATAGATTGGACAGTGCTAGCGTCTTGCAAGCAAAAGGTAGATGAATCAGTTTCTGACTTCTTCACACGCTTTGAAGAAGCATTTCACGATTTTAGTGGCCAGTCATTGACAGATGACACGGGTAGGCATCTGTTTGTCGATAAATATGTCGCAAACCTTTTGCCAGGAATAGCTAGTCGCTTAAAGGCCAGTGAGAGTTCATGGACTACATCTTCTCCGGTTTCTCTTTTAACTATGGCCCAGTATTATGAGCGGCAAGAATTAGAAACCAAAGGTAATGAGGACAAAAAGTCTAAGGAGTTGAAAACAAAGATTATGTTGGCTCAAGCTTATGGTCCGCCTTCTAGAGGTAATGATAGAGGGGGACGTGGATCTTATGGTTCGTCCTTTCCTTCCTCTGCCCGTTCGAATTTGTCTGTTGATCAGTGTGCGTACTGCAAAAAATTTGGACATTGGCTTTCTGATTGTCCAGTGCTGCTTGCTCAGCAGAATCTACGTGGTCGGGGACAAATGAGAAATCGTTCAGGATATCAAGGGCCTAGAGGAAGCGCAAATGATCGTGCTCGGTTTGATGCTAATATACGTGGGCAGGATGGGTTTAACACTTTTGATAGAAGGAACCAATATCAAATGTCTGACTATGTGCCCTCTGATTTTCAAGACTCTGCTTATGCATAGGATTGCCTAGGATGGGGTAAGGAATCAGTTGAAGTTCCAGTAGATCAGAGGGGTCCCTATGTTACAGCACATGTTTTGGGTTCTACTGATCAGTTTCTGGTTGATACAGGAGCTACTCGTAGCGCCTTGTCTAAACAATTAGTTCCAAGGGCTCCCTGTCTGGCTTAACCATTACATCGATAGGTTTCGATGGAACACCTTCCCTTAGCCCATTGTCACAACCACTTGCATTTGATGTTGATAAGTTTACTGCTCCATGTCCGTTTTTGCTTTCTCCAAACACACCAGACAATATTGTGGGTCTTGATATGCTTAAATATTTTAGGGCTACGATACGGTGTTCTCCGGAAGGAGTACGGGTTATTTTGAATGACAACTACCCTGTGATTGAGAGATCTTGTATTATTAAAGAGGACATTGCACTAGCCTCACTCCCTAGTACTTTGTGGGCTACTTCAGACACTGATGTAGGACAAATGGTTATTCCACCAGTACATATTAGTGTTAAGGAGGGCGCTTTATTGCCAAGACTGCCTCAGTATAAAATTTCTCGAGAAGGAGAAGAAGCACTCACACGTATTGTACATGATTTAATTAAGGTGGGGGTTGTGGAAGAAGTTCCTTACAATGTCTGCAATAGTCCGATTCTTCCCATTTTGAAAAAAGATACTGACACTAGGATCTATAGATTTATCATCGATTTGAGAGAAGTTAACAAGATTGTAGTACCACAGTACCCTGTAGTATCTGACATAACGACATTGCTTACCTTGGTCCCTCCAACAGCAACTACATTTTCTGTAATTGATCTGAAGAATGCTTTCTTCTCGATTCCTATTCATCCTGATAGCCGATATTTGTTCGGTTTCACTTTGAATAATAGATCATACAGATTTTGTAGAGTTCCTCAAGGCTATACTGAGAGTCCTAGTATTTACAGTCAAGCATTAAAAAGACAGCTTGATTCCTTTACCGTGTCTAAAGGAGTGGCTCTCATACAATATGTCGATGACATCTTGTTGGCAGCTGATACACCTGAGCAGTGTGAGAAATGCACTTTGTCTTTGCTTTCTTTTCTTGCTACACACCACCATAAAGTATCACGGAAGAAATTGCAATATTGTAGACCGAAGGTGACTTATTTAGGACACCTTCTGTCTAAGGAGGGCCGTGCACTGACACCAGATCGCATTCAAGCAATTTTAGACACCCCAGTACCTTCCACGCAGAAAGATGTCCGTGCATTCATTGGTCTGACTTCGTTTTGCAGGCAATGGATATTGGGTTTTTCACACATTGTTAAACCCTTGCTAGCACTTTTGACTAAAAACACTCCGATCCCCCTTCCATGGACAGATGAATGTCAAAATGCTTTTTGTCAGTTGAGACAAGCTCTTTGCTCTGCACCAGTGTTAGGCACACCAGATTACACGAAGGCTTTTACACTCTATGTACATGAGAAAGAAGGATGTGCATTGTCAGTTTTAGTACATACACATGGGGACAAACAGCGTCCTTGCGCATACCTTTCTGCAGTTCTTGACCCTGTTGCTCGTGCATTACCTGGGTGCTTCCGTTCAGTTGCAGCGACGGCTGTGTCCATACGTCAGAGTGAAGGGATAGTTTTGTCACACAAACTGTTGGTGCTAGTACCCCATGCAGTAGATGCCCTTTTGAATCAGACTAAGACTCAGCACTTAACTAGTGCTCGTTTGACAGGATACGAATTGACACTGCTAGCACCTCATATTACCTTGAAGAGATGTGCGACACTGAACCCCGCCACTTTGTTGCCATATCCTGCGACTCAGTCTCAGTCAAAGGAGCCTCACGATTGTATATTTGTTACTGAGGAACAGACAAAGGGTCGCATCGACTTGCAAGATACGCCACTTCCAGATGTAGATGGGGAACTGTGGGTTGATGGGTCCTGTCTGAAGTTACCAGATGGCACGACTTCAGCTGCTTATGCAATTACCACGCTTGAGACAATAGTGGAAACAGCTCGCATACCTCAGAAGTCGGCTCAAGCTGCTGAACTAATAGCTTTGACACAAGCATGTGAGCTTAGCACTGACTTGTGGGTGAACATTTACACGGATAGCCGCTATGCTTTTGGAGTGGTTCATGATTTTGGCCTACTCTGGAAGGAAAGAGGCTTTCTTACATCCCATGGGATGCAGATAATGCACGGAGAGTTAGTGCATAATCTCTTGACTGCACTTACATACCCAAAGAGAGTTGCTATTATGAAGTGTAGCGCACACAAGAAAGTGACTGACAAAATAGGACAAGGCAATGCCTTTGCAGACCGCGTAGCTCGTGAGACTGCGATGCAGCGAAGCACTACACCCATGTACGTAGTGAAATCACAAGCTGAGCGTTGGCATGATGCTAGAGAGGAAGTATTGGATATACAGAGATCTGCTTCTGTGGAAGAGCTTGAGCAATGGTCTAAAGAAGGAATATTAGATGATGAGGGTTGTTGGCGTAACAAAGAAATGAATAAGTGGAAATTGCCTGCGGCCTATTTACAAACTATGGTTCAAATGGCACATGGGCTGGCACATGTTGGAGCTCTAGCAATAACTAAATTGCTTACACAAGTTTGGGAGCATCCTGAAATTGCTACCACAGCCAAAAGGGTAGTACAGTTCTGTTTGATCTGTTGGCAGTATAATCCTGGAAAAGGGACACGAACTCCTACAGGAGGGTTTGCTACACCAACCGCACCTTTTGAAGTTTTGCAGATGGATTACATCCAACTCGAACGCTGCAATAATCTGAAATATGTCCTAGTGGTGGTATGTGCCTTTAGCAAATGGATAGAGGCATACCCTACGAAGGATAATACTGCTCTCACCACAGCAAAGGTGCTTCTAAAGGAGTTTTTCCCTAGATACGGTGTTTGCAAACTTTTGTGGAGTGACAATGGACCTCATTTTATTGGGCAAGTTGTTGAGCATGTCCTGAAAGGATTAGGGATCAAACAGAAATTCCATACAGTTTTCCACCCGCAATCAGCAGGATTGGTGGAAAGGTATAACGCTACTTTAAAATCAAAGTTGGCGAAAATACTGGCTTCCACGTCCCTAAAGTGGCCAGATGCACTACCTTTGGCATTACTATCCATAAGATCGGTGCCACATTCACGATCAGGTCTTACCCCCTATGAGGTGGTGTTTGGGAGACCGATGAACATTTGGGGAATTCCTAAGCCACGCCCCATACATGATGTTCCTTGTGTTCTGATGAATGATTATTTGGCACAGTTAACTGACAGTTTGATTTCTATTCATCAACAGGTTCGAGAAGCTCTTCCTGACAGATCTACAGGTGAGGCCCACGAACTCCGTCCTGGTGACCATGTAATGGTCAAGGTCTTCGACGGATCGAACAGCTTGGAGCCAAGGTGGCGAGGACCAGAGCAGGTGCTCCTTGCGACAAGGACAGCAGTTCGAGTGACAAACAGAAAGAATTGGATCCACAGCACACACTGCAAACGCGTGTCACCTGCCTTGGTGGAACCTGCTGTGTTGACCGACCATCGAGAGATTCTGGAGACGGAGAAAGGCCAAGCTATCTCACCTGACGAATCTGCGGAAGTCTTCCCGGACCACACGATCACTGGAGTATCCAGATATCAATTGAGACCGAGGAAAGGATCTGCAGTTTTGAAAAAGACTGGTTGAGCTACCGCCCTGGGTTAGTGAAACGGAGAGCCAATGTGGCAAGGGGAGGGGATCAGCCCTGTATTAGTGTAGTGACACCCGCTTTGGCCCATGGTGAAGAAATCAGCGGCTGCCCAGGGAGAAGAGCTCCAACGATTGTTTTCAACACGTTTTCAGAAAGATCAATCATTACTGCTGCTAAAATGACCAACAAAAGAATCATTTGTGCTGTAGGATTTGTTGTTGCTATGGTGGCTATGGCAGCAATTACATGGTACATCGAGAAGGTGGCTCCTGTTTGACAGCTTTTTGTTGCCACTACGCCAGTACCCGTGGAACACCACTACTTTACTCTTCCTTACCATGAGCAAAAGCATCGACAATCTTATCTAAACAATACTTTTATCCAGATGTTGCACCATACTCACAATGCTACAAATACTACCAACTGTTGGGTGTGTGGGATGATACCTGCACATCAAAAGAAAGGAGGAACACCTTTTATTCCTCTTCCATTTTCTCACAATGGTTCTTGTCAAGCTTGGTATGCGCTCTTGTTTGCATATGGAAAGCCTTCAGTAGGTGGGATTATTTTTCAACTTAATAAAGTGTGTTATCAAAATAAAGAAGGTTATCCACAAGCCAAAGGGACTAAATGGGAATGGGAAGAGTATCAACCGGACAATATTTCAACACCATATGTTTTCACAAATGTGAGAATAATAAAGAACATTGGACCTTTTGTGATTTCTGTGACAAAAGCTAAAGCAGATTTGTGTATTTGTAGTGTTGGAAGAATTCCAGTGGGGAGGAGCGAGTGTACTGTAATCCTGACCATTGAAGGTGCCAATAAGAGCACTTTCACAGCCTCGCATAACACGTATTTTGTGTGTGGAAATAACGGATATTATCAATTACCTGTTGGGTGGTCAGGAATCTGTTATGTATCTTTTCTGTTGCCCCCTGTGTTTCTGGCACCTGCATTGTATCACCGTGATTTTAAACTGTACAATGATATTTCCAAAAACAGAAATAAGAGGACAATAAGTATGGATGAAGTTGACCAAACCGACACTACCCTACAACAATATGTTGATTTCAACTTGGGCTTATTTTTCTTTGTGGGTGCTGCATTAAATAGCAGGAAGATCAGGCAACTAACTCGTGTTGTGGAAGCTGTTACCAATCAGACAGCTATGGCACTTGGGAACATTACAGAAGAACTACAGATTGCAAGGATTGTAGCACTCCAGAATAGGATGGTGCTAGACGTAATTTTGGCTGATCGAGGTGGTGCATGTCTCATCATCGGTAGCAGCTGTTGTGTATTCATACCGGATCACTCACCTTCAGTATATGACGCAATATCAAAACTGCATAAGATTGCTGCAGAAATCCATCCAGAGACTGGAACTTGGACTTTTGCTGGATGGTTTTGGACTCTTGTTTCTGCTTGGGGCTGGAAGCTACTGACTATCCTGTGTGTAATAATTATAATACTTTTTTCATGCTGTGTATGTATCCAATGTGGTCCAATGCTTTGCTCCATTTGCATCTCTGCTTGTATACCTACCAAAGGGAACGTTGCTGAAACGAAGGCCCAACAAATGTTGAATAAAGAGGTGGCCGAAATAATGTTAATAGATGTACGGGATGAATATCTAGATTACCCCAAATAAACGAATGTCTTCAGCCAATGCTGAAAGGGTCGTCTGTTGTAATTTGGCAGCACTTAAGTTAAGCATTGGCTGAAGACAGCCTGTATTCAGAGGCTAAATTGTCCGCTTTGTGGAATCCATTTTGTATTTCTGGCAGCCATTTTGGCTGCCATGTGCTACCATGTGCTCGCCATGTGCTCTGTCCTACCTTCCTGTTAACTGCTCTTGAAATCTGCCTAGAGACAAGTTATATTTAGTTCTTTTTGCTTTGCACATGCTCAGTTGATCTTGCAGCTGTTCCGAGTTTATAAATGTCAGGATGTGTCTACTAGAAGTAGAAACTGTTAGCTCCACCCACTTGTCGACTGTGCATTTTCTGTATGACCTTATATGTACCTAAAACCAGCATTTGTGTTTGTACCGCCTCCATTTGAGCCCCTGTGTGGGTATAAAAGGACCATGGTCCTTCCATTCAGTGTGCTACTTCATGCATTACCGAAGGGTGGTGTGTAAACGTAGCTCCACCTCATGAGGTTTAATAAACTCTGTCTTTCTTATTCCAG